>CM033641.1:202422664-203054658 GCA_019512145.1 Engystomops pustulosus
TACTGTGCGTTCAGAGAGTGCTCTTCTGCCTACCTTGGTTTGTAACGGGTGGCGATTTGAGTCACTGTTGCCTTTCTATCAGCTCGAACCAGTTCGCCCATTCTCCTCTGACCTCTGGCATCAACAAGGCATTCCGCCCACAGAAACTGCCGCTCACTGGATGTTTTTTCTTTTCGGACCAGTCTCTGTAAACCTTTGAGATGGTTGTGCGTGAAAATCCCAGTATATAAGCAGTTTCTGAAATACTCAGACCAGCCCTTCTGGCACCAACAAACATGCCACGTTCAAGGCACTCAAATCACCTTTCTTCCCCATACTGATGCTCGGTTTGAACTGCAGGAGATTGTCTTGACTATGTCTAAAGCCTAAATGCACTGAGTTGCGCCATGACTTAAGCTGACCCAATAGTATAAGCCAAGGCACCTAATGTTTACCACAAAAAAAAAGGAAAACCTTATTGACTCCAGTATAAGCCAATAGAGAGATTAGACATACAGCTGCTTCTTTTTAATAAAGCATTATAATTAGTCTATAGCAGAGAAATCATTAATAAAATGTCCACAGCAGAGCTTCCCCATTAATAAAATGTCCATAGCATAGCGCCACATCCCACATATAAAATGCCCATAGCCGTTTCCCCTTAATAAAATTCCATAGCTGAGAACCCACATCAATAAAATGTCCATAGCAGAGCCCCCCACATCAATAAAATGTCCATAGCAGAGCCCCCACACATCAATAAAATGTCATGTAATGGCCAGGACCAAACAAGGACAGTGAGCCCTGACACTGGAGACCCCCAATTGTCCTACTACTTATTGGGTCCCCCTAAACGTAAGCCAATAACTGGGCGACACATTCCCTCCCTGGGAAGGTGTGAACACGTAACAATACAGACAAAAAAACACATAAGGCGAGGTAAACAATCCGAGTCAGCAACAGCGGGGAATATAAATATATATATAATATATATATATATATGCACACACATGTATACGTGTGGTGTGTACCA
Organism: Engystomops pustulosus; assembly: GCA_019512145.1. Lineage (NCBI taxonomy): Eukaryota > Metazoa > Chordata > Amphibia > Anura > Leptodactylidae > Engystomops > Engystomops pustulosus. The sequence continues at coordinate 202,423,677 of CM033641.1, forward strand.
TATAACACATGAGTTTAAGCTGACCCAAGTATAAGCCAAGGCACCTAATTTTACCACAAAAAACTGGGGAAAACCTTTGACTCCAGTATAAGCCTAGGATGAGACATACAGCTGCTACTTTTTAATAAAATGTCCAGCAGAGCCCCCCATTAATAATATGTCTATAGCAGAGAAATCATTAATAAAATGTCCACAGCAGAGCTTCCCCATTAATAAAATGTCCATAGCATAGCGCCCACATTAATAAAATGCCCATAGCCGTTCCCCCATTAATAAAATTCCATAGCTGAGCCCCCACATCAATAAAATGTCCATAGCAGAGCCCCCACATCAATAAAATGTCCATGTAATGGCAGGACACAAACAAGGACAGTGAGCCCTGACACTGAGACCCCCAATCTGTCCCTACCTACTTATTGGGTCCCCCCTAAACGTAAGCCAATAACTGGGCGACATTCCCTCCCTGGGTAAGGTGTGAACACGTAACAATACAGACAAAAAAACACAATAAGGCGAGGTAAACAATCCGAGTCAGCAACAGCGGGGAATATAAATATATATATATATATATATATATATGCACACACATGTATACGTGTGTGTGTACCATATACACATGAGTTTAAGCTGACCCAAGTATAAGCCAAGGCACCTAATTTTACCACAAAAAACTGGAAAACCTTATTGACTCCAGTATAAGCCTAGGATGAGACATACAGCTGCTACTTTTTAATAAAATGTCCAGCAGAGCCCCCCATTAATAATATGTCTATAGCAGAGAAATCATTAATAAAATGTCCACTACTGTGCGTTCAGAGATGTGCTCTTCTGCCTACCTTGGTTGTAACGGGTGGCGATTTGAGTCACTGTTGCCTTTCTATCAGCTCGAACCAGTTCGCCCATTCTCCTCTGACCTCTGGCATCACAAGGCATTCCCGCCCACAGAAACTGCCGCTCACTGGATGTTTTTTCTTTTTCGGACCAGTCTCTGTAAACCTTGAGATGGTGTGCGTGAAAATCCCAGTATATAAGCAGTTTCTGAAATACTCAGACCAGCCCTTCTGGCACCAACAAACATGCCACGTTCAAGGCACTCAAATCACCTTTCTTCCCCATATGATGCTCGGTTTGAACTGCAGGAGATTGTCTGACTATGTCTAAATGCTAAATGCACTGAGTTGCCGCCATGACTTAAGCTGACCCTAGTATAAGCCAAGGCACCTAATTTTAACCACAAAAAAAAAGGAAAACCTTATTGACTCCAGTATAAGCTAGATGAGATAGACATACAGCTGCTTCTTTTTAATAAAGCATTATAATTAGTCTATAGCAGAGAAATCATTAATAAAATGTCCACAGCAGAGTTCCCCATTAATAAATGTCCATAGCATAGCGCCTCCCACATATAAAATGCCCATAGCCGTTTCCCCATTAATAAAATTCCATAGCTGAGCCCATCCCACATCATAAAATGTCCATAGCAGCAGCCCCCACATCAATAAAATGTCTCCATAGCAGAGCCCCCCACATCAATAAAATGTCCATGTAATGGCAGGACCAAACAAGGACAGTGAGCCCTGACACTGAGACCCCCAATCTGTCCTACTACTTATTGGGTCCCCCTAAACGTAAGCCAATACTGGCGACACATCCCTCCCTGGGCAAGGTGTGAACACGCGTAACAATACAGACAAAAAAACACATAAGGCGAGGTAAACAATCCGAGTCAGCAACAGCGGGGAGGAATAAAATATATATAATATATATATATATATGCCACACATGTATACGTGTGTGTGTACCATATAACACATGAGTTTAAGTGACCCAAGTATAAGCCAAGGCACCTAATTTTACCACAAAAAACTGGAAAACCTTCTGACTCCAGTATAAGCCTAGGATGAGACATACACTGCTACTTTTTAATAAAATGTCCAGCAAGAGCCCCCCATTAATAATATGTCTATAGCAGAGAAATCATTAATAAAATGTCCACCAGCAGAGCTTCCCCATTAATAAAATGTCCATAGCATAGCGCCCACATTAATAAAAGCCCATAGCCGTTCCCCCATTAAAAATTCCATAGTGAGCCCCACATCAATAAATGTCCATAGCAGAGCCCCCACATCAATAAATGTCATAGCAGAGCCCCACATCAATAAAATGTCCATGTAATGGCAGGACACAACAAGGACAGTGAGCCCTGACAATGAGACCCCCAATCTGTCCCTACCTACTTATTGGGTCCCCCTAAACGTAAGCCAATAACTGGGCGAAATCCCTCCCTGGGTAAGGTGTGAACACGTAACAATACAGACAAAAAAACACATAAGGCGAGGTAAACAATCCGAGTCAGCAACAGCGGGGGAATATAAATATATATATTATTATATATATATATTGCACACACATGTATACGTGTGTGTGTACCATATACACTGAGTTTAGCTGACCACAAGTATAAGCCAAGGCACCTAATTTTACCACAAAAAAACTGGAAAACCTATGACTCCAGTATAAGCTAGGATGAGACATACAGCTGCTACTTTTAATAAATGTCCAGCAGAGCCCCCATTAATAATATGTATATAGCAGAGAAATCATTAATAAAATGTCCACAGCAGAGCTTCACCATTAATAAAATGTTCATAGCAGAGCGCCCACATTAATAAAATGCCCATAGCCGTGCCCCCATTAATAAAATTCCATAGCTGAGCCCCCACATCAATAAAATGTCCATGTAATGGCAGGACACAAACAAGGACAGTGAGCCCTGACACTGAGACCCCCAATCTGTCCCTACCTACTTATTGGGTCCCCCCTAAACGGAGGCCAATAACTGGACGACGTTCCCTCCCTGGGTAAGGTGTGAACACGTAACAATACAGACAAACAAACACTATAAGGCGAGGTAAACAATCCGAGTCAGCAACAGCAGGGAATATAAATAACCAAATCACAATCCAAATAGACTAGTCAAAAAACAGGCAAGAATTCAGAAACCAGAAGTCAGAAATACAAGAGAGCTAGAAGCACAGCAAAATAGCAGTTTGACCAGCAAGGTCTGATGGGAGCAGGCAGGTATTTATGCAGTTCCTAGACATGCCTCCAGCAGAACACTGGAGGAGCTGTCAATCAGGCTAGTAACCCTTGCAGGGCAAGGCTGAAATGCAAGGCACAGGGTGTTGCTCAGTAAATCCAAGCCCCAGTTCACACACAAATCAACACCACCTATTCTGCCAACTGCGGATAGTGCAACGTTTCGGCACGGACGTTATAGTACCCCCCCTGGACCCTCACCATTCCCACAGAGGTTGGGAGGAGGGCAAAGGTCCATCTTGAGGGAAGGAGTCTTGGAGCTGGCACATAATCACAAACTTCCTGTGACCATGAGGGCCACCAATAAGACTGAGCCACAAGGCACTTTGTGTCAGCAACACTAGGGTGTTCCGGTAACAACAAACTATGAATCCCCTCTAGGACTCTGCTGCGAAGATTTAGGGGTACATGCAATCTATTAGAAGGGGTGTCTTTGGGTGCCATGTCTTGACAGTTAGCAATAAACTTAGCAAGGCCACTATCAATGGTAGCAAGATTATCAGAACATAAGATTTTTTCAGCGGAACTCTCAGAGCTATTGGACTGAGCATAATCTCGCACAGCCTCATGCACTGGATGAGACAACCTGAAATCCACTTTATTGGGGCACTTAGTCCTTGGGAAAATATCAGTCTCACAGTTGAGAGGCCTGTGTGGGGTTAATGACATTGCAGACTCTTTGACACAATCCACAGGATACTTCGGAAACACATTTCTCTTTACCTGAATGGTAGAAACATGAAGTGAGGTACAATGAGAGGAACACTTTAGCCCCCATTCAAGTAACTTCCCAGAACTCCAATCTAACACAGGGTTATGCAGTGCTAACCAGGGAACACCCAAAATGACATCAGAGGACAAATTATTCAAAACAAAAAACTCCATCTGCTCCGTGTGAACTGAGTCAACCTGCACAGAGATCTGAGGAGTCTTGAAATAAACTTTACCCCTCCTTAAAGGGGCAAAATCAGCTCCAATAATCTGGTATGGCGGATCCAGTTTAACCAACTTCAAATCTAATGCTGAAACAAATGCAAAATCAACAAAATTAGTGACAGACCCAGAATCTATAAGGGCCTGTCCAGACACGGACTTATCTTTAGCATTCAAGGTGACTGGCAAACGAATCTTATGATCAGACACAGAGGGTACCTGGGTGTCTGGGTGGTCTCCTCGACTACCACTCAGACATGTAACGGGTGGACCCGCGACCCACATCGCGGGTCGCGGGCTCACCCGTGCCTCTCGCTATCCGCAGGCGCCACGCCAGCGCGTCTCACCTCTCCCCGCTCCCGAGTCCCGGCCTCGCTCCGTGTGCGCGCGGTCCCGCGCCTTAGGGCGCGCGCGCGGCACTTCCAGGAAATTTAAAGGGCCAGTGCGCCATTAATTGGTGCTGGCCATATTGCCCAAATCTATATATGCCTGCCTCTTCCTGCAAGCCCTGCCGGATCTTTGTGCCTCACAGCCTTAGAGAAAGCTCTGTTGCGATTTGCCTCTGTTCCAGTGTCTCCTGCGTTCCTGTGTCTCCTGCGTGCCTGACTCCCTCCGTGTTCCTGTGTTGCCTGACTACCTCCGTGTTCCCGTGTACCAGTGTCCCTCCGTATTGCTGTCGTGAGTTCTGTGTTCCCGTACCCTTCTGCTTGGACCTCCTGTTGCTGAACCCGGTTTGGATTCTGACGTTGCATCTCTGCTGCCTGCCCTGACCCTGTGCCTGGACTGTGACCTTGAGCTTGACTGCTGTTTCTGTACCTCAACCTTGGCCGCCACTGCAGACAAGTCACGCCTGAGGAACGACCTGGTGGTACCACGCTGCAGCTTGTCTAACCCGCTTTGCGGCAGGCTCTGGTGAAAACCGGGTACCACTCAAGCCCAGGTAGTGGCTTGAGTCATCGTCTGCAGTGGTCCAGCGGATCAACATCCCGCAAGCCTGACAAGACACAGCAGATTTTCTGGCGATGACCTAGGTCTGGAAGAACAGTTCCGCAGAAAATGACCGGACTTTCCACAGTAGAAACATAGAGTGTTTTTCAAACGATGTTCCCTCCTTGCTTTAGCATCCATGCATCCCAGTTCCATTGGCTCATCTGGTTCTATGATTATTGGTTTGACCGTTTTTTGCAAGGTCTCTTTAGATAAAGAAGAAGAGACAGTGGAGGAAGGCGGAGAGGAAGAAACAGAAAAAGCAGACTTGCATTCAAATTTACGTTCTCTGTGACGTCTGTCTACTCTGACCGCCAAAGACATGGCCTGTTCTAAGATCTTAGGCTCAGGATGTCCCACTAACAGGTTTTTAATAGCATCAGACAAGCACAATCTAAACTGGTATCTTAAGGCTCTATGATTCCAACCACTTGGAATGGACCATCTCCTGAACTCAGAACAATAATCTTCTGTAACACGTTTTCCCTGGCGCAAAGCAGTTAACTGACCTTCAGCAAAACTGGTTTTGTCCGATTCCTCATATAAAGACCCCAAGGCAGAAAAGAAAAGGTCTACTGAGGACATTTCTGGGGCATCAGGAGCTAAAGAAAATGCCTATTCCTGAGGGCTTCCATGCAGGAGTGACATGATGATGCCTACTCTCTGGGCATCATTACCAGAAGACTGGGGCATAAGACGAAAATACAATTTACAACTCTCCCTGAAGGAGAAATAAAGCTTCCTATCACCACTAAAGAGATCAGGCAGCTTGACTTTAGGTTCACACACTGACAAACCTGAGGTAGCAGGGGGGCACTGTTCCTGCAACTGAACCCGCTCAGCAAGGTTCTGTACCATCTGAACTAAGCCATGTATCTGGATGCTAATAGCCTCCATAATACTGGTCCAGTGATATAATATTGGGCTGGTCAAAATGTAATGGCAGGACACAAACAAGGACAGTGAGCCCTGACACTGAGACCCCCAATCTGTCCCTACCTACTTATTGGGTCCCCCCTAAACGGAGGCCAATAACTGGGCGACGTTCCCTCCCTGGGTAAGGTGTGAACACGTAACAATACAGACAAACAAACACAATAAGGCGAGGTAAACAATCCGAGTCAGCAACAGCGGGGAATATAAATAACCAAATCACAATCCAAATAGACTAGTCAAAAAACAGGCAAGAATTCAGAAACCAGAAGTCAGAAATACAAGAGAGCTAGAAACACAGCAAGATAGCAGTTTGACTAGCAAGGTCTGATGGGAGCAGGCAGGTATTTATGCAGTTCCTAGACACGCCTCTAGCAGCACACTGGAGGAGCTGTCAATCAGGCTAGTAACCCTTGCAGGGCAGGGCTGAAATGCAAAGCACAGGGTGTGGCTCAGTAAATCCAAGCCCCATTTCACACACAAATCAACACCACCTATTCTGCCAACTGCGGATAGTGCGACGTTTTGGCATGGACGGCCATGTTAGAGTTCCCCTATTAACAAAATTTGCAAAGCAGAGACCCCCATTAATAAAATGTTGAAAGCAGAGCACCCTCATCAATAAAATGTCCATGGCAGAGAACCCCATTAATATAATGTCCATTGCATAGCAGCCACATTAATAAAATGTCCAGAGCACAGCACCCCCATTAATAAAATATTCAGAGCAGAGCCCCTGAAATAAATGTAGTTCTCCTCCTTTGGCGCTCACCCCAGGCATCCTCTTCTCCGCACAGAAAGTCTTCCAGTTCCTAGCAGCAGATGCAGATCTATTAGATCTGCCGGTGCACAAACTATGATGTCAGCAGGCAGCAAAACTAACTCGTCATTGTGTGTGGCCAACATGCATCTGCCGAATGCTGCCAGGAACCTAAAGCCTTTTTGGGGCGAGAAGAGGATACTGGGGGTGAGCGCTGAAGAGTGAGTACTAGCTTTATTTTTTATATACTTAAGCATAAGTTGAGTGAGGCTTTTTAATCACAAAAATTGTGCTAAAAAACTCGGCTTATACTCAAGTACATATGGTATATAATTTGAAGGCATCTTCTAAGCACTAAAGAGTGCCTCACAACAAGCACAGCCACTGTTTTTTTTTCACTTACATCACCAACTACAATATCAGACAGATTTACCCAGACTGATACTGAGTAACCCCAGGTCACCCCCTTTAGTCCTAAGGAGCAATACTCCATGCTATTTTAAGGTTACCAGTCTGTGCTGCCTCTAAATTGAATTAAAATTGTGATTGAAAGCTCTGCTATTGTGTTTTTCTTGTAAGATAAAAGATGTATGATTTATTTTTTCTAAACTAAAACTTCACTATTCAGGTGACTGTAAATTGATTTGGGCAATGGTGTCATACTGCTCACTATACATCTAGTAAACCTCCTTGAAGCATGTAGTTTCCAAAATGGGATCATTTATTTGGGGATTTCTAACAGCCACTGGGGAAAATGTGTAACTGATTGTGTGGGGAAGGTTAAATAAATGTTTTATTCTAATTCTTTGTTTTATGAAACATGTGGGGTCAAAATATTGACTTTTCCTCTATATGGAATCCTTTAAGGGTGTTATTTCCCATATGAGGCCAATTCTGTGTTTTTTACCCCAATCTGTTACCTCACAGGTTCTTCAAATGAGACATGGTACATTTCAACTTAATCAGTGCTTCATAGGCCAATTTATTTTCTTCCTTATCTAAGTGAGTAGGTGCTTTCTACTTTTATTCACAATCTACAAAAAACTGCCTGGCTGGTCGCCATATAGATCCTGTATGTACACTATGCAGTATTCAATGGATTTATTTGTATTGGATTTAATGCTAAATTATTGAATGAGAAGAAAATGAAGCCTCAGTTTGACTCAGCTTCAGGGTAGATACAGAAAGAGGTAAGTCTCCTCCCACTTCACGGCAGCTAAAGATTTTTGACATGTATCTTCAGAACAGAAAATGCCATAAATCTGGAAAGAAATGGGTAAGGAAAATAATATGGATATTGGGGGAATCATATGTGACAATTTGGTAAAATTCACTTTGACATCTTAGTTTCGCTTTAAGGAGTTTGCATACAACTGTGTGGAATATTAGATTATTTTAAACCACATGCAAAATGTATGGCTAAATGAGCATATTATTGATAAAAGTGGAATTTCTAAATTCTACCTAAATCAAAACTCTCATAACTCAAAACCCTGAGCCTGAGGCACAAATACACAATAGGTATCAATAAGACAAGATATAAAAATTATATTTGATACACTTTGAGCACATTTTATATCTGAAATTTGCTTTGTATTCCCTGGTGTAGTCACATTATTGTATTATTTGTGTATATTGGGGCACATTTACTAAGAACAGTGTAGCCTGTACTATGTGCAGTTTGCCTGTGTAGTGTGCAGAGTGCAGCAGATTTAGGATTTCTGGCGCACATTCCGCATGAATCTGGCAATCCCTGCACTGCTTCAACAGAGTGCACCACTTTTTATTTGGTGCAACTTTAACATGGGGCATGCAACAGAATTCTGTCAGACTTTGCCTGTTAAATATGGAGCATGGACCAACTGAGCACTGCAGTGCCCCCTAATTTGTGTTGCATGTTGCCTAGTGCAGCCGCACCACAAAAGCCAAACAAAACATACAAAGTCTGACAGAAAACTGGTTCATGACCCTTAGTAAATGTGCCCCATTATTTATTAGCCTGTTAATTTGTAGTATTTCATCAACTGCTTAACTTAATATAGTGGATAAGGGGATGCACATATTTATTGCATTCTGACATACATGTACATGATCACATGGCTTAGAAGTAGAAGTAAGCCTGTGCAATCAACCCAGGACCCAGCCAGTCTGTGACTATGGTCGAGCTCCCGCACTTACAGCCAGGATTATGGCGACACTGTTACTAACTGTTTAAACCATTAGATTCCACCTTCAACATGGGCATGAAAGCCATATCTACTAGGTACAAGTACAATTTGGTATAGAAATGTAATAAAGTTTCCCAATTGCTTATGTTACACACTTGCTAATATGGTCATACTTTCCCATAATCAGGGCAATTTGATTAACAGCACCTGAAGGCCATTTGATGCTATTTCCTATGGAAGCACACATTTTCAACACACTGCTTAATGCTTTTCCTTAACCCCTAGGGGACACAGCCTCTTTTGGCCTTAAGGACGCGGCCCCATTCTTCAAATCTGACCTGTGTCACTATAAGTGGTTATAGCGTGGGAACGCTATGAGATATCCAGGGGATTTTGAGATTGTTTTCTCGTGACACATTGTACTTCAAATTAGTTTAAAAATTTGGATGATATCTTTTGTGTTTAGTGATGAAAAAAAACTAAATTTGACAAAAATTTGGAAAAATTCTTTATTTTCAACGTTCTAAATTCTCTACTTTTGATGCAGATAGTCATAGCTCCCAAATAAATTCATAACTTACATTTCCCAAATGTCTGCTTTATGTTGGCATGGTTTTTTAAGATTCCACATATTTTACTAAAATGTTATGAGGCTCAGAATTTAGGTATCATTTTTCACATTTTTTGTAAAATCACCAAAACCTGTATTTAGATGGACCTGCTCAACTTCTAATTGACACTGAGAGGCCTAAATAATAGTGGGACTCGTAAAATACCCCATTGTGGAAACTACACACCTCAACGTATGAAAAACCACTTTTAAGAAGTTTGTTAACGCTTTACGTGTTTTATAGGGGTTAAAACAAAATGGAGTTGCAGTCTGCAAATTGTAATATTTTTTCACAATACACTCATTTTGGGTGGAAAATTAAACATTTACAATGGATTAAATGAATAAAGGCTCCACAAAGTTTGTTACCCAATTTCTCCCGAGTACACGGATACTCTATATGTGGTGGTAACCTGCTGTATGAGCGCACGGCCGGGCATAGAAGGGAAGGAGGCGCCATGCAGATCAGATTTGCTATGTCACATTGTACAGGCTATAATTTTTTCCTTTTTTTAATGTGGGACCTATAGGGGCTTATTTTTTGCCACATGAGATGCACTTTTTCGGTACGTAATTGGGGGAATCTATAGGCTAATTGGTGAGATTTATTAACTCTTTATTGGTGGAGGAAATGAAATCATCACTTTTCAGGAAGATTTTATGGGGGTTTTTTTTTGGCTGTTTACCATACCATAAAAAAAATATATTATTTTATTCTATGGGTCGCACGATATCAAAAGACCTCATTTATTAGATTTTTTTATTTTTTTCCCATTTTTAGTGCATAAAAAGTAATTTGGCAAAAATGTTGTTACTTTTAGCATCACCGTCTTTCATATGCATAACTTTTTTATTTTTCGCCTCACAAATCTGTTTAAGGGCTTATTTTTTGCGAGAAGGATTGTTCTTTTTAGTGGTCTTATTTTAGAGAGCATAACATTTTTTAAATCCCTTTTTAGAGCATTTTTATAGGGTATTAATTGAAAATGATCTTTTTTCTGGAGCTTTTTTTTGTTTTGTTTTTTACGGGGTTAACTTTGCTACGATTCTGTTTTTATGCAGATTGTACGGACGCAGGGATACCAAATAGTGGGGGGTTTGTGTATTTATTCAATTGTACTGAATAAAAACCAATTTGGAGAAAATCTTGTTCATTTTAGCATCATCATCTTTTCATATGCATAACTTTTTATTTTTCGGCTGACAAATCTATTTAGGGGCTTATTTTTTGCGAGAAGAGTTGTTCTTTTTAGTGCATAACATTTTTTAAATTACTTTTTAGAGCATTTTTTTATAGGACTAAGGTAGAGGTTAATCTAAGATCACTGGCGGATCTAAGAGCACGGGTTGGGCGATAGACTGAGATAAGAGAGGAGAGGTAGGGGGGTGCAGCATTATACAGAGCTTTATGGATGAGGGTTATTATTATTTTAAACTGTATTCGAAAGGAGACTGGCAGCAAGTGCAGCGACTGGCATGAACTGTAAGCATACATGGTCCCCTTATCAAACGAGCTGTGTCAGGCAGAATTTGGGGTTGTTTTCATGGCTTCCATGTTAACTTTGTCGCCACCCTGCTGTGTAATCCACAAAATATACTGGCAAACTTTTATCATGTAGCGATATTATTTGAGCGCTTCTTGCTCACCTCCTTTGGTTCCTCTCTGACACCCATTGGTTTGAAGCCCGAGTCCAATTAGGGTATGTCGCCATGCCACTCTCTAGCCTGCCGCTGCTGCCGCTGCCTCTGCATGCCGTCCCCTATAGTGTCAGGGTCAATTATTGGATGTTTTACATGCTATCTAGCTTCATTCTGTCACTCTGTCATGGCCATGCTGTTGCCCATAATTTTGGCATAATGGTGCGATTAGGCAGCCTTAGAGGCATCCATGCATGCTGCCCCTGCTGTTTCCTGTCCATTTCCGTGGTGTTTCCATCCTTTGGCGTCAACAACATGAAAGCATGGATCCATCCTGCCTTGTATCAACGGTTCAGGCTGGTGGTGGAGGTGTCATGGTGTGGGGAATATTTTCTTGGCACTCTTTGGACCCCTTGGTACCAATTGAGCATGGTTGCAACGCCACAGCCTACCTGAGTATTGTTGCTGACCATGTCCATCCCTTTATGAGCACAATGTACCCTGTAACATCTGATGGCTACTTTCAGCAGGATAATGCGCCATGTCATAAAGCTGGAAGCATCTCAGACTGGTTTCTTGAACATGACAATGAGGTCACTGGACACAAATGGCCTCCACAGTCACCAGATCTCAATCCAATAGAGCATCTTTGGGATGTGGTGGAACGGGAGATTCGCATCATGGATGTGCAGCCGACAAATCTGCGGCAACTGTGTGATGCCATCATGTCACTATGGAGCAAAATCTCTGAGATTTGGAGTAAAGTAGGTCCTTGGAGTACAGTAGGTCCTCGGAGTACAGTAGGTCCTCGGAGTACAGAAGGTCTTTGGAGTACAGAAGGTCTTTGGAGTACAGAAGGTCTTTGGAGTACAGTAGGTCCTTGCAGTACTGTATGTCCTTGGAGTACAGAAGGTCTTTGGAGTACAGTAGGTCCTTGGAGTACAGTAGGTCCATGCAGTACAGTAGTTTCTTGCAGTACAGTAGGTACTTGGAGCACAGTAGGTCCTTGCAGTACAGTAGTTTCTTGCAGTACAGTAGGTCACCCTGTTATACTGTGACCTCAGTCCCCTGTATGTATATTATAGGCAGTAAGTACAGGAGAGCTGAGCAGTGCGGGGTCCGCATAGAAGGTCCCACTGATCTGATCCTAAATCATACATCAAAAATATCAAAACAATGTTGGAGAGCAGCAGGCAGTGTATAGCACAACCAGACGTATTTCCATCACATATTCATGGATCTCTCTAGCCCGTATTATGAGGTAGCACAAATAGAGGGGGCACTATACAGGGGTCAGTGAAAGCAGCACATTTTGGGGGTCAATGAGAGGAGGCACAATTGAAGGGGGGGCTTTATAAATGGGTCATTAAGAGGAACTGGGACACTAGGGAGGGGGTCATTCAGAGGTAACCCAATTAAAAAGGGGAACTATTAGGGGGTAATTAAGAGGATTGGGGGCCCTATTAGTAAATCATTCATTATAAGGTGAAAGGGGGCACTATAAATGATTCAGGGGGTGTGATGGCGCCCCATTGATATTGGATTTAGTCTTATAAGAGGAGGAAACTATTAAGGGGGGCAGTATGAAGGGGTCATAGAGAGAAGTGGAGGACTGTGAAGGGGTCATAAAGAGAAGAGGGGACAATATTAAGGGGGTCATTCAGAAGTGATACAAATAATAGGAGGCATAATTAAGGGGGGCATGAAGTAGTTTGGGGGTCTTTAAAGGAGATCTTCATGAGGTTGTACAATGTAAATGGGTACTATCAAGGGGGTCATTAAGAAGACTGGACATAATGAGGGGTACCTTAAGAGGTGGCAGAAATAAAAGGGTGGACTAAGATATGGTCCTAAAGTGGGGAAACTAATGAGGGGGTCAATTGAAGAAGTGAAAAGGGATCAATAGTAAGTAACTTGTTAGAGGATAGGAGACCCTGTTGATGAAAGGGGGCAGTATTTATGAAGTCAGTAACAGGAGTGGGGCCATATTACGAGGATCACGGGCACTACTGAAGGGACCAATAAAGGGGGCATTAATGAAAGGGTCATCAAAAGGGGGCACTATTAAGGGGGATTATTAAGTCGGGTAAGGAAACTATTGTGGGGGGTGTTACATGTTGCATATAGGAGGCCTTAATGTTTTTCATATATGCAGTGTATTCCCCCTTTGGGGTATGAGCCCCCGCCCTCCATCATACCCCACATTACTGTATATTACACTAATATCCCATTATCTATCGCAGACATCCAATTAGCCTTTAATTGCCGCCATTCTAATGAGCGATTATCTGCAATCCCTTTAAGCGACGCCTGGACTCCCCACAGAATCTTCCTCGGCTGTAAACGATCCAGATCACATCCAGCTCCATCCATAATTTAAGACATTATTTTTAGTTTCCTCTTATTAAAATGAGGCGCACGAGCAGAAATAATGAGCCGTGAGCGGGGATCTGCCTGACATCCTCCTCGGAGGGTGACATCGCTGCGAGTCGCGGAGGGTGCCGTGCGCCAGGTGATGGTTAACCATTGATGGAACGGCTGCAGGCAAGTTCTTGCATTTTGGGAAATCAGCCAGATATGGTGGTGGGGACCCCAAGCAGGGAGCCCCACTCTCCGGATGTCTTCCGGACTGACATCTTTCCTGATTATCCTGATTAAAAGCTACAGAGAGCGGGAAACACTTAGCGCCATCCCCCCACCCCCTCCCCCCTGCCGCAGGGTCAGTATTTAGTGGAACCACATTGTTCCTGGCATGCGTTTCCCTAAATTAATTCAGTGATCTGTAATGTGAATAAGAGTAAACAAATTATGTAAAAGGCCGCGACTTCACGAACAGAGACTGAACATGATCAGTTATAAGTATTCAATGTACCGCCATAGGGTGCCACACTGTATTAGAGAGATACTGAGCCCTAGATGCAACAATATATATATATATATATATATAATAAAAAAAGTCCTAGGTATTCCATATGCCGCCATATAGTGCTAATGTTTATTATCATATATGAATAGCATTAGACAACCCTGCACAGGCTCCAGGGTGCTACAGACAGCTGTGCATAGCATTAGGACCACCAGCTGTCATTAAGGGATGGTTAGGTAATTGGAGATCCCACCACACCTGATCTAACACAACCCTGCTTTCAGAGCAGTTGTCATTCCTGTAAATTTGTTGATCCAGGGGAATGATAGACCCCCAATTATCTAGCTTGCTAGAGGTTCCAACAGACAAACCCATTGAGAGTTAACTCTTTCAGAAAGTAATCCCAATCTGCTGTAGCCCGTATGATCATTTGGTTGCTGCAATTCGGACCCCCAGTAGGTATCAATGTTCTGTCCTAAAGGTAAAAGTCTCCAAAAATCCCTTTAAGGGGTTAATAATCCTAGAATCCAATTCCCTTCTCGCATCAACAAAACAATCCATCAGCATAGAAAAAAAACCATTTCTACAACTTCAAAAGATACAATGAAACAAACAACAAGAAATAATACATCTGCGCTGATACATTGTTACGACGCCGCGGAGCTGCACAATTCTGAGTTAATGTGATAATTGTAATTTCTCTCGGTAAATCTGAATTCCGCTCCTATTGTTCATATTGAGCGGAGCTTGTCGGACCCCCAGGGGGCTGCAACACGTACAGATCAATGGTTTTTGTCTCCGCTTTGAAGGATATTAGACTTTCTATAGTAATAAGTAGAAGTGATTGAGGCGGTTTACTGCGCCGCGCTATTTGTTTTCTTCGATGGCGTCCGTACAAATCTCTCCGCTTCGTGTATCACAAAGGACTCGCTGCGAGCGCCCAATCACAAGGCCCGACCTGCTAAGGAGCGCTCCCCAATCTCCAGACAATTCTTCAGTTATCTTTTGGATTTCATAAAAGATGAAAAAACAATGATTTCCAACAACGATTTTTGCATTATGCTCAAAATATGCAAAAATTATTTTCTTTTTGTTCATTATACAGGGACTAATTGATTATTTTCCCAAGTTCCGGAGAGGATGAAATAATTTTTGGGTGCTCCTCCGGATGGGTAAGTAATTCTGTTGGATTTTGCATGGTAAATCTGGCGTACGGTTTGACTGAGCACCGATCGCTCCCTTTAGTGGAGAAGTTGTGTCGCATGAATAGTGCAGCTGCACCACAAAACGATTGCGTGCAACGCATAAGTGGCGCAGACACTTCTTATATACCTGTGCGAGCAGTTTGCACTAGAAGGAACGTGCAAAGTCTGACAGAAAACTGGTGCAAGTGCAACATCCCCCACCTAGCCTTTCACGTGGCCTGGATGAATACCGGAGTGGCTGGCTGCTGCGGCCTTAGGCACACGATGATCACGAGGCTTGGTATCAGGAGCAGAGGCCTTGACCAGAGCCTGGCGGCTCTCCAGCAGGTGGTGTGTCCCTGTCTCGAATAACGAGTACCCGAGCATTTTAGTGTTCGCTCATCTCTAGTCATGATGCATTTGGAGAGCGCTAGTGGTATCAAAACACAAGTGACACATTGTGGAAAGTACAACCTTTGAAGAAATCAACAAGATGTAATATGTGTATTTGCCCCTACAGGTGTATGATCCAATTAGGCCCCAAAATTGTGCTCAGCAATCTTCATCAGCTCCTTAGAGATGAATGGAGCAGAACAGTCATGTGTGGCCGTCTGCTCCGTTAATCTCGGGGAGCGACAAGGGGTCTGACAGAGCTACCTTGGACCCCATCAAACCCCTTGTTCTCGTTATCTGTGGGTTCTGTGGGTAGATCAGGACCTAACTTGATTTTTGTAAGAAAATTCCTTTAAGGAAAATAAATATAAAAGTCAGACTTGAAGGCTACAATCTTAGCAATACACTCTTGAAATTATTAGAAAATATCAATATGTGTCCTCCCATGAAAAGCACATTAGACTTTTCTACTGTAGAACAAGGATTAGTTATGACATACATGGTCCAGGGCCTGATGTTTAACCTACTGGACATACCAACATGGCTAATATCCCTCACTTTCTGAAATGATTGTCGACTCCTTTTCATAGTTTTTTCGCTAGACTCAACAACACCGTAGCCGAAGCCTATAATGATATAGTGGCACTTGCTCTGCTGACTATGACAGATCCCAACTTATAAATGATAGCCATATATATTATGTTTCAGTATATGAGTATATGGATTAACACAGAATAATACATTTAGAATCATGGTACCAACAAATTTTTAGAAGTTTTTAAATCCCTCATGTCGTATCATTCTTGCTGGATACGTAAATCTTTAAGCTCTTAAACAATTATCATTATGAAAAGTTGGGCTTGTGGAATATATAGAACCAAGCATAGACATCCAATTGTAACTCCCTATGCTTATTGATTACTGCGATCAGAACACCACAGATCAAACTATCAAACACATGCAAAGGAGCTCCCGATCTAGTATTTCCCTTTTAATGTTTACAACAAATCAGTTATAAATAGGATTTAGTTTACTTAGAAGACATTTTATATGGAAACTGGGAAAAGTTTTGGAAGGACATGAACAACCAAGAAACCATATATATATATATATATATATATATATATATATATATATATATATATATATATTCATTTATGGTCTAAAGGTGTAGATATCAACAGTTGTATTTTCAGTTTTAGGCTTAATAGGTACCTTAAGAAGAAACCTGCACTATTGTACAAGTGTCCTGCATTGTCGACATACATGATGATAGATGTATGACATCATGGTTTCTTCCAAGCGCTAGTCTTCCAATTAGTGTGAAACCTTTTGTTATCCAATTACAACCTTGGATTTTTGTGAAAGAGTTTAAACTCAATAGGGTCACTGTCTGCCATGCCCTCTTTGTGTGACAAATTGTGCATTATTTTATGGGTTACTTAGCATCTGTATAGCACTGAACTGTCAGTTGTAGGCCATCTGTTCCTTTCCAGACTTTATGTATGACTCTATTCAGGGATTATCCTGCTTCTCCTTGAACTTTTTTGGGCATTACTTGTTGTATATAGAAGACTAATACAGTGTTGAAACTTTCAAAACACAACAGAATTTTTAATGGCAAATATGATGTTGGTGGTAAGTTTTATTTATGTGTTGTTTTGGTAAAATTCTGCACTGATTCATTTCTTAATAGGTCTTTACAGTGGTAAAACCTCCTCATGGTTTTTAACATAGCAGTAACATACAGTAATATTTTGACAAACAATCCGATTGTGGAGCAGCACAGTGAATATCCACCTTGTAACACATGTTTTTATGCTTGAATAAAGATCACCTTTATACTTACCGGAGTGCTGCCTCATTGCATTTTTCAGTAATATTTTATATATTGAAGAAATATGAAGAAAGTCCAGCTACTAACTCAACACTATATCCCCAAGGAAACCTGTTGGCTCTGAACAGTACGAAAGGGAAAAGTATAAAATGAGAAATTCTAGCATTGACAGTATCCTTTTAAAAGTAGTAACCTTATTTCAGAGGTGCAGAACATGCAACATATACAAGATTATGTGTAGCAAACTCTTTCCGAATACTTCTACATTTTTCTCAACATACGAGTAATTAGCAGTTTCAAACTCGGATGTACGTCATGTATTCTCAATAAAGCTATAGCATTGTGCCAGGTTATAGAACAGTATAACTTGTATACGTCATGTATTCTCTGCAATAAAGCTACAGCATTGTGCCAGGTTATAGAACAATTTTATGGAAGACAGGACCTGGCTTAAAATTTGTCTTAGTGCATCTATGACCACTTTGAATATTTCCGGCATATCCTCCGATGGTGGGGAAAAATTTATGGTTGGCACACAATGCACTCAGCCATGATAAATGTATGTTTCTATCTTTTAGTGACCCATGTTCATGGAGGTAAAAGATATGACTGGAATGTGGCTTATGGTGAAAGGGAACCTGTACTAATTTGCTTCTCTTTCTTCCTGGGTCAGACAAATAAAATTCCTACAGCCTCCATTAGGGGGAGTTCAACACGTAAAGATTTTCCTACGCAGTTGTATTGAAGCTGTAACACTCCATATGTGCCAAGCTTTTTTTATTTTCATAAATCTCTAAAGTAACATTATGTTATGTGCAACAGTCTGAAATAATCAATGTAGGACAGCATCCAGTATGGCTCAGGCCGGCAGTAAGCTTACAGGTAGACAGGTGCACATGGGTTGTGTGATTTTCTTTAATTTTTCCTTTTTTTCCCTTTTTCCTTTTCCATTTCAAGTTATCACAACATAAACTTGGTTTTGAGATATGAAATTTATTCATACTCTACTGGGGAAATAGAGACTGTGGGTTTCCTTCTTATCTCAACGGCTTCAACAGCTCCTTTTCCAACTTACTTGTTCCTCTCCTTGGGCCACAAGTAGGTTATTTGAACAAAGTACATTTTATATGCTACTTACATATGGTAAGTAAGGTAGGTCACTACTGACACGACATGTACAAATACTCGTTCCTACTCTCCCTCACCTTCTACTGGCTATGTAGCTATGCTTACGGCACCAACGCAACTCAGTACCGTAACCAATACGACCAATACTTCCAGTACGCACATACCCAGTTTAACCCCAATAAACACCACCACCACGATAGGGGCAAATGTCTATTCCACCAACCCGATCTCTTTATACCCGCCTTTTTTAGGTCTACAGGGCCCGACACCTCGGGGACCCAAGATGTAATTCATAAACCCTTACCGCAAACAGAAGACGATTTTAATAGTGATATGCAAATTATCAATCTGTCCAATTGTACACTAACTGAAGCACAGACTAACCTTCTGAAAAAAGGTCTCTCTTTCTCTCCAGTACCTCCATTCAACGCATTTGAATGGACCAAAGATGTAAACTTGTTCACACGTAAATTAGCTTTGCACAAATATCACCTTAAAAGAGAGTCTGATACCAACACTAATATTCAGAGACCAGGCTGTGGAAAATATTCTTGAGGAGCTATTGTTGGAGAATGAGGGCATTACACTCCTGCAATCAGCCCTGTTCACATCATTGAGACCTAAATCTCAAATGACACCATCACTTACACAATACCAGGCCATAGGAACCTTTGTTGAGATGGTCACTCAGGACATAAGGAAGATTCATCCATCGAAACACCAAATTAACTCCAACCTCACTCATGAGGAAACTGAGGCATTAGATGCATTACGTAACAACAGTCAGACTATAATAAAACCGTCTGATAAAGGTGGTAACATCGTCGTGATGAACCGCGATGACTATAAAATAATGGTTGTGAGACTACTCAATGATAAAAAAACCTATAGAATACTCCAAGACAATCCCACAAAAGTATATCTTAAAGAACTTGAAGATATACTACCTAGAGCCTTAGCTCATGATCTCGTCTCAGCAGATGAGAAAAAGTTTCTTTTGAAAAAGAACCCCACAGTAGCCACGATGTATGCCTTACCCAAGGTACACAAGAGAGTGTCCCCTATACCTGGTAGACCTATCATATCGGGGAACAATAATCTGACACAGAATCCAAGTATCTATGTAGATACTATACTGGCCCCCTTTGTAGAAGCCCTGCCCTCTTACCTGCGTGACACCAAAGACACGGTCACCAGGGTCCAGGATATGGTCTTTTCAGCAAATACTATGATTGCCAACCTCGATGTAGAGGCGTTATACGCAAACATAGAGCACACGTTAGGGCTCAAAGCAGTCCAATACTTTCTCTCCACTAAGAGTAATCAGTTTCACGAACACAACGATTTTGTTTTGACACTTTTGAGGTTTGTTTTGATGCACAATTATTTTTTGTTTGATGGGACTTATTATTTACAGACCAATGGCACAGCGATGGGAACAATCCTGTGGCCCTAATTACGCTAATTTATTTTTAGGGTGGTGGGAAGTACAATACGTTTTTACTGACAATAATGACCGGTACACCAAGCACATCCCCTTCTGGGGGAGATATATAGATGATATATTGATCTTCTGGGAGGGGGCTGTTGCCTTATTTGAAGAATTTGTAGCCCGCCTCAATCACAATGAGGTGGGCATGAAATTCACTCACGAAATACACCCTCACCGATTACACTTTCTAGATCTGACCATCTCCCTGGACCCTGGTGGCCGTGTAAATACAGAAATATATAGAAAACCTACAGCAACGAACAGTTTGCTTCACTGGGACACCTGGCATCCAATGCCACTAAAGAGGAGTATACCCATAGGGCAATACCTAAGAGCCAGACAAAACTGTTCCACCGAAGCCCCTTTTCAGAGGGAGTGCGATAATCTCTATCTTAAATTTCGGAGACGAGGATCCCCAAAAAAACCCCTACAAAAGGCATACCGTAGAGCTACACACACCCCTCGTGAAAGTCTACTAAGGGATACTTACCCAAAAGAGAGGGATTATCTAGTCAAGAGTCATTTACCCACTGCTGCTGCACAATCCACCTGGCTCAAATCTGACATAAAGGGATCCTTCCCATGTGGAAACTGCAGCTTTTGTTCCCAAGTACCAAAAGTAAAGACTTTTCGCAATCCATGTGACGGCCGTGAATATACGATCAGACAGTTTATAAACTGTAAGAGCACCAATATCATATACATCGCCTCATGCCCGTGTCCCAAACTATATGTAGGGAAAACTACACAGCAATTCAGACGTCGGATCTCACAACATCTGAGTTCCGTACGGACCAACGCAGAGGTCCCAATCGCCAGGCATATGCATGAGCACCATCATGGCGATCCTAGTCTATTAAGATTTTGGGGCCTCTGCAAAGTGACATTGGGCCCAAGATGTGGCGATTTAGACCGTAAACTTCTTCAGGTCGAAGCTAGATGGATATACAAACTTAATTCTTTGAGCCCGCAAGGACTAAATGAGGGCTTTTCCTATTCTGCATTCCTTTAAGAAGCATACCTTATATTATGTTGGACAAACTTGTATAATTCAATACATTAACAATAATGTGATTACACACAATTGGGGCTAATGGTAGGTTTGTCACTTGTATACCAACCATAGGACAATGTTTGATTACACTTTGCCCATGTCACCTGAATGATCCGGCAATTGGTCCTATATCAAGGACACATCTAATGCAATTCAGCAGTGTCATTTATTTATTAGACAAATTAGGAATAATTGCAACGCATACTTGCAGTTATTTACCAAAGACTGCAATACCCAATAATGTCGCAGGCATGTATTCCTTTTGCATTGATTGACAAAAGACGTTTGCTTTACACGATTTTCTTACCCTACCGCAATGCTTGGAACACTAAGTTATTGCGCAGGCGCATACCCTACCTGCAAATGATGATCGCATGATAAGAATTTCTCTATCTCCTTACACATGTGCGAAGGGTCTATGGTGCGTACTGCACTAAGTTCCCGCGCATGCGCAAACTTTTGGAATAATCGCGGTAATTTGTGGAGCATGCGCGCAATACTTGGTCTGTTGTGCGCCACAATGCAGGGTCTGTCGCGCAGCGCACCAAGTTCCCGTGCATGCGCGAGTTTTCTGAAGGGTCACGACAAATTGTGGCGCACACGCGCAAAATTTAGTGACATCATCAATATCGGACGTCACCTATTGATGGCCTCATATTGGGCGGCACCCAATAGAATCCGCCGTAGAATGGACCAACCAGCCTGCATCAATCACCAATGGTTGGAACCAATGGCGCTATAGCTCCGCAGAGGGGGCTGTTACTCTTAATATAAGGCGTAGAGCCGATTGGCCAACATCGAGGTCAGTCTAATGTTGCTAAGCAACACCAATTACAAACTGCTGACATTGGTGTTCACACTTGATAGGAACCGCCCTAAAATCTATAAATACCTACCCTAGCTCCTCCCACAACTCATTAGCCCCGATCCCTTGATGACGCTGGTTCTCCGGCAAAACATGTCGGGGGGCTACTGTTTGGCTTTTAACTGGTCTAGTCTGAGGCTGTTTAACCCACGGGTCGCTGCAGGGACCCGGATATGTACCTATAGGCTGAGTGAATACCCAGCATTACCCAATAGAGTAGGATAGTCAACAGCCTCACACTTGCGGTTTTTAACAATGTGTGCAAAAACTTTATGATTTAAATCTTTTATAGTTATGTTTTAGGCCTGACTTATAAGGCTCTATCCTGTCTTAGGACAGTTCT
This sequence comes from Engystomops pustulosus, assembly GCA_019512145.1. NCBI lineage: Eukaryota > Metazoa > Chordata > Amphibia > Anura > Leptodactylidae > Engystomops > Engystomops pustulosus. The sequence continues at coordinate 202,445,967 of CM033641.1, forward strand.
GTAAATAAACTGTTAGTTGCCTTGGCAGTCCTAAAAGGGCTCCTTCTTGTATTAAAAAAAAAAAAAAAAAAAAACTACTTACATATGGTCTACACTTAACCCCTTCCCGACGCGCGACATGCACCGGGTCCCGGTGCATGGAGAGGGCTCGCGGGCCGAGCCCTCTCCATAGCCGGTAAGTCTTTGCTGCATATTGCAGCAAAGGCTTACCGGTAACACCCGCGATCGGTGCTAGCATTGCCGCATGGGCGCCGCCATCTTGTCGTGGATCGCTGCTCCCCGATGACGTCATGGGGAGCGGCGATCCGTCGCCATGGTAACCTCGGGTGTTCCGAATACCCGAGGCTACTTCGTTTTAACCCATGCATTACAATGTGCTAATTGCACATTGTAATGCATGGGGAGTAAAATCCACATATACTGCCATACTGTAGTATGGCAGTATATGATAGGATCGATCAGACTCTACTAATTATTCTTATTGCTACATACACTTATTTTAAATTTTAAAATATAGAAGTTATAATTGATGTATCATGCACAACAAACCAAAATCAGGGCTGCATCTGCCATGAGGCAAGATGAAAATCTTGCCTCAGGCGGCAGAATGCGAACCCCTTTAAGAGCAGCATTTTGCCCTCCAGATAAATCGCACCTGTCTCTTTAAGAAACAGGTGCGATTTACATGCGGAGCGGCGCAGGTACTAGATGCCACTAATGTCTCTCAGAACCTGTAGTCAGTCACACAGTGTCAGTGAGCTGCCTGCGGGGATGTTAATTGTCAGTAAAGTTTTTAGCATTGACTGAACAGGGAGCGGGCAATGGAACAGGAGCGGTGGGGGGGGGGGGCAGCATTCTAATATTCACCTCAGGCAGCAAAAATGCTAGAATCGTCCCTGACCAGAATTGAAATCTACACCTGTCCCGGGCTGGCATAGATTCCGGATAGAATTGGCGCCAGCTTTCTTGTACAGGTAAATATTGCTGGCATAGGCCTTTCTGCCCTCACCTCTGTTGTACCCTGGTGCATGTGATGCCAAAGGGACATAAAGTTGTAATGACCTTTTAATGCCTTAAAGGAGCTGAGCAGGAACAACAATGTGAACAGAGACAGCCAAAAACAAAGGTCTCTTTAAGTGACAATTCCAACCAAAAAAAGTGAATGGTATATAATGGTATAATGGTATATATATATAAGTACATAGTCTAGTCCTGGTACTCACAGCCTTGCATTTTAAGGCACGCTCCCTGGCCCACTCTGTCTCTGCCCTTACTAAGCCACATCACATTCCATAGTAGCTCTTTCTAGTGAACAGTCCAGTTGGGAGTTCTGGGGACTGTTATGGATGTATAGACATTTAAAGGAAACCTACCATTTGATTTGATGCATTATGAACCATGCATACCTTGAGAATGCTGTAGTTACACTGATGCAGGATCATATCTTGGTTAATCCCTGGTTTTGCTGAAAAAACAATTATAACAATCAGGACCTTGAGAAAGCTGGGTCAGCATGTAAAACATTACACACGGGAGCTTGGAATTACAAGCTAAGAATGACTAAGCATGACTAGTCAAGCACTAATCAACCTGAGCTGGATCACTCATATACAGCAGCTGGAGGATGGTGCAGCAATTGATTATTTTGTCTGGCAGGAAGAGAACTGCAGGAGATGATGATGCAATCAGAGAGAAACTCTCCTGCTATGAGAAGCGGGAAAGCAAGCGCCAGAGCAGACATAGAAGCCACAGAGCTTCATTATCATAATGTTATATCTGTTTTATAAGCAAAACCACTCAGCACAGGGATTAACCAAGATATGATCCTGTAGCTACAGCGGTCTCATGGTATGTTTGCTTCATACTGCATCAAATCAAATGGTAGGTTTCCCTTAAGGCAACAACACAAGTCACAAATGGTGCAGGGGACCTCAATAAGAAAAACGTAGCTTGTGCTACCCACTCTGATTTGATGCACACTTCAACCTGTGGAAAAGACTCAACAAGCCTAAGGGTAGATGAACCACTGGGTACAAATAAATTGTTGACTTTCTGGGATAATTTTACACTGTTCCCTGTGCAGTATAAAAAACAATTAATTCTTGCTTAGGGTGCTATGATTATTGTAATTCTGTGCATCATGAGGCCGTTAAGGGGAGTATGGAAAGGGCTCAAGGGCTTGTCTGCCTTTAAGTGCCATCTTGACAAGCATCATTAACCCCTCTGCATCATTGGAGGGTGACAATCCATTGACACGACAGCCCCAGAGTCTCTGTTGCACTCTAGAGTCAGAAGAAGTGTAAAAAAAAGTAAAAAAGAAATACCTACACAGCATGGAATAAAAAATACTGACCCTAGGAAGTACAATTTGCTTAATTCAGAATGTCTCCCTTTGTCTGTCTAAGGTTTACAAAATCAGCACCCGACACCTTTTGCTCAAAATGAAACACAGACGAACACTGACCACAATCACTTCCTCTTAATTTTTTGGTGCTACATGATGGACTGATTAAAAGAGTTTGCTTTTCTAGCCCCAAGACAAGTGTAACATCCTGTGTAAGGGGTTGAATTTCATGATCAGTTAAATAGTTAAAGGTGTCATTTGGTGACATTACGGTCACGTCTAGACATATTCTCTTTCATCTTTGTGATAAAACAATGAAGTAATTTTGCTGAATATGAAGGCTATTGTCATTTATTTCATGGAGAGAGAATGGACACTGAAAATTAAAGGTTCTGTTTAGATATTGAATACAAATCCATTAAGAAAGCTTGCTTGGTTGCTTTTGAATCTAGAAAAATTACCACTATGTATGACTATTTTGCACAGTATCTTTCTGTAAATGGAAGCCATGCTAAAGAGAGTCTCCAGATCGTAAATGAAACTACAAGTAAAACCGCAACAGCATTGCGTAGGTACAGGTGCACCGACAGGAAGATCACCCCGTCCCCAAAGGGCACTAAGAAGCTACTTTGCATAAGGATAAACAGTTCTTTAATATGACTGATTGCTGGGAATCATGAAATGTATGTCTAAAAATATTATAATGTGCCATACACAATCATATTTTTACTTCTGGGGTGATTCGGGAGCTTAAATATTCCCTTCAAATAATAGAGATACACAACACAAAAGTCTTGCTTCAACTCAAGTAAACAAGGTATGTTCTTGTGTGTTTTGCTTCTTATCATCTCCAGCATGTTTGCTAGTGTGCACGTCACATGAAACATGTCACTGTAGGTGATGAAAACCATTAACCCCAATATAGAAAAAGAGAAACAGCATGAGCCAGAACTGTTATATTCTTTCAATATTGCTAGACACATCTCATTGAGCCACTATGAAATGGAAGAGAAAACACAAGCACACAATGTCCTATTCATGCTCACTCAATGGATCAGTGACACTGGTAATCATGTGTGCCATTTCCTCTATTTACACACTTTACTTACACACTGAGTCAACACTGATAGAATATGACTAACGTTGGAAATTGTAAGCTTACTAAACAGAGTTTTACAAGATGGAGACGTTGTCATTATTTGCTTGTGATTTTAAATGTGGAACTTATTATCTAATGATATGGTTCAGATATACTGCTGCCGACGCAGGCAGCAAAGAGGTGGTTTCATCATGTCCTAGGCAAAAGAAATAATTTTTATATTAGCAACAAATAAAAATTTTTTTTGATGTAACATCATAGAACTCTCCTAACGAAATTCTAATCTACATCAGAAGACCCAACTCTATGAATAAGGTTGCTAAAGTATACAGCCTGCCTACAATCCCACAGATCCAATTATCCTATACTGGAGGAAGCAGTTTCTTTCTAACTTAAAGTGTAACTCTGATTTTTCACAAATAAATAGCTCTTGGGATGTAGAACAACATTGCCTATTATTTTTAATAACTTTATTCAGTAGCTTGCTATGCTCCTCAGTTTAGCTTATTCCTGAAGTAGCTGCTTCCCATGGCCGTGGCTACAAGCCCTGGGAAACTGTCTTGTAAACAACTCTAAGGATTCTAAAGGGGGGGGGGGGACTGCAAAAGTCTCCTATACAGATTAGTGACATAGTGACTTCTGTTCCAAATCAGGCCCTCCATCCCAGTCATTGATTATACAGAACTTTCTCTGTCTCTATTTGCAGATCAAGCTCCTCTGCAGCTCCTCACCCAGCTTCTGCACTTGAGACTTTTTCTGCATAACAGAAAATGTTATTAACCATTAGTGCTCACACAACAGAGACTATAAACTTAATGTAACTATTTCACAGCTGGTTTCTACTATATACTACATTTTTCATTCTCCCCCTGTGATAGATCTTGTTTGTACACTATGCATTTGGCAGTGCATTTACTTGTATCAATCTCACTGCTAATTTACTTAATGAGAAATCACAAGGGAACATTCTAAAATTGACTTAGGAAAGATAGAGGAATAGATTGCTGCTTAAGAAGATTTTTGATGAGAACATAACATAAAATTTCATAACTCTGGAAAGAAAAGAGCAAGGAACACAACATGGACATGGTTATGGGGGAATCTCAATTTGTTAAAAAATTATTATGACATTGGAGTTACTCTTTAAAATATGGCAGAACATGAATAAACTCTGGATCAATCTTTCACCTATAAAAGTCCATCTTGTAGCAAAGAGGTTGAACAGACTTGAAGGGATTGGATTAATAGTAACTGGTAATGTTACTCTGAAGCACTTAAAGGAGTGAAATTTTACATATGTTACTAATTCCTATAAAATGGGCCATATATATAGTGTATTATACATGTCAGAATACATGGATGGTGACACTCACTCATACATTTTTTAACCCCTTACTGACACATGACGTAGAGTGCTGGGATCTATTTTCAATTTTCACATGAAATGAAAAACACTGCCTCACCAGGACAACTAATGTTACCTCCACATGACTGAATAATATTGGCATACTACGACCACTACTATTACTACTACAAAGTGACTAAATAATTCCACCACAATGATACTAAATAACAAAGTCAGATCTTGATATTTACCACTACATTGTAACTGAATTATACCACCATGGTGATAGTGAATACCATGACCATTAGTACTACTTATACATAGTGACTAGAGATGAGCGAGCACTAAAATGCTCGAGTGCTCGTTATTCAAGACAAACTTTTCCTGATGCTCGAGTGCTCGTCTCGAATAACGAACCCCATTGAAGTCAATGGGAGACTCGAGCATTTTTCAAAGGGACCATGGTTCGGGAATAAAATGTGTTATTTAATTGAAAAAGAATGTCTTCTCATAAGTTAGCAGATGTATGCAAACATCTGCAATCTATTCTTCACTGTTCTGCGCATATATTATCTCCCGACAAGTTAGCAGATGTGAAGAACAGTGAAGAATAGAATAAAAACCGTGAACACAGGATCATTTAAGTGAAAAACGCTGTGAAAAACACAGTGAAGAATAGATTGCAGATGTTCGGCACATCTGCTTACTTGTCGGGATCCGTGCTGCCGCTCCCCGGTGTCTCCATGCTGCCCCTCCCCGAGTGTCTCCGTGCTGCCCCGATGTCTCCGCGCTGCCCCAGCCCCGATGTTTCCACGCTGCCCCAGCCCCGATGTCTCCGCGCTGCCCCAGCCCCGATGTCTCTGTGCTGCCCGTTTCCCTGATGTCTCCATGCTGCTGCCCGTTCCCCCGATGTCTCCATGCTGCTGCCCCCCCCCCCCCCCCCCGCCCGCCCCGGCCATGTGCAATACTCAGGATCTGGGCTGGGTGAGCAAATGGTCATATGAATAAGTCCTAAGGACCATAGAGCAAAACAAAGTTTGGTTTTAATGATCAGTTTTGCTGTACTAGGTTCAGAGCAGCAAGTCTGAAAACAAGTCAGGCCAGCTTTGTTAATCCAGATTCCTCTGGCCCAATTGGTCACGCCAAAGATGGCCCTATGCAAAAGGCCTCACTTATTTTTAAAATTAGCACAACAAGTGTATCGAAGCTCTGTTAACTTTATCCTTTCAGGAACAAACAAAAACCACATTAAAGTTATAACATAGTGTATCAACTTACCTGGAAAATACTGGCTCCATAAGGAGTGCGCCATGCATTGAGGAGGTTATCTTTCCCTGTACTCACAAACCATTTACCTGAATTAAAGTAAAAACAAATTACTACATTGGGCCAAAAAAAAAAAAGTGTAGATTTGCAGGAATTTGTGAAAAAAACTGTAAATAAACATGTTAATTCAAGCTGCACCACCCAATCATGATGTGTAAAATGATTTCCCAATGTGTAAAAACATGTTGGAGGGAAAACCTAACAGCAATTGGTGGATTTCAACATGCCCAATTCTTAGATCTTTTGGGGATGCAATATAATACTAGAATTGCACCTTACCCAAGTGTAGACGGGGGAAGAGGGTGGGGGGTGATGGTACAGTAAAATGGACACCCAGTAGTGTATTTTTACAGTAATCGAAAGCATGCCCATGGTGATCATGAAACAGTATAACCATACACGTCCATGGGTGGTATCTGAGCAACAATGTAACTTTAGTAAGGTAGCACAGGTGACGTGCCAGTGCACAGCATAAAATTTGTGCTTTGTACCACTTTTAACAATCTTTTAAAAGTAACACTCCAACAAGGCAGATAGTTTTCTTGGAAAGTCCGTCAACTAATAAATGGTATGCAACAAGACTATTATACTATGCTAATAACTGACTTCTAACCCAGCATCAGAAACTGACAAATCTGGTGCAATATGAGGGTGATGCCACAAGTCCCGTTTTAAGACCGTTTTAAAGCATGTGTTTTCAGACCATTTTTTAAAACGTATCCGTTTTTTACTATTTACCATGTGGCTGCTTTGAACCTGTTTATCTTAATAGAGAAACAAGTGCAAAGCAGCCAAACGCATGGTAAAATGGAGGAGTTTAAAAAAATGCATGCGTTTTTAAAGGGACTGAAAACGCATGCTTTAAAACAGTCCAAATGGGATGTGTAGCATCACCCTTAGACTAAGAATGTCTTGAGACAGTGTACAAAGAGGATTGACTCAAAGCGTTCTATAACTACACTTAACTGGAACCCCATACAATTTCAGAGACATTTTGTCCTCCGTGTTGGCTCCAATGTAGCCATCAACTGTACCAAACTTACTAGTATGAGATAAATACAGGAATAATCTTAAAATTTGCTTACCACAATAGGCAAACTTGAGGGACAACACACAGCTCTCATGAAGGTGCAGCTGATATTTGTCAGGCTTATTTACATGGAGAACTTCCACATTACTGCTCTCCATTCCTACTGCAAGCCATTCACCAGTTGGACAGTATCCAAGAGAGAAGATCTAAAAATACAAAGCATCAAAAATCACATCATAGTAAATCAATTACTCTAAGAAAATTCAAGTGCTATAAATCTAAGATCTCCATCGAAAAATGTCAGACGTTTAAAAATCAGTGCTAGCTGCCTAAAGCGTGGTCAGCAAAATCTATGGATATACACGTCATGCTGACTAAAAATTTAAGTGTGAAAAAAATAATTAGAATAGAAATCCAAACAAAACAATTAGTTACCTGTGAAGTAAAGTCATGTTGCTGGAGCTGTCGGCCTTCACGTAGATCCCACGATCGTACAGTGTTGTCCAACCCTCCAGTCCAGAGCTTGGTACCATCATTAGAAATGTCAATACAGCTGGCTCCATCTGTGTGGCCCTGGAATTGCCTGATAAGACAAACACAACTGAATAATGATTTCCTGCCAGTAGCCAAGGTAAACATTACTACGTTGTTAGTTTTCGACTTTCCCTACATGTGTCATCTCTTGTAAATCCAGTGAAATGGAACCCCACTCATCCTAGCAAATCTAAACTACAAGCATTATTCCAAGTTCAAGAGGCTACTAGTCTTAATACGCAATTTTACAGAAACGCTTATTTCTCCAAATACTCTCAATTACTTTATGAAAGAGTGTAGTATAAGATCCCTAAACTTGTCAGCACCTTACCACATGGGTGAAAATACCCATGGGCAGAATAGGGCATGACCTGTAATTTTGCTTAAAAAGTTATTTCTGTCAAAAAGTATTCAGTAGAATAAAAAAAGAGGAAGAATTACAATACACATTATAAAAGTCTGTTAGTATTTTACAGCTCACACTATTCTTACTATGAGACACTCAGGACATTGGGTAAAGGTGTGTGGGGGGGGGGCTGAGTTGCTGCCAAGAGGACACTGACTGCGCTTGCTTAAAATTACATCTGAAGGTTGGGCGGAGAATTATCAGAGTCCCAAATCTGTCATGTGCCTGCCAAACAGCCTGTAAAGCCTCATGGATTTATTCCAGACAGAATAGTTTGCTGGCCTTCTATACAAGCAGGTTTGCCAACCTAATAGGATTCAGAAAGATGTGAGCTACATACAACCTAGCTCTAAGAGCAATTAAATAAAAATCCCTGCTAAGCCTTGTTTAACCCTTTTGGCATTGACTGCTGGTATTAAGATATTCAAACCGCCGGGGTCATGGAACATGAAATACAAAAGGTCACTTCCCAGGAACTTTAGGTCAGTATTTCCCTTTAATAAAAGGACATTGCCCTCCTGGAAAGGCATCGTAATATATCGGTCATTATTTAAAGAGAAATCGGGCTTCCCATCTACTAGTTCTCTGGAAAAAGAATCTACTACTTTGGCTTAAAGTATAAAAAAAACAAAAACAAAATAACACAGCACCTTATCTAGCAACACAACACTATATTCTCAGAATTGAAACAAAGTATTGTAACTACAGTGAAACCACTTATCTCAACTAGAGCAAGCAAAACTGACCATGATGCACAGCACATGCAGCTAAGCTTAATGAGTATCCATTCTTCTAGAAAGCCAAATCTCTTCTGGTTTCAAATTTTGTAAAGAATTTTGTAAAGAATTGTATTCCCCAAAAACAAACTGGTGTATTACTCTGCATTGCGGCATTCTAAAGAGAACGATAAACCAACTAGGGGTTTTAGGCATGTTCTTCAGACGAAAGTAAAATGGGGCCCATGTGCTGTCCCAAATTACCCCATTTCTTTCCATGGGCTCATGCACAAGGCTTCCAACAGCCCGAGCTGCAAGAGACAGTAGGTCCTATATTTATACACATTTGTGGCCCAGGCAGTCTTTGGATAGTATGAGGCCATATACACAGGAACGTCTGTCATTGATCGGCGAGGTCCACTCACAAAACAGTCAGTGAAATGTCATAAAAGCAACAGTAACATCTAGTGGTCAATTAACTAACACATTGCAAGGTTGAAGTAGGCCGGATTACTGAAACAGACAAGATGGGTCCTTTAAAAATGGGTACTATGATTTACTGCATTTACCATGTCGCTTCATGATGTAAATGCTTGTTATGAAAAATATCCCAACATAAGCTCTAAGAATTGAATGTGACCAAAGAATTAAGGTATCAACCGCTTAAAGAACAATTCATGGAAACATCCAAACAACTTGCAAACAGGATTGTATTTAATTCAAACACTTCCTTTTCAAAAATATGTATAAATCAAAAACACACACTGGCCAACATAAGGACTAGACTGTAGGCCACAAGTATTTTTTTTGCAGGTTGATACAACTCACCTTACAAGGGTCTGATTGTGCAAGTCCCACACAGCAATGTTGCCATCACTACAGCAGGAGAAGCAGACTTTGGAATCGGGGCTGATGGCCAGGGCGTAGCAGGCAGGAGCAGATGATGTCAGCTCTGCCTTTATACGTGGGGTGGGTGCTGCCAGGTCCCATATGGATAACGTGCTGGCTTCCCCTCCAACAATAAGAGTGCACCCATCAGGTAGCAATTTACATGACCTGATATAGTTATCTCTGTTCTATAGAAGAGAAAAAAAAATAGATAAAGTTAGGATTTTTAAATTTCAAAAACATAATATACATGGCTTCAGTCTGAATAAACCACTTGCCCTGGAGTGGAAGTATAAAGCTTGTAGAAAACTTTAGGGCTGTTATTTCTGTGCTTATTTACTATTCTAATGTTATAAATAGTACATTCTTATTTGCACAGCTACATTCTGTCAAACTAATGACAAAGGCAGTCTGTACATGTATGACTGGCGAAGTCTAGGTAAACACTCATCGTAGCAACGCCAAGTCCCAAGATTATTTTTCATAACCGTCATCTAACAATTTCCAACCACCTACTTGGCAAACAAGCAGAGTCAACACACACATAGTGAAGATCCCTGACACTCTGGCTACAATGCACAAGAATCAATTCTTTTGACTATCGCTCCATGATGTAGTACTTAGGAGGAGCTGAACAAGAGACAAAGTGATGGTAAGCAGCTTGTATACAATTCTCATGCCAGTGTGAATAGCTAAGCATACTATACTTTGCCTCAGGATCACACCTGAAGAACTACACACAGATGTTTGAGTAGAAGTGCTGGCAAAAGCAATATTAAGCATGGACTGGAAGAAACTGGAAGAAAATAAAACTATCCTGTGCCAAAATACCTTTACTTATGTAGCCAACCAATAAAGCTTATTCTGGCAGAGTTTAATGCTGTAGAATAGCACATGCTCAAGAGCAGAAAGCCATTTCCTTCTTCATTCTCCAAGGAGGAGTTTTCTAGAAGACAAGTTCCTGCTCACTTACCAAGCAGTCCAGCTGAGAGACAGGGCTTTTGTTTCCAGGTTGGCTTATGTCCCAGACTTTTACACATCCTTTTCCACCAGTGTACACGTGTCTTGTGGGGTTGCTGATGGTGACGGCACAAACCACTTCCCCGTGATTTAGTGTGTTTATCTGCCGTGCATGCCGAGGGATCCCGGGGCCGATCAGGGCATCAGGAGGGAACGGAACTGGCTGCATCTGACCGTCTGCAGTAACGTGAAATGAATAAGCTCTGGGGAAACATAACATTAAAGAATGATGCAAGGAAGACCTAAATTGTAGCACAAGTCCACATCTGGCACGGTGCCCTTGATGTACTGGAACACACATGCAGGAAAACAATTCACATTGATTATATATGGTTTCAGAAAACAATTCATAGTTGGAAACATTACTTCGGACATACATCTTCTGTGACAACTGTGCTTCCACTTATTCTCACAACTGACACCAAAAGCCCTTTCCTTATAACTGGGCACCAACACCATTTACCTCTTCTAGAGTGGACAACACTAAAGCAGCAGTTCCATCTAGTGTGATATTCAACATTCAAACATCCATTCTACACATTAATTCTAACACTACATGACTAGTAACCTTTAACTGCAAAGTAGTAATGTAGTTTATCTGTTTCATAAAGAACTGCACAGATTATTTTGGTCAGTCATGTGGCTTTCTTTTATTATAATTGTTGATTACAACAGCAAATTTTCAGTGCATTATGCTACTTTTTGGAAGTCTCACCAGCTACAATTTTGACTAGCAACAAATTTGGTTTCGCTTCCATCATTGCCCTACAGTTCCCACAACGCATCACTAAGCAGAGGCGCTACTCAACTTGCAAAAATAAAAAGATTTGAGATCAATATTATCTATGTCTGCTCAGCTGAACCTGCTCTATAACATACCGCCTGCTGACAGAACAAGTATACTGTAATCGGTTATACTAGTGCTCCAACATCTTTCCTGTATTAAGGCGAAAGACATAACCACACTGGAAACCTCGAATAGGCAACATCAAGAAGATGGATAAATGTATACATACGGCTTTCCTCCTGGGATTCCAGCAAGGTTTGGAGGCATTCCTGGTACTCTCATATGAGGAGGAGTTTCAAAGCCAACCTGTACAAATTTAAAGAGGAAATGGTTGATGCTTTCAGAAGTCGAAATCCATTAATGTTCTAGTTATGGTATGCTTTAAAATGCAGTTTAAGTGAAGAGAATACACATGGTCATGGCTACACAAAGAAAAGGAGAATGCTACATACTGAAAGGAATTTGCTTGAACCTTTTTAAAAAAAATATGTTTCAAAGGAGAAACCCTAAAAAAAAAAAAAAAAAGGTGTGGTCTATTCACAGGGTATATTGGGACCATGATGACTGAAGCGGCTGTGCTTAATGTAGAGAATGAAGAGGCTGCAGTGCTTGCACATATGGGAAAACTGTTCTCATAGGAGCCATACAAAAGATCACAGGTTTCACCCATTCAAAGGGATTGCAGTCAATTTCTAAACACTAAACAGTGAAACATTTCACTTACCATTGGTGATCTGCCATAGGCTACAACAGCAGCTGCTGCAGCAGCGGCGCTCATCTGGGGAGACATGTTGTGTAAACTGGCATATGCAGCTCCCGGACTGGTAAGTTCACCATTCATTCCAGCATGAGGTACCATACCAAATGGAGTAGCATAGGGGCCTGGAACTGCTAATGGTGTCCTCAAGCCAGCAGCAGCTGGAAAAGAAGAAAAACTCTCACATACACATGCTTTCTCTTCTGGATATGTGCTGCTGTGATTGCAAGTCTTCTCTTTATCCAGTGTTATTGTCACCCTCCTTTCAGACTTGAGGATCGACTTTCACTAGAGTGGAATTTTGCCCCGCTTTTACGTAAAAAAAAAAACCTCCCTGATCTTTGTTTGCAATATATTTGCCTGTGCCAAAACTGTAAGATAAAGGCTGAGAGATCTGGAATTAATCTTATTCTAGGCCAGACTCCTGAATTTTAATAGTCGCTTCACAAAGGAAAATAGATTTCTTCAAGGATTTACATGAAAGGACTTGCCTGTGAAAGTAAACATTGCTGCGTTCATTTGCTGTATGCATATAGCAAATATTAACCAACTGGAACTGGGAATTATGGGTTTGAGAACGGCATTACACTGAAAATAAGTAGATGGATATCTACAGCCTGCCTTTCTGAAAATTGGAGTATTTGGAATTAAAATAAAGCCGAATGTAAACAGTCGGACTGAAAGTGGTGCAGCTGCTGAAAATTGAGTGCAAACATCTGTTATCCATCAGCCCCTTTGATGGGTGGAAACGTGAGAAAAACATATTTAAGATTCATAGGGTATTATGTACCTAACATATGCAATGTAAACACAAAAGAAAAAGGAAATTCTTACCCGCTTGGTTAACCAAAGGGTCCATGGAAGGAGGCTTGCCAAGTCCAGGTCGAAGACCTGACGTAGCACTTGTGCCGGGAGTTGGAACATCACTCCGAGGAGTTGGCGTGCTGGATTTCAGAACAGGCGTGCTGGCTTTTTCATGCTAGTATCATTAAACAAATTAAATGAGTATTATTTTTAATCCAGGCCATATTACACAATTTATCACAACAGCAGCTGGGATACTGGGCATCTACTAGCAGATCCTTCAGCCAATTTTCATAAATCCACACAATGTTGACAGCATTAACTTGTGAGAAAGAAATGTTGACCTTTATTTCTACTGCCAAAACGAAAACTCAGATCTGTAGAAAGTGTTACACACTTTTTTGAGCTCCAGCCGCATAGAGGAGATTGTTTAAAACTAATTTCTAAGCCTGCATATAATTTCCTCAATGTGGTCTTTTCACGGAGCTTCACAAATTAAGGACTATCTGGCACAAGAATCACTCTACATCCAAAACACTTACAATTGGCCGACTAAGCTTGTGGAAAACGAAGGCCTCAAGAATTTGCCATCACTTAATGCAGTAACCACAGCCAAACGCCATGTTCTGTGTGGTTTACTTTTCCACTGTATTGCACTTAGCCCACAAGCAAAATGTTACACACAAAATACATAAATAAGATCTTAAGTGTATTTGACAGATATCATTTTGCACCTAACATTAAAACACCAAACATATTTTATAGAATTTTCAACGGTGCTAACAAATGCTATGTTATACTTGATCTGCAGGACTTTGGAAGGAAGGTACTGTATATAATTGAGTATAAGCTGACCCAAACATATGCAGTCTTAATTTTACCACCAAAAAAAAACACTAGGAAAACCCATTGGCCCGAGTATAAGCCTAGGTGGGGAAATGCCTTGGTCACCGCCTGCTCCCAAGTAAATAGCCAACACCCAGTAGGTCCAACAAATATATAAAAACAAAAATACTCACCTTTCTGACACCTCTTTTGTTCAGCAGCCGACACACACTAATGTCAGCGGTAGCTAACGTCAGAGTATGTGGGCTGCAACCTCGCACGGACCTGTGCGGAAGAGGAGATGACCTGCAGGGAGCGTCAGAAAGGACAGTAGGGACTGACTCAAGCAGAGTTTGAAACTTGGCTTATACTTGAGTATATACAGTAGTAACACTGGACATCTAGGTAGAAGTCCAGCTATTCACCTTCTACAATAGAGGACAACACTACCACAGCTTTGGCATAGTGGAGCCCTAGTGTTAAGAATCAACCTACCATACTCATTTCTTTAGATTTTAATGATGTTGAGCTCCCCGATGACGCAGTAGACGCTGGACTGCTTGATGCATCTTTCTTCATTAGTCTGCTTTTATCTATTCCATTTTCCCGTGGTGAATGAGCTGGACTTGCTCTTGGAGAAGAAGGGTCCTGTCAACGTGGAAATAATTTAACATGCTGTACACGAGTAACATGCTACACATACAAAATGAGTCACAAGTTTAGGGGTCCCTTGTTGTCAAAGAATAAAGAGACTTACCTCATTGGAAACATCTACAACCAAATTATCATCACTCTTGTCCCCATCACTATCCTGTAAGAAAAAAATAATTTCTATTTGAGTTTTCTTTTTCTCCAATGTTGGCAAGAAAAGCTAAATGCAAACAACCTGATTTTTAGGCATTAAAAAAAAAAAAAAAAAAAAAAACAGTCCACAGCAGGTTCGAGCAACATTGATTTAATTTAATTCTGCAATTAAAAATGTGACCCTTAAAGGAATATTCCAGGAATAAGCAGAATTCATATTTAAATGGGTCATTAAAATGTGCAGCGATGGCAATTGCGCATCATTACTATGGTAAGATTAGGACAGTTTTAGATCATTACTTGGAGGAGAGCATAAGAGGGAGTAGCTGTTACTAAACTGCGGGATCATGGGACTTTTAGATGGCAGCCACTTCGGAGTTGGCAATGCCTTCTTTAGAAATTATGTGAATCAAAAGCAAACTATAAGCTCCATTTTGTGAGGATATTGAGATTTGTTTATTCATTTATTCATAGCATTATAGGTTTTTGTATCAAAATCATATCCCCAAAATAACTCTTGTTGGCAGTTTCTTTTCCCGGAAGTTTTAAAGGGGTGTCTGTATGCAGTAAACTTCCTTCTAAACAAAGCATGTATGGGAATTCTTTAGGAATAGCTTCTAGGTGACACTTTGTTAACACAACCACGTTTTTGGCCACGTGCCACGGCACCATGTATTTCAGTGGGCTTATGCACACAACCACATGTATGAGACGACTGCAAAGCTGATGACACAGGCCACAAACAGACCACAGGTTGGTTGGTTTGTGCCAACTATTACACTTTTGGGTGCAGGTAGTATTGAAAGCATATGGACACTGAGCATAGACAGCTAAACAAACAGTAAAACTAATTTTAATAGTTATTAATTGCCTTTATCCTTTTTTGTTATACAGTATTATAAACTGACTAAAAATGCAGAATATCAAGGACATTTCAGAAATGTGACCTGCTATGTCCCTCTAGGCACTGGAGTCTGATACTACTGAAAATGCTTGCCTTTCAAACCGGAAAACCAAGACTGTTAACTGTGTCTGGCTTTGTGAAAGACAAACAGGAAATAACTTTGCTTTGTGAGACAGGGTTATCAGGGGGCTAGAGTACATCTCCTAAGTCTACTGCCAAGTATATCCATTTCCTATAGCTGCCTGTATTGCATAGTCAAGACTCAGACTGAAGGGTTGTGGAAGTCATTAGTAACTCTCTAGAAAAGGGTATTTTCAGTCTGGGTCAGATTCTTTTGTTATAATAAAAATAGTCAAATGATTCAACTTTTCAAAATACAATTTATACATCATTAAAAGGAAAAAAGTTTTGACATCAACCACATTTCATGGACACAGGATCAATACAGGCAATACAGACATTTTTTCAGTTAATTTCTATACAAAATTGCTACTACATAAACACATCCAAGACTGACTTTTCTCTTCCTGCTGAAGCAATACCAAAATAAATGCAAGCCTGTGTGTGCATCAAGCCAAGTCCCAACAAAACTCGAGGGGATTCATCATTCCCTGCACAAAATTCAGACAAGCACAAAAAGTAGTAAAACCCAATTCTGTGATAATTTAGGCAAAACTTGTGACATTTTCCATTTTTACAACAAAGTCACAAGAGTGGGTGAATATTCCCTAGACTACGAAATAAAATTTATCGGATATCAGCCAACATTATGCACGGGTGTGCTGCGCAATAAATCCACATTGCAATACAGTAGCAATGCAGGGTATGGGATTTATGATAATGCCATAAACACATTGACAGGTCACTTATTTCTGTAGATCATGGTAGAGAAGTCAACCTTCACGTGAGCTCCACCTTCCAGCCACAGCAAAATTGCAGCTTATTTATGACGCATGCTGAAAGGCCGTGGGATTCCCGCTTAGGTAAAACGCTAAAATGCTGCTACATTTTTGTTTTTTTATTTAAAGAGTGGAGCAACATTTGTTTAATTATATTGGATGCAGTTTGTAGAATGTAATCATTGAATTTTGATTTTCAATCTTTGAGAAAGTTTTTTACTTTTTTCAAACCAAAATGATTCTTTATTATGCAGCGCACACATGCGGAATATCTGCACACTAAATGGGCTGTGCACAACCAACCGTTAGCTAAGAAGTTTGACCCAAAAATTTGTCAATCCTAGGGTTGCAACAACTTGAATTCCTCTCATGATAAATCTCCTCCATAAATGCAAGACTTTCAGTCAGGCACCATAATGCATCAGAAAAGGGTTATTAACTTACATAGTGGCTTGAATCCTTATCATCCACTTTCCTCTTTTTCAGGTCATTTGAATAATCTGGCCCATTTCTTCTTTTATCTGTTCCACGTAGACTATCGGAAACCAACAAAGAATTACTCTGCAAAAGAACAAAAATAAAATGTACTTGAAAAGTAACTGGGAAGGAGAAGTGTAATCTCATTCATTAAAAAGTGTGATTGCAGCTGGACAACAAACCAAATATTTTCATCCATATTACAAGTTTAAAAAATGAATGTTCAATTCTGAATCTTGAAAAACAAAAGTAGCTGTGTTTTTCCAGATGAGAGCGGGATTTATCTGCAGAAGCTGCACGCCTTGTTCACAGATTGAAATCCATTACTGGAATTACACGGCTGGCAATTTTAACCATCTTCCAGCTCACATAGCCTCCATCACTCACCTAAAACTGCCAAGAACCTGAACAAGAAGTCTGCACCGAATGTGGCAGGGTCATTCATTTAACAGCAGGGTATCCAGCCATTATACTAATGAGTCCACAGGTTGAGCAATATTCCAGTATGGTTTAGGCGTGAGAAGGGTAGTGATATGTGATATGCATGTGCCAGCAACCAGCATTTCTCTGGAAATTAAATTTGCATCCCACAATACTGCCTCTCTCGTCAGACTGTCCACAGCCACTGAATGAAAAGGTGGTGGTGCATGAAAGGCCACTTTACGAAGACGTGGGAAGGAGTATAGAGTGAAAGGAAACCATCATAAATCTGCCGCTACAAAACCCATCCATTTCCAGTGTAATTGGGGCTCCCAGATTCGACTTCATTCTGATTAGAAAATGGTTGCAGACATCTATTTAATAGTCTGGTACTGCACAAGGACAATCAATCATTTCATCTACTGTGAAGTTGGTGAACAGTTACATTCCCTGAGAAGCCATGAAATACCTGTGCAATTCGTGCCCAGGTCATTAAGAAGTAACTAAAAAGGTAAAACTAGTTTTCAGGCACCTAGTGATTGAAACATATCTGGGCAACAGGATGGGAGCAAGAAGACACTGGTGCAGCAAGAAGATCTAAGATGGCAAATTAAATGTCCATTTCTTTAACCAACTGTTCTTGCTTCTTCACCAATATTTTACACAAATCTAAGACTCAGATAATTGAGCAAGAACAATTGCAACCTCTGATGGGAACAGATGACAAAAAAAAAAAACACGCAACAAGGATATCAGAAAACAAAAGGTGTAATAAGGGATGAAAACCTATAAACATGTTGACAAAAGGTTTTATGGCGGGAGCAACACGTACATGTTGGTGCAAAAGAATCTACTTCTTGATAAAGCCCCCAGCAGTTATTTTGCGAGTTTCCTGATATTTTATTAAGCCATAACTCTGGAAAGGGATCAATGAAAAATGTGTCTTTTTTTGCCTTCTTAACAGAATTCCCGAAATATGTTAATGCTGCACATTAACATATTAAAACGTGCTACTTTTACTGTTCAGTTTTTAGACTGGTAGCACAGCGCTACATTGACTATAATAGGCAACAATATCATCCACTTGCGACACTTGCCCAACGAACAATGTCTTTTAAGAAAATAAAAAGGTGTCCCATTTTCTACTGCATTTCAGTTCCGTACACCCAATAGTAGCCTATGGGAATGTTTAAAATATGTGCTGCACATAGTTGTGCACCATATGCTGCCATGTATAAGTCCAGGGATTTGGGGGTTGAGCAAACTAGTAATGTCATATGCCAAATAAAGCACTGAAATACATGAACAAAATTTGTGTAAGCTGGGCCTAAGGTAACCATAAAACTCTATAGCAATGTAGGACTAGGCCAGTAGAACCTAGCCAGTTAGGGTTTAATTGTGGCTGCGCCAGACTTCATTCACATTGTATTTTGAAACAAAGGCTGTTTTTAGGAGATTTACCCAATAGCATTGTGATAACATTGCTTAGCAAATGCAATGTAAAAGCTAGCCTCTTGATGTACTATACAGGCTCCATTCCCCCCCCCCCCATTTTCTTCTGTGTGCATGACCACCCCGTGATGTGCAGACACTTGAGGACGGAGCATGTGAGCATGATGCTCATTACTTACTGTTCCTGGCTCTCTCTCTGCTCAGGAGGAAACCCAGAAATGTAGACATGTCCAATGTGGTAAGGAAGCAGAAGAAAAATGCAAACCAAAACAAAAAGAAAATAAGACAAATTAGAAGTCACAGAAGTTTGTAAAGGGCATTTTATTTTCAATTTAGAATAATCACATTTACATTTTATATCAACAAAACAAACAAGGATTAAAAGTGCAAATGTGCCTGCTACACCACAGACCACACGGTATTACTTCTGCTGCAGTCTAGATTGGAAGAGTTTGCATCACTGGTTAGACAAATTTGATACAGTGCACAAAAAAAAATAACTTGCAGCTTTTACATTTATTACACAAAAATTTGCAGGCCTGCCATTACATTCTGTACATATACCTTCTAGGCCAACGTTGGTGAAATAATCGTCCAGAGCTATATCGCCCTTTTGCCATGAAAGCTATGGTCATATTTAGGTTGGTTGGTATAGTTACAGACAGTAGTACAGCATGGTTGCAGGGCGCTTTCCATATACCTTTTCAACATTTGGAAAAAATCCAATTTGTCAAGAAAATGGTAAAAGAATATTTATCCTACATCTGTTTGCCATGCCTCTCACCTCGATGGTGGTCTGAATCGTGATGCTTCTTGTCATCTTTTATGGCAAGGTGTGACTGTCCACCAAGTGCATTAGAGAGGGCAAGGAGGCCTGCACTGCTGCCTAGAGGTGGAATACCAGGAGGCTGGAGTCCTGACGGATGTGGAGTTAGAGGCACTGGCGGTCCGTGACTATGTGACAAGTGTTGAGCTTGTAGCTGCTGCTGCTGTGGGGGTTCGTTGTCCAGGCGAGGTTTTCACAAGCAAAACAGAAAAAAGAAACACGTATGAGCTGTATGGAATGGACAAAATTCACTCAACATTTAGCAAGTACCTGTTCAATATACTCCATCCACACTTTAGACTGCATATGTCTATAAAGTTATCCCAAGTGGAGAATATGGCTGCTTTATTCCAAAAACAGAACTATCTGTTGGACACATCCAATATTGTTGCCAACTCCGATCCAAATGAACCGGGGGCAAACTGCAATAACAAATGGAGTCCATTGACAAGAGTGGCACCGTCTCTGGATGAAAGCAGGCATAGGTTTATTTAAAGGCGGCAGTACAAGATAAAATTAACACCTGTGGATGCAACGGGTTGCCAAACACTCAGATGGGAGAGAATAAATAGAATCTCACATTACAAGATCTCCTCGTGTTGTCAAGAAAAGGAAACTGTATGCTCCTCAGTAGCAGAAGCAAGAGCAAAAAAATTAAAAATAAAAAAATAGTAAAAGTAATATACAGTACTAAACTGGACATTATAGTCACAAGTGCATCCAACAGAGCAAACAAGATATGTTAGCGACCCTACTATTCAACAAGCCGAGATTGGCAAATCACCCTTACAACAAGATACTACATAAAAGGTGGCGGCCAAAAATGATCAGAATTGCATCCATGTTATGTAATGGCAGCAGGATACAGATTATTGAGCTTAATCTAATGCTCGTAATACTACACCAAATATCGAGGCAGCACTCTAGAACTAGTCTGCATTGGATAGCCGATACTAAACCCAGGGATTGGAAGCTAAAGCCAACAGATTACAAACTGGAGAAAAGATAAAAGCAGACCAGGATTAATTTCACAGATGACAATGACATTTACAATCCTTTATTAATGTAGTTCTACAAAAAGGCCATCTGAAACTTGGGGAGCGTGTTGCTACACCTGCCAAATAATATCCCATACCCCAAGTATAATAATATATGCAACCAAGTTATTTATAGGCTTTCCAAGGATTAACTAGATACTCGCACAAATAAGCCTCAAGAGGTTAACCTCATCCTCTTAAGCTTCACACACTACAATCCTAGATATAGCCGGCAACCACAGCCAAGGAGCGAAATAAACCAGCATCTTGCTAATCCTTTAGCCAATCACCTCATGCAAAGCGAGCCTGTTAGGAGACAGACAACTCAATCCGCCGGCTCAGGACAGGAAAACAGACCTTTGACAGAGCACAATCCTAAAACATGGCAGAAATTACCACAGTCTAAGATTTGCAGGCTCAGAACCTATCTGACCCATGAGGTATTCAGATTGCCGGCTCTGATCAAGAGGGGAAAGAAAAAAAAAAGAAAAAAGAAAAAAAAAACAAATGAAGATAACTAGGTAGATATACATTTTCCACATGAGCATTCAGGTTTAGGAAAAAAACAAATTAAAAGTTGTTTGGTCCGTCTCTTTGCAGAAATATTTAGCCCACCACAAATTAATGGCTGCTGGGAAGCCGAGCCAAACTTGGAGAATTCTGTCTGGATTATTTGCATGAGAAAACACATGATCTTTCACACCCCTAATAGGTGTCTAAACCGTTAAATTACTATTTCTTTTTTTCTGGTGTGAAAGACGCTGCTCCTCAGGAGAAATCCCCCCCCACCACTATTGTTCTGTCTACTAAGTCTGCCTGCTAAACAATACTGACAGCTGCTATCAAACCGGCCACTGCATACTTCCAATGCAGCTGCTGCTGCTAGCAACAGACACCGGCTCCTCACATCCCCTCCCCTCCAGGGATACAGGTTGACACACTGCATTTTCAATGAAAGGGGGCAAAGGTCCAGCGAATTGTCAACCCAATTTTATGCTCCTGTGATTCTGCTGGAAGCACAAAGGCCCTCTGAAAGCGAGGAAAGCATATGCCAGAGAATGAGACTTATTACTGGCCTCGATCTAGTTATTGATCATCTAAAAAGGACATCACTTAACATATGCAAATGGGCCAAGTCATAAGGAAGAGCTTAAAATACAGCAGAAGATCAATACACTAATATGAATGATCATGCAAAATAAAGAAAGGCGATCACCCTGCCCAGAGATTGGATTACGTCTATTGACTTAAATGTGCTCAATAGCGGTTCAGATGTAAAATAAGCTCACCATTCGGGGGGTTAGGGATGGAAATGAAGAGCTGCATTTAGGAAGGGGAGGGGGAAGGGCGGCAGAATGGAGGAGGTTAGGGGAGGGAATGTTTATGCAAGGCTAAGCTGTCAAGTGTAATAAAGCGGCTTGAATAAAACGTAAGCTGAAAATCCACTGAAGCTCCCCATTTCAGGGAGGAAAAAGCTATTAAAAGGAAATGAAGGTCACCCTCCCAGTTTATTTCACCTAATTGACTGCCAATGGCTTACCACAGGCAAACCAACTGCAGATCTGCAATTGAGAAACTGATGAAAGGAGAGTTTTCAAGCTGAGACTCATTCTTTTATCAGCACTAATCCTCCCGCGTTTTTATGTTTTTTCTCCCCCCCCCCCTCGGTCTCCAGTTGGGATGTAATTTTAAGCACAGATGGATTAACTGGTCCCATTGTCTGCAGACGTCACTGGACTATGGCACTGTTAATCCATACAGCAGCATGTCGAATTATCATTACAAAGTGTCTGAGGGAACCATAAAGACCAGCAGGGCATCTTCTCACAAGCAATTAACATAAATTGATAAATGGTTAATCTGAATCAGCTCAAGCCGCTCGCATGAATAAAATCAGAAAGGACAGCTCCTTCATTCAGCTCCTTCTTTCTGCCAGCGTTGGGAGGCCAGAAAGCCGGCCGAAATACTCTAGACTGTGTGGCGGGAATAATTGAATTCACACAGAGGGAGGAATGCATGCCTCACCGAATTCATTAATGCCTAACAAATAACGTGTGATTGACAGTCACACAGAAGGCAGCATTAAGCAATAAACAGATTAAAAAGCGGGGATTGACTGGGAGTGGGGGGGGGGGGGGGCTGCAAGACACCATCATGTCAAGCAATTAAATATATATGCACAGACAAGCTGCTCGACCCAGCTCCACATTTTAGAAATGGACATTGATGAAATAGCCCCTTGGGGTTGGAGGAACAGCAGTGAAGAACAATTTGCACCACATCATTGAAAGGAGAGTTTTACCACCCTGCACTTTGTCACCTATACATAATGGAGTGCCAAAGGCCTTTATCATGTCCAGTGGATCTCCCTCGCCTTAGGGTGCATGAATAATGGTCAACTGTTCAGGTCACGTTATGCAATTTTTTATCCATGCAGATTTTCATGCGCACATTACACTGTGTAGTACAGTAATTTTATGGGATACAGAAGAATGTATTCTAGACAAGTCATTCGGCACTACAAAAATTTAATTATGTCACTTTCTGCCACAGCTTTGCAAATTATATTATATAGAAGTCAATGGGTTTGTGCAAGGTCAATTTCACATTAGCCAGTGATCAAGTACGTAGAAGTGCTGTGCCATGGACTGATCACTATGCTGAGGACTGCACTCTTGTGCATAATGATATACGATGCATGGAGTTCTCGTTTCCCCAGAGCTAACACTGTACTGTTGGCTCTTCTGCATATCAGGGATGCATGGCACAAACTAATGTGAAAACGGCCTAAAACTGCAAGAAATCTGTAAACAAATTGATGAAGTTATAATGCATATTAATATTTGGTTTGTCCATGAGATTTTGCCCACTGGTAAATTAATATGCATCCATATGCTACAGAAATGTATGAAACTGCTCCATCTATCTAAATGGGGCTAGTAGAAAGGCAGGTGTGCAAACCCTTTACAGTAAGTCACAGGCAGGCCATTTCTTCCATATGCGTCATAAGGCAAAGACTCCATTAGAAGAAAACAAGTGGGCGTGATTTTCAGCTACCACCACAGGCTTGTCTGACAAATATACCCAACACACACACACACACACACACTGTCTGTTGCACATTTTGTTAAAGGGCACCTACCACCACAAATCTACCTATAAAGGTAGATCGGGTGGTAGGTGGATCAATGGGACGTGAGGATAGCCCTTTTAAGGGCTAATCCTCACGTCCCCACACTGTTTTGTAAACTTTTATTACCCTAATATGTTAATTTACTTATGCGGCTACTGGGGCGTGGAGTAGCCGCATCTGAGGTTACACGAGGCGGCTACTCCACGCCCCGGTAGCCACATCACTGCTCTGAAGCCCGGGCGCGCAGCCGCGCGGGCCTGCTGTTCTGCGCGCTGCAGACGTCAGGATCGGCGGACGAGGGCGCGCAGCTATCAGCACTGTCGCGCCGAACATGGTGTGGAGGGTAAGTGGCTACCGGGCGTGGAGTAGCCGCCTCGTGTAACCTCATGCGGCTACTCCACGCCCCAGTAGCCGCATAAGTAAATTAACATATTAGGGTAATAAAAGTTTACAAAACAGTGCGGGGACGTGAGGATTAGCCCTTAAAAAGGCTATCCTCACGCCCCATTGATTCACCTACCACCCGATCTACCTTTATAGGTAGATTTGTGGTGGTAGGTTTCCTTTAATAGTTTTTCAAAGCTTAATTAGTTAATCACACACAAATAGACATGTGGCATTTCTTAAATCAGAGGGGCCTCGTATACAATGTGGAATGTTTGAATCTCCCCATAATGCCATCTACAATCAGGACACCATGGCAAGTCAAAGAGTAATAAAAATCAAAGACAACTGACAGCCAAAAGGGGTCATCAAACCTTTAAGGTGAAGCTAGTGGGCAGCTTTGGAGCTAGGTGACAATTTAAGAAAACATTCCTAGAACTGTACAGCATTCAGGTTTTATACATAATTGTATAAAAACAAAACATTGAAGAAATTTTTTTCCTCAATGTGACAAAGCAGAAATCAATACCCAATGGGGTACCACAGTAAGGCTACATTCACACAGCCATATAGGGGAAGTATATATGGCTGACATATATACGCCCCCCCCCCCCCCCCCCCCATGGAAAGCAATGGGCTCATGGCACCATACGGGAGCAGAGCGGTATTGTGCAACACACGTACGTAACCGTACCGTTCCATAGCCGGGAGAAAGATAGAACAATACGACAGTGTGCCATATATCACTATGGAGAGGGGCGCTGCTAACCCCCTCCTCTCCCCGGCGATGACGTGTGCCCGCCATGCTACGTTACGGCAGGCACACATTGTGTGAATGTAGCCTCATTGTAATGGCTAATGAGTGGAAGGGTTAGTTATGCATCAGCAAAAAGACAAACATTATAAAACTTATATATGAAACAAAGTAAAAAAAAGCTGGTTATACACACTGTAGGAGGTAGACCTGGAAGGCCACGTACCCCGATGATGGCATTCAGCTCTGCCATGGTCACTTGTTTGGCACGCTCTACAGCTTGAGCCACCTGTTGTTGATGCTGCAGGGGAAAAAAAAAAAAAAAATAGTTTGTCTACAATAGAATTGCGAAGTCATTGCCGGTGAATTGACATGGTTTTGTTGAAGGAATAGTAACCTAAAGAGCTTTTCACACATTAAAACACACACCTGTGAGCAATCCATGGATCACACATGCACTGGCCAAATTTTGCAAACCCACTACAGTACCCAGGACAGAGCTTTATGCATCATCTTGTCAACCATTATGACTTCCTGCATTATAGATTACTACGTTGCTCAGAGTTGCATCCTCGGCCCTATGTTGGTCCATGAAATCCAAACACAGCACTGATCGACAAAAGCCGTCTCAAAGAGAACCTCAGTTAAAGAAAAAAAAAAAAAGACTAGTGTATTTACTTGTGTAAATCAGGATGTGCTGAAGACAATGAAACCATATGTCAGTGTGATCTTAACAATGGTCATAATTATTTCTCCAAGTATATAGAGTATAATGAATACAGATTTTCTAGATTACCCAGTACAAAAGTATCCATGGTTTTATCTGTTATTTGCCGATTGCAGCGTTTTTCTTTTACGTCCACGGTTATGGAGGCTTCCATCTTGTATATACTCCAATAACCGCATTTACAGTCGGCTCATGGCAATGGAATGCAGCAAGCAGACACATTGACTGTGGGAGTTTTCTCTAAGCACACTGTGCAGCAATTGGGAATCGATAAGATGCAACATCTTCTGATATTAAAGGGGTTATCCGGGTTTAAAAAATTTCTTAAGGCCGGGCTGGGGAGGGCTATTTAAACACAAACATGTACTTACCTCCTCCGGTGCTGCCGATGTCCCGCACCGCGGCCGGTCTTCTCTGTGCGCCGGTTTCATTACAAGTGCGCACATAGAGCTTCCGGCCGGCCGGATGCTCCCATGCGACACCATCTCCGAGCGCTTACAACGCTGAGAGATAGGGATGGACAGGAGGAGCCGGCCACATCGCGGACCGGAAGCTCCCTGTGCGCGGCTTCCGTGCCCCTGTAAACAAACAGGGGCACGGATCGAAGGGACCGCGGCGCCGGACACCAGCGGCGCCGGACGAGGTAAGTACACGTTTATTATGTTTAACTAGCCCTCCACAGCGCGGCCCTAGGTAATTTTTAAAACCCGGATAACCTCTTTAATGAGATGACTGCTGTATAGAAAACTCCCATAGAATTAGTGAACCAAAGTCCATTCAGCTTAGTTCACACTCGCGTCAGTGCTCTCTGTTTTAGGTGCCAATAACAAACTGAAGAAGGGCTTCCATTCATCATAGAGACATTAAACATTCTTATTCCTGTCTAAGTTTAAAATTAAATCTTAAAAATTTGCTTAAGGCTCAGGTCAGATATCCATTAGGTCTTTAGCTATTTGACCACTCCTAGTTTTTGTTGATAACTCATGCAAACGCAGGCAAGTCTTTCCGTTATACCTTTCCTCTGTATAGGGTAGTTGTTGGGAAAGATTTGCATTTGTTCCGCATGTTCTCCACTCCAGCCATCATGGATGCTGCAATATGGTCACATGATTTTCGACCAGATCAGAGGCACCACAGACTTCAAAGGCTCAGTAAGGCCCGGTGACCGTAAGCATACAGTGTGTCACCGCACCATTGCAGCCAAACAAGGGGTGTAGAGCTTCCTTCTCCCCCTTTTCTCAGTCATATGTATGTCAACGTAAGAAAAAAGTAAAAATCGAATGGAGATGTGAAACTTTAACCATGTGTAGGGAGCAAAGCTAACATGGCACACATTCTGAATGTACAGTGAGTATTACACAGTCCATCTAAATAGTTACTATATAACAAATGAAGCAGCCATATTTCTTATTTCCACCCTTCCCTGCAATCTGTTATGTAAAGAAGCAGGGGGCTCCACACACCATAACTGGAACAGATGTTCTTCACACTTATGCAACGCGATAAAATTAACATTGTAAAGCTAACTCATTTGCAAACAGAGAAGTAGCATAATTGCACTTTAGCAGCCAGCATTTTACTTACTTCCTGAGAGAGAAATGGGATGACTTGTGCACAAATCGTGTTCAGTCTCTTGGCAATTTCTGTCTGTTGAGGAGATAATGCAAGATTATAAACTTGAAGGTGGTTTGGAAAAAAAAAAAAAAAAAAACCCTCACACCACCCTTTCACTTCCCTCCAGTGCCCCATGTGAATGCAGTAGTCAAGTGACCTCTGGACAGTTTGATATTAGCGACTTTACCAAAATACAAGGGTTTTTCCCATGAAACAAGTTCCCCTTGCTGATTGGTGGGGGTCTCTGTGATAAAACCCCCACAGATTATGAGATCGGTGCTTTTAGGAGTTTAAGATTGTGTTCATGAATATTAGCACAAGGATCTGGAAGGTAGATCAGTCATGGACAGTTAGAGATCCCATGAACCACAATTGGATAGGGATGACAGCTGACAAGGCAAGAAACATTTCAGAACCAGGAGTTTTACTTTACATTTCACAAGAGCGATGCCGAACATTAATAGAAGCACAATGGTAAGTTACTCAATATCCTGCTCCCCACCCTCACACGCAGTTACAAAAAAACATGAAGTGGCTAACCACTAAGGATTGCTACCATTGTATATACAAGGCACTATTCTCAATGTTTAGTATGGAACAAATACCAGCACACATATCAAGTCGAGCACATTGCACTTTACCATACAACCACTGTATGGCATCTCACATGAATGTTGGAAGTTTATAACTGCAATGAAAGACTTGTATGAGAACAGGTCATTTACCTTTATAAAGGATCTTTGGAGACAAACAAACAAGCTCAACAACTGAGACTTGAGAATTAAGTGCGGAGTGAAACTTTAGGTAGTAAAGGAATCATGAGGTACCATTGCATCACACTAGAGAAACTAGAACCTATACTACATTCTATATATTTACAGACCCTTTAATGTATGTAGGGGTTAGAGCACAAACTTAAAGAAAAAGCCAATCTACGCAGGAGACCTAATGCATTGAGGCTCCTCAACTTCAAGGCTTCAGGGATATCAGCAATTCTGTAACTGTCGTATTTCCAGTGGGTTTGCGGCCAGAACACAAATTTGTAACGTGTATATTCAGCCCTGCACTGCAAATCAAGATAAGCAGGAATAAACCAAATCCTTCATGCTTGAAGCAGCGCTGGCAGACAGAATAGTAATAATTGTCCAAGTTCTTTGGCACCATAAACCGCAGCCTACAATGTCAGGAAAAGGCTCTTGTATCTGTATGGCAGCTCTCAGAACATCTCAAGAGCCCTTAATTGTTTATGTTCCTAATGCCGACTCTCTCTCAAGTGTGTTCAATTTTAATAGCCAGCTCAAGTGTGTAGCCTATCAAAGAACAGCAACGCAACTTCACTCATTGGTTCCAGTTATCCGAAATATCACCGGGGTGTATTTGCAAAATGACAAAGCTTGTAGCAGTGCGCTTTATTCAAGAGCTGTCCTCCTAGGTTAAGGATCATTGAAATTAGTAGAAAGAAACTTTAGCATTCTGTAAAGTGAAACTGTTAGCTTGAGGAAAGGCTACTTGGTGCCTACTCTAGACAAATAACGTAGAACACTGACTGGTCACTTTAATTGTTTAACAGGTCAAAGGCCATTGAGGACATTAACTTATTAGACCCAAAATACTGTACTGCATATACAGGCGGTCCCCTACTTAAGGACACCCGACTTACAGACAACCCATAGTTACAGACGGACCCCTCTGCCCACTGTGACCTCTGGTGAAGCTCTCTGGATGCTTTACTATAGTCCCAGACTGCAATGATCAGCTGTAAGATGTCTGTAATGAAGCTTTATTGATAATTCTTGGTCCAATTACACCAAAAATTTTGAAACTCCAATTGTCACTGGGGCAAAAGAAAAAAAATTGTCTAGAACTTCCATTATAAAATATACAGTTTCGACTTACATACAAATTCAACTTAAGAACAAACCTCCAGACCCTATCTTGTATGTAACCCGGGGACTGCCTGTAATCAATCAATAAGAAGTTAAAGTAAAATAAATCTTTTTCAGCAATTGGATGCAATAATGATGAACCATCCTCAAACTAAATTGACAGATTGCCAGATTGGGGGGCAGGCACTGTATGTGATAGCACAGGTAACTTGCATTACATTACTCCAATATGGCATGTTGGCTATGGTAAATTACAATACTTTTATAACAGTTTTTAGATACCTTGTGCTTGTATTTATAAGATTTTGTATAGTTAAAGGAGTGTTCTCATTTCAGAAATTATTCTTTGCATGATGAAAAAAAATTATACATTTTTTTAATGTACTTTCTGTATAAATTCAGAACCTCACAGAAGGTCATCAAGCAGAATTCTCAATAGGAAGCTAAATCTGACCATGGTCACACAGCACCTGTGTGACCATGGTCAGATTTCTGTCTACTGGAAGTAAACAATGACACTTCCTATAAAATGACAGCAAGCAGATATCTAGATATCTAGAGTATATTTGAGAATTGTATAACTTCATTACTCATACAATAACATTAATTTGCTGAAAAGGGAATCTCCTTTTAATAGTGACATTTAATAAGACTATATAACCACAGAAGGCCTTAAGTGCTGTATAGGGTCCATATATTAATTTTATTACATAAATACAGATACAGGTGTACATAAATACAGATACAAAGTCTATTGTGTATTTTGGCAACCGCTTCATTTTTTGTCTTTTGGGTTTATAAACTGACAGATTTTCCAGACTAAAGTGGTCAGGGAGACAAGTTTACGACATGGATCTCCCACATGATAGGAATAAGTGTCAAGTGTGATTTTGGTTAGGGGAAAAAAAAATAAATAAATAAATTGAAAGTGGACAACACATTAGAGTGAATGTAACATGGAGCCACGGTAGAATCTAGTGACAAGTCATCTAGATGGATTGGAGAGAAATGACCACTACCTACATTAAGTATGGGCACCGTAGGCCTTCAGATACTGACATGGGGTTAAAAGGTCTGGCTCAATAGCTCAAAAGTCCTTCCAGACATAAAAATGGACTTCCTGCCATTTATACTATGCAACATTGTAAACCACAAAGGAATAAAGGTCAATGTTGCACTTTTTGTCATTACTGAATCATTTGAGATAATCTGTGTGGCGGATGAGAGAAAAATCGAAGGCAGTGAGAACGCTGCAAATGGCTTATTGACCTCAGAGCAATTTTCATCTCCATCTGTCTAACAGCAGACATATGGGAAGGGAGGGGTGGGGTGGGGGATATGCTCTCTGCATGGAGTATTCTTCCTTTTTAAATCCACGCCACTCTTAAATGCCTGGCACTCATTATGTAAACCAGGAATCCATTAATTGATTGGTTAAGAAGAAACCACACAAACACAGTGGTGTGGCCCCTCCCAAAACCAGGTCATTAATATTCACTCAAATATGATACAGTTGTTTCATAAAGTTGGAAAAAAAAAAAAATAAACATGCAAGTGTAAATTAGTATGGAGGGAGGCAGCAAGAAGTAAAATCATATGGATCTGGAAGCCACGGTCCCTACAGTATATCAATGTCAAACAGCATGTCAAGCTAAGAATCAATCCAGGTATAAGCCGCGGCCAAATTTCTCTGATCCCAAATGAGCTTTAAAATTATTTTATTGCTCAAAATTTAATTTGTTCCAACTCGTGTCTCCATGACAACGTTGGCTACCCCTGCAAATCATTTGGGTAATTGGATATCTTATCTCTATTGCTCTCAAATCGAATGATTCTGCTAGAATTGTAGCAGCCAATCAAATTTACAGGTCTCCAGAGTAAAAGGCTTAGGAAAGTAGCCACATTCATCTCCTCTTTACTGCCATATTAACCAGGCTATGACAAACTGCAGAGGTTGCTTCTCAAAGAGCTTTTGGGATTAAGAACCATCCTCCTACATACTTTGCTTCTTTCATTCATTTACAAAACCAATAGTGCAGATCCCAGATAGAAAGTCTGCAACTACTCAGATGTCAAGCATTTGTAGCACCTACAACATTCTGGTGCAGTTTTATCAGTGTTGGACTGAATTATCACACAAGACATGACTAGTATCAAAAGTAAGAACTAGGCAGGGCAATGACAGACCTCATCCCACATTTTTTATAACTTAGGTTAGTTGTACACACTCGGAACACATATCTTCATTGATTAGAATACCAAGTTCCAGACAGAGTTTTAGTCCTTGTGCTTTCTAAAAGTAAATTTGTTGTCCTAGTATTATCCTCATTGTGTCAGATTTTTATATCTGAGATACTTCATAGAAATAATAAGTCTTTATACCACCATAAAATTTCATAGCACTTAAATCAAGTACATGAAAGTACTGAGAGAAGAAACACCACCAATCTCAGATAAAAATGGAGGAGCGCACATGCTGTTGATCCAGGTCACAGATCCCACAGTAACCATTGAAGACAGCAGCACTGCTCAAGAGTGTGCTTTTTACAGACTGCGGTGACAGTCAAAACATTGCGTAATGGGTGAAGAGACACCAGATTGTTCATCAAGTCTTTTGAGCTGTGCTCAAGCCATCTTTAACACCTAACATAAAGACTGACAACACTTTACATGCAAGAAAGTAAATGTTTGATTTTGTGTTGATATTGCTGATAACTGCACAACCCCAACTTGAAATCTCACACAAAGGGACCCTTTAAAGGAAACCCATCATGTGATTTGACGCATTATGAAGCAAAAATACCTTGAGACTGCTGTAGCTACATTGATGCTCGATCATATCTTTGTTTATCCCTGTGCTTATGGTTTTGCTGATAAAACAATTATATAATTATGATAATGAAGCTGTCTGCTTCTGTGGCTGGGCTCAGCACTTCTCCTAGCACATTAGTTATTCACTGCAGAAGAGGATGATGTAATCACTGGGTTGTGCCTGACAGCACAATCGATAGCTGCACCATCCCCCAGCTGCTGTGTATGAGTGATCCAGCTCAGATCACGTCTTGACCAACTCATGACTAAGCTCCATGTGCAATTACAAGCTCTGTGTGTAATGTGTTCGTTTAGGAAGTCAGTCTGACCCAGCTTTCCCAAATTTTATAAGTTTTTTCAGCAAAACCACTCAACTCAGGGATTAACCAAGATATGATCCTACATCAGTGTAGCTACAGCATTCTCAAGGTATGTTTAGTTCATAAGGCATCAAATCAAATGGTTGGTTTCCTTTAACATCAAAGGTTGCAGTGCCTTAATTCTAGCTTGCCTAAATTCAGTAGGGAATAGAGAGAACAGAGTTTTGTAAACCCCGTCTCAGTATTGCTTGGCCAATTATTTTTTCCAAGTTTCACCTTAACCACCTCTTCTGTCTTGGTTTACAATAATCCACCTGATGGGTGGTCACATGTCATTCTACTGGCATAATTGTGAGGCAATGATGTCAAAAGACAACACTACAACATATGCAAACCAGCCAATGACCTCTGCTATGATTTGTCTTCAAAGGAGCCATAGTGAATATGGCAGCAATATTTATGAATAGAAAAACTTTGTAGAATGTGTTCTCTAAATGCCAAGGGCTCAGTCCAGTCCCCCCCCCCCCCCCCCCCAATCTTCTCCACTTCTTCCAGAGTAAATAATGTCCGGCTCTCTAGCAGCAGTAACTGTTGCTGACATCAAGCCAATTGGCAGCAGAAGACCCTTGTCAAGACCTTAAGAGTTTTGCTCTTGTACATCTTTAGCATGTCAGAACTTTTAACCATAGTATGAAACATGATAACCCTTGAGTGGCTGACAAGTCTGGTAGACATCACTCTGTTTTCACAAAACAGAACAAACTTGATGAGGACCAAGGGGAGGAGAAAAGAAAAAAAAAGCCAAATTGCCATTACTCAAAATACTTTTACTAACCAAACATATGAAAATGTCAGCAGGCAAGCAAGCAGGTGTCATGCTGTCACAGAGTGAACCTTTGCCTCCTAGACATCAGTCATGACATAAAAATACTACAGGCTACAATTAGCAACAGATGACATAGCATGACTAAAGTGAAAATCCAGAGCAAGCAAATACCAGAGTACTACCATTAGCAAGTGGCTGGCAATCACTCAGAGACCTCAGTGGTAGTGAGTCAAATAACCCACACACACTAGGAAAATAATAATCTCAACCGCTAACCAATGGTCAACTAAACCCACAAAATGCCACCAAAACGTAAAAGGACTTTTGATCCCGTGGTAGTAAGTGCCCAGATGTAAAATTTGCCAAAAACAAACTCATCTTTGTGCCCAAGTGAACACCAAAGACAGTAGGTTCCTCATGATAGGTTTCCCTTAAGCCTATCAGAAGTAAATCTGATTGGGGTACAGACAGGCAGGAGGAATCTACAATCTGTAATTTAATAATCCTGGAACCCAACCTGTTAAAAACTTTATTTTAGTAATATGTAAATTAACTGCAAAGGCTACTGGGGCATGGAGTAGCCTTAGCTCCCCGTTCCCAGCCAGGCTAGTACTCACCAGTAGTACTCGGCAGTTAATTTACATATTTCGAAAATGTTATTTAACAGTTTAAGTCCCAGGAGTATTAAATTACGGATTAGGGCAGAGGCAGGCATTAGGAATCGACAATCAGATCTACTTCTGATAGAATCCTCATGGTAGGTTTCTTTAACCTATATACACAGTTGTTAAGACTAGATTGACAAAAATGGATACAAGTTAGGCCCAGTTTACACCTGGGTTGGGCATTCTTCTACATTCCCCATTTACAGTGGGTATTCATACAAAAAAGAAACAACTATTAAATATACTAAGGATAACATCAGTCATGGTTTTTATGGTCATATCCAGGGACAACCAAAATGCAAACTGACTATGGTCAGAAGATTCCTCTGGCATGAATATCTTCTCTTGTAATGCAGGAGGAGAGCATAAAACAGCACTAAAGGCACTTCCTGTCCAGCAGGAAGAAAGCAGAAGCTTTGCAGACAAGATGAGCTCTGGATCTGAGCTGACCGTTTTATTGATTAGGCAAAATAGCAGAACTTAGAAAAAGATGACAGATGAGATGGATACAAGACACACTAGGTGTCAAATGCTAGTAGGATGTTCAGAAACTAAAAGAAAGTGTAGATATACCCCGTAGGCCAACCGCACAAAGCATCTCATAGTACAGAGGAATCATGAAGTGTCTGCTTAGAGAGTCCCCTTCCAAACTCTGGAATTATACACTCACAATCACCGAGTTATAGGAGATGAAAACAATAAACCAAACTAAAATTGCAAAGTACAGGATTAAAAATTATCTTTATTGTGCAAATATCATTAGGTATTAAAATTTGATAACTATGTCATGGGTATAAAGGAACCTAAAAATGGAAGGTCTTCTGCTACTAACTACCTTATAGATTAAAATGGTTATTAATAAAAATTAGCTGCGGCTGAATAATCAAGGGACATACAGAGGTGCTGCCACTATGGTTTTAAGGGAAATAAGATTTTTATTTGAGGCAATAGTTTTGAGCAATAAGTTAAGCATACTAGGAAGAATCTTACAGCTCTGCAGTGCAAAACTCTTAAAAGCAGGTGGCTAAGAGGTCAAAATTAAAGGGACATGCAAACTGCCCATTACAGGGCAGCACTTAAACATTATCCCCATTCACATAGTGAAACAAAGCCCTGACCTATCACTTCAGCCAGAGAGAATACTGTTTCCATGGACAATTTTACGGTTCCTCAATAGGCTCTGTGATCAATCTCCTGGGGGGTTTCTTGCCCATGGGGGGAGGGGGATCTCATCTTACGCTACACTAAAGCCTCTTTTCAGGATAAGCCATTATACATAGTGAACATTACAAAGATACTATATAAATACTACAGGCACAAACACTATTCATAAGGAGAGAAAAGCTTTCTGCCATGTGCATAGACACTGTAAAGCCAACCATTCAATAAAACCAGCTGATAGGGGAAAAAGCCTGCACATATTTACCAAGTACATATCCCATTCACGCATCATAGTACTAAGAGATGACAGTAGTCAGACGGCTTTCACAAAATGTACGTGAAGCATCTACACAGTAGCAGCAATGGTGTAAGAATGTTAACACCGTCTCTTGTGGATTTTCACTGCCCCTCTCCCCATCTACCAGTAACAAAGATGTTGTCAGAAATGACATTTTTTTTGCGTCCCTAGATGATTCCTTGCTACCATTTGGTTATAAGCCATAAAGCAGGAATAATTTCAGCCTGTCAGGAGTCTAGCTAATGCCCAGTTATCCCCTAGAGAGAATTCCTGTCAAACGTAATGAGTGCTCCAAAGGCCCCATCTACAACATAATGAGCACTTAGGCCATGCTGGTGATCAGTCAGCAAAAAGCATCAATTTGAGCCTGCCTGCACCCTGGGGTCTACACGTCACCAGTTTTAATAAGAATTATGATTACTAGCTTCCCAATGTCTTACAGTTATTAATGGCGGCAACCGAAGAAAACATCCTTAGATGTGGATAAAGAGCTAAAAGCTGCCACTAGTGCCGTGCACCGAGTCACATAACCCTGCATAAAATGGCTACTATGGAATTGTTTGTTACACCGTTCAATAAAATTATAACACCATGAAATGTATTATAGTTTTCATATCTGTCTAAATAGAGCCACATGTGTTATATGAGGAACCACACAACCCCCCCCCCCCCCGAAACCCACGTGAATTGTAGCCATAAACAAAGCCCCCTTTCTTGGAACCGTTTACGACAGACATGGGAATGCTAATGTCTACCCTACAGCCACATATAGCCTACTAACACACCCCCCACAGAAACCCAGCTCCTTACAATTGCTTGCTAAAGGTCTTTGAATATACTCAAGACCTGAAGCCTGAACTAATCAATTTCTCGGCTGCGTCCTGGTCGGTCAGCCATGCTCTTTAATTTAATGAAACAAGAATTTTAGACGGAGTAGCACATATACATCAAGCACGAAGTGTATTGTTGCACTTTGAAATGTGTCCAACTGTGCAACTTCATCTAATGATAATCTTTTTTAAGAGCCAATCGATTTCTTAAAGACTTATTGTACCATCATCTCGATGAAAAAGGGAGCGTCAGCATATCTGCTGAATACTTACACCCTGCCATTAATGCTTTCTTTGGCAGACAATACAAGCTCAATTGAGGGTCCTCTGGGTTGAGCAATCATTTAGCTGCTCTCCTCTTATGAGGCCCTTAGTGCCTTGTTCCAGTTCAATACTCTTTATTCACCATTATCGTGGTCATAAGTGAGAATTTTATGGGAACACACAAACCAAAGGCCCATACCTCAAACTTCAATTCAAATGACCCATTTGTACTTCTGGAGTAGTGTGACTATCCAAGTTAACAGCAAGGAAACATTAGCCATGTAGCCTTCATGTGAGAAACATGAATAGGCTAGGGTTTGCCAACTTTAGGAGGTCAGCACATTCACTATATTCCCTTCATGTTAGGGTCCACGCACACTAACATATGGGGGGCGTGTATAAAGCTGCATATATGTCTCCCATACTTATCTATGGTGCCTGAGCTCAGTACGGTGAGCACAAAAGACCAACATTGTCAATAGAGAAATTGACAGAAGTGGAAGTATGCCCTGATAAACCCCACAGATCCTCTGCAATCCAATGATTGTGATCTCTTGTAACTGGTGCCTTTTGACATACAGAAATTGATCTGCTGGCTCATCACAAGACCCAGTGATGACCATCCCCAACCACTAACCAGGTGAGAGGTCACTGCCTGCATGTAGAATGACCAGGAGCACAGGAGAAGAAGTGTAGGGTCACAACTGCAGCAGGCTACCCAGGTAAGCCATGGACAACCCCCATTAAGCTTGCTCTATAGCCACGCAGAAAAATATTTGGTTACAACCATGCCAAACTAAGTAAACAACCTACCTGTTTGTGCATTTCAATGTTCAGGCCATAGGACATTTCATAATACTGTGCGAAAAAAAGGGAAAGAATGAATGTGACAACAATTGACTCTTCATGTCACTATGTAGTCTAACTCATAAAACAGAAGCCAACATACCATCACATAATGCCTCTGCATCTCCGTCTTTTCACTTGCCAGTTTTTCACATTCCAACTTAAGGCTGTAGAAAGATTAACACAAGTTTTAAACAAGATCACAATGCTGTCCTATACAATGTGCGTGTGTATACGTATACACACACGTCCCCCATTACTCTTACCCACTGAACATCTTGAAAGCTGATATAGTAATTTACAGAAAAAGATACTCTTAAAAGGAGGTCTAATATCTAATACCACAGCATTTACTTGATAAAAAGCACTTTGTAAGTAGACAATCTAACTGATTACTTGTGCTGTGTGTTCAGGGGGCTATTGAAGTAGCTCTCAATTCAACCCCGCTACCCGGCGCAAGCAATACTCCATGATGATATTCACATTCAGACAGAAATAGGCCCAGGTAACACTATTGTGGTCAAAGCACAAACTGACATCTTACAATTTGATCCTTGTAAGGCATTGTAGAAAACTAATCCGCACATACAAGAGAAACTGCATGTTGTGGAAATGAGTATACATACAGAGCTCAAGTATACCAGATGTCATGTAGCCTACTACGCACTGAACATTCTAGTGTGGCACATTGCAAGGTACCAATGTAACAAGAGGCGCTTGGTTGTGCTTTCTAAGCGGTTATGATCACCACAGGTGAAATGTACATTGTGGCAGATCACAGTCCGGCACCCATTACCACAGCATACTCCATACTGTACAGACTTAACCACATCTAAAAAATCTCTTCCATAGAGGAATGAGGGGTTACATGTCCAAGCATTCCTGAAAACCGCAATCACATGATAGGGACAAGTGCCACTTGCCATTTCCCCCCCAAAAAACCCTGTTGAACTGTCCAGGATTCCACGTGCATGTGTTCATCTCAATCAGCTACAGCGGCGCGTGCATCAGCCAGGTCCCAACACAGTAACTAATTTACTATTTAAACAAAGCCTTATTACTGCTAAGCAGCCTCCTGTAGGTAAACAGCACAGACTCATCTGCTGTTTTCAAGTCAAGATTTTGTTACAAAATGAAGAGCAAATATTGACAGTTCTCAGGCAGGTAGAAAACACATAACACTGGGTGAAAAGAGACAAGTTTATTTGAACAGGGCAAACCATTCGGAAAACAATAGCGTGGGGCGAACAACAAACTTCTGCTACAAGACACCGCCTACTGGAGATGCAGAAAAATGCGGCATCCTGGGAAACAGGTCCAGAATGAAATGGGAAAACCGGATATCAGCAAACTCAAAACTGACTGAAGGTGTAGCCCAAGCTTGCTTTATATAGATATTTATATAAAGACGCCCTAGACTAAGGCTTATAAGTTTCTTATTCTTATCTCAAGAGGGCACCGAACCCTGACTAGTGTTACATCTTCAGCTGGGCCATAGACTAGGATCCTTAGGAACAGTGTAACAACCAGTGTAACATTCCAAAAAGGTGATTCAGGATACGAGATCTCAGATACATGGCATCTACCCAGCGATAAGTTATCATGGGCCAAACCATGTTCCAACTCCATATTACATAACAAGGAAGTCACCATTGTATTGCAGGCCGATGTGTCTTATTTTGTGAAATACATAGGTCCAGTACCGCTGTTCACTTACAGGACCTTTGCACTAGAATGCACCTTTTACATTCGAGGACCTTGCTTTGGGCAAAAATAGTTTTAAATCCCTACTTTGAAGTTGTAGAAGAAAAAAAAAAATCCCAAAATATTTCTACACACCATTGTATCAAACCTGTCTAGAGTAGGAGAGACAAGGCTGACAGCAGCGATGGAACAAGACATTGGGTCCTAGATCACATACTGGAAAAGTTGGTACTATTCAGGTTTTTAACCCTACACACACTCCCCTGCTCGCCATTGATGAGATCACATGATCCTCACATTAAAAAGAATTTGACAATTCAAGTCCTTGATATTCAAAATGTGATTGAGCCGTCCTGCTGACACTGCAGTAGAGATGGTATGATCCTCTACAGATGCTCACCTGTGATACTGCGCTTGGAGGAACTGAAATTCCTCCTTAATCCGGTCCAAGGATTCCGGGATGGTAAATTTAAACGGCTGGCCTGCGGCCTGGTGCGGCGTCTGAGGAACCAAAAGACAGGAATCAAATTAAATATTAAAACAAGAACTTCAATCCAGCTTCCACTTGAATGATACTAGAGGCAAAGTAGACATAATACCCCGCAGTCTTATTCCCACAACGTCTCATAGAAGCCACCAAGAAATGTTTCCATATGACTTGCCAAGCAAAGCAGGAATGCCGATTAACTCATCCGACACTGGAATGAAGGCATTCCCAGCAAACACAGCCAATATTGTTCTCAGGAAGAGGTGTGAGACATTGTTCCCACCCACAGCATGGACCTCACCTGCAATGTAGGAGTAGCCGAGCCCCTACAATGACAGGCCACTCATAGCCATGAGGCGTGACTAGGACATACAAATATATGGGTCATGGTGTAGTCACACACTCAGCATAGCCAGCGGTGAAGTCATCCATATCTTACAAGGGTTCTTAGTGA
Organism: Engystomops pustulosus; assembly: GCA_019512145.1. Classification (NCBI taxonomy): domain Eukaryota; kingdom Metazoa; phylum Chordata; class Amphibia; order Anura; family Leptodactylidae; genus Engystomops; species Engystomops pustulosus. The sequence continues at coordinate 202,485,831 of CM033641.1, forward strand.
TAGGTCTGAGCACTGGGGATGAACAGTGTCGTCATGTTATGGGTTTGATCTACGCTCTAGCCATATGGGAGACTCCGGACCTCTATCCCCAGGAGATAATCCAAATACATACAATAGACTGAAGATCAGAACACAAAGAGGGGAGGGGAGGGGGGGTACTGCTGACCTAGACCTACACCACTGCAGAATATCCATCACATCTATTGTTCTCTGGAAGCAGCCAGGTCAGGGCTCAGGTAGTGTCAGGTGCAAGTTACATCAATCTGTCAGGAGCACTGCTCAGAGGTCAGTGCCCCACAGCCGCTGGGGGGCAGTACAGAGACGAGGGGTGAGAGCTCCCCACGTGGGGGTAAGAAGCAGGAAGTGCTGGGTGAGTCATGGGGGTGGTGTGCGGCACAGATGGCAGCCATGTGGGCACCACACAAACTACTCACCGGGTGTCTGCTCTGGGGAAACATGGCTCTCCCAGCCGCCGCTTTGCCCCTTTGTAGCTCAATTCTCGATGACTTTTCCTAACTCCAGTGATAGCGGTGATGCCGGGCAGCTACATGCACCGTGCCCCGCCAGCCAGCATCCTCCCGCCTCCTCCTTTCTTCTGGGCGTCCTTTGTCTGCGGAGCACAACGAGCGGACCTCGGAGATTGCCACCAAACTTTCCCGGTTAAGTTTCCAATGAGGTCCGGAGCGGATAGATCCACAGGGCTGGGGGAAGCGGGTGTGAGCGGGTCTGCCCTAGCGGCCCCCGGGGCTCCTGGCCTCAGGGAGGGGGCAGTGCACACGGCGGGGGGTCGGGAGGGAGACGATGCAGTCCCAGCAGCAATCCGTAAACATCCAGATGGATCCTGCGCGGCCGGCGCCGACAAACAACACAAAGACTCACAACAAGAGCCCGGAGTTCCGTCCGACGGCTAATTAGCAGCTCCGCCCGCTCACCCCCCACCTTCCCGGGGAGCACAACAAAGTGCCGGCTACAGCCGCGCCAACTTCTCCAGGAACATCAACGTCCGCGCTGTCTGCAGGCTATACGGGATCCAGGCCTCGGCGGAGACTCGTACCAGCACACCGTATACGGGACACAGACAACTCGGGCCGCCCTCTCCTCTCCACAACTGGTTACATTAACACGCGGTTTCACACTCCTCCAGCTAACCAGATCCCAGCCCCGCCCAAACCATGCTAGGGTCGGCGCGTCGCAGCCAATCGCCACACCGCTGCACCAACGTGGGGTCATGACGTCTGCCACACACAGCCACCAATCAGCGAGTCCCCCTTGTCGTTCCTGGGGAAGCCTTCCACCCGGGCTGTAGGGAGCAGCGAGCAACCAATAGTAAGGGGATGTGGGAGGAGCTAAGTGGCAGGCAGAGAGGGAAGGGCGGTGAGATGGAGAAGTAGCTGCCTGCCTGTCAATCAAAGTAACGTGGGGCCAAGAGCGTCAAGCAGCGTGTGTGTGTTTATAATACCAGAATATATACCGGTGTATTTATGGGGCGAGCGCACTGCTGCCTCACCCACACATGAGAGTGGGGCGTCAAGTCAGCAGTCCACCTCACACCCCACACCGCTTCAGTAGTCGTGAACCTGAATGTACGCATATACTGTGTGTATGTATATATATATATATATATATATATATATATATATATATATATATGTGTGTATACATGGGGACAATATATTCCACGGAGTTGTACAAGATCTTATCAGGCAGCGTTCACATGTGGCATTTGCATTGTGTTTCAAAATGCAACTCACAGACTCCTATTGATGTTGTAAGATGCAAACGCAATCTTACTTCAGTAGGAGGAGTCTATGTTATACGTTTGGCGACGCAACACAAACGTCATATGTGAACGCAGCCTTAGGCTTCCTGCACACAAATGGTGTTATTGTCTGTGGTAAGTCAATGGGCAACTGAGAACAAAGTGGAAGTGATGATAGTGACTTCATTCTGGTCGTCCATACCATACTGGGAGTAGTGGTGCCTTCCAGACCCCCTGCTATGTGCATATAATACATTTACAATAATGTGGAGTTTCATTGGAGAGTAGAAATCTAAAATAATATGAAGTAATTGATGAACGTGAAGCAGCTCACTAGATATGTAGCCGCTCTACCTTACACTTCATGGCGGCCTTACTTAACATTTTATTTAGCACAAGATTATAAATTTCCCATATTCTTCCCCCACCAGAACCCCATCTCATATGGGACCATCAGTATTAGGATTTCCTTTTAATTTTGTTCCCTTAACAGAAAACTTACATGGCATAAACATCTGAATGAAATATGAAATTTATAGTAACATAATATTGTCTTTAGTAAAGAATTTCTCTCTTTTTCTGATTGTACGCCCTGTAGGACTGCAATTCACTAAGGAGCTACTGTCTGGCCAATGGTCATAGCCCATAGCTACCGAAGGCAGTGTGCTGGACTGCTCATTTCTCCCTGAACCTAATGTTCAGTTCATGGTTTACCTACATTTTCGGGTCTTCAGCTTCAAAAACTAGACCCAATGTTGTGACCTAAGACTGGTTCTTTAAAGCTACATGCAATCTGGCTTTAACATATTGTGATCTGTCTGTAGACAACATATTACAGAGACTAAACCATTACCATATTTTGGTTTTCCAAAATAGCAAAAAACATAATTTATGCTAAAATCAGATTAAACCAACCTAAGCAAGGGAAGAACATGTCCCTGGGTCAATTCAAAGCCATTACCCTAGAGCCTTACTAACTACATACCCAATCTATCAACCATCTGCAAGAATAGAAGGATAAATGACTCCATCTTCCTTTAGCTGCTTTCACGTAATTGCATGCGATCCGTCTGGAAGCTTGGCCAAGTGTTGATAAGAAACATACATCTTTCTACTAAAGCACAATGTTACAAATAGCATATGGGCCATACAATGGCTAGAAGATGTGTCACTGGAGCGGGCTTATTACTGACACCAGTAACCTTTGCTTATATGTTAGCTCATGTAGGACTGCAGCAAGGCTGTTACCATCAATTACAGGGCTAAGTGTCTTCAATATGGATGCCAAGTTCTTTGCCTGCTTGAAACGAGGGCATTAATTGCTTGGGAAATCCAACTTGAGCAAAAACATTACACTAAAAACGTAAAGACTAATTAAAGCATATTTAGCTTATAATTTTAATAATCCTCCAGAACTAGGGATAATATAGTGATTAATGCTCCTGCGGGCTTAGGGGCCTTCTGTTAGTCTTCAGTCCTTCAGCGCCTACAGTATGGCCATTAATAAACGCATAAATGAACCTGAGATCACCGGATGGCATTATAAATACAGCCCAGGGCCCCTGTGCTGCCCCCATTAGCAGTATGCAAAGCGAGTAGCCTGTATTTACTGATAGTCTTGCTCCTGTCATCCTATCGTCACAATAACGTGTGACATTACCAAGGTTCTGGGCTGTACTAAGAGATCATGCAAACAAAGGAGTACAAAGAGCCTTTGCATTCCCAGGCCAGGCAGCTTATCAAATGGGTTAAAGATTTGCATTGTGTTTATTTTAGGGGAATTTTCAGTCATGGGTTCCATCTTATTACTAAATAACACATTTCCTCATTTCTCATTTATTATCCCCCTGGGGAGATCAGCAGTGCATATATCTACAAAGTAAAACATTTCCAGGTGTCAGCATAATAACACGGCATGGTCAAGATTATAAAGATAAATACTTATTAGGTTACAGTGGATGTTATGTGAACTCACTGGCGGGGGATGTTTCGCTCCACTAAATGTCTGCAGAATTCTAATACCCTGGTAGAGGAAACAAAAAGGAAAGATACAAAGACATGAAAATAGGTAGCTCTGATGATACAAAGATAGATTCAGATTCATCACAAATAATACAATTCTGGCTACCTACATCCAGATTCAGTAGGATATTGTGTGTAACTAATAAAAATAACTTTGAAAGAATGAAAGAAGTGGGGCATATTCAGAGTTCACCTGGCAGATTTGTAGCTTAAAAGTGGTTTAAGGAAAGTCCAAAGAACCCCTAAAAGGACATGGCGGGGGAAAAATTTGAAAAAGTAAAATTTAGGGCTCTTTCACCCTTGAGAGGCAACATTCCCACTACGGTGTACGATTTCCAGGACGCAAATAACATGCCATGTACCATTTTTTACTGCCCAGCTGGGCTAATGTGCAAAGTTCCCGACCCAGTATGGTACGGCAAGACATGGCAGCCTCACTGCACCATGACCAAGTCAATGTGGCCATGAGTCAGCTGCAATTTGTGCAGCTATTGCACAGCACAAAATACAGTAGTGTGCAAGCGGCCAAAGACTGTTGTGTGTCCCCAAACTCTCATCCATTGGCTGTCTGTGTTATCCGTTTGTTGTCCATGTTGCATTTACATTCATTTTTTTTTACATCCACAAAAACAGTCAATTAGATGACAAAATACCTGACTCTCCAGCATCACCCAGAAAAAAAAAGATCCTATCAAACCCATTGACTTCTATAAAGTACCTGATTTGCATATGAGTGAAAGATCGTGGATGCTGCGCTTAAAAATCACGGATTGCCACATGGGAAAGAGTCCTTACTCAACGTGCTTTGACTCTCGCTCCACCAGGATGTCCTTCTGTTTATAAACCTGACTTGATTGGAAATGCCAGGATCCGGTGACCACTGCAGCCAATTATTGGCCCCATTGGTCACAGGAGCAAAACAGTGATGTAAGGTAGTGAAGTTGTGAGATCCAGAGGTTTTACACTGAGCCCTTTAATGCTGTTAACCATATGTTTTATGTGTTTCAGACAGACAAGGGGGCATGGCTTATCAGGAAAGGTGAAGGAAGGGACATGAAAGGGAACAGATCCTGTGATAAATCTGAAGCATTTTGGGACTGTCTATTATAAGTATACACAAAGTCTTACAAAGTATGCTTATTATAATCATGTCTATAATATTTTGGCCTCTCATCTTTGTTGCCTATTTCAAATGTCAACATGTATTAGTTGGTCCATCAATAGTGATTTTATAGCGGTACCATCAACAGTGCAGATATTGTTGTTGGTATTTCCTGCCAATTATTGTCAAAATGGCTTAGTAATGAGCCATTCTTATGATTATTATCTAGTGTATAAAGGCTTTTAGTGTATAGTACCGAGTGCTCACTACTTATAGCTAGTCAGATTTCTGTAAAAACTTGTAATGATGTAATTTTTTCCCAAACAAAACAGAATTGTGTGTTTTCAGTAAAGTGAATGTATACAGGATGATGTCACAATCTATATCAGTTATTATACCTAAACATCTGGAAGAGGACTCAAAGGGGGAGATTTATCACTGCTGATATGCCGTCTTTTTGGTTACAGTGACTACGCCGCCTCCATGCCATGTGGGTGTGGAGGCAGCGTAGAGGTGTGCGGCAGCGGGCAGAGTCATGTAATCTTGAAAATCCTGCACAGATTTTTAAGCGTAACTACACCAGATTGGAATTGGCATAGTTTTACCTGGCGCCCGTGCTGCCCACCAGTTACATTAAGAGGCCTAAGCCGCTATCATACACTGGCTGAGGATTCTAAGATCTTGCAATTAGTCCCTCTTTCCTATTTATTCCTTTGACAATGTTATTACCCGGTAATGTTTCAATTTCTGTGTACAGTATATGTACCCCATGATCTGTAACATGCTGAAGAATATGATGGTATTGTATAAAGCAATATTAATTAATTCAGTATTATAAGGACTAAATACAATCTATATGTCCAGCTTAATATTCCGCCACATAGTGTCTTCTTTTAGCTCTCACATGTAAATGACATTTAATAAAGTCCGTATGTTGCTAATATTTTCTCAGATGATTGCACCTACAGCATTAAAATTTCACAGTCACTTCCCATAGCATTTACACATATGTGACATTTGTCATTCATTTGCTTTGAGCCATCTAAATATATAAATACAGTACAGAACGGGCTATGTGGTGGATGACAACATCTGCTTTGAGTTTGCATGCTCTGCTAATGTTTTGCATAGGCTTCTTTCTTTGAAATTGGCCAGTGTGTGATAGGAAAATTAGATTATAATACATTCTTCACATGACTGTGGAAAATGCTGGCACTAAGCACACACTAGGAAATATCATTACTGTATTAATAGTAATGGTAAAGGTGAGAACATGATAACTACAGCTATAGCTTAAAGGAGAAACAACAAAAAAGAACATTTGCCTTTATAATTTAACATAAACCATCTACTCATTCGCTTTCATAAAAAAAAACCCCATGGCATAGCTGAAGAGCAGAGCAGTCACGTGAACACAAAGGGGCACATTTTCTTACCCGTCCTGCGTGATCCCCGAAAGTGCATTGTCTGACCATGATACACGAAGATCGTGGGCCTGACATCCTGCATGTGTCGCTTCCCCGCTCAGGTCCGCCGGAGTTCACCATCTTCTTCCCGGTCGCATGTAATTGCTTGTTCTTGGAACCCAATTTGAATGTTAAATCCCGCACTCAGTCCGAATCAGTCAGATCGTCCGATTGCCCGCCCCTGATTGCATGAAATGTTGCATGAAAGCCGGGGGAGTTGCGCCAAAATACGATCACGTGCAACACAATCCCCTTCTAAATACCTGTCCCAGTGGCGCAAATCCCGAAAACGTCGGTAAGTCTGACGGAAATGCGATCCGCGGACACTTAGTAAATGAGCCCCATTATGTTGTGATGCTGCATCATGGACAGGTGAATCCCACAATATGTCTCTGAGCTAGAAGGGTCCCCAATAATTGTATAAATGCTGCAAGTCATCGTAAACAGACCAGACTTGGTGTACATCATTTCAATCGTCCTATACATTTGTAAAATATCAGAAGATTATGTTACAAATGTTTTAGGCAACTGACATTGGATCTGAATCATTCTGTAGCAGAATCATTTCTTCCAGAACCCCATCTTTTCAATTATCCTGCAGGACCCCAATCATATTACTGCCTGAGGTTGCTTCACAGACCTAAGAGAGCTTATGTTCACGACGAGAGCCCGTCAACAGGTAAAGTCCCAGAGCAAGGGCTCGGAAGCAATTTAATATTGAAATAAATTTGTGTTTGCTACATGTGAGTAATTAATTGTTACATAATGTTTGAATGTAGCTGTACAACAATGATGGGCCTCATTGTTGGATTTTACTGGTGGGCAAAGCCATTCCACTCTGATACTGCTGTTCTTTACCATATTTGGCATGTTGCTGTTGGTTTTAAAATCCTTCTCTTTCCACTCCAGTATTTGTTTTCTTTCTCTACCATTTGTCCAGACCTTTTAACCACATAATGCACCAAAGCAAGGTCCCTTTTCCATGCCCGTTGCTGTGAGGCACGTGCAAGATAGGGGTGGAGCTTCCTTTGGATTTATAATGCACTTCAGCTTTCTGAAAAGACCACCCGACAACTTCTCTGTACCTTTTATACAGGTTTTCCCACTATATACACTTTCCACAGGATTAGGGATGTGTCTGATTGTTAGGGATATGAATATTCATGCTTGACCAATGATCAATTAACCTTTAAGGGTTTGAAGAAGAAATCTAACCCAGAAGCCAAACTGAAGTGAAAAGAGCACTAGATTGTATGCTAACACTCCATAAATAGATGGCATCTGCCCTTGTTCTCATGATTCCTGTGGAACCACCAACAATCAGACACTTATCAGGATGGGGGATACATTTATGTAGCTGTAAAGTGCATGAAGTATCTTGTCATTTCATTTTCTTTTAAACTTTGCGATCAGATAAAACTAAATGACTGCATTTGATTGATCAGCATATGTCAGAACTAGTGAGGCAGTCATCCCTGACCTTACAGGACCCTTAAAGGGCAAAAGGTAACAACATACATCTTGTTATCTCATCTAACAGCTGGACCATTCCAGGCACAGAGTTTGGTACACCAGAGCACTGCAGCAATTATTTAGTCTGACTGTCAATTAGTTTTCACTTTGTAAATTCATCAAACTGTAATCTACAGAGGATTGGCTGGTTATCTTTCCAATCTCTCCCAAGAAGTCTGCATTTTCTATCTCACTGTCTACAATTGACCTCTTTGATCTAGTACAGTGTGTTAATGATATTGCTGGTGTCACTTTCAGTAGGCTTCTTCCGTTACGGCCATGTGCTAGTTACCTAGAAGAGCTTGCTATCTATTCCAGAGATGGCTGGGGACATTAGAAGAATCACAAAGTGCTTGGAGAATAGCATGTCCTTTTTATACCAGAAATAGCAGGTTCATTTCAATGCATCATCTTCATATCATCAACAGTAGCTTTGTACACTTGTAAAGCGCATTGAAAAGCTTGTTTACTATGATAATGACCCATGCTCAATCTGATCTGCAGGGTTTGTTGACCCAATTGTTTACACAAACACTTGATACTGAATGCTCATTACAATAGAAGTTCAATGGGATGGTATTAGCATCTCTAATTTGATAGAATAATAGTAATCAATTAGAAGTTTTTGTGTTAAAACAATTTTTTCTTGATTTTTTTCTGTTCTCTCTCTGCCCTGGTATCCTGCATCATTGACCAGACTGTACATTGGTGAGATAGGCTGGCAGAAAACTGATAGAGGGCTATTGAGAAGGAAAAAAACATGTGACTTTCATGCTCTTATTTTTTATAATTTCATTAGCTGTATTGTTTCTTGCCAATAAAGGTAAATTAAAATGTGACTGTGCACCTAAAACTTATTCCCCATGCACATATTAGGGGACATTTGTCTATTTCAGATACCACGTTTAAATATACCATAAAAATCCAGCATAATAAACCAGGGACACTTATGCATAGATCCAGGTATCATGACTGCGGTAATATTTTTAAGCTTGTTATCCATGTCCTGCTTACTTCTAAAATAATTTAGAAGAAAAAATTATTCTAATTAGCCTGAGAGGTTCTGGGAGTTGTTCCCAGAGCCCATCAGTGCTGTACCTTCACAGACTGTTACAATGAGCAAAGCCGGTCTCCCTTTCCCTGAACTTCCTGCTGCTAGATTACACCGACAGAGGGCGTAGGGAGAGCAAGGGGTTGGGTGAGACATGTTCTGCTTATTGTATTAGCCTGTGAAGGTACAGCACTTAGGGGGTCTGGTAACACCGCCATTAGCATAATTTTAAAAGTTAATTTTAGAAGGAAGGAGGCCATGGATAACAAATATAAAAAGATTACCACAGTCACAGTGCCTGGATCTATGACTAAGTGCCCCTGGTTTATCTAACCTGATTTTGATTTTCTTAAAGACTTCCACTTAGCTTGAGAAAGGGTTTCTTGACATGACATTGAGTCCTCTTACTAAACGGAGAAGTGGTATTACAGGCCAAAGGTCACACACTATACAAACAGAAATAGTCCTGTACTGGGGGTTGTTGGGTTTCCTGCATGTGGACCCACCACTGATCAGATACTTATACTGTAAGTATACTCTATCCTGTGTATAGAAACTCTGTTTCATTTTTGGCAAAACCACTTTAATTCTCATTTGTATGCAGCAATTTTCAAAGCCACCCATAAAAGACTGGTGCTTTCTTTGCAAAGTACTGTAGATTATGGATATTTCTGTCCATTTATCATACATATAGAATCACATTAAAATACTAACGCCATATGTAAGGTTGATGTTGTACAAGTACTGCTACCACCATGGAAAGCAAAACACAATAAAATATGCATTTAGTCTTGGCAATAGTTAGGATCACTTGGAACTGAATCATAGCTTGTACTGCTATGCGTAGACAAGCCTTTATATAAATGAATTTCTGAGAAATCTGGATGGTATCCAGGATGACTGCCATTTTAGCACTACTACTTCCTTATTCTACCTAGATGGCAGGATTTCCAGATTCCGTGCCGCTCGGTAAGTTTCCCGTTCAAGTGTCTAGAAAGCTGTTTAGAGTTACTTATAATGTGAACCTGGTTTAAATGTTAATATAGAGAACTGTTGCAATCCCCTTCTAAGTTTTTACATTAGTTCTTAGAAACTGTAATAACTATGGCTTGTCCTCTGGATTGAGTCAAGGGTCAAGATGCAGGGGTACTACAAGACACAGTACAAATTGCCATCATGCAAACAGCTAATTACTTTTTTTAGTGGAGAGCAAAAAAAAAAAAAAAAAACCACATACATACTGTTCAGGAACTACCACTTATTACTACCACTTATTTTTCACATAATGGAGACAAATTATTTGTAGTACTATCTTTCATGTTGGTTTAGTGCGATCAACGCAACATGTACATTATGCTTTAGCATCACTACCTTGCTTTGGTCGACATTTCCCAAGGAATTAGATACATTGCATCTTACCCCCAACTTTATTTTGTTATTACTCTGTAGCCCTACTTTTCTCCGTGTGTGACTCTCATATTACTCCATTGTCTTTGGTTGCTTATTGGTTTGCATTACAGCCTTGCAAGGCTGGGGACCTGGGTTCAAGTTCCAACATCTGCAAAGAGTTTGTATGTTCTTCCTGTGTTTGCGTGGGTTTCCTCCCAAACTCAAAAACATACTGGTAGGTTGATTAGACTGTGAGCCCTATTGGGGATAGAGACCGATTTGCCAAGCCCTGTGCAGCGCTGCGTAATCTGTGTGCGCCATATAAATAAAGGAATTATTATTAATTATTATTACCACCACCTGTGTTTGTATTCATATTTTACATACATTACATTTTTCATACCTTTATGTATTGTATCAATAAAGATTTATTATATATTTTTCCTCACTACAATGTGTTTTGCCTTTATCCTCATTGATTTGGGGTACAATAGGTGATATATTGTGATTTGTTAGCCAAATAATTTGGTGTTTATATCACGTGCAGTGGCACTTAGCCTTAATAATTAGCGTGGCTACTAGCTAACCCTCCAATATGTTCTCTAATTTATATAAGTTTGGTACCTGTTTGAGATGTGTGTCTTTAACCATTCTATTTGGTGTGACAGTAACAGCATGATGTATATGGGGTACAGGCAGTCCCCTACTTAAGGACACCCGACTTACAGACGACCCATAGTTAAAGATGGACCCCTCTGCCCCCTATGACTTATAGTGAAGCTCTCTGAATGCTTTATCATAGTCCTAGATTGCAATAAACAGCTGCAAAATGTCTGTAATGAAGGTTTATTGATAATCCTTGGTCCCTTTACAGCAAAAAAAATTGAAACTGCAATTGTCAGAGGGGCAAAAATAAAAATGTGTCTAGAGCTACAATTATAAAATATACAGTTTCAACTTAAATACAAATTCAACTTAAGAACAAACCTATGGACCCTATATTGTACGTAACCCGGGGACTGCCTGTAGTTAGATTTCAATTCATTTACTTATAGGAAAAAATGGTGCTGTCAAGGTTTTGGCAATGTCTTTTTCCCAGTTTACATGCAGAACATCAGCTTGGCCATGTTAAAGACGGGAAAGATCATTTGAATTTGGCCAACAACTACCAAAAGAGCACTGGTGGAAATACCTCCACAGCATAGTGGAGGCCTCTAAGTGGTTGGGGTTCCAGCACTAAATTAATTTTAATCAAGGCATGTGGGGGCATTAAATCTGCACACCAAAACTTATAGTTTGGGAACCCCTGCCATTTTTTTTCTATGGGGCCCAATGAGTTCTAGTTCTGCTCCTGCTAATGAGTATGGCCCTTCTTCTTCTTCTGCATCTGACACGACCTAGTGCAGAGGTATAGATTACCCTATGATTGTGGAAGGCTTGGGCATATATACACTGTATATTTTGAACATAAAATTTTAGGAAATATGGATATGATTTTCATTTGATATATTTGAATACTGAGTTGAAATTGATTTGAAATGACAGCATTATACATGCTACTGGGATTGTCTTTTCCTGTTTGTAATGTAGCATGAGCTACTCATCTTGTATAATGGTTCAGAATGTTACATTGATAAAGATTGATGTAGTTTCTCATAATTAAATATGTTGGGAAACACATCGGTTATATGGTTGTTTGTTTCATAGATGTTACAAAATTATGATTCACTGTAGTTATGATAAAAGCCAAATCTTTGTTTCTGATTCTTTAGACTCCTGTGGAAGCAAATTATAAATTTTGCTATAGTTTTGTTGAAGGTTGATGTGACATTTGTCAATAATGTCAGTAATGATGGGGAAATATTTTTTGAATTTAATATGTCTCATCATAAATAATTCTAATAATAATGAATTCATAAATAAAAGACTACTAATAATAATGTACCAATAAAATTAGCCCACGCTCAGATGGAATTATGACCTTGAGTATATGTGTTTATTTATTCAATGTTCAGACATATTACAAGTAAATGACATGTTATGGCAAAAGCAATGGTCCAATCTATAAGTAGTAGAACAAACCTACCACAAATATGATCCAGTCTCTAAATGAAATAGGTAGGTACAGGAAGAGGAAGTTACATAGAATGACTATTGATTGACTACCCACAGGTAACTTCCTGGCCACTGCAAAGCAGTTGAACATGCATTAGTTGTATAGTATATTTATTGGTAATGAAATGACAGAGAAAATAGAGCACTTTAACAGGAACACACAGAGTTAAGGAAATTCATCCATTCCGTAATATGTTCCTTGGTCGCCATCCAAGATCTCATTTAAAAGATATAGATTTTATAATATTCATAACACAGACATTATGATGATGACTAAAGCTTGGAAAACAGCTCTGGCTTAAGTGTCAGGATTATAAATAAATTATACTGACAATAATAATATGATTACATTTAACCTGCATGGTTGCAGTGAAGTGTACATATACTTTCAGAGCATTAATTGTTCATCGCTCCATACCCCATTTAATGTCAAGGAAATTGGGAAAACATTACATTGCTATTTCTAAGATGAGAAATTGAAACAAAGAATGTTTGTTGCTGAGATTGTTTTTATATTAGCTGGTTTACAATGTAGCCTACCAGCAAAGATAGACTTTCAGCTATAGTAGCATCTGAGGGCCCCGAGAAGCTTTGTTGGTTTCTCCAAGTGAGATCATGGTATTCTAAAGTATTGACAATGTGCAACATTTGCATTAAACAAAAATGAAATACCATGAAGATAAATTAGTATTTCATTAACTACTCATCCCAGCATCCTCTGTATCTGGTGGCACAGGTATATCATCTAGACCAAAGCTCAAATATGGCAGAATATTTTAATTGCATTAGTAGTATAGTATATTGTGCCACCATTCAATGCCCCTTGAATATTTAGCTAACATTTCTCACAGCAAACTGTAATGAACTGTGTGTTGTGCCACCTTCATGTCATAGTAAGCATTAATTTGTTCAGCATTTATGATCTACAGTTTTGTGGGATTGAACTAAATGTCTAAAATGTTATCCCCAAGCACATCAATGAGTCTTGGGTTTCAATAACGTTTGATAGGTGCTAACCATTGAATACTAGCAACACCCAACAAGACCTGCCATTTTGGAGATTCTCTGCCATCATGAAAGTTTCTCAGTTCCTTAAAACTTACAAGGACCAAATGTTCACTCACTACCTAGTATATACCAACCCTTAAGAGTTGCGATAATTTGATTTAACCAAATTATTATATGTGATTCCCCCTTGGAAAACAAACAGAACGATATCTACGTTGTGCTGCTCGTCCTTTTCTTTCCAAAGTTATGGCATTTTCTGTACTGATAGTGTGAAGCGGATGGAGACTAATGTCTGTCTGTCTATGACCTCAAGCTGAGGCCAGTTAGCTTGCCCACAGATCCTATGATGCCTTTTGTTCTCTCTCAAAGTAAGTTAGCATTAAATCAATTTAGTTTCCCACAAGTTAATCCAGTGAACACTGCACAGTGCACATACTGGATTTATATGGTGACCAGCATGGCAGCTTCCATCACATGGAGGAACAAGGAACATGTAATAAGTGGTAGAAATCATTAGTATATGAAGTGTATGCCTGTGCTGTGTGAGCACTAAGGGTTAATAGCTTATCTGCACATAGCTGATATTGCCATGACAACATGGGAGAAGGGAGCAGAAGGAGATGCAAAGAGAAACAGAGAAAGTTCTGTAGAATGACTAGGATGGAGGGACTGATAGGGAACAGTGGAGAACTTGTACCTCACTATTCTGTGTAGGAGACTGTATGCATTGTCTTGCATTGTCTGTATGCATTGTCTTGGACACATCCACTGTCACATAACCTCCTCCTCTGTGAGCAGGGAGCAGTAGCTTCTCCCCTCCAATGAAAAAGACTTATAAACAAAGTACAGACTCCAAGCAGAGGAAGCAGCCATAGCAGCTGAGGGCTATAGCAAAAAAAACTACTGGATATGGTAACAAAGATAATTGGCAAAGTTGTTTTACATCCCAAGAGCTATGGATTTGTGGAAAAAAACCTTTACAGTTACTCTTCAACTATGTAGAATAAATATATTTAGTTCAAAAGCTTGAAATGTTTCAAGTTATATTTAGAGATCTTCCTTACAAGTTTTGTTGTATTTGTAAAAATAACAGTGCTTGGAACATGCTTGTGAATAAATGTCAAACCTCCATTTCCGCCTCATCAAGCATGGGCGCTGTGATCTTATTTAGTGAAAGCTAGAGAAAGAGTCTCTAATAAAGGCTTCATCTCCCAATGTATTTGACTATTCGGTTGTAATTGGATTATAATAGGTAATAGGGATACTTTTTTGTTACACCCCCTACACTTTAGAGCTCTTGGGCGAATAAAAAATTAGACTGGATACGTGTTTCTAATGCTGAAGTAAATGGGTTTAATGGGAGACCTATAGAGCTATCACCACACAAAAGGAATGTTTATTAGCAGAATAGAGGCATGACATTTCTGTAAACATTTCACAGGTGATAAATGAAGAGTTTTTGTAGTGCTTTGGACTTATCATTGTTTAGTGAAACAAGGATTTATTTTGAGAATGGAAGGACATGGGAATTCCACCACAGACCACATAGTATTTTTATTACGGCTTAAACATTTTATAAGCTAGAAGCCAGACCAGGTTCAAAAGGCAGGCCAAAGAAAAGTCAAGACATTCCGAGAGTTTCCCCTTATTCTTGGAAATTAAAATGATACGTTTGCCAAGACCAAGAGTGTATTCATGCTTCATTGAGTTTTCACAAGAATTAAAAAAACATATAAAACCTTGAAAACCTGAGACCATTTTAATTAACCAAGTTCCACTAACTGGAAAACACAAACATCCAGAACACAGTGACCTTTCATTGAATTATCGCATTCTGCGGCAAAGATAGGACGGACTGGAGAAAGAATTTTTAAGACAAACATTAAAAATATTTTGGCTTGGTCTAAAATTAAACAACAACCTAATGAGCTTAAAAAAAAAAAAAAAAAAAGAAGAAGCAAATCTGATGTTTTTGGCAGCTTGCACACACTCTCTCTTCCCGTGATTTAATCTAATTGATTTGACGATGCCACTTTTATTTAGTAGGAATGCAGGCAACGTTCTGAAGCAGCTATCTCCATCTGGATAATTAAAATACATTAGCGTCAGTGCGGCTGGGTTATTTAGTATGTTTTTAAATAGGAAAGGAGAAATGTTATCTAGAAGCTGACAAAACAGATCAGTAGCACATTGTTTAGCAGCAAAGACCTCAAGTAAAGTCAGACCCAAAAACATCTCCTGCGGTTTCTCCTGAAATGGCCAAAATTGCAGATTGCAGGAAGCCAAGTAAATTAATTTAGGAAAATTTCAATAGCAGTGATCAGGCTACATAGCAGTGACACACTGACTGGCCACTCTGCCTTTTTATCAACAATTTCTTTGTTTAAGCTTACATCAAAAGAATCTGCATATGTTTTCTTTTCAATTTAGCCTGAAAATGACATCCAGATGTGTTCAGAGCATTCTGTTTTGCAGCGTTGATTAGATATGTTGGTGCTGTTAGCTTACAAGTGTAGTCGGATCATTAACTAACGCAAAGAAATGTTTGCAATGGGTTGCTAACTAAGAGATCTGGAAAGTTTCCATATTCAAGAACATCTTGTAGCATGGCCAGAGAAATGTAAAAAAAAAAACTGGCTGTGCTTGATAAGTAGTTTTCCTTTGTGATCCTGGGAAAAAAAGGCGGTGTCTTGCTTTTAATCTGGCTTTGCCTACAGGGGTTACAGCAGTTATCCCTAAGAGCTTGAGTGTAAAGAAATTAGAAGCATGGACCACACACAGACATGTACTGCCTGTATTTATAGCATTCATATTTTTTCAGCTAAGTCTCCAATAAGCAATATTTTGAGATTTCACTCTTATTTGTGGTGTGTTTTACAGATAACACAGTTTGTTTGTACTGCGCAGAATCGTTCTCCTTCATATAACAGTACAAGAAACAGGCAGACGTCTTCTTACAGAAGAACACAAAGGAGAAAAAATTGTAATTGTTAACTTTTTCTGTGGGATATGAAAATAAGCATTTTGTATGTGTATGTTAGCTGTATCATTTTTGGCATCTGTATTTTACCTGGGAGATAAGCTGTGTGTTGTATTAGCACATTAGTACATTTATTCAGATACTGTCATATAAGCGAGCTTATGGGGATATTTTTGCATGTAATATGTAATGGCAGATGGTTTCATGGAATATATATTGATCAGTAGAGGTCCTGGCTGTCAGACCCCCAGTGGTCAGAAACATATTCCCTGTTTACAGAATAGGTGTCTATGCTGGCACAAGCAATATATATTACCAGTTATCAGTACATTCTTTTACCTTTAGGTTCCTTGCCCATATATATAAAAACAAAAATTGCAAAGCAGCACAGCCTTCAGGAAAAAAAAGGTTCAGACAGGTGCTATCCTTTTCAATGCTCTTACCCAAAGAGTGTATATATATATTTTCTCTTACAAGTGCTGTCAGAGTCTACACCAGTCAGTCATTCTGACCCATTGATAGTTTGTTGTGTTATGCACATGTCACATCTTTTACATGGACGAATATTTTGTGTTCTGCTTACCCTAATTTCAAACTTTCCAACTAGCCCATTCAGTGTGTACCGTAGTGTCTACTTGCTTTTTTGAAATCAGTTGTCTGGTGTTCATAGCCTGCCTTTTTATGGTTAGGATTTTAGGTAGTGAATTAAAGTGCACTGTTGAACTCCATATTTCAAACAATGTAGAAGGTAAGTGCAACATCCCTGCCAATGCTCAAGGCAGAGGAGTAGTTGCGAATAAGTCCTTTGTACCATTCAGTACCCCTAGAGGTAATTATGCAGCGGTAGATACTGCCTAGACAGGCAAGGGTTAATACTGGTTAATGTTTATCATCCAATAATGTTCCATCTTTGTAACTGGAGTGTTATTGGAGAGTGAGACCACCTGACCAGGGAGTAACAAAAACCCCTGGACAGGAAGTGACAGGAGTCATAGGATCCAGCTCTCTTACCAGAGAGACCTCAGAGCACATGCTCTGACCACAGGCCTCCTAGGCCCCAGCAACTCTACACTGAGTGACCAGAGACAGTGTGTGCCTCACACCTCTAGTGAGCTCACAGAGAACCAACCTAGGATAAAGCTGCAGCTTCCAGCATTGTACACAGCTACATCCCAGCCTGCATCTGTATCCAGGCTGGTGACCAAACTCCTGAGGTTCACTCTCCAAGATCACTCCCTGTAATCTGCCTCTGTACAGAATCGTTTGGCCTGTTGCTGCTGTTGGTTCGAATAAAGAACTGCAAGTTTTTTTTGCACAACGTTGCCTCCGTCTGGTCCCTGCTACGGCTGGATCATCATCAAGGGCACCCCATCTATCATCCAGGGACTTATACTACAGACACTAAGGGGTTGCCCCAGGGAGAACCAGTGTATCAGCCTCTCCCTCATCTAATTTCTTGCACATACCACCTGCCGGAGACTGCCAGGCTGTAGGACAGCCCTCTGGTCCCCATACCAAACACCGTGACAGTAGTGTGCGTAGGCCGCAACTGCCAGCCACTCCGGTATTCTGGGCCCCGGCTGCCTCCAAAACCCCAAGAAACAGGCTAGGCCACGGTGGGGGATGTTCCATAAGTGATCCTTTAGATTTAAGGATCTAGTAAACATCGAAAATTGATAACCAAAATGAGCACTGCACAAAATTAGATACTCTACATACCTCTGCAGCTTATGCTTTGTCTTGCAAATCATTACCCTTCCCAGCACTCAAAAATTTTATTGAGAAACCTGCCTCAAAGTATAGTTTATATTACATTTGTATTTACCCTAGGATTTTGATTAAAGGGGGTAAAGGTGTGGTCCAGGATTTGTGTTATTTATCATCTATCCTTATAATAGGCAATTAATATTATATCAGCAGTGGTCTCTTAGATACACAGTAAAATATAGTTTACTATGTTATAAGTTTTTATTCTGACATATAACATAAAGTGAAATACCGCCCAAATTCCTTTAATATGCTTTAGGAACAATAAATAATTATAGGAAATTACAAAAAAATAAACCATATGGAAACAATGCAATTTTCTCTCATGTTAAGACTACTATTGAAACACTTACTGTACTTTTGTCTGTATGTAGCAACACTTTGCGGTCATTTGTTAAATGTAAATCAGAAGGAAATTAAACAGCAGCTGACAGTCTGTTGTTGAAAGCATACAAGTGGGTGAAGAAGCACTGCAATAAACTACTTAGAAGTTTAGGTTGAGTCTTGAAACAGTAACAGAGATAATTTTAACATCATTTGTGTGAGTATCACATGTTTACATTGACAACTTTTTACTGTGTCTATGTGAAAGATGGGGAAGGTGTTAGAGATGTAACCCATTTACTCTGCTGCTTGCAGTTGTTTGAGACTTCTTGGCTCCATACTGATAACCTCGTAGGTGTAGTGTCACCTTACGAAAGATGTTTGACAGTGTCAGTGACCTATATAATAAAGACCACCTGGTACAAATTTTAGATTTTTACCAGTGATCTGAGGATATGTTCCTGTTTTGGAAAAGAAAGTAAGATAAGAAAGAGAAAAAAGACCTTACTTCCGATGCTGTTATCTACTTATAGGAGAGTGAATATTAAAAGAACTGTAGGTGGTATAGATTATGGAGCACAGTAAGGGCACTTGGAGGTTTAAGGAGCAATGCTTCCAGGCTGTAAATTATCCAGGTGACAGACAAAATCCATAGAGAACTGCACATTTCTCTATGAAAGTGGGACTCTTGAGTAAACTCCTGCAGAGCAATCTGAAGAGTGCTTCATTAATATAATTGCCAAAAACAGTCAGTGCATGTCACATTTAAGGATACTTGATTCATCATGTTTTCTATAATAATATTTAATTACGTTTTAAATAACAAACATGCAGAAATTGTGTTAGGTTTTGACTTACTAATCTTGGATACAGTAGATAATTCTACAGTATAACTATAAATCTGTGCTTACCTTTTTATTTAGGGCTGGACATAGCAAAAGATTAGAGATGAGCGAACATACTCGTAGTTAGCTGATGTGCTAGTGCGCCCTCGCACCCCCGAGCATTAGCGTCTCGAAAACTGCTCGTTGCTCGGAGAATACTTCGCTGCTCGAGACGAAATGGCATCTCCGCCGTTTTGCTTTTTGGCGGCCAGAAACAGAGCAATCACCAAGCCAGGAGACTCTGCACTCCACCAGCATGACGTGGTACCCTTACACGTCGATAGCAGTGGTTGGCTGGCCAGCTCAGGGACCCTGAATAGACTGACGCTGCCCGCGGCTGGATCATTTGTGTCTGGTGCCGCTGGAGAGCGTAGGAGAGATGCTGTCTGGTCAGGGAAAGCGTTGGTGTTCTATAGAATAGTGTTAGGCAGGAGTGTCTACAAGACACCAGCCCTTCTTAGGGCTACAATAACGTTATAAATTTTTTTTTTATTTGCTTGTGGCTGGGCTTGCTGGCACTAGAGATGCAGCTAGTACATATTGTGAGGAATTTGCAGGGGGACTGCTACCATTGTGTTTAGCTCTAGTGACAACATATCCACTCAAACACCAAAGTGGGAATTTTAGGGGTTTGATTAGAATTAGGCAGAGTCTGTGATTTATTTATTTTTTACCTTTATTCTTTATAGCTCAAACTCATCTTGCAAAGCAGTGTGCTTTCAGTGTAGGCTAGAAAATAGCCATAGGAGAACCCAACAGCCCTTCTTAGGGCTACAATAACGTTATACTTTTTTTTTTTATTTGCTTGTGGCTGGGCTTGCTGGCACTAGTAGTGCAGCTAGTACCATATTGTGAGGAATTTGCAGGGGGACTTGCTACCGTTGTGTTTAGCTCTTAGTGACACACATATCCACCTCAAACACCGAGTGGGACAATTTATTAGGGGTTTGATTACAATTAGGCAGAGTCTGCTGATTTATTTTTTTTTATACCTTTATTTCATTTTATAGCTCAAACTCATCTTGCAAAGCAGTGTGCTTTCAGTGTAGGCTAAAAAATAGCCATAGGAGAACCCCAGCAGCTTACTTAGGCCTACAATAGCGTTATATTTTCCTTTCTTTTGTTTGCTTGTGGCTGGGCTTGCTGGCATTAGTAGTGCAGCTAGTACCATATTGTGAGGAATTTGCTGGGAGACCTGCGACCGTTGTGTTTAGCTCTTAGTGACACGCATATCCACCTCAAACACCGAAGTGGGACAATTTATTAGGGGTTTGATTACAATTAGGCAGAGTCTGCTGATTTATTTATTTTTTTACCTTTATTTCATTTTATAGCTCAAAGTCATCAGGCACAGCACAAAATCCAGTTGTGTGCTGTCAGTGTAGGTTAGAAACTAGCCATAGCAATAGGATAGCATCGTTTTGTTAAAAAAAAAATAAAAATAAAAAAAATAAACACAAAAAAAAAAAATTAAAAGTTTACACTTTAATTTGGAAAATGTTTAACTCGAGGGCTAGGGGTAGAGGACGAGGGCGTGGAACGGGGCGTCCAACTACTGCAGGGGTCAGAGGCCGTGGTCCTGGGCTGGTTGAGACACCACCTGCTGATGGGGGAGCAGGGGAACGCCGCAGAGCTTCACTCCCTAGGTTCATCATGTCTCAAGTTACTGGGACTCGTGGTAGAGCTCTGTTGAGGCCAGAACAGTGCAAAGAGGTGATGTCGTGGATTGCGGACAATGCTTCTAGCCATTTGTCCACCAGTCAGTCTTCCACGCAGTCCACCCATGTCACCGAAATCGGCACTCCTCCAGCTCCTCCACCTCAGCCTCCTTCCCCCCAGTCTGCCCCCTCCCACCAAAATTTGGCATTTGAACCGGCATACTCTGAGGAACTGTTTTCTGGACCCTTCCCACAGTCACAAACCACTTGTCCGGTTGCTGCTGAGCAATTTTCCGATGCTCAGGTTTTCCACCAGTCGCAGTCTGTGGGTGATGATGACATTATTGACGTAGTGGAAGAAGTGTGTAAAGAGGTGTCGGACGATGAGGAGACATGGTTGTCAGACAGTGGTGAAGTTGTTGTCAGGACAGGAAGTCCGAAGGGGGAGCAGACTGAGGGATCGGAGGATGATGAGGTGACAGACCCAAGCTGGGTTGATAGGCCGGGTGAACACAGTGCTTCTGAGACGGAGGCGAGTCCTATAGCAGAACAGGTTGGAAGAGGCAGTGGTGGGGCCAGACGGAGAGGCAGGGCCAGAGATGGTGCATCAGCGCCAAATGTTGCCCGTAGTCAAGCTCCCGTGGCGAGGGCTAGATTTTCAGAAGTCTGGAGGTTCTTTAAAGAAACACCGGATGACCGACGGACTGTGGTGTGCAACCTGTGCCAAAACAGGATCAGCAGGGGTTCCACCACTACTAGCTTAAATACCACCAGTATGCGCAGGCATATGAATGCTAAACACCCCACTCAATGGCACCAAGCCCGTTCACCTCCGGCCGGGCACACCACTGCTCCTTCCCCTGTGTCATGGCGACGACTGCCCCTCGGTATTCCGTCCCCAGCCGACACTACTTTTCCCGATGTGCCGTCCCAGCCCTGCACAAGCACATGTCAGAGAACATCATCCGTGCCCTGACCAACGCCGTTTCTGACAAGGTCCACCTGACCACGGACACGTGGACGAGTGCTGCCGGGCGGGGCCACTATATATCGCTGATTGCACATTGGGTTAACTTGGTGGAGGCTGGGACCGAGTCTGCCCCTGGGGCTGGTCATATACTGCCGACGCCGAGGATTGCGGGGCCTACCTCGGTCCAGGTCTCAAAGGCCTACTATGCCTCCTCCACCTCCTCCTCTGAATTACCATCCGTGGGCATGGCGCCATCAGTCGGTAGCTCTAGGCACAGCAGGCGGTGCTCAAACTGCTGAGCCTAGGCGATAAAAGGCACACCGCCCAAGAGTTATTACAGGGCATCACAGCGCAGACTGATCTGTGGCTGGCACCGCTGAACCTGAAGCCAGGCATGGTTGTGTGTGACAACGGCCGTAACCTGGTGGCGGCTCTGCAACTCGGCAGACTGACACATGTGCCATGCCTGGCCCATGTGTTAAATCTGATAGTTCAGCGTTTCCTCAAGACATACCCCAATCTGTCAGATTTGCTCACGAAGGTGCGCCGCATCTGTGCGCATTTCAGGAAGTCCAGCACAGATGCTGCCACTCTCAGGGCAGCGCAGCGCCGCCTCCAACTGCCCGCTCACCGACTGTTGTGCGACGTGCCCACGAGGTGGAATTCAACACTGACCATGTTATCCAGAGTTTACCAGCAGCGCAGAGCGATTGTAGACTGCCAGATGTCAACTTCCACCAGAACTGGTAGTCAGGTCAGTCAGCTTCCTCAAGTCTAAAATGAGGAGTGGACGTGGATGTCTGATATCTGTCAGGTGCTGAGTAACTTTGAGGAGTCAACACAGATGGTCAGTGGGAAAACTGTTCCTCAAGTAATGCCGGGTCAAATTTCCAAATTCGTGGTGGGAACTGAGGACATACTGGGGGAAGAGGCTATGTGGAAGGCCGTGCGAGGAGTGCCTGATTTCGTGACATTGGATGTACTGCGTGTGAAACCTGACCTGGTGGACAAATGGCTAAAAGCATTGTCCGCAATTCCACGACCATCACCTCTTCGCACTGCTGTTCTGCCTTCAACGTGCTCTACCACGTCCCGAACTTTAGACATGATGACCAGGGAGTGGGTAGCTCTGCGACGTTCCCCTGCTCCCTCATCAGCATGGGGCTCTCACCCTCGCCCAGGCCACGCCTCTGACCCCTGCAGTAGTTGACGGCCCACGTCACGCCCCGTCCTCTACCCCTACCCTCGGTTAAAAATTTTCCAATTAAAAGTGGTAAACGTTTTTAAATTTATTTTTTTTTTGGTGTGTTTTTATTTTTATTTATTCTAACACGATGCTATGGCTATGGTCGGTATGGCTAGTTTCTAAAACTACACTGACAGACCACAACTGATTTTTGTGCTTTGCCCTGATGAACTTTGAGGTTATAAAAATGAAACAGTAAACGGTAAAAAATAATCAGAGCTCTGCCTAATTGTCAATTCAAACCCCTAATAATGATTGTCCCCATTGCGGTGTGTGTGAAGGTGGATATGGGTGTACTAAGACTAAACACAACGTCGCAGGATCTCCCAGCAATTCCTCACAATAGGTGGGTACTAGCTGCACTCTATGCCACCAAGCCCATCCACAGCAAACAAAAGAAAGGAACATAAAGCTATTGGGTAAGGAGGCCTAAAGTAAAAGCAAGGTTGGGGTTCTCCTGATGGCTATTTTCTACCTACAATCAAGCAGCTGCGGAGAATACAGCTAACAAGAATAAAATAAAAAAATCAGGCAGACTCTGCCTAATTCTAAATCAAACACCCTAAGAATATGCCCACTTGGGTGTTTGAGTGTGAGATATGTGTCTAGCAGAGCTAAACACAACGGTAGCTAAGTCCCCGCTGCAATTCCTCCAATATGGTACTAGCTGCATTCTACTAATGGCCAGCAAGCCCAGCCACCAGCAAACCAAAAAATAAAATGTAAACGTTATTGTAGCCCTAAGAAGGCTGTTTGGTTCTTGTAGAATCACTCTGCCTAAAACACTTCTAATATAGACACCCTAACGCTTTCCCTGACCAGCACAGCTCTCCTCTTCCCTAGGCGGCATCCAGACACAAAATGATCGCGAGCAGCGACGGGCAGGGGCTAGTCTATTCCAGGGTAACCTGATCTGGCAGCCAACCACTGCGCGCCATCGACGGTTGTAAGGTACCAACGTCCATGCTGGGTGGAGTTCAGAGATTCTCCTGGCTTGTGATGGCTCTGTTTTCGGGCCCGCCAAAAAAAGCAAAACGTCGGAAGCTGCCATTTTCCGCTTTCTTTGTCTTTCTCGAGCGGCGAAGTATTTTTGTGTCCGAGGCACGAGCAGTTTTCGAGTACCGCTAATGCTCGAACGAGCATCAGCTCGGACGATTATGTTCGCTCATCTCTAGTTATCACTAGTGATAAACATACCCAACTAGCATTTGGTTGGACCCAAACACAAAAACGTCATCTTGGAAGTTTGGGTTTGACATTTGGCCCTCAACCCCCGGAAATAGCCCATCAACAGCTTTTTCCCACCCCTTCTTGGCCACTATTCACAGGAGTATAGGCTTTTCTATGTCACCTAGCAAATGCCTCCCCTCCATTTCAAATATCTCCGTTGGCATCTAATTTTGTTAGCACTTGTGATCTAACTGCCGAATCGCTAGAGGTTAGGGGTGTGTTCGAACACCCCAAACACAACTTTTGTTCCTGCTTTTGGGGGTCAACCCTCGCAGAACCCTATAGCCCTCCTGGATCTGCTCATTCTTTTCTTCCTTTTGACACGAAATACAACCTGCCTCTGGTTTTATTAAAATCTAGTAAATTGGATTATAATATTACAATAATGGCTGGTGCGGCAGAGCGACCCTACAATTTCTCTTGTTCAGGTAAATGTTATTTCCTTGGGAGAAGTTCTCTGGCTCCGCATTGGAGCGTCTTAATAACTATCTTTGAAAGGAAACCTACCACCGCCACAATCTACCTATTAAGGAAGATCGGGTCGTAGGGTACCCTCTATTGTACCGGTGGTTTTGGAAAGGAATTTTTAAGAGCCCTTTTAATAGGCTTAATCCTCACGCCCCAAGCCACGAATTTTTAATAACTTTTCTTCCCCTAATATTAATTTTTGTAAAGAGGCTACTGGGGCGTGGAGTACCGTGAGCTGAGGCTAACCCACACCCCAGTAGCCTTTTTGAATCCAGAGCTGGCGTGTCCTCGTCCGTGAAGTACGCGTAGTTGTGCGTATGCGCTGATGCTCGCGCCACTTCGGACCGGTGACCGTGCAGCCTGGCCTGGGCCTCCAATTCTGTGGACGATATCCTTTACTCGGTGAAGGGGGTCGAGCGTTTCTGTCCTCCTGGGCTCTGATACACAACCAATTTTGGAAATGAGGGCAAAAATGTAACTGATATCCAGGCCATTCAGTTGATGTGGTTTGGTTCGTGGGAGAGGGGTGTGTTGTGCTGTGGGCGTTGTCGAAGGGACGGGGGGGTCGGTGCGCAGGGGAGGGGCAGGAACCGACCTGGTGGGGGGGGGGTGTCTGGGCCGGAGTGTTCATGGATCCCCACCCACGATAAGCTTCACTGAGCCTCAAGGCAAATCTTCTTAAGATACTTCCAAGTACCCCCTAACTCTTTTTTAATATTAAATCTCAAATGTGGGTCGACAGCAGATGTATTGCCCATCAGCGAACTGTAACTCTAACCCATGGTACTATCATTTTTCCCTGTGCTGCGGATGATGTACAGGCTTCCCAAACTGGTGACGTACAATATTAAAGGGTCTCTAGGTGGGGTTCTTTAAGGTGAATTTGTAGGATGTTTGTGATCGGGTGGGTAATTTCTGGGGGTGGGGATGATCTGGTGATATTGTTCAATCCCGGAACCAACATCATTATGTAACCCCACCAAACTTGTTTGCTCCTCGGTGGACACGCTGATTTTAAAAATGTTGGGTTGTCATAAGAATCAGGAAGGAAACCACCCCGCCCAAATCAAAGCGTCATTACAGACGCCTGTGATAGCTGTTATAGCTGTTGATTGTGGCCTTAGGTAATAATACAGTAAATTACCACACCAGCTGGTCTGATTTGTAACTAGGGATCCGTAGTAACCGAGTGTTTTTAAGGAGGGAGAGGCGGCACTGGATAAAAAGAGGACAGCATTTAGTAAATCCGGTAAAAGTGGCATGGTACAGGCACAGTAATTCCGGATGGAAGGAACAAAGCATACAGGAAACAAGCCTCCGCGTTTCGGTACATGACCTTATTTCATGGCTTCTTCTACATGAATTTGACTGCAGAATGCTCTTATATACGTCACTTCAGATACACCATGATTTCAACAGACAAGTTTAACTGCATACCCAATGCGAAACATGGTATAAAAATATGTTTTAAAAACAATATTTTTTTATAGCATGCCTATCAATAAAACGGAGGAATGCACTTTAACAGAAGTGATCAGACTCTTGTTTCTTGGATTTAAACCAATGTGAACTCTCGTTTGCAATCGGTATGTGTATCCAAAAGCTCTCACGTTCAGGAGTATGCGCTTTTAGATCCCCCACCCCTCTGTAGGTTTGGTTGGTACTTCTTTCCTATCCCTTACATTTGACGGACACTAACTGCAATCACCTCCATGACAATCTCTCAATATGTTTTTGACACTGAGAAAATGGTGACCGCACCATTCCCCCCCCTGAACTGAACGTCAGATAATTCTTCTGTGCGAGTTGTTTTTAAACTATTGGTCGTACTCAAATCTAATCAGGGCAGCATGCCGGCTACACGACCTTTGAACAAAACACCACATACTGGGTAATACAGTTGCTAAATTGTTTTATGTTATATACTGTATCTGAATTGTGGGATGAAAAAGCTTTTTCTTTGCGATCTTCAATGGAGCAGGCATTCAACTCCGGTCGCACCCACCTTTAAAAGAACTTGAGTATTTAAGTGAAAACTAGCCAGTAGTCCTTTTCTTCTTCTGTTGGAATAGGCTGGGTGATAATAAATACCTAAGTAGGGCTTTTTTTGAGCTACACATGTAACATTTTTATTTACATCTGTGCTAGATAATTGGGTCTGTACTAGAATATTGGTAAATTTTGTAAATTATTTTCTCTATCTCCTTTTATTTGAACACTATATACATACAGTAGAAAACCAAGATTGGGGATGTAATTTCTTTGATGGACTTTGGACATATTGACATTATGGCTTGACCTACTGGGGGATTTTTTTAGATAAACCACTAAGTTCTCGTGGAATGTTTTAACAATATGGGATGCCTCTATTGAACGTTTTTTCTTCCTCCAATTCATAAGAAACCAACGTGGAGCAATTCCTTTTCTACTATTAGTTCCCCACCGTAAGTGATGTTTTTTATCATGGTGATTAGGGTACACGAGTTTGCCAACATATGGAATTTGATTCTGTTTGTTTTTCATAAATATGGGGAATTTGTACCCCAGGAGTGCTAGTCATTCGAATTCCTACGAAAATTTATTTTACTATTTTGTATCTTGGGTGGGTGAATTTTAAAATTACTGTGTTGGAGTTTAGTTTGTACAAAATTATTAGCATCAGACTCCGTTACCTTCCAAATCAATGCGCTGGTCATCAATGTACGCCCCAATATCACCTGATGGGCAAAGGTAAGGTTGGATTCCGTAAGAGCTCGAGCGCCTTCCCTCTGGCCATGTATAAGTTAGACCAATGATGGGGAGCAACCTACCCCCCCTATGGAGGCCGCCCCACATAGCTGTAAAAAAAATTCAATCATTACTGTAAAATATTTTTCTTTAACAAAATTCAACCGTGAAATCACTAATGAATTCTTTCGTCGCCGATTATAGTGACTGGTATTTTTCCATACACTACGAGAGACACTGTAACGCAACATCATGGTCAAGTGATGGATACCAGCCTACCACGTCAACAGGACCACAATAAAATTCTTCTTTCACTTTTTGGCATCTAAGAGAGAGATCACAAACACATGTTTCGTTATCTTTGAGGAGACCCGGTAATGGCTAACCACCAATTGCTGCAAAATGGTGGTCCACTCCATTCCCCCAACTTTTTCACTCAGATACCCAAATGCCCGCAACAATGGGGCGGGAGAGGATGAAAACTATCCTTGTGGTTTTTGGCAATGAGTGAAGATTGGGGTAACTCGGAACTTTAACATATAATTATCCACAATTTTTTGAGAGATAGCCCCTATCTTCAAACCATTTCCGCATAAGGTCTGGCAACTGATTTTGAAAAGTAATGGTTTGGATTTTGACTGTAATATCTTATATGTACATGAGTCATCCAAGATATCCAATTTAAATGCTTATTAACTCCGCTTTAACAGTCACTATGGCCCTCACTTGTCCGCGATCGACAAGGAGGGTCAAATTATTTTTTAATTCTTGGTGCTTTGCGTTCTAACTTGGAAATATGCATAGTTGAGGGATACAATTTCATTGGTTTAATTTCATAGGTCCCGTTTCACCTGTTCCCCTGGAAGGTGTTCATTGCAGGAGATGGCGATGTTATTAGGGTAGAAGGAGGATTCGTCGTCTGAGCGTTGCATTTCGGTCAGTAGTTTTTGTTTCATATTCTGATTCTCCTGTAGTTGGCGTAGTATGCATGTGAAATTGGTCCTCGAAGGATTCATGTCCCTATTAAGGCTCAATTCCACCATTTTTTTCATGAGAACATCATGTGAGTGATTATCTTCACATAAGAAAAATGTTTGGTAGAGTGATGTTTCCGCACTAATTTGTTTACATCACGAATAGTCCGAAGATAATCAAAATTATTTGTGGGGGAAAGCCCATGCCTTTAGATAGAAGAGCATTAGATACAGTATATAACATCAAAATTTATCAACTGTAATACCCATATGTGGTTGTATCCATATCGTTACGCATGCTGCCTTGATTATATGGGATTACGACAATATTTTAAAACCTCGCATCAGAAGACATTATCTGACGCAGTTTCAGATGGTGCGGTTCACCATTTCTTCAGTGGTCAAAACATATTAGAGATTGGTCCATGGAGGTGATTGCAGTTCCCTCAAATGTAGGGATAGAAAGATACCAAACCTAAGAGGGGTGGGGGATCTAAAGCGCATACTCTGATCGTGAGACGCTTTGGATCTTACGTTGCAAACGAGAGTTCCACATGGTTTAATAAGAACAGATCTGATTCACATTCTGTTAAGTGCGTCTCCGTTTATTATTGAATATGCATTGCTTATAAAAACATATTGTTTTTAAAACATATTTTTTTAAACATTTTTCAGCATGGTCTGAGTTAAACTTGCCCGTGAAATCATGTGATCTGGAAGTGACGTATATAAGGCAATTCTGCAGTAAATCATGTAGAAGCCATGAATAAGGTCTGTACCGAAACGCGTATGGCTTGTTGCCTGTATGTCTTTTTCCTCCATCCGATTACTGTGCTGTACATGCTCATTTTTAAACGGATTTAATAAAAATGCTGTCATTTTTATCCATTTGCCGCCTCCCGGCTCAGCTGGATGTACTTCTGTCTTCAATTAAACCTGCTCTGTGTGCAAACCTGGGGCCAAGGGTTATCCGTGCGGAGAGCTATAGAGTCCGGAGAACTGAATTGTCGGATTTGGGTGAGCTGTTTTTCCTTTGGAAGTGTCACACTTTCATTTGATTTCTTCACTTCTTAAGTAGGGACCGCCCTTAATGGCAAACTATGGGCATATTAACTTACCAAGACTGTGCCTTCGCGATCCAGCGGCAGCGTTCTCTGAAAGGATTCTGTCCACGGATTGATGAAGGTATTCCCTCCACCGTCCACCAGGTGGCCCTGCTGCACTGAAATCATCTGAAAGTGCCGTGATATTACAAACCGAGCTGGACCAGGTGGAAGGTAAGCGCCTTCCCAAGCACACATTTTTCGGTTTTTAAAAATGCGCCATTTTTTGAACCTCCGGGTTTCTTGTTCGGAGGCCACCGCCCCCCGATTTCGCGCCAGCGTGTCATGCCAGCGCGCCCGATGTGCCACAATCCCGATCGCTTGCGCCAAAATCCCGGGGGCAATTCAGGTACCAATCGCGCAAATCGTAAAATATCGGGTAAGCAAACTGTGTGCCTGTGTGAAACGACGACATCGTGGTGCCCTTCGGTAATGACACCCCCTATGCCGTCCCTCCTTTTGCTACCTTGAAAGGGAGCCCCCTCCTGAACACAATCTATGACCTAACACAGATAGTCTAAAATGATGTGGGATTATAGCTAAACCATATCTCTATTTTCCAGAATGACGACTCTCTCTGTCTGACCCTTGTTTGTGTTGTACATTTCAAGGGATCCCAGTCTGACGCGTTTCTCGCTTGTTTTTAATCAAAATTAACTGAAATATTGAGAACAAGTCAACAGTTTTCTATGGCCAAAAATACGGAATCTAATAATCCCAGAAGTTTTGCCTGTCATATGTGTTACTTGATTCTGCTAAGGCAGGAAACAAGAGCTAGAAGCTGGGAACATTAGATGAGAGTAATTGATGCTGCTTAGTATTTGTTAACTTTTTTTTTTTTTTTCCGATTTTAAAACGTCAGTTTTTACTCTCCCTGCCTTCAAAACGATGGAAAAAAATTGGAAATTTGGAAAATTCCAAATGCAGAGGAGTGTTTGCTCTTACGGCTCTCATCACTGTACACTCCAGGTGAACGTTCCCTTTAGGTCTTTGGGTTTGTAGAGCCTGGAGAAACCAAAATTGTGTAGGTTCTATTTATGCTTCATTCCATTTAAAAAAAAAAAATGTAAATCTTTTGTGTAAAATAAAAAAAACCACAAAACCCAAAAACTTTTTCCTTCCTACTTTGGTGCACAGGACCTGAGTAGGGTTGTTTAGTTTCTTTTGTGGGACTGAGCTGAGGCTTGGATGTTATCATGTACCATTTTAATTACTTTCGTTGAATGTGCGCACAACTGTGGAAAAGCCAATGCTTTAAAGACTTCACACCCATGGAATAATCATTTATATGGAATAGGACATCACTGGGACTTGGGATATCTACTGTTACTTGTTTGTTTTAATACTTGTTCAAGAAAGAGCGGTGAATAGAATTTTTTATTTTATATTTTATTTTCTATTTTTTCTTTATTTATTACATTTTTTACTATTATTCAAACCACCCTTGGTGGTCTGGTCACTACTCCACACAATATACCATATATACCTCGCGTATAAGCTAGTTCTTTCAGACACAAACCAAATGTTCGCTGAAACCCAAACTCGGTCTTATACTCGCGTTTAAAAAAAAATATCCCCACTTGCGGCTACTATACTGATCGCCGGGGCTGGCTATATTACATGGGGGTGCAGGTGCTGGCTATAATCACTTGGGTATAATGGGGCATGTGCGTAGGCCCTTAGACTTCTGGGGCTGGACACGGTCCCACATGCCTATTCTCGGGATCGTGTCCATTGCATATACCACCACTCGCTTATACTCGAGTCAATAGGTTTTTTCGCGTGTCCCAGGTGTTTTGGGATAAACATAGGGGCCTCGGCTTATCTTGGTCGGCTTAACCGAGTAATATACGGTAATTGAATCAGATATTGTACATTTTTGTTAGGTGTGGGTGCCACCTGCATCCCTGCTAAGTCCACACGCAGGTATGATGTGTGGGCTTGTTAAGAGGACCGGCTATGTAGTGCTGCTAGTTCATCGTATGTTCCGATAAAGCTAACGGTTTAACCCACTGGCTATTATTGGTGTAGGCTCATTGGACTCATTGGGGCAGATTTACTTACCCCCAGCCCATTCAACGATCCAGCGGGCGCTTCTCTGCACAGATTCACGGTCTACAGGATTTATGAAGGTAGTTCCTCCGCGTCCACCAGGTGGCGCTGCTGCGCTGAAAACATTGAACGCGCCGGAATACAACCGAGCCTGGAACCAGGAGGAAGGTCTTCGCTTCTCCCACGCTGCACATTACAGGTTTTCGGTTTTTAAATGCGGCTGTTTTTCCGAATACGTCGGGTTTGATTCGTTCTGAGTCCACGCCCCCCCCCAGTTTCCTTCCTGCGCATGGACACGGCGTCCGCTGCCGCCCAATCCGATCACGTCCTCCAAAATCCCGTGGCACATTCAGGTACATTCGGCGCAAAATCGGAAATCATTCGGGTTAACCTTCGGGAAAAACGCGAATCGGTCCGCTCGCCTTAGTAAACATGACCCCCATTGGGGCAGATTTTACTTACCCCGGTCCATTCGCGTCTGCGGCGCGTTCTCTTCGGTGGGATTTCGGGTTTCCGGCCGGGATCACTAAGGTAGTGTCCTCTGGACCGTCCACAAGGTGGCGATCTGCGCTGAAGTTCCCCGGAATGCATAATCTTGCACCAGCCGGACCAAGTGAAGTAAGTGCGATCCCGCGACACTTTTTTTTTTTTTAAAATGCGGGCGGTTTTTTTTTTTTTTAGTTTTTTTTTTTTTGGTTGGTTGGTTTCCGAATCCGTCGGGTTTTTCGGTCGGCCACGCCCCCCGATTCTTCGCGTGCATGCCAGCGGCCGATGCACCACAATCCGATCGCGTGCAACCAAACATCCGCTGGGCAATTCATGAAAAATCGGCCGCAAATCGGAAATATCGGGTAACACGTCGGTAAAACCGAATTGGGCCTATAGTAATGACCGCCCCCCCCATTATTTGGGGTTGACGGTCCCTCTGTACTTTCCTCACGTGTGTGGCCATTTACTAAATCGTCACCAGAAATCATGAATGTGTCGATTTCCCACTCAGGTTCGACAAAGTTCTCCATCTTTTTGTGGTGCATCCTTTAACATAGGGTAGTGCCCACACAATTTGAAGGTTTAAATCCCACGTTCGGATCCGATTCAGATGGACTGTCCCAAGGGCGCGCCCCCTAATTTATATGTCGCGTGTAACACATGGGGCACCTTTACTAAGGGTCCATGGACAGCGATTTTTCGGATTTTCCCCGAAATTTACTGTTTTGCACCAAATTGACTCGTATTCTGGGCCCCGTGACATTACGGACGATCGGACCTTGTGTCCATTGGGTGCCGGCTATGCACGCTGACAGCAAGTCTGGAGGGCGATGGCACTGTCTGACAACCCCTGACGGAGCTTCGGACTACCTAAGGCGGCATTTCAAAAAAGAAATCACACGCCACTTCTCAAGCACCACGGAGAAGCAGATGACTCCGGCGGAGCTCAGCACAGGAAGCTACTGATGCAGGAACTCCGGGTGCACGATGTAGTGAATCTCGCCGGACCCCAATCCTTGTCGGACAACTCACCGCAGGATCGCGACGACCTGGTTAATAAATCATGCCCTCACTCTCAGTGCCAGCATTTATTAATACCTGTTTCAGGCCATTTTGTTAGTAAGCCATGATAACATGCACAGTACGACAACGTGCGCACAAAAGCCTCTTGTAAATCCGCCCCAATGTGTCAAGAAAATTTTTCTTTTGAAGACTTCTGTATACCAGCTGTTAAAGATGTCATTTTAGCAAGATGAGATGCCGTTTACATTGCTTAACCCAATTCTGTCAGGACTGTTGGATCTGTAATCACTTTTTATAAAACTTTTTAATGTGATATAAAAATGATGTAAAAGTGGCATAAAATTTGGGCATTTGGCGCTATTTTCGCATAGATCAATCAACCTTTTGATACATCTGGAATTTGTGATTTTTTACTGTTTTATTTAGTTTTATATCGTTCAAAGGGAAATGGGAGGATCGATTTTATTTTTTTATTATTAATTTTTTACTTTTTAAATATGTTTTTACTATTATTTTGGACCCTCTACTAGGGTACTTAAACCCTAGAAGGCCTGATTGTTCCTACCATATATACTCTAATTGCAGTATATGAAATTCTGTACATGGGATTCTTACAATATGCCAGTGGCAACATCGTAAGCAGAAGCCATACAACCATAAGTCAGGCAATCGTTTGACCGTGCGGACAATTTAACTACTCAGTGAAAAACCTGGTGTGACAAACATCCAAGGATGTCTCTCTCCTGTCTATATCTTCTGTAGCGCCATGATGTTCATGAATGGTGCACCCGAGTGACATATGCATCACCCATGACATTATGGAAGGACGCCTAGTGACCTGATGGCAGAACCCCTAGTGACATAATGGCAGCACCCTAGTGACATGATGCAGAACCCGAGTGAAATGACGGCAAAGCACCCTATGACATTATGGCAGCACCCTAGTGAGCATGCGATGCATCACCGCCTATTGACATGATGGCAGAACCCTATTGACAGTTATGGTACAGCACCCTAGTGATCATGATGGGCAGAACCCTAGTGACATGATGCAGCACCCTAGTGACATGATGGCAGCGTGCCTAGTGACATGAATGATGGCACAACCTTGTGACTATGGGCAGCACCCTAGTGACATATTGACAGCACCCTAGTGACATGATGACAGAACCCTAGTACATGATAGCAGAACCCTAGTGACATGATGGCAGCAACCCTAGTGACATGATGGCAGAACCCTAGTGACATGATGGCATCACCTAGTGACATTATGGCATCACCCCTGGTTCATGATGGGTCAAGAACCCCTTCTGTGACCTGTTCAAATGGGCAAGCAAAGCCCTAGTTACATGATGGCACACCTGTTGACCGATGGCAGAACCCAGTGCATTATTGGTCACATGCACCTCTAACTGACATGATGCCAGGAGCCCCCTAGTGATCATGATGGCAGCACCCTAGTGACATTAGGCAGCACCCTAGTGACATGATGCAAGCACCCTAGTGACATTATGGCAGCACCCTAGACATGATGCAGCACCCTATACATGATGGCAGGACCCTAGTGCATGAATGGCAGCCACCCTAGTGACATTATGGCAGACCCTAGTGACATGATGGCAGCACCCTATGACACTGATGCAGAACCCTAGTGGACATGATGGCAGCACCCTAGTACATGATGGCATCACCCTAGTGACATGATTCAAGATATAGCTAAGCCAGTCCTTCCTGCCATGAATGGTGTAAAGAGCTGCGAAGGAAAGTTTTTCGCTAATCCCACCCTGAAATTATTTTCACATAATTTATTTATCTCCCTATTACTCTGAATTTGCGCAAGAGCTGGAAGGCCTGAAGTAGGTCATGTACTTACCGCCGCCAACAAATATCTGTAGACGGACCCATGGGTCATCTCCTGAGTAAAGGGGTAGGGCTGTGGGGCCACAAAGAGGATAAGCATCAATTGTATGTGTGTAAGACCTCATTCATTACATATCGGAAGCGGCACAGCAAAGAAAGCCCGCACTCTCTGCCTGCACACATGTAATGGAATGTCATCAAGCGGAGACCCACATCATATGTGCGCCAATCAGAGTGGCAAAGACCTGGAATCGAAGAGGACGGCATATGGTACATCTCATATTACTAGAGTCCTGTATGGACTGCAGGAGGGGAGGTATATTGGACATCTTATGGAGGATAGGCCTGCTCGGAAACTTTCCTTATTAGGGTAGGGGTGGACATTCTTTGTGAGGGGTATGGCTTGCACTAGATGGACATGTCATTAGTTAGGGGAGTGGCTGCCTGACCAGGACATTTCACTTAGTGAGGGTAGGCCTGTCTTCGTGGACACATTATTAGTGAGGGAGGCTGCAAGCATTTTTCATTATTTAAAGGACTTCTGCTGGACATTTCATTAGTTAGGGGGGGCTCGCTGAGGACATTTCATTGTGAGGGTAGCTGCTGCGGACATTTCATTAGTGAGGGTAGGCTGCTTCTGGACACATTTTAATGGGGAGACTGCAGACATTTCATTATGAGGAAGACTGGCATATGGTGTGGGGCTGTGACTATATGTCTAGCAATATCTATTCCTCAAATAATGGTGTGACCAGGTGCAGCAAGAAATTAGAATACTGATTATTCTCCCAATCCAAATTTTGCAACTTTGCCGACATAAACACTGCATATCATTCCCTTTTTGATTTTTAAAACATAGTTTACCGTTTCTCACCCTTTGTACCTGGTCTGGTTGACCACACGATAAATGGGTAACCACATAAATCAAACAATTCCCCCGCCCTGTCCGTATCCTACCATCTACACCTCGAGAGGAAGAACTTATTCCAAGAGAGATTTCCGGAGAACTAGACCAGTCAGCATCAGATGTACGTCTCCCGAAGAAGTCACTCTCCTCTTGTGGCTTTCTTATCGTGTGCTCCATCTTTTTTAATGCGGTTTTAAGCATTTCTGGAGAAAGGTACCGTTCCACCTGGACCGACCCTTACCACTACTGGGGAACTTTCTACAGCTAAGCAGAGGAGACATAGTGCCAGCTGCTGAAGTTAGTCTTTGAGTTTATCCTCCAACTTGAGTTTAACTAGAATACCATTATTGTCCTATGTCTATGTTTATGATTACGTGAAGACAGACCTGCATGATGTTTAGGGTAAGGTTTGGGGTTTGGCACCCTCCCCCCCTACCTATTTACCACCCGCTATCAGCTTTGCCACTGCATTTAAGATTACACCCCCAATTTGGGGTTTGGATTTGTTTCAGACCGCGCCCCTTAAACATAATTTTTAAGGTTTGTGTTTGGGCCACATCAATAGTAATGATGCCACCAGCAGCCACATGCTCTTCGACCATGTTGAGCTTAATAACGTTGAACATTTGGTTTTTGCACCTCGTGGTGACAACATATGGCACCAATTTTTGGCAATATATTTAAAATGGTGGCTCCTTTAACCGTAGTTTTTGTACCAAACAATTTTCTCAGGAAATCCCACATGAAGGCAATACTTATTGTGCTGGCACAAGGATCTAGCCGGGTTGTAATACTCTTCTATGAATCTTCTCAATGGTAGAGGAAGGCTTATCTGGTAGAGAAAGAGGTATGAACAAAAAATTCCCTGTTGAGACCGTGGTTGTCTCAATAGATATGAGCGAAGGCACTAAAATTCTCGGGTGCTGTTTACTCCGGCCGAACATTTCCAGATTGCTCGATTTTGCTTCGTTTTCGATACACGAGCCCCATGAAGCTCAATGAGACTCCGAGCATCTTGTCTTCTTCAACAAGGAGATCCATGGTCGGGAATAAAATGTGTTATTTAATAAAAATAATGTCTCTGATAAGTTGCAAACATCTGCGATCTATTCTTCACTGTTTTTCCGCGCGTATATTAATCTCCCGACAAGTAGCAATGTAAAGAACCTGAAGAATAGAATAAAACCGTGAACACGTGACACAGTGGAACACAGGTTCATTTAAGATAAAACACAGTGCAGAACACAGTGGCAGAATAGTTATTACAGATGTTCGGCAACATCTGCTTACTGTCTGGAGATACGCGCGGAACGGCGCGAACAAAATAGCCAATGTGAAGAACATATATATGTGTGAAGAACACATTGCAGATGTATGGGTAAACATCTGCATGTGTTCTTTTACACACATATAGATGTTCTTCACTGCCATTTTTGTTCGCGCCGTTCCGCGCGTATCTACCGACGTAAGCAGATGTTCCGAACACTGTAAATCTACTTCTCACTGTGTTCTGCACTGTGCTTTTTATCTTAATTTGGATCCTGTGTTTCAGCACTGTTTTCTAATTCTATTCTTCATTGTTCTATCTTCTCATTGTTTTTTTAATCTAAATGACTCTGAATCTGCGTACCAGGCGTGGAACTACTCTCCGAGATTGCAAACGAGCCGTCTACGAGTACCCTATGCTTCCAGACCCGAGCATCAGCTCGGACGAGCATGTTCGCTCCATCTCTATCTTCCAACCATTTCTAATGCTGCCTCACCCTGCATCCAGTTTCCTCTGTTTTGGTGACCCCCCAAACCACGTACAAGAATATTGTATCCTCGTGCCAAACCACGGCAATAAAATCGTGGCTCCGAGGGCCTTCTTACGGCACAACCCCTGTTTTTTCGATCTTTCGACCCCCACGCCGGGGTTGCGACCCACAGTTGAGAACCACTGCGGTATGGGCAATATCTGATGAGGATCTTCACTTTTATTGTGGCCATCGTCTCACAGAATAATTATTCTAATTTCTTAATTGACCCCACACTCCATCAGGTGCCAACACTATTGCCCAATAGGGCTTCTATGGAACAAGGAAACCTTGACCTCATTGCTGGTCATCATAGACTACTGTGTTCTTCACCTTCTTCCATTATCGATTTGTTCAGATCTCTCTGTCTTGTTTTGGAGAAACAAGGAGGCTCATTACTTTAATATGATGACGTTTGTTTGCTCTCCAATCCCCAGCCCAGTTGAGAATATGGGAGACTGTGCTCACAAACCAGTCTTATCTTGGCTCCCGACGGCTCCTTGTGTCTCGGGATCCACAGCCGTGAAAGAATTTATGTGGACAGAGGAGATGATTTCTTTAGCTGAGGTGACGTTTCCTCTCCTTTTGATTTCTACTACAAAAACTATGGTGAGGTAACGTGCCCTCAGATTAATAAGATAAACTGTATACAGCGGACCTTGTACATGAGCTCTATGTGTGGCAATGGGCAAAGAGCTTACTGTGGACCACCCTTAAAGGACATCTACCACTATGACCAAGGGTTGCTAAACCAAGCACGCTGACATACTATGTGTGGCCCCCTACGCACAATCCGCTATTCTGAGCGTTTGTTTCCGCCTGGTTTTTTAACAAACATTTTAGCATTATGCAAAAGTAGTCCTGAGGACTTCGTAGGTTTTAATGTAGCCCGGGACCCCTAGGCTAATTTGCATAATTTTTAGAGCCTTTTTATCTATTCTTAAAAACACAGGCATAAGAAGGCAGAAGTAGAGAGATCCTACCAGAGGGGGGACACACCAGTATGTCAGTGTGCTTTGTTTACATCCTCGATCCTGGTGTAAGATTTTCCTCTAGGAGGTTCTCTACAAAATCATACAAATTTGTCACTGAACCTCAAACCTTTGGGCAGAAACCTACAATAGGGCAATGGCATTATTGAACACATATCCTGTTTATCCGGTCAGTTAGGGAATCTACTACCCTTTCTTTTATCATCATGAACCAAACATACCTTGAGATGTTTATAGCTGACACTGTGCCGAACACATCTGTTTAATCCCTGAATGGTGTAGTTTTTGCTAAAAAAAAACAATACGATTATGATAATGAGGCTCTAGTTGCTCCTGTGGCTTCTAATTATGCACTGCCTCTAGAGAATGCTGTACTTACTTGTTGTCACCTTGCAGGTCAGACGTAATCATCTCTGCACAATTCCCCCAGCTGCTGTGTTTGAGTCATCCAGCTCTGTTGATAAGTCCTGTCTGCACTGTACAGTGTCTAATGTGTTTTGTCGACACGCCAGCCTTTCCAGGTCCTGAATTTAGCTTATTTTTGAGCAAAACCACTCGGATCAGGGATTAAATCAAGATAGTTTCTGCATCAGTGTGTAAGGTATGTTTTGCTTCATAATCATGAAAACAACTGGTAGATTTCCTTAAGAAGGGGGTTTGTCACTCTCTCTAATCAATTCCTAACATTTTTTTAGAATCCTTCTTGCTGTCATGTACAGGACTTCATTCTTTACTCCCTGTAGATAAAAGATAGGTCTGTGCGACGTGAGTCATGGCAGGTGGCCAATTAGTTAAAAATTTTGGATGTTATCTTTTGCGTTTCGGTATGAAAACATGGATTGGCAAATATTTAATTCAAAATTCTTCATTTAATTTTTAAATCCTCTACTTTTGAAGCAGTACTCATAGCATCCAAATTAATCCCTAAATACCAT
Organism: Engystomops pustulosus; assembly: GCA_019512145.1. Classification (NCBI taxonomy): domain Eukaryota; kingdom Metazoa; phylum Chordata; class Amphibia; order Anura; family Leptodactylidae; genus Engystomops; species Engystomops pustulosus. The sequence goes on from CM033641.1 coordinate 202,525,640, forward strand.
TTCCCAAATGGTCCTGCTTTAGGTTAGGATGTTTTTTAAGATTGCCATATTTACTAGAATGTATGAGGCTTAGAATTTCGGCGCCATTTTCACGTTTTTTGGAAAATTGCCAAAACCACTATTTCATAGGGACCCCGCTTAATTTCGACTGACTGTGAATGGCCTCATTGAATAACTAAATTTTTTTTTTTAAATTACCACCACACCCCCCTAGGCAAATTCCACTTTCGTCTTGTAGAAGTTTGTTAACCCTTTAGCTGTTTTCGATGCTAAAACAAAGATGAGCGAGGGCTACAATTTGTAAATTTTCGGACAAGACATTTATATTAGCATCAATTTAAGCTTTCCACAATGGATGAAATTATAAAAAAATTCCTCAAAGTTTGGATCCCCATTTCTCTCCCGATGTATTGACACCCCATATGTGTGGTGACCTGCTGTATGGGCGCCGACCGGCAATAGAAGGGAAGGATTGGGCGGATTGTTAAATTGAACAGGCCATATTTTTTGTTCAAATTTTTAATGTTTATATAAATTAGCTAATTTTTCTTTTTGACCATAGATGTCTTTTTCTGGTACATCAAATGTGTTTTCTTTTTTTATTTTTTGGGGCTGTTCATGATTCCAGAAAAAATTATCCATTATTTTTATTTTTTTATTACCTTAGATACGGAATCCCCGTTTATAGGGCTATTTTATTTTTTTTTTCCAATTTTTCGGACTAAAAATAATTTAGCTAAAATCTTATCTTGGAAATTTTATTAGCATCACCCTTCTTTTCAGAGGCATAACTTTTCGTATTTTTCTGCTGACAAATGATGTGTTAAGGGCTTTTTTTTGTGTTGAGGAGAGTGTCGTTCATTTTTAAGCGCTCTTATCTTGGAGCGTGTAACATTTTTTAATTCCACTTTGTAGAGAATTTTTTAAAGATATTTAAAAATAATTTGTACACACAATGATCTGATTTCTCAACACTTTTATTTACGTGCGTTCACCTTGCGGGATTCCTGTTTTATAGTAAAGGTTGTTCTGATGCGGTCAATATACCAAATATTGCGGGAGGGGGTGGATTTGTGGTTTTTTGTACTTTAATAAGTGTTTATGGGAAATTTAAATTTTTGGGACTTATATTTTTATTTATTTAGATTTATTTTATTGTTTTAACTCACTTTTTTATTCTCTTTTTCTTTAAATCCAAAACTTGACTTGAACCAGCGCTGCTCTGATCCAATATACTCTACTGACTACAATCTCATAGTAATAGAGCAGTGGAAACCTATATGATGTGTCTGAAGGAAACCTGCCACTGCTGACACCCTGTAGCTATTTAATCCTGATGCCAAGCACAATACTTTTGGCTAGGGACAATACTTTGGGTTAGTTTGCTAAAAAATCGATTTACCTCCATATTCAAATGCAGACTTGGGTGGTACCTCCGATCACTGGCCACCCTTCTCGTTTCCCTTCCAATGGTTTACTTATGCACGCCTCCGTCTTCTTATGCGCCCCCCCTTCCTGGTGTCGATAGTCAGGACGTCACTTATCGCGCATGCGCAGCTAAAAACTGTTGCGTCAGCCTGCCACTTCTCAGCTTCCGCTGTGCATAGACTTTTCTCCTGCGCATGGTCTGCAATAAGTTCGAGAGCGACGTGACACACATGCCAGTTACGTAGGGGAGCGCCGAAGGCTCATTCTCAATTTGTAGGGAACTTGATTTTTTAGCTAAACAGGGTTGATCATCCCACACTCTAAAGATTGTCGGCATCAGTATTAAATAGCCTACAGGTTGGCCGCGCTCCATGGGAAGCAGTGGTAGGCTCTTTTTGGCACAATTACTCTAGAAGTCTTGACCATAAGTGGCTTCATAAAATCTCCCCCCCCCCCCCGGATATGTTTGACACCCTCCTTACTTCTTTGTCACTTGATTCACTTCAACTTTGTATCTTACTGCCTTTCATTAATATGTATCGTACATAGAAAGCTCATGTAAGAACATTATTTTGCCCTTTAGGGATCGCTTTCACCAGTCACTAGCAGATGGCGGACTAAACGGAGATTCTCACTTTCTAACAATGCGAGATTTCGGCATGGGGAAAAGGAAGTACGGAGGATCAGATCAGGAAGAGGCTCAGTGCCTGGTGGACGGAACTGAAAAAACAAAGGTTGTTACAGTCAATCACTTCCTGCTTACTAACGGGTCTACTGGCTGTCGGTTTTCTTTAATGGCATTCTAACACAGGTGATGACAGAATTGTAAACCAAGCACCGTGGGACTACGTACTCTGGTGTCTCGCCCACTCTGGCAGGATCCATTCTTCTTTTCGTCCTAGCTGCTTATTCCCTGGTTTTTGCAAAAACAGGGATTTTAAAATATGCAACTGAGCCTGAGACACTATGGGCTCCATAGTTTTTAATGAAGCCTGGAGCCTCTCATGGTCATTTGCACTAATTTTTTTAAGCCGTTTATTGAAAATAAGGCATAAGAAGATTAAAAAGATCCTATCCCAAAGGTGGGGAACCCCCAGGGTATGATTGATTCAACTCCTTCATCTGGTGGGTAGATGCCTTTAACATAGAATGTTTTTGTCCATGTACACACAATTTTTCGGATATAGACCAAATCCAAAAATAACCTCATTCTTTCTTTTGGTCTCAACTGCTTTGGCTATCGTCTTTGCCCTAGAAACAGGCATAACAATTTGATCCTGGTGGCTTCTTTCTTTCTTCTTTCTTTCTTTCTTTCTTCCTTCTTTCTTTTTTCTTCTTTCCTTGCTTCGGTGAGGCACATTGGGGCAGATTTATCAAGCTTTCTGAAAGTCATGGCAACCATCCAGCTCCCCTTCTAAAAAATATTCATGAGCAACTGGTAACTAAAAGCGTGTAGCTGTGATTGTGAGTTTCCATGTGCCTTTAGAAATATCTGCTTTCAGACAGCTTGAATCTGCCCATCGGTGCTAACTAACACACCGTGGACCGTGCTCAATGACAACGTCTCAATGGCTGCCATTAGCTGTATGCATTATTTTGGGCTACTCGGCAGTCACCATTTTATGGTCGTAGGGGTTATGTGCCTCTCCAAATCACCTACCAACCGTGTTTAGCCATAGTATAATCTGACACCACACAATTGCTGCATGGTGTCCTAGCTGGATATTGCGTACTGCCTAATGCCCCCCTCCCCAACTGTATTTTGCATTACCTAACTGGGTCAAAGATCACACCTCAAAAATTTACCCTTTTCATAATAGAACCTATCACATTGATCAGTATATATAGATTATTAATTTTACAACATTTTCCATCCTTTTAGTTAAATCTTTTTAATGTTAATCGAAAAATTGAATCCTTTACGACCCTCTCCGTGAAGATATTTTGTAAAGCTAAATAAATATGTATGATGCTTAATCTATTTACTCTTTAAATTTGTGTGTTCTAGAATCGTGGTGGCCCCACGCTGTAGATTTAGTAAGCCACTTGCATGTTATTTTTTCCATGATGTTTGGCCTCGCCATGACTATGAAGATGAAAGGACTTCGTGGAAGTGGTTTCCTTCCTTTACTGCATGATCCTTCACCATGTCTGCTTCAAATGGGGCACGTAAGACCCCAGAAAGGTTCCTTCCTTCAGAAAATTGTTTGTGAAGTTGTGTAGTCCTTTGAAGTTAATATAGAGAGATGGGGCGTAATTTCTATTCGTTATATACCCCTCCAATCTGGTTTGGTACCTGAATTTAGTGGCTCTTGCGGTCCCCAGGCCCATCCCAGAAGTTCAAGTAGGTGCTGCATGTTCTAAAACCTCCTCTCTGTTAACACCCACATCGGAACCTGGCACCGCCAGCTTTAACTTCTTAAAAAACCTGCTGGCATAGTCCACAGCAGGCCCCGACATTTTGGGGTGGAGTGTCACTCCATAATGCTCTCTTGTGACCAACAACCCCACCCAAAATGCTTTGACCCAACTGGGATCCTGCGCATCGTTAGTTATTAGTTGACAGATGCGGCCTGATCTTGTCACTACTATAATAGTCTCTAATCCTCCACTTTGCTTAGATCTATGAGATGTTTCCCGCACAATTTGGCAATGCTCCCTGGGAAACCCAGAAGATCTTCGTCTGTTTGAAAAACTTCTTCAGTTTGTAGAAAAAGTGTTGAAATGAACAAGAAAACTTTGGATGAGAATACCCCCCCCCCCCAAAACTATGTTGATGCTTCTTGTTAAAATAAAATGAAAAAGTAGTAGAAAGGCCCCAGGGAGCAATGCCTAAAGTCAGAAGCAAAACTATACAACATTATGCAAAAAATAACCAACACACTGTACACCCAGCACTTTCATGGTAGTGGTCTTGATGGCCGGTGCCCCAGTACACTTCAACACCATGTCAATGATCATGTTACCACAGCTGTAAAAATGAGGCATGGGGTTACCTTGAAGATCCTGGAGCCTCCAGAAGAAAACAGAACCATCCGCCTACCATGTACGCTTTCAGATTCTACTGATGGGTCGGGATGGATCTGCGATTACATTCTTCGTGAACCCAGTTTTTAAAGGTTGACCCAAATTATTTTTTATTCCCCTATCCTCCACAGTTCAACAGCTGTTAGAACATAACTCCATTAAATTTTCCCTCATAAATGATGGCAAATTAGCATCACCATTCACGCTCTCATAGGATCTTCTTGGAAAATGATCCCCATTCCTATGATCAGAGTCGGACAGCCCATTGTGATAGGGGATAATAAACTTGTCCAACTCCTCTAGGTTTTATATCTGTAAATGGTTGTCATTTTTCTGGTGGCTACCGGTTTCATTGCTCCAGGTCTGAGTGCACTGTTTATCCTTACAACCGTCGCTATAGTGATAATACCACATGAATGAATTAACTTTAAATTGCAGGATTATTATTTTTCAATTAGGTTCCCAGTACAGTATATAATGTTTGTGAAATAAACATTCCTCTTCTATTCTCAGGAAAATAATAAACCCAACAGTGAATTCCCACATGACCATTTAGTGAACAGTCCCCTGCAGATTTTTTTTGCTCTGGGGTAGAAACCTCATCATCCACCTGACTACTCTCGACTTCTTCTCATACTTCTTCTATTGAAATATCCAGATGTTCTTGGTAGGTGACCCAAATGCCATTGTTTTTTTCTTCTGATAGACCTTGAGTGCCACTCTCCTTGGCCTTTGTCCTAGGTTGAAAGTTTTATTTGCTTCCTAAACACCAATATTTTTACATGTTAATTGTCAATATTGTTCATACCTTCCTCGCCAAAGTCCACAAGGAAATTGACAAAGTCATTTGGCCGGGACCGATGTCCCAAAGATTCAAGAAGACGGAAATCAGATGCCATTTTTCACTGACGCTTTATTTCATGAAATACAACTTTTCTAGATTTGATTCCAATGGGATTGGCACGTAAGCACAAGAGACATTACATACAGAGGCTACTATCTACCTAAGGTAGGTTGACTCTTAATTCTAGCTGGTGTAATAGAAGTTTCCAATAGAAAGCCCTTAACTTCTTTAAACTCACACTGCCTTATATTTATAGGGCACCATGTGTTTCCAATGTTGTCCTCGTGCTGAAAAGACCCTACCTGCTTCGCATACCCAAATGAATTTAACGCCCAAGAATTTCCTGGATGAAAGTGGTGAACTTTAAGACGAATTAGCCTCATGCCTCTGGCTGCAGGTAGAAATCCGCCTATAGTATGTAGGTAGACCTTGACCCCTTAAGATTATAAAAGGTTTAATGTCACTCTCATGAAAGATGTCTTCCTTTTAAAACCTTGTGATGGCTTTCACACAAATCGACACCTTGACGTGCAGATCATGTCATTCACTACCAAGACTTTCCTCCCAGTAACTTCCATTGGCTCTGGTATCATTTCAATTATCTCTCAACTATCGGGTCAAGAGAATCGCAGGCAGGGAACCCTGTCAGTAAGGTTTGGGAGTATCATAACCACCATCATACTCATGGCGCTGGGTTTAAGAGTTTCAAACTTTTTTTAACCTTTGAGTTTCTGGAGTGGCATAGTGATGGGTCTGGTGACTTGGATCAGCTTCACCCCCCAGACCATGTTCTTATTTTTGAAGGTCCATCGTCTATAGGGCCACTCATTAGAAGTGCCAGCTAATGTGGAAACCACGCCAGAGCAGTGTTACGGTGCACTTTCTTTCTTTCGCACTCCTGCAAAACCCATCCCCCCCCCCCATAAAACTGGGATTCCACTTTGCGATTTTGACGCACTAAAACCCCCAAAGTTAAGGGTTCCAAAGTGCCCTTCTCCAATGTACCCCCCGTTTGAAAAACAAAGAAGAAGCAAAAGTCTAAGAGGAGAAAAATAAAAGAATCGGGAGGAAAAAAGGTAGAGTATAAGAAATATGAGTGGGTGGGGTAAAGTAGAAGGAGGGGGGTAACCAATGAGAACAAAAGACAACGGAACATACAAAGAACTACTTACCACAGCCCACTGGTTCCCGTGTGCCGTGATAGAGCTTGCATATGAGCCATGGGTGTACATCTCTGGCTTCACTATACAACTTCACAGGCACAGGGCACAGGATATGGGTCTGATGTGTTTTAATCGGACCATCTCTAGATGAGTATAATTTTTTGTTTTGCGGCACGTGGAAAGGGCACTTTGGGACGCTAACCATATGACCTTTAGGTTGCTTTTATGTCCCAATGGTCTTGCAGGTCCTCTTTAAGATTAGGTCAAGTTTCACTGGTGAACTCCTTATCTTTCCTATGATCCCATATGGAATGTGCAGCAGTGACTCTGCAATTTTTGTTTTACTCCAGGTAAGAATTTGCCTTGGAGAAGCAATGGTTCGCCATGGAGCTGTTTCATATTTATTGATTCCTATTTTGCAAAACTTTGACTTCGAAATCAACCTGTTTCCCTCCTCCCGCGTAGGACGTGGATACACGCCAGTCGTATCTGGATTTGGAACCACTTCCAAAACCGTAGAAATGGCCTTATCTAATCCCTCGTTAAATGTTATCATTTATCTAGATAGGTGTACCCCCTCTATGTACCCATTATGTGTTTACAAAGAGTGTCATCTCTCGCCTCAAGTCCTCCAACTTCACATAAGGGACAGTTTGGAGATGTTTCGACCCTTCTGTGGTCCTGGAACCCTTGCGGTATAAAAAAATGATATCTTCAGATACCTCAATACTTACAACTTATCTCTAAACCATGTCTCAGTAGTATAGTAAAGTTTTAGGTAAAGAATAACCACCATTCCAGGGGGTCAATACATCACTTATTCTGCATACTTATGCAGTTTTTTCTTCTTCCTTCTCTAGCTCTCAGTCATCTCAGAGCTGGTTGAGAGAACACGCCGACCCTTGTCACTTACCATTTTTTTCATAGCTGATTTATGTAATGTAATCAAATAAACCAGGGAAGAGACATAGACATATTGGAAATTCAGCAATTTTGGCATTGTTTGAACTTAAATTAGAAATGTAAAAGGCAGTACAAAGGATAGAGTGGGTTATGGGAGGTCCGATTTCTAATTCATACAATACTCTGCAGCTAGAACTGCCTTTTTTATAAGGATTCTGTATGCTTTTTTTAATTATAATATTATATTAACGCATTATCTTAATTATACCATAAAGTTTACAATTAAGCTTAATGAGAAATTGTTTTTTTGTGGCCGACGCTATGTGAAATACTTCATAAACGTGTGTTTTGACTGCAATGTTAATATCATGACTCATTGTACCACTGCCCCCCCTTCTACACTAAGATCTGGCTATAACACAGTCAGTTATCAATACAAAGTTCCGCCCCACCTTTTTTTTTTCCACTTTACTCAACCAATCTCTGCGGTTTTTCAGGTGTTCCACCCAACCAAAGGGTCATCTACTAATGTCCTATCTCATCGTTACCAGCTGCTACATAATCCTGGCACATTCATCTTCTCCATATCCTAACTCTCCACGCATCTCTCTTATAAGTTCTTTAAGTTCGCTGTGAGGAGTTTGATTATCATTCCACTACCGAAACAACATGTTCTTAGGATCAAATACACCATCAGCCTCACCTCCTGCTGCGTGGCTTTTAACAACTCTCTGGTCACAATGAAGTCGCAAGCTTTGGCGCTCGTCACAAGAGACGGGGAAGAAGATTCCCTTGTTGCTAGCCGAGGCACCTATTTATTTTTTACCTTTATTTCATTTTATAGCTCAAACTCATCTTGCAAAGCAGTGTGCTTTCAGTGTAGGCTACAAAATAGCCATAGGAGAACCCCAACGGCTTACTTAGGCCTACAATAGCGTTATATTTTCCTTTTTTTTGTTTGCTTGTGGCTGGGCTTGCTGGCATTAGTAGTGCAGCTAGTACCATATTGTGAGGAATTTGCTGGGAGACCTGCGACCGTTGTGTTTAGCTCTTAGTGACACGCATATCCACCTCAAACACCGAAGTGGGACAATTTATTAGGGGTTTGATTAGAATTAGGCAGAGTCTGCTGATTTATTTTTTTTTTACCTTTATTTCATTTTATAGCTCAAAGTCATCAGGCACAGCACAAAATCCAGTTGTGTGCTGTCAGTGTAGGTTAGAAACTAGCCATAGCAATAGGATAGCATCGTTTTGTTAAAAAAAATAAAAATAAAAAAAAATAAACACAAAAAAAAAAAAAAAAATTAAAGTTTACACTTTAATTTGGAAAATGTTTAAGCCGAGGGCTAGGGGTAGAGGATGAGGGCGTGGAAGTGGGCGTCCAACTACTGCAAAGGTCAGAGGCCGTGGTCCTGGGCGGGGTGAGACACCACCTGCTGATGGGGGAGCAGGGGAACGCCGCAGAGCTACACTCCCTAGGTTCATCTTGTCTCAAGTTACTGGGACTCGTGGTAGAGCACTGTTGAGGCCAGAACAGTGCGAAGAGGTGATGTCGTGGATTGCGGACAATGCTTCTAGCCATTTGTCCACCAGTCAGTCTTCCACGCAGTCCACCCATGTCACCGAAATCGGCACTCCTCCAGCTCCTCCACCTCAGCCTCCTTCCCCCCAGTCTGCCCCCTCCCACCAAAATTTGGCATTTGAACCAGCATACTCTGAGGAACTGTTTTCTGGACCCTTCCCACAGTCACAAACCACTTGTCCGGCTGCTGCTGAGCTATTTTCCGATGCCCAGGTTTTCCCCCGGTCGCAGTCTGTGGGTGATGAAGACATTATTGACGTAGTGGAAGAAGTGTGTAAAGAGGTGTCGGACGATGAGGAGACACGATTGTCAGACAGTGGTGAAGTTATTGTCAGGGTAGGAAGTCCGAGGGGGGAGCAGACTGAGGGATCGGAGGATGATGAGGTGACAGACCCAAGCTGGGTTGATAGGCCGGGTGAACACAGTGCTTCTGAGACGGAGGCGATTCCTATAGCAGAACAGGTTGGAAGAGGCAGTGGTGGGGCCAGACGGAGAGGCAGGGCCAGAGCTGGTGCATCAGCGCCAAATGTTGCCTGTAGTCAAGCTCCCGTGGCGAGGGCTAGATTTTCAGAAGTCTGGAGGTTCTTTGTGTCATCTGCTAGTCAGCCCCCTGCCCAGGACCTCGGCCCAAACACCTCCCGTGCGAAAACCCCATCTTCGCCTCCACGATCCTCCACAGCATCCACCAGCGTTCAGCTCTCCATACCCCAGACGCTGGAGCGCAAAAGGAGGTATAGTGCAACCCACCCACATGCCCAAGCCCTCAACGTCCACATCTCCAAGTTGCTTAGCCTGGAGATGCTGCCCTATAGGCTGGTAGAGACCGAGGCCTTTCGAAACCTCATGGCGGCGGACGCCCCTCGGTATTCGGTCCCGAGCCGACACTACTTTTCCCGATGTGCCGTCCCAGCCCTGCACAAGCACGTGCCAGAGAACATCATCCGTGCCCTTGCCAACGCCGTTTCTGACAAGGTCCACCTGACCACGGACATGTGGACGAGTGCTGCCGGGCAGGGCCACTATATGTCGCTGACGGCACATTGGGTAAACTTGGTGGAGGCTGGGACCGAGTCTGCCCCTGGGGCTGGTCATATACTGCCGACGCCGAGGATTGCAGGGCCTACCTCGGTCCAGGTCTCAAAGGCCTACTATGCCTCCTCCTCCTCCCACCCCTCCTCCACCTCCTCCTCTGAATTACCATCCGTGGGCATGGCGCCATCAGTCGGTAGCTCTAGGCACAGCAGCAGTGCCATCGCTAAGCTACAGCAGGTGGTGCTCAAACTGCTGAGCCTAGGCGATAAAAGGCACACCGCCCAAGAGTTATTACAGGGCATCACAGCGCAGACTGATCTGTGGCTGGCACCGCTGAACCTGAAGCCAGGCATGGTTGTGTGTGACTGTTTAGCTCTTAGTGACACGCATATCCACCTCAAACACCGAAGTGGGACAATTTTTTAGGGGTTTGATTACAATTAGGCAGAGTCTGCTGATTTTTTTTTTTTTTACCTTTATTTCATTTTATAGCTCAAAGTCATCAAGCACAGCACAAAATCCAGTTGTGTGCTGTCAGTGTAGGTTAGAAACTAGCCATAGCAATAGGATAGCATCGTTTTGTTAAAAAAAAAAATAAAATAAAAAAAAATAAACACAAAAAAAAAAAAAAATAAAAGTTTACACTTTAATTTGGAAAATGTTTAACCCGAGGGCTAGGGGTAGAGGACGAGGGCGTGGACGTGGGCGTCCAACTACTGCAGGGGTCAGAGGCCGTGGTCCTGGGCGGGTTGAGACACCACCTGCTGATGGGGGAGCAGGGGAACGCTGCAGAGCTACACTCCCTAGGTTCATCATGTCTCAAGTTACTGGGGCTCGTGGTAGAGCACTGTTGAGGCCAGAACAGTGCGAAGAGGTGATGTCGTGGATTGCGGACAATGATTCTAGCCATTTGTCCACCAGTCAGTCTTCCACGCAGTCCACCCATGTCACCGAAATCGGCCCTCCTCCAGCTCCTCCACCTCAGCCTCCTTCCCCCCAGTCTGCCCCCTCCCACTAAAATTTGGCATTTGAACCGGCATACTCTGAGGAACTGTTTTCTGGACCCTTCCCACAGTCACAAACCACTTGTCCGGCTGCTGCTGAGCTATTTTCCGATGCCCAGGTTTTCCCCCGGTCGCAGTCTGTGGGTGATGAAGACATTATTGACGTAGTGGAAGAAGTGTGTAAAGAGGTGTCGGACGATGAGGAGACACGATTGTCAGACAGTGGTGAAGTAATTGTCAGGGCAGGAAGTCCGAGGGGGGAGCAGACTGAGGGATCGGAGGATGATGAGGTGACAGACCCAAGCTAGGTTGTTAGGCCGGGTGAACACAGTGCTTCTGAGATGGAGGCGATTCCTATAGCAGAACAGGTTGGAAGAGGCAGTGGTGGGGCCAGACGGAGAGGCAGGGCCAGAGCTGGTGCATCAGCACCAAATGTTGCCCGTACTCAAGCTCCCGTGGCGAGGGCTAGATTTTCAGAAGTCTGGAGGTTCTTTAAAGAAACACCGGATGACCGACGGACTGTGGTGTGCAACCAGGATCAGCAGGGGTTCCACCACTGCTAGCTTAACTACCACCAGTATGCGCAGGCATATGAATGCTAAACACCCCACTCAATGGCACCAAGCCCGTTCACCTCCGGCCGGGCACACCACTGCTCCTTCCCAGGTGTCATCTGCTAGTCAGCCCCCTGCCCAGGACCCCGGCCCAAACACCTCCCATGCGAAAACCCCATCTTCGCCTCCACGATCCTCCACAGCATCCACCAGCGTTCAGCTCTCCATACCCCAGACGCTGGAGCGCAAAAGGAGGTATAGTGCAACCCACCCACACGCCCAAGCCCTCAACGTCCACATCTCCAAGCTGCTTAGCCTGGAGATGCTGCCCTATAGGCTGGTAGAGACCGAGGCCCTTCGAAACCTCATGGCGGCGGCCGCCCCTCGGTATTCGGTCCCCAGCCGACACTACTTTTCCCGATGTGCCGTCCCAGCCCTGCACAAGCACGTGTCAGATAACATCATCCGTGCCCTGACCAACGCCGTTTCTGACAAGGTCCACCTGACCACGGACACGTGAACGAGTGCTGCCGGGCAGGGCCACTATATATCACTGACGGCACATTGGGTTAACTTGGTGGAGGCTGGGACCGAGCCTGACCCTGGGGCTGGTCATATACTGCCGACGCCGAGGATTGCGGGGCCTACCTCGGCCCAGGTCTCAAAGGCCTACTATGCCTCCTCCTCCTCCCACTCCTCCTCCACCTCCTCCTCTGAATTACCATCTGTGGGCATGGCGCCATCAGTCGGTAGCTCTAGGCACAGCAGCAGTGCCATCGCTAAGTGACAGCAGGCGGTGCTCAATCTGCTGAGCCTAGGCGATAAAAGGCACACCGCCCAAGAGCTATTACAGGGCATCACAGCGCAGACTGATCTGTGGCTGGCACCGCTGAACCTGAAGCCAGGCATGGTTGTGTGTGACAACGGCCGTAACCTGGTGGCGGCTCTGCAACTCGGCATACTGACACATGTGCCATGCCTGGCCCATGTGTTAAATCTCATAGTTCAGCGTTTCCTCAAGACATACCCCAATCTGTCTGATTTGCTCACGAAGGTGCGCCGCATCTGTGCGCATTTCAGGAAGACCAGCACAGATACTGCCACTCTCAGGGCAGCGCAGCGCCGCCTCCAACTGCCCGCTCACCGACTGTTGTGCGACATGCCCACGAGGTGGAATTCAACATTAACCATGTTATCCAGAGTTTACCAGCAGCGCAGAGCGATTGTAGACTGCCAGATGTCAACTTCCACCAGAACTGGTTGTCAGGTCAGTCAGCTTCCTCAAGTCTACAATGAGGAGTGGATGTGGATGTCTGATATCTGTCAGGTGCTGAGTAACTTTGAGGAGTCAACACAGATGGTCAGTGGTGATGCCGCCATCATCAGCCTCACCATCCCGCTGCTTGGCCTGTTGAAAAACTCTCTGGTCAGCATGAAGTCGGAAGCTTTGCGCTCGTCACAAGAGACGGGGGAAGAAGATTCCCTTGTTGATAGCCAAAGCACCCTTAGGTCTGTTTCTCAGCGCATATCGGAGGAGGTGGAGGAGGATGAGGAGGAAGAGGAGGAGAATGTTGGCGAGACAGAAGAGGGGACCATTGTTCAGTCCTTCACTGTTCAGCGTGTATGGGCAGAAGAAGAGGAGTTGGAGGAGGAGGAAATGGACAGTCAGGCCAGTGAGGGGAGTGAATTCTTGCGCGTTGGGACTCTGGCGCATATGGCAGATTTCATGCTAAGCTGCCTATCCCGTGACCCTCGCGTTCAAAGAATTTATTCCAGCACCGATTACTGGGTATTCACTCTCCTGGACCCACGGTACAAGCAAAATCTTTCCACTCTCATCCCTGGAGAGGAAAGGAGTGTGAGAATGCATGAATACCAGCAGGCCCCGATATTATTTGAGCGCTTCTTGCTCACCTCCTTTGGTTCCTCTCTGCCACCCATTGGTTTGAAGCCTGAGTCCATTTAGGGTATGTCGCCATGCCACTCTCTAGCCTGCCGCTGCTGCCGCTGCCTCTGCATGCCGTCCCCTATAGTGTCAGGGTCAATTATTGGATGTTTTAGATGCTATCTAGCTTCATTCTGTCACTCTGTCATGGCCATGCTGTTGCCCATACTTTTGGCATAATGGTGCGATTAGGCAGCCTCAGAGGCATCCATGCATGCTGCCCCTGCTGTTTCCTGTCCGTCAGACAGTGGTGAAGTTGTTGTCAGGGCAGGAAGTCCGAGGGGGGGAGCAGACTGAGGGATCGGAGGATGATGAGGTGACAGACCCAAGCTGGGTTGATAGGCCGGGTGAACACAGTGCTTCTGAGACGGAGGCGAGTCCTATAGCAGAACAGGTTGGAAGAGGCAGTGGTGGGGCCAGACAGAGAGGCAGGGCCAGAGCTGGTGCATCAGCGCCAAATGTTGCCCGTAGTCAAGCTCCCGTGGCGAGGGCTAGATTTTCAGAAGTCTGGAGGTTCTTTAAAGAAACACCGGATGACCGACGGACTGTGGTGTGCAACCTTTGCCAAACCAGGATCAGCAGGGGTTCCACCACTACTAGCTTAACTACCACCAGTATGCGCAGGCATCTGAATGCTAAACACCCCACTCAATGGCACCAAGCCCGTTCACCTCCGGCCGGGCACACCACTGCTCCTTCCCCTGTGTCATCTACTAGTCAGCCTCCTGCCCAGGAACCCGGCCCAAACACCTCCCGTGCAAAAACCCCATCTTCGCCTCCACGATCCTCCACAGCATCCAACAGCGTTCAGCTCTCCATACCCCAGACGCTGGAGCGCAAAAGGAAGTATAGCGCAACCCACCCACACGCCCAAGCCCTCAACGTCCACATCTCCAAGTTGCTTAGCCTGGAGATGCTGCCCTATAGGCTGGTAGAGACCGAGGCCTTCCGAAACCTCATGGCGGCGGCCGCCCCTCGGTATTCGGTCCCCAGCCGCCACTACTTTTCCTGATGTGCCGTCCCAGCCCTGCACAAGCACGTGTCAGAGAACATCCTCCGTGCCCTGACCAACGCCGTTTCTGACAAGGTCCACCTGACCAGGGACACGTGGACGAGTGCTGCCGGGCAGGGCCACTATGTATCGCTGACGGCACATTGGGTTAACTTGGTGGAGGCTGGGACCGAGTCTGACCCTGGGGCTGGTCATATACTGCCGACGCCGAGGATTGCGGGGTCTACCTCGGTCCAGGTCTCAAAGACCTACTATGCCTCCTCCTCCTCCCACCCCTCCTCCACCTCCTCCTCTGAATTACCATCCGTGGGCATGGCGCCATCAGTCGGTAGCTATAGGCACAGCAGCAGTGCCATCGCTAAGCGACAGCAGGCGGTGCTCAAACTGCTGAGCCTAGGCGATAAAAGGCACACCGCCCAAGAGTTATTACAGGGCATCACAGCGCAGACTGATCTGTGGCTGGCACCGCTGAACCTGAAGCCAGGCATGGATGTGTGTGACAACGGCTGTAACCTGGTGGCAGCTCTGCAACTCGGCAGACTGACACATGTGCCATCCATTTGGGGTATGTTGCCAAGACACTCTCTAGCCTGCCGCTGCTGTCGCTGCCTCTGCATAGTCCCCTTTAGTGTCAGGGTCAATTATTGGATGTTTTAGATGCTATCTAGCCTCATTCGGTCACTCTGTCATTGCCATGCTGTTGCCCATACTTTTGGCATAATGGTGCGATTAAGCAGCCTCAGAGGCATCCATGCATGCTGCCCCTGCTGTTTCCTGTCCTAGGTGCCGGCGCTCATGGATGGACTACTCCAGGAATAATTCCTTTTTAAAAACGTGTTTATTCCAATTTGCAACGCGTTTCGGCCCGGGAACAGGGCCTTCGTCAGGCATAAAACATATGATGCTGGTCGCATCTCTTAAATACTAGTCCGGTAACCGGAAATAGTCATGATGTGGTCAGACAATCATAACATCAAGATCATAGACAAACAGTGTATACAAAAATGATTAAAATAAATATAGCAGACAATTGGCATATTAAATAGTGACACCTAGTCTTACATGTATAATAAAACTTTAGAGGCACCTTGTCGGTGAAATCTGTAGTACGTGTTCGGTGTAGCGGAATGGCTTCCGGTTTCACCGTGACTTGTCGTTTATGTCCGGTTGCTAGGCAGCCAGGACGTGCCGGACGTCGAGCTTCCGGTTTTCCGGCTGCTTTCTGGTGTATGATGTAGCGCGTCCAGTCGCTAGGCAACCCTGACGTAGCCTGTCGTGATGTGTGCGCAATCCAGGGATAATACAATCTGTGCATGGCTGTGTGCACTCATGAGCGATCGCCCGCAGCAAGCGGACGCAAAACAGGTGGGACCCTCCTGAGATAAAGGTAAGTGTTTTAAAAATTTAAAAAAATATATATTTTTTTTTTTTTTTTTATAAGTGAGGGATTATTTTAATAATTAACTGTACTAATTAGTTGTGTTTCGAATGGCTACAATCAAATATGATGTTATAGAAATGGTAATTTTCTATTTTATGTATCTGAATTATATATTAACTGCTTCAGTTTCTGGTCCTTATGGTTATCTAGATCTATAGCTACGTCACTTAAGTTTATATTGTTTCCAGTTTTTCATTTAGACCGTTTGGTGTTAAGGTGTTTAATTTATAGATCCAAAATGCTTCCCTTCTGAGGGTTTTTATCCTATTATGTTGGTGCCTAGGAATTTGTTCCAGAGGAGTTACTGTCAGAAAATCAAAAGAACATCCTTTTTCTAATAGCAGATGTTTGGAGAGGCTATGTTTCAAAAAACCCGTCTTTGCCCTGTGTGTGTCCATTTAGGCGGACCCGGAGCGATTGTACTGTCCTCCCTACATATTGGAGACCGCATTTGCAGTCTATCACATAAATAATAAAATCCGAACTGCATGACAACTCTTGTTTGATCATGAATTTCTCACCGGAAGATTTTGATATTAAGACTTTTGCCCCAGCGTTGATGTTGACACAGCAGAGGCATTTTGGGTGTCTTTTAACCCCTATAAAACACGTAAAGCGTTAACAAACTTCTTAAAAGTGGTTTTTCATACGTTGAGGGGTGTAGTTTCCACAATGGGGTAATTTACGAGTTTCGCTATTATTTAGGCCTCTCAGTGTCAATTATAAGGTGAGCAGGTCCATCTAAATACGGGTTTTGGTGATTTTACAAAAAATGTGAAAAATGGCCCCAAATTCTGAGCCTCATAACATTCTAGTAAAATATGTGGAATCTTAAAAAACCATGCCAACATAAAGCAGACATTTGGGAAATGTAAGTCATGAATTTATTTGGGTGCTATGACTATCTGCATCAAAAGTAGAGAATTTAGAACGTTGAAAATAAAGAATTTTTCCAAATTTTTGCCAAATTTTGTTTTTTTTCATAACTAAACACAAAAGATTTCATCCAAATTTTTAAACTAATTTGAAGTACAATGTGTCACGAGAAAACAATCTCAAAATCCCCTGGATATCTCATAGCGTTCCCACGCTATAACCACTTATAGTGACACAGGTCAGATTTGAAGAATGGGGCAGCGTCCTTAAGGCCAAAAGAGGCCGAGTCCCCTAGGGGTTAAAAACAATAATAATAATTGTTTCAGTAAAAATAATAATAATGAAAATGTCCAGTTTATATCCATTAAACTTGATTGATCATTACTAGTACTCTGCCCATATATACAGGATAGGAGTAGTAGTACTGTGCTTTGCCCATATATACAGGATAGGAGTAGTAGTCCTGTTCTGTGCTCATATATACACTCACCGGCCACTTTATTAGGTACACCATGCTAGTAACGGGTTGGACCCCCTTTTGCCTTCAGAACTGCCTCAATTCTTCGTGGCATAGATTCAACAAGGTGCTGGAAGCTCCTCAGAGATTTTGCTCCATAGTGACATGATGGCATCACACAGTTGCGGCAGATTTGTCGGCTGCACATCCATGATGCGAATCTTCCGTTCCACCACATCCCAAAGATGCTCTATTGGATTGGGATCTGGTGACTGTGGAGGCCATTTGTGTCCAGTGACCTCATTGTCATGTTCAAGAAACCAGTCTGAGATGATTCCAGCTTTATGACATGGCGCATTATCCTGCTGAAAGTAGCCATCAGATGTTGGGTACATTGTGCTCATAAAGGGATGGACATGGTCAGCAACAATACTCAGGTAGGCTGTGGCGTTGTACCAAGGGGCCCAAAGAGTGCCAAGAAAATATTCCCCACACCATGACACCACCACCAGCCTGAACTGTTGATACAAGGCAGGATGGATCCATGCTTTCATGTTGTTGACGCTAAATTCTGACCCTACCATCGGAATGTTGCAGCAGAAATCGAGACTCATCAGACCAGGCAACGTCCAATATTTTACTGTCCAATTTTGATGAGCTTGTGCAAATTGTAGCCTCAGTTTCCTGTTCTTAGCTGAAGGGGTGGAACTGTTTTTTGGACCCTTCCCACAGTCACAAACACTTGTCCGGCTGCTGCCTGAGCTATTTTCCGATGCCCAGGTTTCCCCGGTCGCAGTCTGTGGGTGATGAAGACATTTTTGACGTAGTGAAGAAGTGTGTAAAGAGGTGTCGGACGATGAGGAGACACGATTGTCAGACAGTGGTGAAGTTATTGTCAGGGCAGGAAGTCCTAGGGGGGAGCAGACTGAGGGATCAGAAGATGATGAGGTGACAGACCCAAGCTGGGTTGATAGGCCGGGTGAACACAGTGCTTCTGAGACGGAGGCGATTCCTATAGGAGAAAGGTTGGAAGAGGCAGAGTGGTGGGGCCAGACGGAGAGGCAGGGCCAGAGCTGGTGCATCAGCCCCAAATGTTGCCCGAAGTCAAGCTCCCGTGGCGAGGGCTAGATTTTCAGAAGTCTGGAGGTTCTTTAAAGAAACACCGGATGAACGACAGGACTGTGGTGTGCAACCTTTGCCAAACCAGGATCAGCAGGGGTTCCACCACTACTAGCTAACTACCACCAGTATGCGCAGGCATATGAATGCTAAACACCCCACTCAATGGCACCAAGCCTGTCACCTCCGGCCGGGCCAACCACTGCTCCTTCCCCTGTGTCATTGCTAGTCAGCCCCCTGCCCCAGGACCCCGGCCCAAACACCTCCCATGCGAAAAACCCCATCGTCTCCTCACGATCCTCCACGCATCCACCGCGTTCAGCTCTCCAAACCCAAGACGCTGGAGCGAAAAAGGAGGTATAGTGCAACCCACCCACACGCCCAAGCCCTCAACGTCCACATCTCCAAGTTGCTTAGCCTGGAGATGCTGCCTATAGGTGGTAGAGACCAAGGCCTTTCGAAACCTCATGGCGGCGGCCACCCTCGGTATTCGGTCCCCAGCCGACACTACTTTTCCCGATGTGCCGTCCCAGCACAAAGCACGTGTCAGTGAACATCATCCGTGCCCTGACCAACGCCGTTTTGACAAGGTCCACCTGACCACGGACACGTGGACGAGTGCTGCCGGGCAGGGCCACTATATATCGCTGACGGCACATGGGTTAAATTGGTGGAGGTGGGACCGAGTCTGCCCTGGGGTGGTCATATACTGCCGACGCCGAGGATTGCGGGGCCTACCTCGGTCCAGGTCTCAAAGGCCTACATGCATCCCCCCCTCCTCCTCCCACCTCCTCCTCCACCTCCTAATTAATTACCATCCGGGCATGGCGCCTCAGTCGCTAGCTCTAGGCAAGCAGCAGTGCCATCACTAAGCGACAGCAGGCGGTGCTCAACTGCTGAGCCTAGGCGATAAAAGGCACACCGCCCAGAAGTTATTACAGGGCATCACAGCCGCAGACTGATCTGTGGCTGGCACCGCTGAACCTGAAGCCAGGCATGGTTGTGTGTGACAACGGCCGTAACCTGGTGGCGGCTCTGCCAACTCGGCAGACTGACACATGTGCCATGCCTATGTGTTAAATCTCATAGTTCAGCGTTTCTCAAGAATACCCCATCTGTCTGATGTGCTCACGAAGGTGCGCCGCATCTGTGCAGATGCATCTGGCAGATGCTGCCACTCTCAGGGCAGCGCAGCGCCGCTCCAATGCCCGCTCACCGACTGTTGTGCGACGTGCCCACGAGGTGGAATTCAACATTAACCATGTTACCAGAGTTTACCAGCAGCGCAGAGTGAGTGTAGACTGCCAGATGTCAACTTCCACCAGAATGGTAGTCAGGTCAGTCAGCTCCTCAAGTCTACAATGAGGAGTGGACGGGATGTCTGATATCTGTCAGGTGCTGAGTAACTTTGAGGAGTCAACACAGATGGTCAGTGGTGATGCCGCCATCATCAGCCTCACATCCCGCTGCTTGGCCTGTTGATGAAAAACCCTCTGGTCAGCATGAAGTCGGAAGCTTTGCGCTCGTCACAAGAGACGGGGGAAGAAGATTCCCTTGTTGATAGCCAAAGCACCCTTAGTCTGTTTCTCAGCGCATACGGAGGAGGTGGAGGAGGATGAGGAGGAAGAGGAGGAGAATGTTGGCGAGACAGAAGAGGGGACCATGTTCAGTCTTCACTGTTCAGGTGTATGGGCAGAAGAAGAGGAGTTGGAGGAGGAGGAAATGGACAGTCAGGCCAGTGAGGGGAGGAATTCTTGCGATTGGGATTGCGCTATGGCAGATTTCATGCTAAGCTGCTATCCCATGACTCGACGTTCAAAGAATTTATTCCAGCACCGATTACTGGGTATCACTCTCTGGACCCACGTGTACAGCAAAATTTCCACTCTCAGACCTGGAGAGGAAAGAGTGTGAGAATGCATGAATACCAGCAGGCCTGCGTGAAAAGATGAAACAGTATTTCCCTTTCACACCCTCCACAAAATTAACAAAAAAGCACACCCAGCGCTGCGGCAGAAGGGCGTACTTCTGCGGGACAAGTAGTGAGGGAGAGTAGGCGAGCAGGCAGCTTGTCCAGCACTGGCAGGGGTACGCTTTACAAGGCCTTTGCCATTTATGTCACCCCAGCAAGACACTGTCACCTGTCCCCAGTCTCGCGCAGAGTAGGGCTGAATCTTACAGAAAGATGGTGAGGGAGTACGTAGCTGACCTTACCATCGTCCTAAATGATCACACAGCTCCCAACTACTGGGTTTCAAAGCTGGACATGGGCACGAACTGGCGCTGTACGCCTTGGAGGTTCTTGCCTGCCACCTGCCGCTAGCGTGTTGCCGAGAGGGTTTTCAGTGCAGCTGGTGGCATCATCACCGATTAAGCGTACACGCCTGTCGACTGACAGCGCTGACAGGCTGACGCTTATCAAGATGACTTAAAGGATGAATAAAGCCTGGATTTCTCCGGATTTTCATTCTCCACCAGGTGGAAGAAGCTGAACCTGAATAATGTATGCACTCCTCCTCCTCATTGTCCTCCTTCTCCTCCTCTTTGTACACTAAAGCAGAGGAATTTGGCTATATTTTTGCCAGGGCCAACTGGCTCTGGCTATAGTACTCTAGGTGGGCCCACCTTCACTCCCCCAGACCCTCCGAAAAAATTATTAAATACATAGAGTACTATAGCCCAGAGACATGTTGGCCCGGCACAAACAAAAAATAAAAAAAGCCAGGTCAGGTTAGTCCGTTTCCCTCTGCTTTAGTGTACAGAGGAGGCGAAGGAGGACAATGGAATGGAGTGATACCTAGGGTGCATACATTATTAAGGAGTTTCAGCTTCTTTCACCTGTGTGTGAGAGAATGAAATCGAGGGAGAAATCAGGCTTTATTCATTTGATAACGTTCAGCGTGTAACAGCGCTTGTCAGTGAGCCGTCGGTTTCTGTGTACGCTATCGGTGAGGATGCCACACTCCAGCCTCGCCTTGGCAACAAAAAGCCAGTCGTGACGAAACAGCCCTCGTTCAACCCTTAGCGGCCAGGGCAGGCAAGAAGATAGCCTGCCAAGGGTTACGCGTGTACCGCTCCAGTTCGTTTTGCCAAATGCCAGTCTTTGAAAAACCCAGTAGTATTGTAAGGACGTCGCTGTGTGATCATTAAGACGTGGATGGTGTCTGGTATGTAAGACTACGTACTCCTTCACCATCTTTCCTGTAGGATCACCACATACTTCCTGCCGATACTGGGGACGCGTGCAGGTCTTGCTGGGGTTTTGGGGTGATAAAACTGGCAAAGCGCCTGAAGCGCTACCGGCCTAGATGCTGACAAGCTGCTACTGTCCAACTCTCCCTCTGCTAATTGTTCCCGACAGATAGTAGTCTCCTCTGCCGCTAGCCGAGTTCTGTCAAAGGGCAATACTGTTTCAGCTTGTGCAACCAGGGGCCTGTGGTATCATGCATTCTCACACCTTTCCACCCAGGGATGAGAGTGGAGATTTTGCTTGTGACGGGGTCCAGGAAAGTGAGAGAGTGAATACCCATACTCGGTGCTGGAATAAATTGTCTTGAACGGCAGGGTCAGGATTGCAGCTACTGACCATCTGCCGAAGGCGCCCAGAGTCCCACGCGCAAGAATTCACTCCCCTCAACTGGCCTGGACTTTCCATTTGATATCCTCCAACTCATATTCTTGCGCCCATACACGTCTGACGCTTGGCCGTCAGAGGGGCTGGGCCGGGTGTACGAGTTTTCTGTAATTGAAGAAAGACCCCTTTTACCGTCCATGTCCTTCTGTCTCGACAATCGATCTCCTCTCTATCCTATTCATCCTTCCTACTACCTCAGGCCCGATATTGCGTGAGGAAGAAACATGACACTTAGAGGTTGTGACTCTTCCCGTACTAGCTGTACATTATCTGAGCGCATAAGCATCCTCCGAATTCATGCTGATCTCAGGAGAAGTATTTTCAACAGGCCATAGCCGCGGGAAATTGTTGATGGCAGGTATGTAAAGGGCAGGCAAGAAGGTGTTCTGGTCAAGTGTCTCCTTGTTCGTGAGCGCTTGTGATTTGATGATTTGCCTTAGTTGGGGTGCATCACCATGGGGTGGAACTGTTTTTTGGACCCTTCCCACAGTCACAAACACTTGTCCGGCTGCTGCCTGAGCTATTTTCCGATGCCCAGGTTTCCCCGGTCGCAGTCTGTGGGTGATGAAGACATTTTTGACGTAGTGAAGAAGTGTGTAAAGAGGTGTCGGACGATGAGGAGACACGATTGTCAGACAGTGGTGAAGTTATTGTCAGGGCAGGAAGTCCTAGGGGGGAGCAGACTGAGGGATCAGAAGATGATGAGGTGACAGACCCAAGCTGGGTTGATAGGCCGGGTGAACACAGTGCTTCTGAGACGGAGGCGATTCCTATAGGAGAAAGGTTGGAAGAGGCAGAGTGGTGGGGCCAGACGGAGAGGCAGGGCCAGAGCTGGTGCATCAGCCCCAAATGTTGCCCGAAGTCAAGCTCCCGTGGCGAGGGCTAGATTTTCAGAAGTCTGGAGGTTCTTTAAAGAAACACCGGATGAACGACAGGACTGTGGTGTGCAACCTTTGCCAAACCAGGATCAGCAGGGGTTCCACCACTACTAGCTAACTACCACCAGTATGCGCAGGCATATGAATGCTAAACACCCCACTCAATGGCACCAAGCCTGTCACCTCCGGCCGGGCAACCACTGCTCCTTCCCCTGTGTCATTGCTAGTCAGCCCCCTGCCCCAGGACCCCGGCCCAAACACCTCCCATGCGAAAAACCCCATCGTCTCCTCACGATCCTCCACGCATCCACCGCGTTCAGCTCTCCAAACCCAAGACGCTGGAGCGAAAAAGGAGGTATAGTGCAACCCACCCACACGCCCAAGCCCTCAACGTCCACATCTCCAAGTTGCTTAGCCTGGAGATGCTGCCTATAGGCTGGTAGAGACCAAGGCCTTTCGAAACCTCATGGCGGCGGCCACCCTCGGTATTCGGTCCCCAGCCGACACTACTTTTCCCGATGTGCCGTCCCAGCACAAAGCACGTGTCAGTGAACATCATCCGTGCCCTGACCAACGCCGTTTTGACAAGGTCCACCTGACCACGGACACGTGGACGAGTGCTGCCGGGCAGGGCCACTATATATCGCTGACGGCACATGGGTTAAATTGGTGGAGGTGGGACCGAGTCTGCCCTGGGGTGGTCATATACTGCCGACGCCGAGGATTGCGGGGCCTACCTCGGTCCAGGTCTCAAAGGCCTACATGCATCCCCCCCTCCTCCTCCCACCTCCTCCTCCACCTCCTAATTAATTACCATCCGGGCATGGCGCCTCAGTCGCTAGCTCTAGGCAAGCAGCAGTGCCATCACTAAGCGACAGCAGGCGGTGCTCAACTGCTGAGCCTAGGCGATAAAAGGCACACCGCCCAGAAGTTATTACAGGGCATCACAGCCGCAGACTGATCTGTGGCTGGCACCGCTGAACCTGAAGCCAGGCATGGTTGTGTGTGACAACGGCCGTAACCTGGTGGCGGCTCTGCCAACTCGGCAGACTGACACATGTGCCATGCCTATGTGTTAAATCTCATAGTTCAGCGTTTCTCAAGAATACCCCATCTGTCTGATTGCTCACGAAGGTGCGCCGCATCTGTGCAGATGCATCTGGCAGATGCTGCCACTCTCAGGGCAGCGCAGCGCCGCTCCAATGCCCGCTCACCGACTGTTGTGCGACGTGCCCACGAGGTGGAATTCAACATTAACCATGTTACCAGAGTTTACCAGCAGAGCAGAGTGATGTAGACTGCCAGATGTCAACTTCCACCAGAAATGGTAGTCAGGTCAGTCAGCTCCTCAAGTCTACAATGAGGAGTGGACGTGGAGTCTGATATCTGTCAGGTGCTGAGTAACTTTGAGGAGTCAACACAGATGGTCAGTGGTGATGCCGCATCATCAGCCTCACATCCCGCTGCTTGGCCTGTTGAGAAAAACCCTCTGGTCAGCATGAAGTCGGAAGCTTTGCGCTCGTCACAAGAGACGGGGGAAGAAGATTCCCTTGTTGATAGCCAAGCACCCTTAGTCTGTTTCTCAGCGCATACGGAGGAGGTGGAGGAGGATGAGGAGGAAGAGGAGGAGAATGTTGGCGAGACAGAAGAGGGGACCATGTTCAGTCTTCACTGTTCAGGTGTATGGGCAGAAGAAGAGGAGTTGGAGGAGGAGGAAATGGACAGTCAGGCCAGTGAGGGGAGGAATTCTTGCGATTGGGATTGCGCTATGGCAGATTTCATGCTAAGCTGCTATCCCATGACTCGACGTTCAAAGAATTTATTCCAGCACCGATTACTGGGTATCACTCTCTGGACCCACGTGTACAGCAAAATTTCCACTCTCAGACCTGGAGAGGAAAGAGTGTGAGAATGCATGAATACCAGCAGGCCTGCGTGAAAAGATGAAACAGTATTTCCCTTTCACACCCTCCACAAAATTAACAAAAAAGCACACCCAGCGCTGCGGCAGAAGGGCGTACTTCTGCGGGACAAGTAGTGAGGGAGAGTAGGCGAGCAGGCAGCTTGTCCAGCACTGGCAGGGGACGCTTTACAAGGCCTTTGCCATTTATGTCACCCCAGCAAGACACTGTCACCTGTCCCCAGTCTCGCGCAGAGTAGGGCTGATCTTACAGAAAGATGGTGAGGGAGTACGTAGCTGACCACTACCATCGTCCTAAATGATCACACAGCTCCCAACTACTGGGTTTCAAAGCTGGACATGGGCACGAACTGGCGCTGTACGCCTTGGAGGTTCTGCCTGCAATGCCGCTAGCGTGTTGCTCGAGAGGGTTTTCAGTGACAGCTGGTGGCATCATCACCGATAAGCGTACACGCCTGTCGACTGACAGCGCTGACAGGCTGACGCTTATCAAGATGAATTAAAGCCTGGATTCTCCGGATTTTCATTCTCACCAGGTGGAAGAAGCTGAACCTGAATAATGTATGCACTCCTCCTCATTGTCCTCCTTCTCTCCTCTTGTACACTAAAGCAGAGGAAACTGGATTTTTGCCAGGGCCAAATGTCTCTGGCTATAGTACTCTATGTATTTATTTTTATTTTTCTGGAGGGCCACCTACCCGGTCCTCTGTTTTAAACAATTTTTGGGAGTGCCACATACAGGCACTCAATCTATGTAATTTTTCCGGAGGACCACCTACCTTCTCCTCTTGTTTGAAAACTTTTTTGGACTGCCACATACAGGCACTCAATCTATTTAATTTTTCTGGAGGACCACCTACCTGCTCCTCTGGTTTGAAAACTTTTTTGGACTGCCACATACAGGCACTATCCAAATTAAATTGTCTCCATAGCAGCCTCCACATGTCGTCTTTTTAGCTGGCTCCACACGTTGTCTCCATTGCTACCTCCACAAGTCATTGCCATAGCTGCCTCCAAAAGTCGTCCATATAGCTGCCTCCATACATGGTCTCCTTATCAAACGAACTGTGTCAGGCAGAATTTTCGGTTGTTTTCATGGCTTTATAACTTTGTCGCCACCCTGCTGTGTAATCCACAAAATATACTGGCAAACTTTTATCATTTACCGATATTATTTCAGCGCTTCTTGCGCATCTGTTTACATTCCCCTCACCCGCCATATCCCAAACTTATAAGAACGCTACTACACTTGATCTTATACAAAAGCTTCTTAGAAGTGCTGTTTGGGGAGTAGCCTAGAGACAGGGGCTTGGATTGGCGAAAGCTCGCCTGGCAGCGCAGCGCCAGCTCCATCCCAAGATCCAACTAACATAGTGCTGTTATCTACTTATAGGAGGAGTGAATATTTAAAAGAAATGTGAGGTGGTTAGATTATGGAAGCACAGTAAGGCATTGGAGGTTTAAGGAGCAAATGCTTCCAGGCTGTAAATTATCCAGGTGACAGACAAATCCATAGAGAACTGCACATTTCTCTATGAAGTGGGACTCTTGATGTAGTAAACTCCTGCAGAGCAATCTGAAGAGTGCTTCATTAATATAATTGACAAAAACGTCAGTGCATGTCACATTTAAGGATACTTGATTCATCATGTTTTCTATAATAATATTAATTACGTTTTAAAAACAAACATGCAGAACAATTGTGTTAGGTTTTGAACTTACTAATTTGGATACAGTAGATAATTCTACAGTATAACTATAAATCGTGCTTACCTTTTTATTTAGGGCTGGACATAGCAAAGATTAGAGAGACGAACATACTCGTCCGAGCTGATGCTCGTTCAGCATTAGCGTACTCGAAACTGCTCGTTTGCTCGGATGAATACTTCGCCCTGCTCGAGAGAAAATGGAATCTCCGCCGTTTTGCTTTTTGGCGGCCAGAAACGAGCCAAGATCACAGTAGCAGGAGTCTCGCACTCACCCAGGCATGACAGTGGTACCCTTACACGTCGATAGAAGTGGTGGCTGGCCAGCTCAGGTGACCCTGGAATAGGACTAGCCGCTGCCGCGCGGCTGGATCATTCTGTGTCTGGATGCGCTAGGGAGAGGGCTGCTGGTCAGGGAAAGCGTTAGGGTGTTCTATTAGATAGTGTTAGGCAGGAGTGAGTGATCTACAAGAACCCAACAGCCTTCTTAGGGCTACAATAACGTTATAAATTTTTTTTTTATTTGCTTGTGGTGGGCTTGCTGGCACTAGTAGTAGCTGAGCTAGTACCATATTGTGAGAATTTGCAGGGGGACTTGTACCATTGTGTTTAGCTCTTAGTGACACACATATCCACCCTCAAACACCAAAGTGGGACAATTAGAGGGGTTTGATTAGAATTAGGAGAGTCTGCTGATTTATTATTTTACCTTTATTTCATTTTATAGCTCAAACATCATCTGCAAAGCAGGTGCTTTCAGTGTAGGCTAGAAAATAGCCATAGGAGAACCCCAACGGGCTACTTAGCCACAATAGTGTTATATGTTCCTTTTTTTGTTTGCTTGTGGCTGGGCTTGATGCCTAGTAGTGGCAGCTAGTACCATACTGTGAGGAATTTGTGGAGACCTGCTGACGACCGTGTGTTTAGCTCTTAGTGGACCGCAAGATCCACCTCAAACATCGAAGTGGGACAATTTATTAGGGGTTTGATTACAATTAGGCAGAGTCTGTGATTTTTTTTTGTTTTTATACCTTATTTCATTTTATAGCTCAAACCATCATTTGCAAAGCAGTGTGCTCTCATTGTAGGCTACAAAAAAGCCATAGGAGACCCCAACGGCTTACTTAGGCCTACAATAGCGTTTATTTTCCTTTTTTTTGTTTGCTTGTGGCTGGCTTGCTGGCATTAGGTAGTGCAGCTAGTACCATATGGTGAGGAATTGCTGGAGGACCTGGACGTTGTGTTTAGCTCTAGTGACAAGCATATCACCCAAACAACGAAGTGGGACAATTTATTAGGGGTTTGATTACAATTAGGCAGAGTCTGCTGATTTTTTTTTTTTTACCTTTATTCATTTTATAGCTCAAAGTCATCAGGCACAGCAAAAAATCCAGTTGGTGTGTCAATGTCGGTTGAGAAACTAGCCATCAGCAATAGGATAGCGTCGTTTTGTTAAAAAAAAAATAAAAATAAAAAAAAATAAACACAAAAAAAAAAATAAAATAAAAGTTTACACTTTAATTTGGAAAATGTTACCCGAGGGCATAGGGGTAGAGGACGAGGGCGTGGACGTGGGGGTCCAACTACTGCAGGGGTCAGAGGCCGTGGTCCTGGGCGGGTTGAGACACCACACTGGATGGGGGAGAGGGAAAGCCGCAGAGCACACTCCCTAGGTTCATCATGTCTCAAGTTTACTGGGTGACTCGTGGGTAGAGCACTGTTGAGGCCAGAACAGTGGAAGAGGTGATGTCGTGGATTGCGGACAATGCTTCTAGCCATTGTCCACCAGTCAGTCTTCCACGCAGTCCACCATGTCACCGAAACGGCACTAATCCAGCTCCTGCACCTCAGCCTCCTTCCCCCAGTCTGCCCCCATCCCACCAAATTGGCATTTGAAACGGACAACTCTGAAGGAACTGTTTTTTGGACCCTTCCCACAGTCACAAACACTTGTCCGGCTGCTGCTGAGCTATTTTCCGATGCCCAGGTTTTCCCCGGTCGCAGTCTGTGGGTGATGAAGACATTTTTGACGTAGTGGAAGAAGTGTGTAAAGAGGGTGGGACGATGAGGAGACACGATTGTCAGACAGTGGTGAAGTTATTGTCAGGGCAGGAAGTCCTAGGGGGAGCGGGAGCAGACTGAGGGATCAGAAGATGATGAGGTGACAGGACCCAAGCTGGGTTGATAGGCCGGGTGAACACAGTGCTTCTGAGACGGAGGCGATTCCTATAGGAGAAAGGTTGGAAGAGGCAGGCAGTGGTGGGCAGACGGAGAGGCAGGGCCAGAGCTGGTGCATCAGCGCCAAATGTTGGCCGTAGTCAAGCTCCCGTGGCGAGGGCTAGATTTTCAGAAGTCTGGAGGTTCTTTAAAGAAACACCGATGACGAGACGGACTGTGGTGTGCAACCTTTGCCAAACCAGGATCAGCAGGGGTTCCACCACTACTAGCTAACTACCACCAGTATGCGCAGGCATATGAATGCTAAAACACCCCACTCATGGCACCAAGCCTTCACCTCCGGGCGGGGCACACCACTGCTCCTTCCCCTGTGTCATTGCTAGTCAGCCCCCTGCCCAGGACCCCGGCCCAAACACCTCCCATGCGAAAAACCCCATCGTCGCCTCCACGATCCTCCACAGCATCCACAGCGTTCAGCTCTCCAAACCCAGACGCTGGAGCGAAAAAGGAGGTATAGTGCAACCCACCCACACCCCAAGCCCTCAACGTCCACATCTCCAAGTTGCTTAGCCTGGAGATGCTGCCTATAGGCTGGTAGAGACCAAGGCCTTTCGAAACCTCATGGCGGCGGCCACCCTCGGTATTCGGTACCCAGCCGACACTACTTTTCCCGATGTGCCGTCCCAGCACAAGCACGTGTCAGTGAACATCATCCGTGCCCTGACCAACGCCGTTTTGACAAGTCCACCTGACCACGGACACGTGGACAGAGTGCTGCCGGGCAGGGCCACTATATATCGCTGACGGCACATGGGTTAACTTGGTGGAGGCGGGACCGAGTCTGCCCTGGGGCTGGTCATATACTGCCGACGCCGAGGATTGCGGGGCCTACCTCGGTCCAGGTCTCAAAGGCCTACTAATGCCTCCTCCTCCCACCCCTCCTCACCTCCCTATGAATTACCATCCGGGGCATGGCGCCATCAGTCGCTAGCTCTAGGCACAGCAGCAGTGCCATCACTAAGCGACAGCAGGCGGTGCTCAAACTGCTGAGCCTAGGCGATAAAAGGCACACCGCCCAGAAGTTATTACAGGGCATCACAGCGCAGACTGATCTGTGGCTGGCACCGCTGAACCTGAAGCCAGGCATGGTTGTGTGTGACAACGGCCGATACCTGGTGGCGGCTCTGCAACTCGGCAGAGGACACATGTGCCATGCCTATGTGTTAAATCTCATAGTTCAGCGTTTCCTCAAGAATACCCCAATCTGTCGATTGCTCACGAAGGTGCGCCGCATCTGTGCAGATGCATCTGGCAGATGCTGCCACTCTCAGGGGCAGCGCAGCGCCGCTCCAACTGCCCGCTCACCGACTGTTGTGCGACGTGCCCACGAGGTGGAATTCAACATTAACCATGTTATCCAGAGTTTACCAGCAGCGCAGAGTGATGTAGACTGCCAGATGTCAACTTCCACCAGAATGGTAGTCAGGTCAGTCAGCTCCTCAAGTCTACAATGAGGAGTGGACGTGGATGTCTGATATCTGTCAGGTGCTGAGTAACTTTGAGGAGTCAACACAGATGGTCAGTGGTGATGCCGCCATCACTCAGCTACTCCCGCTGCTTGGCCTGTTGAAAAAACCTCTGGTCAGCATGAAAGTCGGAAGCTTTGCGCTCGTCACAAGAGCGGGGGAAGAAGATTCCCTTGTTGATAGCCAAAGCACCCTTAGTCTGTTTCTCAGCGCATATCGGAGGAGGTGGAGGAGGATGAGGAGGAAGAGGAGGAGAATGTTGGCGAGACAGAAGAGGGGACCATTGTTCAGTCCTTCACTGTTCAGGTGTATGGGCAGAAGAAGAGGAGTTGGAGGAGGAGAAATGGACAGTCAGGCCAGTGAGGGGAGTGGAATTCTTGCGCGTTGGGACTATCTGGCGCATATGGCAGAATTTCATGCTAAGCGCCTATCCCATGACCCTCGCGTTCAAAGAATTTATTCCAGCACCGATTACTGGGTATTACTCTCCTGGACCCACGGTATAAGCAAAATCTTTCCACT
The DNA here is from genome assembly GCA_019512145.1 of Engystomops pustulosus. Lineage (NCBI taxonomy): Eukaryota > Metazoa > Chordata > Amphibia > Anura > Leptodactylidae > Engystomops > Engystomops pustulosus. Next base: position 202,556,395 of record CM033641.1, read on the forward strand.
CTCATCCCTGGAGAGGAAAGGAGTGTGAGAATGCATGAATACCAGCAGGCCCTGGTGCAACAAGCTAGAAACAGTATTTCCCTTCTCACCAGCGCTAGCGGCAGAGGGCGTACTTCTGCGGGACAAGTAGTGAGGGGAGAGTAGGCGAGGCAGGCAGCTTGTCCAGCACTGGCAGGGGTACGCTTTACAAGGCTTTGCCAGTTTTATGTCACCCCAGCAAGACACTGTCACCTGTCCCCAGTTCTCGGCAGAGTAGGGCTGATCTTTACAAGAAAGATGGTGAGGGAGTACGTAGCTGACCATACCATCGTCCCTAAATGATCACACAGCTCCCCAAAATACTGGGTTTCAAAGCTGGACAATGTGGCACGAACTGGCGCTGTACGCCTTGGAGGTTCTTGCCTGCACCTGCCAGCTAGCGTGTTGTCCGAGAGGGTTTTCAGTGCAAGCTGGTGGCATCATCACCGATAGCGTACACGCCTGTCGACTGACAGCGCTGACAGGCTGACGCTTATCAAGATGAATAAAGCCTGGATTTCTCCGGATTTTCATTCTCACCAGGTGGAAGAAGCTGAACCTGAATAATGTATGCACTCCTCCTCCTCATTGTCTCCTTCTCTCCTCTTTGTACACTAAAGCAGAGGAAACTGGCTATTTTTTGCCAGGGCCAACTGTCTCTGGCTATAGTACTCTATGTATTTAATTTTCTGGAGGGCCACTACCCGGTCCTCTGTTTTAAACAATTTTTGGGAGGCCACATACAGGCACTCAATCTATGTAATTTTTCCGGAGGACCACCTACCTTCCTCTGTTTGAAAAACTTTTTTGGACTGCCACATACAGGCACTCAATCTATTTAATTTTTCTGGAGGACCACCTACCTGCTCCTCTGGTTTGAAAACTTTTTTGGACTGCCACATACAGGACTATCCAAAATTAAATTGTCTCCATAGCAGCCACCACATGTCGTCTTTTTAGCTGGCTCACACGTTGTCTCCATTGCTACCTCACAAGTTCTTTCCCACTCATGTTGCCCCCACCCCCCCCCCCCCCTCCTCAGGAAGAGGAGGAAGAAACGGGAACAAAAGATTGACAAAGAGAGAAACGGAAGAGAGCAGAGGCAGAGGAAAGGAAAGAGGAAAGACGGAAGAGGGCGAGAGAGAACAGAAGAACAGGAGAGAGGAAGATAGAGATAATACGGTCGAACATAAATCGGCACGCACACTCCCCCTCAACATAAGACGGCTACCGCCACCCCATCCCAGACACACCCCACCTACTAGTGCCCCCGCCCATCTATAAAAATCCAAAGCAAAGACGAAGACAGGAACAGTAGACATAAACACCAGAAAACAAAACCAATGCAGACCATCTCTAAAAATAAAGCCCAGCCCCATTTTTCCCCCCGTCGCTCCTGCCCGTCAACTCGAATCCATAACCCATCCACTAACGAGGGTATAAAATGAAAATAGCCCAACTACGCTCCCCACTAAGCCCACCCATCACAGACAACACTCCTCAAAATTGAAACGCTCCCCCCGAAACAGACACCGACATCTTAACACAGCCCAAATAAATAAGCCCCCCTAGCTCCTTCACACGCCTCAAGTAGACTTCTACCTCCAATCTCGTGAAGATAACGTAACTCATATGGCGTGCGCCCCTACCCCAAAAAGAAAATTACTGATGCCCCAAAAGTGTAGTCAAGCCGCTGATGGTGGTCCGGTAACAGACCCAAGACTCAACCAATCCCCAAGACAAAAAGAATAGACCCACACAACCCAACGCCCCCGACAACATAAACGAGCTCCCCCCATCTGAGAGTAAGCAACAAAGCCTCCAGACTACACCCATCGCGAAGACTACCACAAAGTGGCAGAAAGAACACCCTCCTTCCCCGCTGCTCTAGTCCTCCCCCACCTCCCTCCCATCTCCCCAACAATCAAATCAAACAATCCCTCGACCCCAGAAAGAATTCGCCAAAAATCCGAAAGACCACACTCAGCAACGAGTCGATAAACCGAACTATACGTTCCCATACCTGACCCCACACTACCAAAGCAGAAACGGTGATCTTTTTCTCACGCGCACACTCCGCTCCTCCTAGCGAGCTTTGGACAGCCTCGGCCATACCCCCCAAAATATGAGGTTTACAATTCAATCGTGCCCAATCGATCGTCACCGAAGCCTCCTCATCCGTGGTAGAGTTGTTGAGAACACACACGAGGCAAGTGTGCAACAGTCTTGTTAAGACAAAAAGCAGTGGCATGCAAACATTTAGTCGTGTTTCATGATTTTATACCGTTTTGCCCTTGAATGCCCGGGATGTTGGTGTAAACGCGTATCGAGATGTGTTGCAATCGGCCGCTCGAGGGCTATGGTGCCCCCCATCACGTGTCAAAGGTAATCTGCGTCCCCCGCCTCTTCCGGCCCCCTGAGCCTTCAGAAGCGTCTCCACCCCAGTAGTGCAACCTGCCTCCCTCTTCCCCCCAACCTCACCTCCCCATCCCCCTCCTTTCTCCCCTTCTCCTTACCCCCTCTTTACCCCCCCCCTCGCTCTTCTTCCCCCCCCTCCCCCCCCCCCCCTACCCCCCCACCCCCCCCCCACCCCTCTTTTCTTCTATCCCTATCCCTCTCTAAAACTAAGCAGATACCCAGATCAACAATACCCTAGCCACGACACTCATGCCCCCCACTCCCCATAGCTGTCCCGAAAAGTGCTCACATATAGCTGCCTCCTACATGGTTCTCCTTACAAACGAACTGTGTCAGGACAGAATTTTCGTTGTTTTTCATGGCTTTATAATTTGTCGCACCCTGCTGTGTAATTCACAAAATATACTGGCAAACTTTTATCATTACCGATATTATTTCAGCGCTTCTTGCGGCATCTGTTTACATTCCCCTCACCCGCCATATCCCAAACTTATAAGAACGCTACTACACTTGATCTTATACAAAAGCTTCTTAGAAGTGCTGTTTGGGGAGTAGCCTAGAGACAGGGGCTTGGATTGGCGAAAGCTCGCCTGGCAGCGGAGCGCCAGCTCCATCTCAAGATCCAACTAACATAGTTTTAACTGCAGCACCTTTAATCTACTACTAGTTCACTGCCTCCATACATCGTCCCCTTATCAAACGAGCTGTGTCAGGCAGAATTTTGGGTTGTTTTCATGGCTTCCACATCAAACTTGTTTACTTTGTTGCCACCCTGCTGTGTAATCCACAAAATATACTGGCAAACTTTTATCATTTACCGATATTATTTCAGCGCTTCTTGCGCATCTGTTTATATTCCCCTCACCCGCCATAACCCAAACTTATAAGAATGCTACTACACTTGATCTTATACAAAAGGTTCTTAGAAGTGTTGTTTGGAGAGTAACCTAGAGACAGGGGCTTGGATTGGCGAAAGCTCGCCTGGCAGCGGAGCGCCAGCTCCATCTCAAGATCCAACTAACATAGTTTTAACTGCAGCACCTTTAATCTACTACTAGTTCACTGCCTCCATACATCATCCCTTTATCAAACGAGCTGTCTCAGGCAGAATTTTCAGGTGTTTCACCAGATACATAGTGGAACTCGGCCCATCTGTCGCCGCCATGCTGGAGACCTGAAGTTGCAATCATAACAGCGCAATATGGATGCCCCATACTGTCGCTCTTAATCATGGAACCATTTCCGTAAAAACAATTAAAAATAGAACCACTATGCTATTCCATTATTCCTAGGTGAAATATTCAAACGACCCGGCCTGCTTTGAAAATTATAATTTTTTCAAAGTAAACGCTTCTGGCCCCCAGGCCCATTTTGGGTGGGGAGGAGCCGAGAGACAGGGGCTTGGACAGGCGAAAGCTCGCCTGCGGACCGCCAGCTCCATCCCAAGATTAGGCAGCCTCAGATGCATCCATGCATGCTGCTCCTGCTGTTTCCTGTCCATTTTGCCTCCACGATCCTCCACAGCGTCCACCAACTCTCTATACCCCAGACGCTGGAGCATGAGATGATATGCAGCACATCATCCCCTTATCAAACGAGCTGTGTCAGGCAGAATTTTCAGGTGTTTCACCAGATACATAGTGGAACTCGGCCCATCTGTAGCCGCCATGCTGGAGACCTGAAGTTGCAATCATAGCAGCGCAATATGAATGCCCCATACTGTCGCTCTTAATTATGGAAGTCGTCTCCATGGCTGCCTCCACATGTCGTCCCCTTATCAAAAGAGCTGTGTCAGGCTCATTTTTCGGGTGTTTCACCAGATACGTTATGGAACTTGGTCACTATGTCGACACCATGCTGTGTTATCGACTAAATATACCGTCAACCTTTTGTTCACATAGGAAATCATTTCAGCGCTTCTTGCTCACCTCCTTTGGTTCCTCTCTGCCACCAATTGGTTTGAAGCCTGAGTCCATTTAGGGTATGTCGCCATGACACTCTCTAGCCTGCCGCTGCTGCCGCTGCCTCTGCGTGCCGTCCCCTATAATGTCAGGGTCAATTATTGCATGTTTTAGATGCTATCTAGCCTCATTCAGTCACTCTGTCATTGCCATGCTGTTGCCCATAATTTTGGCATAATGGTGCGATTAAGCAGCCTCACAGGCATCCATGCATGCTGCCCCTGCTGTTTCCTGTCAATTTCCATGGTGTTTCCATCCTTTTCTGAGGTTCCCAGGTGCTTGGCCAAGCTTCCCTGTGCAGATCCTTGGTCCCCTTGAAAAATGCTCGAGTCTCCCATTGACTTTAATGGGGCTCGTTATTCGAGACGAGCACTCGAGCATCGGGAAAAGTTCGTCTCGAATAACGAGTACCCGAGCATTTTATTGCTCGCTCATCTCTACAAAAGATCAATTTGCCAACCACTCATATTCACATACCCATGCAAGCTTGGTTTAGCTGAGTAAGCATGCGTTCGGAAAGAGGCAGAAGACACCTGTGGTGGTGCTTTACCTTCCTGAGAACAAGGCGATTGGGCAGGAGGAAAGCCGACATCTGACAAATGCTGTAAGGAGAATATCAAGAGATCCTCAGACACTTTTGGTCAACAGTAACGTTTATGGGCAACTTTAAGGGTCACTAACATCTCAACAAGCCTAGCAAAAAAATCTGTAATATGGTTACATGTTAGATAATTTGTAATATATACTAGCAAATATATCCTAATTTCTTTTATTTATATTTCTCTCTGTTCCTAAACTAACCTGCTGAATCAGTTTTTCTGAACCAAAATGGACCTCAGCTTCAAATTACTGCTTAAAGGAGCATTCCCACAAAGAGTTTGTATGTTCTCTCTATGTTTGCTTCGGTTTCCTACGGGTTCTCCGCTTTCCTCCCACACTCCAAAACATACTGGTAGGTTGATTAGATTGTGAGCCCCATGGGGACACAGACCAATTTGGCAAGCTCTGTGAAATCTGTGCTATATCAATAAAGAATTATTATTATTATAAGAAGAGTTCCTTAAACATACTCAGGATAAAAACATAACACATTCTCTAATCCACTGTTATTAACAAATATAAAGCATTTTACAGATATAATTCCAACCAGTCTCTATCAGTCCTGTTGTTTACAATTTTGGTTGTCCGTGGATCGGACCCTAAATCTTCTGACTATGGTCGGATGTTTCTCATAAATTGCTTCTTTTGTCTGCATGATGCAGTGCTCTCTGTCTCCTGCCCCTGCATTACAACACCAGCTCAGACACACTACAGACACAGGCACTTTCTGCCAGAAACCAGTATTGTGCATAGTTTACTCTACAAACCACAGACAAGATAAGTTGGGGAGGGGAGTGGGAGGCATAGCAGAGCTGAAGTGCATCTCTGTGTGTTGTATACATCTCATGACTCTGATCTCTCATCTATCTTTTTCTATGTGTCAGATATTAATAGACTGTTCAGAAGCTAAATAAGTGTAGCTAAACTCTGTACACTGGCAATCTAAGCACATTATCAGCACACAGCATCTCATAGCACAGAGAAATCACAAAATGTCTGCTTAGCTGGTGACCACCCACACTCTGGAATTTTACAATAAGCATGACTGGGTGATAGGACCAAAATAGAAATTAAACTTGTAACTAAGATTGTAAAGTATGGGGGTTAAAAAGAATCTTTATTGTATAAACATCACAAGGAGATTAAAGTTCTCAAACTTTCTTCCATGGGCAAAAACCTTTAATTAAATTACTGCTCAACATTTACAGAGCAGGAAGGAGGGAGGATGGAGGGAGGGAGGGAGGAAGGAAGGAAGAGAAGCAGAGGTAATGCAGCAGCTATAGTGAGTGTTTTATCTTTTCTACATGTGCTATCTACAGCACAGGTATGAGAGGGAATTAGTGATTGAACCTGAAAAGTGAAAAGCTGTCAGGCTGGGTTCACATCTCAAATAGTAAGGATTCATTGGGAGGATTTGCAATGTTACCTTACAATGAAGGGCACAGATGTATCCCACTGTATACAAATACAGTGGAATGCAATGCTCTGTGCCTCCTACTCCTCCACCCTACATGCAGAAGGAGGTGTAAACATAGGCAACAGCTAGTGATTGGTGTTACTAGTGTAAATTTCCTTTAATGTCCCACCAACGCATTTCAGCCATTCTGTAGGAGATTTGCTGGTTTATTTGAAATCATTTTTCTGTTGCATGATCGGATTTTGACCAAGCTTTACGTGTTGGATAGATAACCTCACATTTTACTCTAGAATGCTTTGACATACAAAGGAGTTCATGGCCAATTGAATGACTACAATGTGGACCTATGGCTAAAAACCTGCCAAACTCATCATCCCTCTGCTACCGTTATTGGCAATTTGTAGAAGGGTTTTGTGTTGGCATGCCAGCAGAGTTTGGAGCTATACTTTACGCCAATGTCTGATGCAAATTATAATAAAACCGAAAGCCACATGGTGACTATGTCTATGGCCAACATAGCTACATTTCATACAGGTGCATCAAAACTCTCCAATACTGATGCAAAAACAACTGTAAGTGGATACAGTGCGATATGTCTGTGCCATACGTAAGGACACATCAGGAATCCGGCTGATGTATAATCTATACAATGTACATTCTTATAGTGTATGGCAAAAAACACGGTGTGAACCTAGCCTAACTTTCTTGGGTGTTCTGCAATTTTATTGCAAGGCCGGATCTCCTTTCATGCATGTCAACTCTCTTGAATGTTGTCCACTTGTGAAAATCTTTCTCACTGTAAAATGATGAACCCAAAATTATTTGGATATTGCCTTAAAATCCTTACCAGATGATGGGCAGCCACATTTCTTATCCCCTTAGAATTGTGGTAACTCAAATCTGAAAACCTTCAAAACCTTGGTCCCACTCAATTCTTAGATCACTAAATATTAGTCCCACTCATTGAAAGCAATACCCTAATGGGTAACCAATGCCAGAACTAATACCAGTTTTTAATTTTTATTATTCCTGAATTATTGATTATTAAATGAGTATGTATGTCTTCTATCTTCACTTACTTTTATGAACCTGTATAGCTCTTTAGACTGTTTTAAATAAATTTCTTAACTTGTTCACAAGTCTTTTTCTGATTAGTATTTGACATGTCATAAACTGCGGCTTGTCTGCCGTTAGCTAATCTCTTCTAGATGTGACCCTCAGTGATATTATTGACACATAATGAAAAATCAGAGAAGGATGCACTGCTGCTTCTAACGATAACTATAAGATAAAAGACTATTTGCATTTTTGACTGTTGCAAACCAGATGGAGAGATCAATAGTTTTTACTTTATCTGATGTTAAACCTGTAATTTGTGTGTTTACAGACATAAGTGGTTGTCACAGTGATGGCATTTGTACTGTTCCTCAAAGCTTGTATGCGCATATACACAGTATCATTTTTTTCTGTGCTGCTATACTTTCCCTATTTGCACATGATGAATAAATCCAATACACCCAAATGTCATATATATTTTTTTAGGCAGGAAAATGATATAATTTTTCTCATTTAATAATTAAATGGGTTGTCTGGTCACAAGGGGATAACTTGTTGATTGGTGGGAGTCTTAATGGTGGGACCCCCACTGATCATGATAATGGGAGTAAGTTGCAAGCACAAATCAATAGTCAAGCTGGTCGCTCATGAACCTTCCTCTTTATTCATCTCAATGGCGCTTTCAGAGATAGCAGTGCACCGCACTCAGTGCGAATGTAGCGGCAGCGTACATGTCTGACTGGTCCCATTTCGTGCTCTAGATCACAGGATCCCCTGATCAGTAAGTTATCACCTATCCTGTGGAAAGTGGAAAATGTATACTTACCAGACAACACTTTTAAGGTCCTACCACAAAATAAAATAAAATAATACTACCTGTTGATGTGCCACCTAAGGGACAGAGCAACATACCCTATAATGCGGTCATGTGTTTTTGTCTGATCGGACTTATTTTTGGATTTACTCTGTTACACGAATTATTTCATGATGATACATTTGTGTGTTGTTTTATATATTAAGTAAAGATATACAATTTTTGGTTTTACTAAAGAACGCTGCAACTCTGGTTTTTGTGGTAGTATATTCATTATGGTGGAGTAGTTCTATATATTGAATGTGGAAGGCTATATGCCGAGTCCCTAACCTCAGCAATATGAAGATAAGGCATTTAATTACTTTTAAGGTCCTGTTAAGGGTGTTTCACCTTGAACAATCTTTTTTGTACAAACAAATACCTTCCTAATTATTGTCCCTGTATAAATATCCATAACAAATGATAGTGAGATGTTGATCATATCATTGTAAATATAGGATGCGAAAAATAATAGGACATGTGAATGTGAAATTTATCATATCAACAATACAGGTGGTCCCCTACTTAAGAACACTCGACTTACATACGACCCCTAGTTACAAACGGACCACTGGAATTTAGTGTACTTTAGTCCTAGGCTACAATAAACTGCTATAACAGTTATCAGAGGCAATGAAGTTTTATTGTTAATCCTGATTCTTATGACAACCCAACATTTTTAAAATCCAATTGTCACAGAGACCAAAAAAGTTCTGGCTGGGGTTACAATGATAAAATATACAGTTCCGACTTACATACCAATTCAACTTAAGAACAAACCTACAGACCCTATCTTGTATGTAACCCGGGGACTGCCTGTATTTGTTTTTATTGAAAAGAAATTAGGACCAATGCAACATATACATGCAAATAAATGAGCCCAGATTACTGTAACTTGCTAGAGTATTGGCCAGTGATCCTTATGGCCATACATATGTACTTAAAAAGACCCTAACACTGCAGACAGAATTATTTTCATAATTCAAGTTTTACTACATGTTCAGTTAAGGGACTACATATTCTGTAAAGACATTTATTAGCAAAATCTAATTCATAAAGACACTATTTTATGTCTAGTTCATATGACAAATAATCATTTTAATAATAAATTACAACCAACCTGAATTAAGAAATTTTGCACATAGCTGTTTTATGTTTAAAGAGAATCTACCATGAAAATCAAGCATGATAAACCAGGGGAACTTATATATTGTCACGGGCATCCCTGCAATCAATATCGCAGATGGCGAGTACACCCGTGCCCCTCTCTGCAGCGCCGGCCCCGCTCCTGTGGACTTACCTCTCCAGGTTCCCGCTCCCGTCCAGACTAGGCCCTGTGTGCAGCGGTACTTCAAAATTTAAAGGGCCAGTGCACCGGTTATTGGTGCTGGCCACTACGGGGTCTGCATTTAATCTGGCGGCTCCCATCATTCCCTGCCATATCTTCAAGCCAATCCTCTGAAGACAAAGCCCTCCTGTGTATCCAAGGGTTCCTGTGTGTCTCCAGTGTTCCCGTGTGTCTCCAGCATTCCCGTGTGCCATTCTGTTCCTGTGTTCCTGATCCGTGTGCCAGTCTGTTGCTGTGTTCCTGATCTGGGTGCCAGCTCCTGTGGTTCTGAGGTGAGTCCTAGTGTTCCTTCCTGTGCTGTTCTCTCGCTGTCACCTGAGGTACGGTCTCCTGTATTACTACCTTGGCTGCCACCGCGGGTCTAGTCACACCCTGTGGAATGACCTTGTGGTACCCCACCGCAGCAAGACCATCCTGCTTTGCGGCGGGCTCTGGTGAAGACCAGGTGCCACTTAGACTCCAGTCCCAGGTGTCGGCTAGTACCATCTCCCATGGTGGTCCAGAGGGTCCACAGACTCTGGATCCTGACATATATTCATGCTTGATTTTGATGGTAGATTTTCTTCATATAGATGGATATATTTTTCTGTTTCTATGTGTTTTTAAGATATGGACCAAATATTATATCACATTAATATAGTTTTTTTTACTGTTTGAAAATGGCCTGTTATAATATTATGTAAATATACATATTTACATATGTGCATTATAGATAAACATGCATTTGCTTTTATTCAATGACAATGTGTGTTTACACCAAATGAGTAATAAACTCCTACACATAACACAGAGTTCATGTTGAAGGTTAAGTCATAATAAAAGGAGTAGGATTCAGAAGGCACAGTTGTGGTATGTTCTCAGCTTGTGACCTGGTAGAAGTGGCTTGTCTAATATAGGGAGGTCATTAAGAATTGAGTAGAGTAGTGTAATTGTTGAGCACTGAACTGCTTATGCATTTTCTCTAACATTTTCTCTAAAATAATCCCTTGACTTTTGCATCTGGTCACATCGTTAGCACTTTTGTTCAGTTATGCAGCAACAAAAGAGCAGTGAATGTATTAATATATAACTAGTCAGATTTTCTTTTCTTTTCCCTATTCGTTACCGTATCTTAGCTTAGGTCAGAACTATCAGATTGGTGGGTCCAGGGTCAAGTAAATGGGATCTGACCATTGAAATGAAAAAGAACATTTCTCTTTATTATTTTTGGCAGGCGGGGTCCTGAGAACAGATTATTGTGGAAAAATCTTGTATCAGTCCCATCTGATATTGATAACCTATTCCAAGGATAGGTCATCAATATTCATTACCCAGTAAAAACACCATCATAGTCTAATAATAGACTGTAGCACAGTTTTGGTCTGCTTCTTTCTCCACATTAACACTGAGGCGAATGGACACTCCAGGGAAAAAAATGAGGATTTCCCAGTCATCATGATTACCATTGAGATCATTCCAGTTCCTGAAAGCCAAAAATGTCATCCTATTGAAGAACATGTTTCAAACAGTAGCATTACTATGAAATGCTAGGTCCTATAGTAAAAGCATGGTAGGGTCTACTAAGGCTGTTGTAATAACACCTTCTTGCACCAGTCACACTAACTGTGTCATGCAGTGTGTTGTAGACTTACGATTAGTAATTTCAAAGGGATATGTTTCAAATTTTAACATATGTGGCAAACTGTATGTCTTGGCTACATGCACACACATGTATGGGGGACGTATATACGGCCGATATACGTCCCCCATACACTTCTATTGGCTCACGGCACCGTACAGGAGCGGTACGGGGCCGCACATGTGCGGCACCGTACCGCTCCGTAGCCCGTAAAAAGATAGGACATGTCCTATCTTTCTACGTGATACGGCACCGTGCGATGTATAGTCCTATGGAGAGGGGCGGGGGTGAGCTGCAGTACGGCGGTATGGAAAACAGGATTCTACATGTTCAAATTAAATACGGTCAGTCATTCAACGCTAGCAGTGTTGGCAATGGCTTAATAATCTTTCCCCCAAAAAATGCACAGTCTGCCTAACCAATTTTGGAAAATTCATTAGGTATAGTTCCCTGATGGAGGATGACATAGAAGATAAGGATTGGATAGTTCAGATTTCATGTTCACGTGGAGTCTGGTAAGATTATGGTTGACTGCTTATCTGCATATGTCCCGTCTCTTGAATTTCGAAACGGAGAGATAAGTCTTGAATTCCTAATTGGATATGACAGTCTTGTGTTACTAGACTTACTTCTTTCCTCGGTTCAGTTCTGGATTACTTACAACAGCAGTGTGTTATATTGTTTATTAACTACTATTTTATACCAAATTGTTGGATGTATGACAAATAGTGAATGAATTGTTTTCACCTATGTGATGTCCTTATGTCTTGTAATTATTCAATATGAGTAGAATTTGAATTGAGAGTTAAAAGTATTGGGAAAAATAATGGAATTAATATTCTTCAAGGCCATAGCATTATATATACTTTACATGTACATTCCTTTAAATACATATTAGCAACAATTTTATAAATGAAGATGTTATTGAGCTTTTGCCAGAAACAGCTATTTGTATAGTTATAGTTATTATTCTTGCATGTTCTCCCATTTTCTATTGTGTACCATGACATACTCTATTATTACGAGTTACATCCCTGCAAAGTGTAGAAAATGTATTACTTAAATGTAAAATTTCCTTACATTTCCCTGAAGAAAATGCTATATGAAGGGCTCACATATTTGCAGAATTCCTGTAATTTAACAAACAAAAACTACAATAATGCAGTCCTTTATAGTGTAAAGATAATAATTTCTATAATACATGTGTAGCATTAATACTGTACATTGTTGTCCTCGCAGGAATTCACAGTTCTTTCTGAAGAATACATAAAAGGTGACTATGTTTTCCATTTACGGTGAAGCAAGGTGTCCTTGTGGAATCTACTCCATTTCCATTATACAAAGCATCAAATAGAGATATACTTTGCTAGTTGGGAAACAAGAAGAAGGATACAGGTAAGGACTGGAATGATTTCTGGCATACTAGGAAGAAAAGAGTTACATTTACTGCATCTTCTTTTTTAGGGCACACCCTGGAAGGCCTATATAACTGGTACAGCATTGAAAGGATTTTTGGAGATTTACATATTGATGAGTTGTCCTTAGAATGGGTCATCAATGTTAGAGAGTGAAGATCTGACACCTTGAATTACACAGAAGCAGTAAATGCATAATGTCCATTCCTGGTCCATTCCGGAGCCATGGGCTTAGGAAGCTTGTATAGACACTTGTATCGCAATAAAGCGATCTCTGATGACGGCATTAAAAATTCAGAAACTATAACAGTTTCCTGTTCCCTTAAATATTCCCAAGCTTGTTATACCAAACAGCCCCCTCATGGCTGTTTTATATACATCCCACTCATGGTTATAAAGCCCCTCTTACAACCTATGGATTCATTAGATACAGCCCCCCTCTTCCCATGGGTTTTTTATGTACAACCCTATGTGCCCCCCCCCCCCAGCAGCTCTGGGCTCTGGCACTTTCCCAGGTATACCCAATGCCAGTGCCGGCCCTGTGTCCAGTTAGGAATCAACTCTGATTGTGAGTCATTTTCTCCTACTGTTGTAACAATAGAACAGACATCGGGTAGAATTAGCAAGACAACACCTATAAAAGAGTAGTTCTGTTGGTGGTGACTATAGACCATTTGTCTGTTCTCTTCCTTTTTGGCAGTTGTTTTAGTCAAATTATCATTTTATCTTTGCTCTATCACCTACAGGTAGCATTCCACTATATAATAAATAAGGAATTGCAACTGGAATATTTAATTAATTGAAATCTAGTATTTATAAAGCCTGACAAACCCTTTTAACACAGTAAAGAATATTGACATGTAGCGTATCATTTCTGTTGAAAATCATGGCTACTTGTGGCCTTGACAGAAATGGGAGTATATAGTAACACTCAGCACTATTTATTCATATGTATTTGTTTGAGTAAGTACTCAAATATAGTTATTAATTTGTTCACAAAATGTGCAAACCTTTTTATTTTTGTGTATCTTGTAGGACACAAAACACTGACATTGGAAAAGGAAAGGTTGTTAGGCGTTTAAGGACATCTCTTTTCCCTGAGGTTGTGGTCGACTCTTAGATAACTGTGATGTGGTATTTCAGCAGTGGAAAAAAAAAGGTTTAAGAATCAAAACCTTAAAGGATGATCACACCTTCCCTCCAGCCTGGTAGTGCTACTTTCAGAACTGTCAGATAATGTTTTCTTATTTGCGGCTATAACTTGCTGTGAATGTGAAGTCAGCAGCAGCTGTGCGTTTGGAGAGCACTGGAGAACAATTCCTGATCATAGACAAAAATTACACCTGGTAAATAATTTAAGAACATAAGTGGGAAATTAAATAATACAAATATTATTATTGAGAAAAAAGCACATTGTATTGTTATGCTAATTTCTCATCTGACAATTAAACATTAGAGATGAGCGAGCACTAAAATGCTCGGGTACTCGTTTCGAGTAACGAGCCCCATTGAAGTCAATGGGAGACTCGAGCATTTTTCAAGGGGACCAAGGCTCTGCACAGGGAAGCTTGGCCAAACACCTGGGAACCTCAGAAAGGATGGAACACCACGGAAATGGACAGGAAACAGCAGGGGCAGCATGCATGGATGCCTCTGAGGCTGCTTAATCGCACCATTATGCAAAATTATGGGCAACAGCATGGCCATGACAGAGTGACCGAATGGTAGCATTAGCACTAAACATCCATAATTGACCCGACACTATAGGGGACGGCATGCAGATGCAGCGGCAGCAGCGCAGGCTAGAGAGTGGCATGGCAACATACCCTAAATGGACTCAGGCTCAAACCAATGGGTGCAAGAGGAACCAAAGGAGTGAGCAAGAAGCGCTCAAATATATCGGTACATGATAAAGTTTGCCAGTATATTTTGTGGATTACCCAGCAGGGTGGCGACAAAGTTACATGGAAGCCATGAAAAACATCAAAATTCTGCCTGACACAGCTCGTTTGATAAGGGGACCATGTATGGAGGCAGTGAACTAGTAGTAGATTAAAGGTGCTGCAGTTAAAACTATGTTAGTTGATCTTGCATGGAGCTGGCGCTCCGCTGCCAGGCGAGCTTTTGCCAATCCAAGCCCTGTCTCTAGGCTACTCCCAAACAGCACTTCTAGAACCTTTTGTATAAGATCAAGTGTAGTAGCGTTCTTATAAGTTTGGGATATGGCGGTGGGGGAATGTAACATCTGCGCAGAAGCGCTGAAATAATATCCGTAAATGAAAAAGTTTTCCAGTATATTTTGTGGCTTACACAGCATTCTGGCGACAAAGTTAACAAGTTTGATGCGGAAAGCCCTGTAATAGCTCTTGGCGGTGTGCCTTTTATCACCTAGCCTCAGCAGTTTGAGCACCGCCTGCTGTCGCTTAGCGACGGCACTGCTGCTGTGCTAGAGCTACCGACTGATGGCGCCATGCCCACGGATGGTAATTGAGGAGGAGGTGGAGGAGGGGTGGAGGAGCCTGAAACACCTGGACCGAGGTAGGCCCCGCAATCCTCTGCTTCGGCAGTATATGACCAGCCCCAGGGTCAGACTCGTCCCAGCCTCCACCAAGTTAACCCAATGTGCCGTCAGCGATATATAGTGGCCCTGCCCGGCAACTCGTCCACGTGTCCGTGGTCAGGTGGACCTTGTCAGAAACGGCGTGGTCAGGCACGGATTATGTTTCTGACACGTGCTGGTGCAGGGCTGGACGGCACATCGGGAAAGTAGTGGCGGCTGGGGACGAATACCGAGGGCGGCCGCTCCATGAGGCTGCGAAAGGCCTCGGTCTCTACTGGCCTATAGGGCAGCATCTCCAGCTTAGCAATCTGGAGATGTGCACATTGGGCTTGGGCGTGGCGGTTGGGTTGCACTATATTTGCGTTTCCGCTCCAGCAGCTGGGTATGAGAGCTGAACGCTGGTGGATGCGTGGGGAGGATCGTGGAGCGACGATGGGGTTTTGTGGCAGGGTCCTGGGCAGGGGGCTGACTATCAGCTGACACAGGGAAGGAGCAGTGGTGTGCACGCCGTGGTAACCGCGCTTGTTGCCACTGAGTGGGGTGTTTAGCATTCATATGCCTGCGCATACTGGTGTAGTTAAGCTAGTAGTGGTGGACCCCTGCTGATCCTGGTTTGGCAATGTGGCACACCACAGTCCGTCGGTCTCCGGTGTTCCTTAGAACCTCCAGACTTCTGAAAATCTAGCCCTCGCCGCAGGAGCCCTCGCCACGAGCTTCACTAGTTGACACATTTGGCGCTGATGCACCAGCTCTGGCCCTGCTCTCCGTCTGGCCCCACCACTGCCTCTTCCAACCTGTTCTGGTCGAGACTCTCTCCTCCGCTCAGAGCACTGTGTTCACCCGCCTCTCAACCCAGCTTGGGTCTGTCACCTCATCATCCTCCGATCCCTCAGTCTGCTCCCCCCTCGGACTTCCTGCCCTGACAACAACTTCCCCACTGTCTGACAACCGTGTCTCCTCATCGTCGGACACCTCTTTACACACTTCTTCCACTACGTCACAAGGTCATCATCACCCACAGACTGGTGGAAAACCTGGGCATCGGAAAATTGCTCATCACAACCGGACAAGTGGTTTGTGACTGTGGGAAGGGTCCAAAAACAGTTCCTCAGAGTATGCCGTTCAAATGCAATTTTGCTGGGAGGGGCAGACTGGGGGGGAGGAGGCTGAGGTGCAGGAGCTGGAGGAGTACCGATTTCGGTGACATGGGTGGACTCCGTGGAAGACTGACTGGTGGACAAAATTGCTCGTAGCATTGTCGGCAATCCACGACATCACCTGTTCGCACTGTTCTGGCCTCAACAGTGCTCTACCACGATTCCCATTAACTTCACATGAACCTAGGGAGTGTAGCTCTGCGGCGTTCCCCTGCTCCCTCATCAGCAGTGGGTGTCTCCCCCGCCCAGACCACGGCCTCTGACCCCTGCAGTAGTTGACGCCCACGTCCCCGCCCTCGTCCTCTACCCCAGCCCTCGGGTTAACATTTTGAAAATGAAGTTATAACTTAATTTTTTTTTTACCTTTTTTTTGTGTTTTTTTTTTTTGTGTTTTTTAGTTTTTAAAACCAAACGATGCTATCACTATTGCTATGGCTATTTTCTCAGCCAAGTATGAAAGCACACTGCTATGCCAGATGAGATGACGCTGAGTTATGAAAAAATAACGTAAAAAAAAAAGGAAATGGCAGACTGGCCTAATTGAAATCCAACCCCGGCCCTAATAAATTTTCCCACTTCGGTCTTTTGCGATGGAATATGTGCGTCACTAACGCAAAACACGTGGTCGCAAGTCTCACTCCAAATTGCTACACATTTGCTAGTAATGCACTTGCAACAACTACACACCCACAGATCAACCAGAAATCAAATATATATAACGCTACTGTAGGCGTAAGTAAGCCGTTTGATTCTCCTATGGCTATTTCTAGCCAGTATTAAAGCACATACATGCCAGATGAGAGACGCTGAGTTATGAAAAAAATAAACTAAAATAAAAAAGGAAATGGCAGACTGTGCCTAATTGAAATCCAACCCCGGGCCCTAATAAATTTCCCACTTCGGTCTTTGCGATGGATATTGCGTCACTAAGCGCAAAACACAGTGGTCGCAAGTCTCACTCCAATTGCTCACAATTTGCTAGTAGATGCACTGCAACAACTACAGCCACCAGCAGATCAACCGAAAATCAAATATATAATGCTACTGTAGGCGTAAGTAACGCGTTTGGATTCTCCTATGGCTATTTTCTAGCCAGTATTAAAGCACACTACTATGCCAGATGAGATGACGCTGAGTTATGAAAAAATAACGTAAAATAAAAAAGGAAATGGCAGACTGTGGCCTAATTGAAATCCAACCCCGGCCCAATAATTTTCCCACTTCGGTCTTTGCGATGGATATGTGCGTCACTAAGCGCAAAACACAGTGGTCGCAATCTCCACTCCAAATTGCTCACATTTGCTAGTAGATGCACTGCAACAACTACAGCCACCAGCAGATCAACCAAAATCAAATATATATAACGCTACTGTAGGCGTAAGTAAGCCGTTTGGATCTCCTATGGCTATTTTCTAGCCAAGTATTAAAGCACACTACTATGCAAGATGAGATGACGCTGAGTTATGAAAAAAATAAACGTAAATAAAAAGAAATGGCAGACTGTGCCTAATTGAAATCAAACCCCTAATAAATTTTCCCACTTTGGTGTTTGAGGTGGATATGTGTGTCACTAAGACAAAACACAACGGTAGGCAAGTCCCCTGCAATTCCTCACAATATGGTATTCTAGCTGCACTACTTGCCAGCAAGCCCAGCACAAGCAATAAAAAAAAAAAGAAAAGAAACGTTATTGTAGCCCTAAAGAGGTCTATTGTAGTAATCACTCCTGCCTAACATAAGCTAATGAACACCCTAACGCTTTCCCTGACCAGCAGCAGTCTCTTCCCTAGCGGCATCCAGACGAGAATGATCCGAGCAGCGCAGGCAGCGGCTGTCTATCCCAGGGTCACCTGATCTGGCCAGCCAACCACTGCTATCGACGTGTAAGGTACCACGTCATGCTGGGTGGAGTGCAGAGTCTCCTGGCTTGTATTGGCTCTGTTTCTGGCCGCCAAAAAGCAAAACGGCGGGAGCTGCCATTTTCTCGAGCGGGCGAAATACTCGTCCGAGCAACGAGCAGTTACGAGTACGCTAATGCTCGATCGAGCATCAAGCTCGGACGAGTATGTTCGCTCACTCATTAAACATACATGTCTTATAATCAAGCTTGGGTTAAAGGAGGGCTGCCACCACTTTACTATTAAAGGGGCTCCCCCACTATCAGACTGTCAGTGACTCAGCTCAGCAGACTCCCTCCTTCACTGTGCAATGGAAATCTCAATTCCATCGAAGGGATAGCCCAAGCATTGTTACGGCAGCAAATGTAAGGATGGTATGCCGGCAGCATGTGATGTGTCATGCTGCCTGCGTCCATTCACTGAAACTGGCAGCTGCCCAATAAAGATCTGGAGGAAGACGATGGCTCAGCATCGTGGGAGCACTGGAAGGGAAGATGAGGTCAGTATATAGTTTTATTATTTTGTTACTGGCCACCACATTACTTGGGTCTTAGATAGAAGGCAGGTATAAAAGGCAAAGCTATATGTACTACTGGGCACAGCTGTATACTACTGGGGGAAGGTTAATATCTACTGGGGGTAGGCTACATGCTACTGTGGCATCTATATGCTACTTAGGGCTGGCTATAATGCAACTGGGACTAGCTATGTACTACCGGGGGCAGGCTATATGCTTCTGGGGCGGCCATATACTACTGGGGTAGGCTATAACTACTAAGGTCTAGCTATATACAACTGGGGGCAGTCGGGTATACACTACTCTGGGTTGGCTAACTATATACTGGGAGCTGGCTGGTGCTTGGCGATCTCTATCAGCTCCATAGAGATGAATGGAGCAGAATGGACATGCCGCCATTTGCTCCATTTATCTCACGAGCGATGAGGAGTCCAACGGAGGTCCTCAGACCCCGTTCTCGAGACTGTGGGGTCTCATCACTGAGTATGGGCCTTGATTGGTTGGAAAACCCTTTAATAATTTAAATGGGTGGGTGCTCTTTATATTGAGGCATTTACATACAGGTAGTATTAATAAATAAATTAGAGGGTGCTATATGTATATGAATTTGATAGGGGCTGTAGATAATATACATAAATAGAAATTAGTCAGGGTTGCACTGTATATAGGATGTTGTATGGAATGGTGTATATTAACTGTATACATTAAAAATACTATTTTAGGGCCACAGTGTGGATTTTTTAATTGTGGGGACAGTGTGGTCAGTTGGGTTGTAAAGGGTGATATTATTTAATGTACCACTGTTATCCACGTGACATTATACTGTGTGACTGTGGTATTTTTATGGCTGCAGTGTGATAGATGTGCTGCAGGGAGCTGAAACATCTGGTGAATCTTGTGGCAGATGAACCCTACCTGGGAGAAGAATAATGAAGTCCCTGATGGAGCAGTCATCACCTGTAAGGTACTAGATGTCACTAATTTCTATGTCACTCTCGATACTAATGTGTGCGACAACATCAGCCTTTGTACGACACTTTGTGGGGATGTCATCAATTATTGATATTTGTTCAGCATTTTTAATCTGGCTCGACAAAATAGGATAGAATCACCATGAGTATGTTTGCTCAGTCAGTACTAGTCATTACTATGCCACTGTGCCAAGACAGCAAGTACAAACAGTATCCATGCTTGGCTTGGACTAAACAGAGTGTAAGCAGAAAGTTTGTAAATCAGTTCTCTATCAGCTTAAGGGCAATTCTAGTAAGTCACATGTGCCACTAGTTTTGTTTTTCCTAGCGCAACATTAGCAACACGGGGGTAGGGGTTTTACCCGTCGCATATATGTTTCTAGTCCAATGCATGTGATCGGTAACCAACTCCCGTTGTCTTGCATTTAAACAATAGAAGACCCCGGGTGTGCTGGTTCCCGCTCGCATATGTTTCACTTGTGATCGTGCCTTATCTGGATTTTGAGATTAATTATTATTTCCGTGTGAGCAACATTTACTTTATTGAAAAATTATTGTAGGAAGGGTCCCCACCAGTTTGCACGCCCCTTAATCCTGCCCTACTTATGATTGTACAGTTGTTACTGCATTGTTCAATATGTAGACACTGTAGGCCCAATAACCATATATACCAATCGAAGCAGTGCTGTTATGCTAAAATGGTCAATGGTATTATTGGACAACTAATAATATTTTATGAAAGTAAATGTATGCATTTTACAGCATTATTTATAAGCACATTATATCATTATAAGGCTAGATTGTGTTTACCCAGCCATGTTGTTAGTGTGCAAGGCTAATCTGTAGAACTAATAGAAAAATACCTTTTTAAAGACCTTCTCATTTTCAGCCCTATATGCATAAGCCATTAAGTCTATGTAGCTATAGCTCTTCAAAGTAATGACAGCCATAACAATTCCTTTCAGAAGTCTCATCTAGTTTCCCTACATTCATGAATGGCTAGTGGGCAACTAATGCAATAATGGCACAAGCAAAGTATTAATGCTTATCCAGGCATAGGTGAATAGTGATACCTCTGCGCAAGCTATATGGCTGTCTCCTTCTGTTTTGGGAATAAAAGAGAAGATTAAGCTATGAGTAAGTAACCAATCCTTTTCTATTTGCTTGCCACAGGTGACCCTGTCCTCAGTGAGTAACTGAATTGATCCACCAGTTTTTTATAACATATGTACTTTCAAGGCCTTTACAAATAAAAAGCACACATTGAAAATCAGGTTGAGTAAATAAAGGAAAGTAGCTTAGAGGGAGTTCCACATGCATTTGTATTGTCAATTGTTAATGAGATTTAAAGTTTTTTTCTCAATTTGTCTACTTGTGACCTCGGAGCACATCTATCATGCATTATTCCGTCTGATAGAGAATAGTTAGGAGAGACTGTTCCCTTTTTTTACTGTTCACTGCAATAAGACTTGGCAGGTAGCCACCTACACTTATATTGTGGCTTTGTTATAATAACAGAACAAACTATTTAACAGTATTAACTATTAGATGTAAGCTTTTATTTTGTATTACAACAATAAATTATATCACATTCAATAATGTCAAATAATTATTAGTCATGTAGTTTCACCATTACAACGCGGCACTCACATGCCTTTGACATTCTTAACCATGTAGCCCAAGTCTCTAACATCTGTATGATTCACTGTTTATTTGGAAAGAATGTTTGATGTATCACTCATTTAACAGTCTTTCAATCCGGGAGGTTGGGATAGAGCAGAATATTTATTGTGTTTGGACTTTGGGTAAAGGTTGCGGCCCTGTGACCTGCAGTTGAGTATGTGAATTCAGTTGTAGTTTTCTCTTCCTTCAAATAAATTTCCTGGAATCAGCCTTGCCCTCAACAATGCTCCATTATCTAAAGTGAAACATCCTTTGAAGACGTTTCTTTTATTCTCACTGCCTAACTGCTAGCTGTCACACTAAAGCTACTGATTAACTGTGACTTATTGGACCTTCACACAATGGGCTCCTGTACATCTGAGTCATCTGCATGGGAAAGCCTCTCTTGGTCCTGAAAGGGTTACATCATTTTCTTTCAAGCTTTAAGAATATTTATTTATGTAAAGCTGAAGGAAACCAAGTGTTTCCCTAGAATTGGTTCTGGTTGTGCAAACATTTTTTTTCCATGTGTGTGTAAATGATGGTTGGTAGAAGCAGAATTTCTAGAGAAATTAAGCAACAGATTTGGCAGAGCTTTTCCCACAGTGAAAAAAATGGGGTCCCATTACCATAATTCCTTGAAGAAGTGTTAAAAAAGTGTTACAAATGCCTGCTAATGCTATTTCATGCTTTCTCTTCAACCTATCAATGATTTGAAGTTTGCAAGGATCCTCTAATCTTGCTTATCCAGATATTATATTTTTAATAATGCTGATCTATGTAGTTCATCAAACTCCAGAGAGATTGAATTCCGCCGATATAGCATTTAGTGTTAATTCGGCTTTTAACTGATTGTGTGTAACGCAAAGTAATTATCCTGCCGTTAAAACCTTTTACAAGTATGACATTTAGTGATTTCTTATCACCTTCATTAAAACTTTAACTTGGGAAACTCAAATACGACGAGTGAAACCTTTATTTGATATGACTGCCATGTCCCACCATGTTCACATATAATGATTGTGCTAAGTGCACAAGAGGATAAGTGGAACCTTTGCATTTCAATGAACAAAAAAAGCCCAAGGGGATTTATTTATGTTCTGGTTTTCGCCCCTTCTGTAGTCGGTGATCTTCAGAAGAAGTGCAATGCTGCCATTGGCACTTTAGAAAAGGTTTCAAAACACTGACA
This sequence comes from Engystomops pustulosus, assembly GCA_019512145.1. Lineage (NCBI taxonomy): Eukaryota > Metazoa > Chordata > Amphibia > Anura > Leptodactylidae > Engystomops > Engystomops pustulosus. The sequence continues at coordinate 202,579,053 of CM033641.1, forward strand.
AGTATTAGAGAAATGTTGGTGAATGTAAACAGCCTGCCTAAAGCAATATACCTTTGTCAGATCATGTGTTATTCAAGCTTGCTTCTATGGATACAAGTATTGAAAGCCAACTCCTAACCGATTGAATAGATAGTGGTTATTAACAGAATGATAACTTTATGGCTGCCATAAATACAATGGTCTTTAAGCATCTATCATCTATCTAATCCTTGTGCTACCCATAAATGTGTAGTCCCCAAAATACCCATATAAATTCCCAATTTATTATATAATAACAATAATTTTATTTTGACTTCATATTAACAAAGACTAAATTAAATACTGAAGTATGATTGAAGGAAAAGGATGACCTTTCCTGGCTCCTTGCTGACAATGCATTGAGTCTGTGTCTTGTAGCAAGGTTCTTCACCTCACATATGGAGAGTTTACCTCAGGGGAACTGTCTCTCCCTACAGAGCAACCAGCTGCCATAGGGAGTATTATTGGAAACATATTACAAATTATTCTACTCCAGAAGAAGAAAAGTGTCTCAGTGCCAATATCTAGTACATTGTATGTAATACCAACCCATTAAGTAGCCTTTAATCTTGGGATATCTCCAGTTTTTTATATATTAAAAAACTCTGCCATAGACACGTATATTTAAAATATTACACCTATTGTCTTGTAACACGTCACTGTCACTTGATTTTTGCTACCTGTAGTGTTATCTACTTACAATCAGCATCAATCCAGATTCCCCATTGTCATCCATATTATCTAAGCTTAATGGGAGGTTACTTCAAAAAGTAGATAAGCAGTTGCCAGACAGCGCTGGAGCTATTTATCCCAGGGAAGAAAAACATGTATATGTTTTCTTAGTATGAGAAAAATAGTCTGTACGGTAACCCTCAATGCAACTTAACTGTTGACGTTAGTGCCAAATGAACTGTACAACACCAGCCTTTGTTATAGATAGTATAGTGCTAATCAATTAATCACCCCATTGATTGAGATTATCATTACTAGAAATCCATTGACCTTCTATTGGACTGTGTAACAGATGGCCCCCTGTGGGCCTGACTACACATGACACCCATTGTTTTGCCTCTTTTGTTGCAGCGTATGACATAAAAGCAGATCACTCTGGGAGTTTCCTGTTACAATTTTGCTGAAGCAAGCATTCTTGCCTTGCAGTTACATGCAGCAATGGACATTTAAAGCCACTTATAGCCTCATCCTTAATCAAAGTCTTTACATTCATAATATTTACAGGGAAAATTTTTGAATGAATATGAGTCAACACTTAGGGACTATTAATGCAAAATATCTATATTTTATTATACGTGAATTATCCACAATTCACGAGATTTATATCAGAGTGACCCTGCTGTTTTAGCACCTGAAAGGGGTATTCTCATCTGGGTATTCACACCAATCCATTATTCAATGTTATTAATTTTTTTTTACCGTGCGAAGATAATTTCTCATAAATTAGTCATATGGTCACTTAGAAACAAGACTGTGTCTTTGGATACAGCCACCTTTGCTGGAGGATTGCACAAAGAAACAGAGGTTTTGTATATGAAATGTCCGGGATTTACTGCATAACACCACAACGTCCGGCGTAATGATTGCTGAATCCAGGAGTCAGGCAGTGCTCACATAGCGCATGCTGGCCACCGCTGCCAGAGGCCACCACTGCCAGTGGTCGTATCTGAGGAAGCATCTCCGTTTTTAGGGACACCATGGCCACCTTTGTCAGAATTATCTTCACACAGGAACATTTTTTTTAAATAACATCCAATTGAAGAAATGTTTGCATATTAAAAGAAATAAATTAAATGTAAATACCCAGATGGGAATACCCCTTTAAGCCTCATACAATGATCAGAACGTAGGTTAGGCAGTGTCCAGGTATAAGCTGGACCCTAACCCTACTGGGATCCAAAAGCATCCCATATGGGGAGACTAATACTGTTAAGGATACATTAACATTTGAGGTTATAGTACAGATTTGTATTGAGGCCAAAGCTTCAAGTACACATCTATAAATGGAGCCTCATGTTGAACTATACATTACTCATACCTCTTTGTACTGCGCATGTGGAAATCAACATGATTACCAGTGTTTTAGAATATGCCTCTAAATATATATTAGAATTGTTACACTTTTTTTCTTTATGTAATATTAATTGTTTAAAGACATCTTAAAATTTTCGTGAATTGCCACACAAATATTTCTTCAATCCATTAAAAATATGATTTTTTTGTGTATTAGTCATATCACTTTATTATTGCTGTATACTGGCACTTCCTATAGATAGAGGCATACTATTCCATACTTAATAGTACGAGCAATCTAACTAATTGATAGCATCCCTGTACTTTCTATTTTATTATGTGTTTGGAATCTTCATTGTAATTTACTTTAACAAGCGGCTATGATCAACCTTTATCCTCTTCTTTGTGTCATATACGTAGCTCGGTTTGCCAGTTTTACGCAATGCCTTTGTTGGAGTATAAACATGGAACTGGGATAGCTGTAAATACTGCATATTAAATGTTGCTAAGTTGCTATTATCAAAGGGTATTTACTTGATTATATGGAGAGACATGCAGAAGTTGTGAAAATTGCCAAAGGAAAGAGGACAGTGTTTTTCTGACAAACATATGACAATGGCATGGGGGTGTAACTCAATATATACTGTAAATAGGCAGAACTACTTCCTCTGCTGTATTGAGATAAATCACTATAACTGTTCATCAAGAATAAACATATCTTGTGTGACTCAGTGTATTCCTGGCCTAACCCTTCTTGTCCGTTGTTCAAGGATTATAATAGCATAGGTGAGGCTTAAAACCTGAATATGTGTCTAATCATCGTTTTCCCGTAACACTGATTACTGGTTAAGTACAACACAAGCAACACACATGAAGCCAAACCACACGAGAAGGTTTGCAACTAATCATTCAACGAATATAATAGCAATAAACAAAGTGACATGTGTTAAGAGCCCTTTCTGAATCTATTACAAATTTAGTGCTCTGCATAAAAGCCAGCAATCAGCAAATAAGCAAATGATTGTACGTCAACCATATATCACTTGTAGACGGGATATCTGCAGACACAATGCAAAGTGTATAAAGGGGTGGAATGTGCAGAGACAAACCATTGCGATACTCTTCACCCTCTTTACAATTATTGAACCGTAAAGTGTAAGTTTATGAGTGCCAACTTATTATTACTAGTAATCATCATGCAACAAAAAAACACCTGTGTAAAAGGGACGTCACGTATTTTCTGTAAAGAACACATTTTTGCATGTTATCGATTATATTCAATCCGTAAAAGGAAACTACCACAAATTAAAGCATAAAAAAAAACTGAAACTTTTTAAATAATGATAACGAGACCTAAGGGCTCCTGGGTTGTGTTAACAGAGCCCCTCTGTGCTGTAGATTGAAAGGCACAGGTTTCACTGTCTCACCTTTCCCCACTGCTCCCTCAGTACATCCCCCTACCTCTCGGATGTAAACTACAGCGCATAGTGGGAGGGGAAGTGCACTTACACACTGTAACAGCCTGTGAAGCTAAAGCACAGAGGGCTCGGTAACACCCCAAGCTAATTTTAAAAGTTGATTTAGAAGGAATGAGGCCATGAATGATAGTTATAAGAAATTATAAGTAGGGTCCTCTGGTTTATCATGATCGATTTTGATGGTAGACATACTTTCATGTTATCAATAATGGAAATTTATATTATTAATGTGAGATTCATTTTTCATGTTTTCGAGGAAATTTGTCTGGTTAAAGGAGTTGTCTACTCAAGATACTCTTGTTGGATGTCACCATTGTTTTTTATTAAAATAAATTAAAAGGACACCTCGGTTGGCTTTCACCCACACACCACCTATTCACTATGGTTTAACTGATCTACTTATTCATCTACGAAGAGGCGAGGGCCTATTAGCTCTCTGGCTTGTAATTATTGGGTGTGGCGGTTGATTAAGACTGGCTGTTTTTTAGTGTGGATTTTTAACTTCACGTAGTTCCATTTTCTTTCGAAGACCTGATTCTGCTGGATTCTTTAAAGTCAAATAATGGTTGAACTAAGTCTCTCAAATCCTGTGACTGAATTTTCAGGTAAAATACTCATTTATTTCATTATATACTCATGATATGGTGGTTGTGTGTAGAAATTGTGCTGATAATTTAGTTGAAGTAATAATGGATACGTGTTAGAGAACAATTGCATGTAACAGATCTGAATCTGTATCATTGGCAAATACCCACTGAGTTTATGCATAATATGGATTTCTTTTCCGACAACTAATGAGTACCAGTTTCAGGTCCAACCATAGTGTCTATGAGAAGCAAAACAACTCTGTGCCATATTTAAGCTAAGACACATAAATACTCATCTGCTGCTTATATAAACTTTTTGAGTACCAGTTCAGTTAGAAGACTATAAATGTGTTAACAGCTGATATAAAGGATCCTCAGTTTCAGGGTAAAGCCTCATTTGTGTAATTACTTCCACCTAGGAAACCTCTGCACAACTTGCTACTACTGTATTTACTTGTAGTTATAAGCCCTCTGTTTTTGAACGAAAGCAAAACAGAACCTTAGCACCCATCTGTAATACACATTCCTTGTTCTAGATTTCTTTTAAGTTTTTGCCAGCATGTTAGCCTGTATTTACTTTACCGCAGTCAAACAACTGGGTTTATGCTCTTACACAGGAAATCAAGGAATGATATATTTTCTATGTATCTTAAGGAATTTGCCAAAATTAGATAAAAGGTTTGTTTCCCGTAATAGCAGCACTCATATCTGTAACCCAGTTGTTTGGCTGTGTACACATAGTCCACCATAGGAAATCATTCGTAGTACATCCACTATCTGTGCAAAATAACCCATTTTCAGGCCATAGCTAAAGGTTCATAGGCCTCGTGCAAAAATCATCAGCATGCAGCTACCCTTTTCTCCTGATGCCCCAGCAAATAATTTTCTTTAAGAATACCTGGTAGGATTTCAATAAAGCATCCAACACCCATCAAATCATGCTTACAACAAAAGTAATATTTCTTCCTCATTCCAATTTCCCCCTTTTGGCCAGGTCTCAACCCTTAAAGACGCAGGATGTATAGTTACTCATGCGTCAGCGGCGGATCTTAGGAGATTAAAATCCAAGGCACAACAAATGGCAAATGCATAGATTCTTTACCAATTTACTGCCAATTTTTTCCCACTTCCAGTACTGTAATGGAATATTAACCCCTTATTGACCACCCATACGGATATCTCCGTCGGCCTATTCTAAGGGTGACACACACTGGCGTTTTTTAGGCCGTTTTTGGCCGTTTTAGTTTGAAACGCTGCATTTTTTTAACAGGTTTAACCAATTATAACCAATTATCTTAATTCAAACTGGTCAAAAGGCATGCGTTTTCAAAACGCATGCGTTTTTACAATATAAAACGCACTAACTAAAAACGGACTCCAAAAACCAAAAACGGCCACTTCGTCTCACTAGAGATGAGCGAACATCCTCGTCCGAGCTTGAGCTCTTTCGAGCATTAGCGTACTCGAAACTGCTCGTTCTCGGAGATACTTCGCCCGCATCGAGAAAATGTGCATCTCCCGCCGTTTTTGCTTTTTTGGCGGCCATAAACAGACCCATCACAAGCAGGAGACTCGCACTCCCCCAGCATGACGTGGTACCCTTAACGTCGATAGCAGTGGTTGGCGCCAGATCAGGGACCCTGGAAAGACTAACTAAGCCCCGGCCTGCGCTGCTCGGCATCATTCTGTGTCTGGATGCCGCTAGGGAGGAGGCGCTGTCTGGTCAAGGGAAGTCGTTGGGTGTTCTATATAGAAATAGTGTTATGCAGATTGTGATTTCCTACAAGACCCCAAACAGCCCTCTAGCTAACATAACGTTTACATTTATTTTTTTTTTATTTGCCGCTAGACCATATGTGAGGAATTTGCAGGGGGACTTGCTACCGCTTGTGGTTTAGCCTCTTAGTGACACACATCTCCACCTCAAACACCAAAGTGGGAAATTGATTAAGGGGTTTGATTTCAATTAGGCACAGTCGGCCATTTACTTGTTATTTTACGTTTATTTTGTTCATAACTCAGGCGTCCATCCTCTCCATCTGGTCCATAGCATGTGCTTTTCATACTTGGCTATAAATACCATAGGAAAATCCAACGGCTTACTCTTAGGCCTACAATACGTTATATTTTTTATTTCTGGTTGGATCGCTGGTGTCTGTCCTTGCTTGTAGTGCATCTACTACCATATTGTGGAGGAATTTGTAGTGAGACTTGCGACCCGTTGTGTTTTTAGCGCTTATGACGCCCATATCCATCGCAAGACTTCGTAAGTGGGGAACAATTATATTAGGGGTTTTTGATTTCAATTAGGCGCAGTCTGCCAGTTTCTTTTTTATTTACGTTTATTTTTTATAAATCAAACTCAGCGTCATCTCATCTAGCATAGCAGTGTGCTTTCATCTTGGCTCGAAAATATCCATAGGAGAATCCAAACGCTTACTAGGCGACAATAGCGTTATATTATTTTAATTTCTGGTTGATCTGCTGTTGGCTGTCCTTGCTGAGTGCATCTCTACTACCATATTGGTGAGGCTTTGAGTGAGATTGTCGACCGTTGTGTTTAGCGCTTAGTGGACGCACATAGCCATCCAAAGCCGAAGTGGAAAAGTTATTAGGGGTTTGATTTCATTAGGCCATTCTGCCCAGTTTCTTTTATTTTACGTTATTTTTTTTATACCTCAGCGTCATCTCATCTCACATACGCAGTGGTCTTTCATACTTGGCTAGAACATAGCCCATAGGAGAATCCAAACGCTTCCTTAAGGCCTACAATAGCGTTATATATATTTTTTCTGGTTATCTGCTGGTGGCCTGTCCTTGCTGTGTTCATCTACTACCAAATTGTGAGGATTTGTAGTGAGACTTGCGACAGTTGTGTTAGCGCTTACTGACTGCATATATCCATCGCAAAGAACCGCAGTGGAAAAATTTATTAGGGGTTTGATTTCAATTAGGCCACAGTACTGCCATTTACTTTTTTATTTTCAGTTTATTTTTTCCATAACGCAGCGTCACTCATCTGGCATATCAGTGTGCTTTCATACTGGCTAGAAATAGCCAAGGAGAATCCAAACTGCTTTACCTTAGGCCTACAATAGCGTTAATATATTTATTTCTGGTTGATCTGCTGGTGGCTGTCCTGTGCTGTAGTGCATCTACTACCATATGTGTGAGAATTTGTAGTGAGAACTGTGCGAACCCCGTTGTGTTTACGCTTGATGTGACGCACATATCCATCGCAAAGACCGAGTTGGAAAATTTATTAGGGTGATTTCAATTAGGCACAGTCAGCCTTTACTTTTTTTAATTTAACGTTTTATTTTTTCATAACTCCGCGTCACTCTCTAGCATACAGTGTGCCTTTCATCTTGGCTAAGAACATCGCCATAGCAATAGGATAGCATCCGTTTGGTTTTAAAAACAAAAAACAAAAACAAAAAAAAAAAAAACACAGAAAACACAAAAAAAGGTAAACAAAAATTAAAGTTATAACTTTCATTTTCAAAAATGTTTAACCTCGAGGCTAGGGTAGAGGACGAGGGCGGGACTTGGGCGTCCAACTACTTCAATGTCTGAGTTACTGGGACTCGTGGTAGAGCACTGTTGAGGCCAGAACAGGTTATTTCGTGGATTGCCGACAATGCTTCGAGCATTTGTCCACTCAGTCAGTCTTCCCACGCAGTCCACCCATGTCACCCGAAAATCGCACGTCCTCCAGCTCCTGCACCTCAGCCTCCTCGCCCCCAGTCCTGGCCCCCTCCCAGGAAAAATTGCATTTGAAACCGGCATACTCGAGAACTGTTTCTGGACCCTTCCAACGGTCCAAACCACTGTTCGTTTCTGCTGAGGTCAATTTTCCGATGCCCATGTTTTTCCACATTCGCATTCTGTGGGTGATGATACCTTCGTGTCGTAGTGGAAGAAGTGTGTAGAGAGGTTGTCCGACAATGAGAGACACGGTTGTCAGACGTGTGAAGTTGTTGTCAGGCAGGAGTCCAGGGGGTAGAGACGAGGATCGGAGGATGATGAGGTGACGACCCAAGCTGGGTTTAGAGGAGGCCCGGTGAACACAAGTTCTTCTCTTTCTGAGACGGAGGAGTCCTCGACCAGACCAGGTTGGCAGAGGCAGTGGTGGGGCCAGACGGAGAGGCAGGGTCAGAGCATGTGCATCAGCGCCAAATGTGTCACTAGTGAGCTCCCCGTTCCGTTGCGAGGGCGCTCCGGGCGAGGCTTAATTTTCAGAAGTTCTGGATTCTTTAAGGAAACCCCCGATGACCCGCGGACTGTGGGTGTGGCAACCTTTGCCAAACCATCCAGGATCAAGCAGGGTTCCACCACTACTAGCTTAACTACCACCAGTATGCTCAGGCATTGATGCTGAACACCCCACTCACTGGCACCAGCCCTTTTCATCCTCCGGCCGTGCACACCACTGCTCTGCTCCTTCCCCTGTGTGTCAGCTGTAGTCAGCCCCCTTCCCAGACCCCGGGCACAAAAAACGCCCATCGTCGCCTCCACGATCCTCCACAGCTCCACCAGCGTTCAGCTCTCCGTACCGCAACGCTGGAGCGGAACCGGAAATATAGTGCAACCCACGTGTCGACAACATCATCCGTGCCCGACCAACGCCGTTTCGGAGACGTTCCACCGACCACGACCTGGGCAGGGCCACTATATATCGCTGAGGCACATTGGGTTAACTTTGGTTGAGGGCGCTGGGACCGAGTCTGGACCCTGTGGCTGGTCCTCTATCTGCCAGCGCGAGGATTGCGGGCCTACCTCGGTCGCAGGTCTTTCAGGCCTTACTATCCTCCTCCTCCTCCCACCCCCTCCTCCCCTCCGTCACTCCTATTCCGAATTACCATCCGTGGCTGGCCGCCATCAAGTTGTAGCTCTAGGCACAGCATCAGTGCCGTTGCTAAGCGACGTCAGGCGGTTCTCAAACTGCGAGCCTAGGCGATAAAAGGGCACCCCGCCCAATAGCTATGCAGGCATTCCACACAACTAGTTTAACTTTGTCGCCACCCTGCTGTGTAATCCACAAAATATACTGGAAAACTTTTAAATCGTTTACCGATCTTTTTCGCGCTTCTTGCTCATCTGTTTTACATTCCCCTCACCCGCCATAATCCCCAAACTATAAGAGACTTACGACACTTGATCTTATACCAAAGGGTTTTTAGAAGTGCTGTTTGGGGAGTACCTCATAAGACAAAGGGCGTGATTGGCGAAAGCTCCGCCTGGCAGCGGTCGCCAGCTCCATCCCAGAATCCAACTAACATAGTTTTTAACTGTCCGCACCTTAGCTTGGCCAAACACCTGGGAATCTCAGAAAATGATGGAAACACCACAGAAATGGGCAGGGGCAGCATGCATGGATGCCTCTGAGGCTGCTTAATCGCACCATTATGCCAAAATTATGGGCAACAGCATGGCCATGACAGAGTGACCGAATGAGGCTAGATAGCATCTAAAACATCCAATAATTGACCCTGACACTATAGCCATTATGCCAAAATTATGGGCAACAGCATGGCCATGACAGAGTGACCGAATGAGGCTAGATAGCATCTAAAACATCCAATAATTGACCCTGACACTATAGGGGACGGCATGCAGAGGCAGCAGCAGACTTCCTGCCCTGACAACAACTTCCCCACTGTCTGACAACCGTGTCTCCTCATCGTCGGACACCTCTTTACACACTTCTTCCACTACGTCAACAAGGTCATCATCACCCACAGACTGGTGGAAAACCTGGGCATCGGAAAATTGCTCATCAGCAACCGGACAAGTGGTTTGTGACTGTGGGAACAGCAACCGGACAAGTGGTTTGTGACTGTGGGAAGGGTCCAGAAAACAGTTCCTCAGAGTATGCCGGTTCAAATGGCAAATTTTGCTGGGAGGGGGCAGACTGGGGGGGAGGAGGCTGAGGTGCAGGAGCTGGAGGAGTACCGATTTCGGTGACATGGGTGGACTCCGTGGAAGACTGACTGGTGGACAAATTGCTCGTAGCATTGTCGGCAATCCACGACATCACCTGTTCGCACTGTTCTGGCCCTCTTTGTACACTAAAGCAGAGGAAACTGGCTATTTTTTTGCCAGTTTCCTCTGCTTTAGTGTACAAAGAGGAGGAGAAGGAGGAGAATGAGGAGGAGGAGTGCATACATTATTCAGGTTGAGCTTCTTTCACCTGGTGGAGAATGGAAATCCTGAGAAATCCAGGCTTTATACATCTTGATAAGCGTCAGCCTGTCAGTGCTTTCAGTCAACAGGCGTGTACGCTTATCGGTGATGATGCCACCAGCTGCACTGAAAACCCAGAAAACAGAGTACGCCGGATCGAATTACAAATTTTCCTGGGAGGGGGAAGACTGGGGGGAAGGAGGTTGAGGTGGAGGAGCTGGAGGAGTTCTCACTTGGGTAATATGGGTGGACAAATGGCTTGAAGCATTGTCCGCAATCCACAACATCACCTGTTCGCACTGTTCTGGCCTCAACAGTGCTCTACCACGAGTCCCAGTAACTTGAGACATGAACCTAGGGAGTGTAGCTCTGCGGCATTCCCCTGCCTCATCAGCAGGTGGTGTCTCACCCCGCCCAGGACCACGGCCTCTGACCCCTGCAGTAATTGGACTCCCACACCCTCGTCCTCTACCCCTAGCCCTCGGGTTCAACATTTTCAAAATTAAACTCTATTATATAGACAAAACGGAAAAATAAACTGTAAAAAAAAAATTTTTTTTTTTTGTTTTTTTTTTTTTTTATTTATTTTTGTTTTTTTGTGTTTCTTTTTTTATAGAACAAAATGTGCAGAAGAAATCAGACAGCAACCACAGAAGATGATTGCTAGTTTCTAACCTACACTGACAGCACACAAAAGGATTTTGTGCTGTGACTGAGTCTGTCACTTTAACTTTTGAAAAACGCTAATGTAGCCCTAACTAGGGCTTTTGGTTTCTTGGAGAATCACTCCAGCCTAACAGTAAGGTTCTTGTAGACTCACTCCTGCCTAACAGTAAGCTAATATAACACCCTAACGCTTTCCCTGACCAGCAGCAGCTCTCTCCCTAGCGGCATCCAGACAGAGAATGATCCGAGCAGCGCAGGCAGCGGCTAGTCTATCCCAGGGTCACCTGATCTGGCCAGCCAACCACTGCTATCGATGTGTAAGGGTACCACGTCATGCTGGGTGGAGTGCAGAGTCTCCTGGCTTGTGATTGGCTCTGTTTCTGGCCGCCAAAAAGCAAAACGGGGGGAGATGCCATTTTCTCGAGCGGGCGAAGTATTCGTCCGAGCAACGAGCAGTTAAGAGTACGCTAATGCTCGAACGAGCATCAAGCTCGGACGAGTATGTTCGCCAAAAAGCAAAACGGCGGGAGCTGCCATTTTCTCGAGCGGGCGAAATACTCGTCCGAGCAACGAGCAGTTACGAGTACGCTAATGCTCGATCGAGCATCAAGCTCGGACGAGTATGTTCGCTCATCTCAATTAAACATACATGTCTTATAATCAAGCTTGGGTTAAAGGAGGGGCTGCCACCACTTTACTATTAAAGGGGCTCCCACCACTATCAGACTGTCAGTGACTCAGCTCAGCAGACTCACTCGCTTCACTGTGCAATGGAAATCTCAACTTCCATCGAAGGGGAGATAGCCGAAGCATTGTTACGGCAGCAGAATGTAAGGATGGTATGCCGGCAGCATGTGATGATGTCATGCTGCCTGCGTCCATTCACTGAAACTGGCAGCTGCCCAATAGAAGATCTGGAGGAAGACGATGGCTGCAGCATCGTGGGAGCACTGGAAGGGAAGATGAGGTCAGTATATAGTTTTATTATTTTGTTACTGGCCACACACAATTACTTGGGGTCTATAGATAGAAGGCAGGTATAAAAGGCAAAGCTATATGTACTACTGGGCACAGGCTGTATACTACTGGGGGAAGGTTATATACTACTGGGGGTAGGCTACATGCTACTTGGGGCATGCTATATGCTACTTAGGGCTGGCTATATGCAACTGGGACTAGCTATGTACTACCGGGGGCAGGCTATATGCTTCTGGGGCTGGCCATATACTACTGGGGTAGGCTATATACTACTAAGGGCTAGCTATATACTACTGGGGGCAGTCTGGGTATACACTACTCTGGGTTGGCTAACTATATACTGGGAGCTGGCTGGTGCTTGGCGATCTCTATCAGCTCCATAGAGATGAATGGAGCAGAATGGACATGCGCAGCCATTTGCTCCATTTATCTCACGGAGCGATGAGGAGTCCAACGGAGGAGGTCCTCAGACCCCGTTCTCGAGATCTGTGGGGGTCTCATCACTGAGTATAGGGCCTTGATTGGTTGGAAAACCCCTTTAATAATTTAAATGGGTGGGTGCTCTTTATATTGAGGCATTTACATACAGGTAGTATATAAATTAATAAATTAGAGGGGTCTATATGTATATGAATTTGATAGGGGCTGTAGATAATATACATAATATAGAAATTAGTCAGGGTTGCACTGTATATAAGGATGTTGTATGGAAATTGTGTATATATAACTGTATACATTAAAAATACTATTTTAGGGCCACAGTGTGGATTTTTTAATTGTGGGAGACAGTGTGGTCAGTTGTGTTGTAAAGGGTGTATATTATTTAATGTACCACTGTTATCCACGTGACATTATACTGTGACTGTGGTATTTTTATGGCTGCAGTGTGATAGATGTGCTGCAGGGAGCTGAAAACATCTGGTGAATCTTGTGGCAGATGAACCTACCTGGGAGAAGAAATAATGAAGTCCCTGATGGAGCAGGTCATCACCTGTAAGGTACTAGATGTCACTAATTTCTATGTCACTGACTGATACTAATGTGTGCGACAACATCAGCCTTTGTACGACACTGTGTGGGGATGTCATCAATTATTGATAATTTTGTCAGCATTTTTAAATCTGGCTCAGACAGCAAATAGGATAGAATCAGCCATGAGTATGTTTGCTCAGTCAGTACTAGTCAGTACTATGTGCCACTGTGCCAAGACAGCAAGTACAAACAGTATCCAATGCTTGGCTTGGACTAAACAGAGTGTAAGCAGAAAGTTTGTAAATCAGTTCTCTATCAGCTTAAGGGCAATTCTAGTAAGTCACATGTGCCACTAGTTTTGTGTTTCCTAGCGCAACATTAGCACACGGGGTAGGGGTTTTACCCGGTCGCATATATGTTTCTAGTCCAATGCATGTGATCGGTAACCAACTCCCGTTGTCTTGCATTTAAACAATAGAAGACCCCGGGTGCTGGTTACCGCTCGCATATGTTTCACTTGTGATCGTGCCCTTATCTGGGATTTTTGGAGAATAATTATTATTTCCGTTGAGCAACATTTACTTTATTGAAAAATTATTGTAGGAAGGGTCCCCACCAGTTTGCACGCCCCTTAATCCTGCCCTACTTATGATTGTACAGTTGTTACTGCATTGTTCAATATGTAGACACTGTATGGCCCATATATACCATATATACCATATCGAAGCAGTGCTGTTATGCTAAAATGGTCAATGGTATTATTGGACAACTAATAATATTTTATGAAAGTAAATGTTATGCATTTTACAGCATTATTATATAAGCACATTATATCATTATAAGGCTAGATTGTGTTTACCACAGCCATGTTGTTAGTGTGCAAGGCTAATCTGTAAGAACTAATAGAAAAATACCATTTTAAAGACCTTCTCATTTTTCAGCCCCTATATGCATAAGCCATTAAGTCTATGTAGCTATAGCTCTTCAAAGTAAAATGACAGCCATAACAATTCCTTTCAGAAGTCTCATCTAGTTTCCCTACATTCATGAATGGCTAGTGTGGCAACTAATGCAATGATAATGGCACAAGCAAAGTATTAATGCTTATCCAGGCATAGGTGAATAGGTGATAACCTCTGCGCAAGCTATAATGGCTGTCTCCTTCTGTTTTGGGAAATAAAAGAAGGAAGATTAAGCTATGAGTAAGTAACCAATCCTTTTTCTATTTGCTTGCTCACAGGTGACCCTGTCCTCAGTGAGTAACTGAATTGATCCACCAGTTTTTATAACATATGTACTTTCAAGGCCTTTACAAATAAAAATGCACAACATTTGAAAATCAGGTTGAGTAAAATAAAGGAAAGTAGCTTAGAGGGAGTTCCACATGCATTTGTATTGTCAATTGTTAATGAGATTTAAAGTTTTTTTCTCAATTGTCTACGTGTGACCTCGGGAGCACATCTATCATGCATTATTCCAGTCTGAATAGAGAATAGTTAGGAGAGACTGTTCCCTTTTTTTACTGTTCACTGCAATAAGACTTGGCAGGTAGCCACCTACACTTATATTGTGGCTTTTGTTATAATAACAGAACAAACTATGTAACAGTATTAACTATTAGATGTAAGCTTTTATTTTGTATTACAACAATAAATTATATCACATTCAATAATGTCAAATAATTATTAGTCATGTAGTTCAACCATTACAGCGGCACTCAGCATGCCTGTGACATTCTTAACCATGTAGCCCAAGTATCTAACATCTGTATGATTACTGTTTATTTGGAAAGAATGTTTGATGTATCACTCATTTAAACAAGTCTTTCAATCCGGGAGGTTGGGATAGAGCAGAATATTTATTGTGTTTGGACTTTGGGTTAAAGGTTGCGGCCCTGTGACCTGCAGTTGAGTATGTGAATTCAGTTGTAGTTTTCTCTTCCTTCAAATAAATATTCCTGGAATCAGCCTTGCCCTCAGAACAATGCTCCATTATCTAAAGTGAAACAATCCTTTTGAAGACGTTTCTTTTATTCTCACTGCCTAACTGTGCTAGCTGTCACACTAAAGCTACTGATTAACTGTGACTTATTGGACCTTCACACAATGGATCCTGTACATCTGAGTCATCTGCATGGGAAAGCCTCTCTTGGTCCTGAAAGGGTTACATCATGTTCTTTCAAGCTTTAAGAATATTTATTTATGTAAAGCTGAAGGAAACCAAGTGTTTCCCTAGAATTGGTTCTGGTTGTGCAAACATTTTTTTTCCATGTGTGTGTAAAGATAATGGTGGTAGAAGCAGAATTTCTAGAGAAATTAAGCAAACAGATTTGGCAGAGCTTTTCCCACAGTGAAAAAAATGGGGTCCCATTACCATAATTCCTTGAAGAAGTGTTAAAAGAGTGTTACAAATGCCTGCTAATGCTATTTCATGCTTTCTCTTAACACCTATCAATGATTTAGAAGTTTGCAAGGATCCTCTAATACTTGCTTATCCAGATATTATATTTTATAAATAATGCTGATCTATGTAGTTCATCAAACTCCAGAGAGATTGAATTCCGCCGATATAGCATTTAGTGTTTAATTCGGCTTTTAACTGATTGTGTGATAACGCAAAGTAATTATCCTGCCGTTAAAACCTTTTACAAGTATGAACATTTAGTGATTTCTTATCACCTTCATTAAAACTTGTAACTTGGGAAACTCAAATACGACGAGTGAAACCTTTATTTGATATGACTGCCATGTCCCACCCATGTTCACATTAATAATGAGTGTGCTAAGTGCACAAGAGGATAAGTGGAACCTTTGCATTTCAATGACAGAAAAAAAGCCCAAGGGGATTTAGTTATGTTCTGGTTTCGCCCCTTCTGTAGTCGGTGATCTTCAGAAGAAGTGGCAAGCTGCCATTGGCACTTTAGAAAAGTGTTTCAAAACACTGACAAGTATTAGAGAAATGTTGGTGAATGTAAACAGCCTGCCTAAAGCAATAATACCTTTGTTCAGATCATGTGTATTCAAGCTTGCTTCTATGGATACAAGTATTGAAAGCCAACTCCTAACCGATTGAATAGATAGTGGGTATTAACAGGAATGATAACTTTATGGCTGCTCATAAATACAATGGTCTTTAAGCATCTATCATCTATCTAATCCTTGTGCTACCCATAAATGGTATGTCCACAAAATAACCCATATAAATTCCCAATTTATATAATAGTAATAACAATAATTTTTATTTTGACTTCATATTAACTAAAGACTAAATTAAATACTGAAGTATGATTGAAGGAAAAGGATGACCTTTCCTGGCTCCTTGCTGGACAATGCATTGAGTCTTGTGTCTTGTAGGCAAGGTTCTTCACCTCACATATGGAGAGTTTACCTCAGGGGAACTGTCTCTCCCTACAGAGACACCAGCTGCCATAGGGAGTATTATTGGAAACAGATATACAAATTAGTTCTACTCCAGAAAGAAGAAAAGTGTCTCCAGTGCCAATATCTATAGTACATTGTATGTAAATACCAAACCCATTAAGTAGCCTTTAATCTTGGGATATCTCCAGTTTTTTATATATTAAAAAACTCTTGCCATAGACACAGTATATTTAAAATATTACACCTATTGTCTTGTAACACAGTCACTGTCACTTGATTTTGCTACCTGTAGTGTTATCTACTTACAATCAGGCATCAATCCAGATTCCCCATTGTCATCCATATTTATCTAAGCTTAATGGGCAGGTTACTTCAAAAAAGTAGATAAGCAGTTGCCAGACAGCGCTGGAGCTATTTATCCCCAGGGAAGAAAAACATGTATATGTTTTCTTGAGTATGAGAAAAATAGTCGTGTACAGGTAACGCCTCAATGCAACTTTAACTGTGTGACGTTAGTGCCAAAATGAACTGTACAACACCAGCCTTTTGTTATAGCGAGTGATAGTGCTAAGCAATTAATCACCCCATGTATTGAGATTATCATTACTAGAAATCCATTTGACCTTCTATTGGACCTGTGTAACAGATGGCCCCCTGTGGGCCTGACTACACATGACACCCATTGTTTTGCCTCTTTTGTTGCAGCGTATGACATAAAAGCAGATCACTCTGGGAGTTTCCTGTTACAATTTGCTGGAAGCAAGCATTTCTTGACTTGCAGTTACATGCAAGCAATGGACATTTAAAGCCACTTATGTAGCCTCATCCTTAAACAAAGTCTTTACATTCATAAATATTTACAGGGAACAATTTTTGAATGAATATGAGTCAACACTTAGGAACTATTAATGCAAAATATCTATACTTTTATATACAGTGAAATTATCCAACAATTCACGAGATTATTATCAGAGTGACCCTGCTGTTTTTAGCACCTGAAAGGGGTATTCTCATCTGGGTATTCACACTCAATTCCATTATTCAATGTTATTAATTTTTTTTTACCTGTGCGAAGATAATTTCTCATAAATGTAGTCATATGGTCACTTAGAAACAAGACTGTGTCTTTGGATACAGCCACCTTTGCTGGAGGGATTGCACAAAGAAACAGAAGGTTTTTGTATATGAAATGTCCGGGATTTACTGCATAACACCACAACCGTCCAGCGGTAATGATTGCTGAATCCAGGAGGTCAGGCAGGGCTCAATAGCGCATGTCTGGCCACCGCTGCCAGAGGCCACCACTGCCAGGTGGTCGTATCTGAGGAAGCTATCTCGTTTTTAAGGGACACCATGGCCACCTTTGTCAGAAATTATCTTCACACAGGAACATTTTTTTTTAAATAACATCCAATTGAAGAAATGTTTGCATATTAAAAATGAAATAAATTAAATGTAAATACCCAGATGGGAATACCCCTTTAAGCCTCATACAATGATCAGAACGTAGGTTAGGCAGTGTCCAGGTATAAGCTGGACCCTAAACCAGACTTGGGGATCCAAAAGCATCCCATATGGGGAGACTAATACTGTTAAGGATACATTAACATTTGAGGTTATAGTACAGATTTTGTATTGAGGCCCAGAAGCTTCAATGTACACATCTATAAATGGAGCCTCAATGTAGTGACAGTATACATGAGCTCTCTTTTTGTACTGGCATCGTGTGAAAAGTCAAAATGATCGACCAGTGTTTTGGAAATAAGCTCTAAATATATATTAGAATTGTTATCACTTTTTTTCTATTATGTAATATTAATTGTTTAAAGACATCTTAAAATTTTCTGAAAATTGCCACACTAAATATTTCTTCATCCATTAAAAATGATATGATTTTTTGTGTATTAGTCATATCACTTTATTGCTGTATACTTGGCACATTCCTATAGGATAAGAGGCATACTATTCCATACTTAATAGTACAGCAATCTAACTAATTGATAGCAGTCCCTGTACTTTCTATTTTAGTATTGTGTTTGGAATCTTCATTGTAATTAGCTTTAACAAAGCGGCTATGAATCAACCTTTATCCGTCTTCTTTGTGTCATATACGTAGCTCATGGTTTTGCCAGTTTTACGCAATGCCTTTGTTGGAGTATAAACATGGAACTGGGATAGCTGTAAATACTGCATATTAAATGTTGCTAAGTTGCTATTATCAAAGGGTAATTTACTTGATTATATGGAGAGACAGCATGAAGTTGTGAAAATTGCCAAAGGAAGAGAGGACAGCTGTTTCTGACAAAACATATGAGCAATGGCATGGGGGTGTAACTCAATATATACTGTAAATAGGCAGAACTACTTCCTCTGCTGTAATTGGAGATAAATCACTATACTGTTCTCAGCAAGAATAAACATATCTTGTGTGACTCAGTGTATTCCTGGCCTAACCCTTCTTGTCCGTTGTTCAAGGATTATAATAGCATAGGTGAGGCTTAAAACCTGAATATGTGTCTATGCAATCGTTTTCCGTAACACTGATTACTGGTTAAGTACAACAAAGCAAACACACATGAAGCCAAACAACCAACGAGAAGGTTTGCAACTAATCATTCAACGAAATATAATAGCAATAAACAAAGTGACATTGTGTTAAGAGCCCTTTCTGAATCTATGTACAAATGTTAGTGCTCTACATTAAAATGCCAGCAATCAGCAAATAAGCAAATGATTGTACGTCAACCATATACTCACTTGTAGACGGGATATGCTGCAGACACAATGCAAAGTGTATAAGAGGGGTCCGGGGAATGTGCAAGAGACCACAATTGCGATTACTCATTCACCCTCTTTACAATTATTGAACCGTAAAAGTGTAAGTTTAATGAGTGCCAACTTATTATTACTAGTAATCATCATGCACAAAAAAAAAACACCTGTGTAAAAGGACGCTCACAGTTAATTTCTGTAAAGAACACATTTTTTTGCATGTTATCGATTAATATTCAATCCGTAAAAGGAAATCTACCATCAAATTAAAGCATAATAAAAAACTGAAACTTTTAAAATTATGATAACGAGCCTAAAGGGCTCCTGGGTGTGTTAACAGAGCCCCTCTGTGCTGTAGATTGAAAGGCACAGGTTTCACTGTCTCACCTTTCCCCACTGCTCCCTCAGTACATCTCCCCTACCTCTGCCGGATGTAAACTACAGCGCATAGTGGGAGGGGAAGTGCTACTTACACACTGTAACAGCCTGTGAAGCTAAAGCACAGAAGGGCTCTGGTAACACCCCAAGCTTAATTTTAAAAGTTGATTTTAGAAGGAATGAGGCCATGAATGATAGTTATAAGAAGATTATAAGTAAGGGTTCCTGGTTTATCATGATCGATTTTGATGGTAGACATACTTTCATGTTATCAATAAATGGAAATTTATATTATTATAAGTAGAGATTCATTTTTCATGTTTTCGAGGAAATTTGTCTGGGTTAAAGGAGTTGTCTAACTCAAAGATACTCTTGTTGGATGCACCATTGTTTTTTATTAAAATAAATTAAAAGGAACCATCGGTTGGCTTTTCACCCCACACACCACCATATTCACTATGGTTTAACCTGATCTACTTATGGATCTACTAAGAGGCGAGGGCCTATTAGCTAATCTGGCTTGTAATATATTGGGTGTGGCGGTTTGATTAAGACTGGCTGTTTTTAGTGTGGATTTTTACATTCACAGTATTCCAATTTTCTTTCGAAGACCTGATACTGGATTCTTTTAAAGTCAAATAATGGTTGAACTAAGCTCTCAAATCTGTGACTGAATTTTCAGGTAAAATACTCATTTATTTCATTATATACTCATGAATTATGGGTGGTTGTGTAGAAATTGTGCTGATAATTTAGTTGAAGTAATAATGGATACTTGTTAGAGAACAATTGAATGTAACAGATCTGAATCTGGTCATATGGCAAATAACCACTGAGTAATTATGCATAATATGGGATTTTCTTTTTCCGACAACTATATGAGTAGCCAGTTTCAGGTCCAACCCTAGTGTCTACTGAGAAGCAAAACAAACTCTGTGCCATTATTTAAGGCTAAGACAATAAAATACTCATCTGCTGCTTATATAGAAAACTTTTTTGAGTACAGTTCAGGTTAGAAGACTATAAATGTGTTAAACAGCTGATATAAAGGATCCTCAGTTTCAGGGTAAAAGCCTCATTTGTGTAATATACTTCCACACTAGGAAACCTCTGACAACTTGCTACTACTGTATTTACTTGTAGTTATAAGCCCCTTCTGTTTTGAACAGAAAGCAAACAGAACACTTAGCACCCATCTGTAAATACAGCAGTCCTTGTCTAGATTTCTTTTAAGTGTTTGCCAGCAATTGTTACCTTGTATTTACTTTACCGCAGTCAAACAACTGGTTTATGCTCTTACACAGGAAATTCAAGGAATGATTATTTTCTATGTATCTTAAAGGAATTGTCCAAAATTAGATAAAAAGGTTTGCTTTTCCCGTAATAGCAGCACTCATATCTGTAACCCATTGTTTGGCTGTGTTACACAGAGTCCACCATAGGAAATCATTCTGTAGTACCATCCTACTATCTGTGCAAAATAACCCATTTTCAGGGCATAGCTAAAGGTTCATAGGCCCTCGTGCAAAAATTCAGCATGCAGCTACCCTTTTCTCCTGATGCCCCAGCAAAATAATTTTCTTTAAGAATACCTGGTAGGATTTCAATAAAGCATCCAGACACCCATCAAATCATGCTTACAACAAAAGTAATAATTTCTCATTCAATTTAACCCCTTTTTGGCCAGGTCTCAACCCCTTAAAGACGCATGATGTATAGTTACGTCATGCGTCAGCGGCGGATCTTAGGAGAGTAAAATCCAAGGCCACAACAAAATAGTGCAAATGCATAGATTTCTTTACCAATTTTACTGCAATTTTTTCCCACATCCCAGTACATGTAATGGAATATTAACCCCTTATTGACCACCCATACGGATATCTCCGTCGGCCTATTCTAAGGGTGAAGACACACGTGGCGTTTTTAGGCCGTTTTTGGTTCGAAAACGCATGCATTTTTTTAACAGGTTTAACCAATTATAACCAATTATCTTAATTCAAACTGGTCAAAAATGCATGCGTTTTCAAAAAACGCATGCGTTTTTTACAATCTGAAAACGCACTAACTAAAAACGGCCCAAAAACGGCCTAAAAACGCCACGTGCGTCTTCACCCTAAGGCCTGCACGTCGCCCGTGCAAAGAAGAGAATCATTGATTCTAAAATTTTCTTGAAAATTTGAGAGAATGCTGTTCGATTTGGTTTCATACTTATTGGTCTAAGGATCATCATGACTTCTTTATTTTGCGCAATATCTTACTTTTTTTGTGATACAATGAGATCTATTAAAAAATCTTAAAGGACCCTTTTTATTTTTAGGGTTTTTTTAAGGTTCAATTTACAAAAACTGGAGAAAAAAGATTTTTTGTAATGTATAGTATATTGTTTTTCAGTTTTCAATGTAACTCATTTCTAAATGTGTACTACTATTTTGTATGTGTTTTTTTTTTCATCATATGTGCCTCATTATAGGTACCTCATTATAGGTTGGTCTCCTGGAGGAAATTTTCACAGTTTTGTTTTTTTTAATTTAAATGTTTTTTTCACTTTCAGGTTTTCACCTGTAACTGGAGCATCTGTAATAGTTATTTTATAGCTAACATGTCAGGAAATGTTCCCCCTTCACCTAAAATTCTCCTGAGATGCCTATAAATATTACATACAATATGTGGGTTGGAATTTGAAAGTGTGTGTATACTATGTCCACATACAAGTAGAGAGAAATGCTGTATAAACAGGTGAGCTTGTGGTTCACCACACTATGTTGTTGTAGCTGAAATGAAGGCTGATAAGTTCAAATCCCACCTGAGACAAGTTTATAGGCATCTTGTTGTGGAATCTTACAGGAGACTGCCCTTAGAAACAGGAAAGAAGGGGAACATTTACTTCCAATTCAGAGAGGAACTTCCTCTCAACAAAAAAACACATTGAAAGAATCATATAAAGGCTCATTCACACTCCCATTTCTTGGAGACATATGAGGTATAGTAAATGTGTCAGGTCATACGCATCCCCACATCCATTTCTATGACTATGCCCATTTGGGGCTTACATTGCTCTGTTCCATGATAGGTTCTGTCAACAGTTTAAAAATGGAAACCTTAATGGTCTCCAAATAGTACTACTTTTAGGAGCTTTTAATTCGACCTCGCAAACTGAACTTTAGTTCACATGTAAACTGATCCTAAATTTTTTTATGTTTAATGGTTGAAAACAGTATACATACCGTAGTAGTCCAAACAGGGTATTTTGAGCGGCACCGTGTATATATAGATATTCGGGTGCAGGTCCGACAGTGACTCCAATATATAGTAGTAGACAATTGAGAAGCAGCACTCCGGTATTTCCAATGAAGAAAAGGGTTTTATACCACCAACATAGTGTGACGTTTCGCCAATTCGATCAAGGCATTATCAAGCATGCCTTATACATACCGTATATATTCATGTATAAGCCGAGTTTTTCAGCACAAAAAATGTGCCTCGGCTTATACACGAGTCTATAAAAAACCCCAAACTTATATACTCACCCTCCAGCGTCCCGATGCTCCACGCGGCTCCCTGATGTCAGCTCAGCTCGCCTTCTTTCTTCCGCGCGGCTCCTCTTCTTGGAGCGCAGCCATGTTATCTTCCAGTCGGCCGGCCGACGCATACTGATGACATCAGCAGCGGCCACATCATAGTATGCACCTGCTGGAGCTGAGTCGTCATCGGGGAGCCGCAACAACATCGGAGAGCCACGGCGAGCAATGGAGGGTGAGTATATAAGTTTATTTTTTTTAAGTGCTGGGGGGGCAGGCTGTATACTACATGGGGGCAGGTTGGCTGTATACTACATGGGGACAGGCTGGCTGTGTACTACATGGGGGCAGGTTGGCGATATACAACTAGGGGCTGGCAGGCTGTATACTACTAGGGGCTGGATGGCTGTATACTACTAGGGGCTGGCTGGCTGTATACTACATGGGGGCAGGCTGGCTGTATACTACATGGGGCAGGCTGGCTATATACTACTGGGAGCTGGCTGGCTATATACTACATGGGGGAAGGCTGGCTATATACTACTGGGAGCTTGCTGGCTATATATATTACGGGGGGCTGTGACCAGTGCATTTTCCACCCTCGGCTTATACTCGAGTCAATAGTTTTTCCCAGTTTTTGGTGGTAAAATTAGGGGTCTCGGCTTATACTCGGGTCGGCTTCTACTTGAATATATATATGGTAGGTAACTTATTTTAGCAATTTTATTTTGGAATGTGATACTGGTTATAACTCCTATTGTGGTGTCCTCATCATCCTTCTTCCTCTAAACCCAGCAAGTGGAGTTAATACCAAAAATGTTGGTCTCATCTGACCACATGATCTTCTCTCATGCCTTCTCTGGATAATGCAGATGGTCACTGGCTGACTTCAAATGGTCCTGGACATGTGCTGGCATGGGCAGGGGGACCTTGCATGCAGTGTGGGGACAGGTGACTATTATAAAGGTAACAAGTTCAGGTATGTGCAATAATACAGGTAATGGGGCACATTTACTAAAAACAGGGAAAACTACACTAAATGCAGTTTGCCTGTAAATAGCACAAGGGGTGCCAGATTGAGGATTTCTGGTGCTGCCTGCACTGCCCCGACAGAGTACAACAACCTTTTTTCTGGTGTAACTTTAACATAGGACTTGAGACACAGTTCTGTTGGACTTTGCATGACAAATCTGGCGTGCTCCAACTGAGCACTGGAACGCTGCCTAATTTGTGTTGCGTGATGCCTAGTGCAGCTGTGCCACAAAAGGGTTGCGTGAAACACAATTGTGGAGCAGGCACTTCTTAAATACCTGTGCAAGCAATTTGCATCTAAAAGAATGTCAAAGTCAGATGGAAAACTGGCACAAAGCCCTTAGTAAATGTGCCCCAATGAGTCCTGGGTTAGGAGAAGCTACTTAAAGCAAAAACAGGGCTGAGAGACAGAATTCTTGCTTGTTGGTAGCTGGTCAAATACGTATTTCATGCATAAAAATGCAAATTAATCAATGTGATTAATTAATCAATTCAATGTGATTTTGTTTTTTTTTTTATTATATAAACTCTCACAGTTGAAGTGTACCTATAATAATAATTAAAGACTTGTCTACTTTTTGTAGGTTGGGAGACTTGCAAAATCAGCAGTGTATCAAATACTTACTTTCCGCACTGTAACTCGGCTTCTAAAGACCTAGGATTAGGCAACTAACCAACATTAAATCTTGAAACTAAAAAAAGCCGTTTTAAAAGGTAAATATTTTATGTTAAACTGTCTCAAAACATCAGGTGTACTATAGTAGAACTATTTAGAAGAAAACTGATGAACCCTGAAGTATTACACTTGGCTTAAATTTGTTAGGCAATTTACCTACTTATATATGTATATATGCAATTTTGTGTAAAATATGTAATTGTTAGAAGTGCTACTAACATACAAATTAACTGAAATCATATACTGTCATAATGGGGATGATTGAGAAAATTTGTCAAGCATATTTACTCTTCAGAAGTAAGGGTTAACAACAAATATTGACCTTTACCTAATTGCTACCATTAGCTGAAAACATTTGGTCTAAATGTGCCCTTTGAATTGCAGTTAAATGCTCCCATGCTTTGGTGATACAATTTTCTTCTCATTTTACATATTTTGCTCTGTGTTGTGAGATACCTGGAAAATGGATGCCTCCTTTAATAGGAAATTGAATAAGAGGTTTTTTTTAACCCTTTTACGACCCGTGACTTAATAGCACGTGACAGGTTGGCTGTGGTTGCAGCATATAGCAGCAAATACTTACCGGTAAAACCCATGATCAGTACTATAATGACGGGTTTTCACTGCATTTAACTCCGTAACGGAAAATAGCACCCAAAGTCGAAAATGGCGCTTTTTTGCCATTTTGAAAAATATAAAAAAAACAATAAAAAGTGATAAAAAGGTCGTTGAGTCCTAAATATGGTAGCATTGAAAACTTCATCAGAAGTTGCAAAAAAAGATACCACCCACAGCTCTGGACACCGAAGAGTAAAAAAGTTATTAGCGCCAGAAATGGCAAAATAAAAAGTAAAAATTTTCTGCACAAGTTTTTAATTTTTTTAAATGCATGAAAACCTATTCAAATTTGGTATCCCCGTGATCACACCGACCCAAAGAATAAAGTAGACATGTCATTTGGGCCGCACAGTGAAAGCCGTAAATTCCAAGACCACAAGAAAACGCCACAAATGCGGTTTTTCACCAGTTTCACTGCATTTTGAAATGAGGTCATACTCAGACAAGCAGTGATGCTCCATGTGGCATACACCTGGGCTCTAGTGTCTCTACATACACTGAGAAATATTGTGCTCTCTGTTTGGAAAATAAAGCTTTCAATGAGTAAAGGAAGTGGAATTAGGCATGTCTGTGTGTGGGTAAGATGCTTTACCCAAGGTAAATAAACATGGTATATAGCCAGGGGCAACACATGCTTGCTATAAGACTTTACATCTACTTGAATAAAATAGATAGGCAAGATAATATAAATATATGGTTGTTTTATCACAACATTTCCCAATCTAAACTCCCTTTTTTTTAAAATAAAACTCAAATATTACACTTTTTATTTTTTATTAATGCGTTTGTACTTCTGCAATTTCACTAGTAAGGTCAATGTAAATCTTAGATCAGCAGCCAATGGAGAGAATATAAATAGTCCAGAAGAAAAATTGGATGTAGTCAATGTTCCCCTTATGTTCTTTCTTTCTTCCATCTTCCATTTGTAATTAAATATTTGACATTTGCTTGACAGCAACACAAAATGTATTATGGAACAAATGTCATTGCAGGATACACTAATGCACTGGAAAAATAAAACAACAGAACAAAAAAGTCATTGCCTGTATTAGGGCGATTGATTATATAGAATCATGGTCTGGTGTTGTGCAGCAGCATGTTACAATTTATAATGATGAAAGCAACATGCTGGCATGTGTGAGCCTGGCCAGTCGTGCGTGATCCAATACAAGCTAGACTGGAGGGTCAAATGCAAAATTCAGATCAGGGAAATAATCATGAGAGGTATAACAAGAGATTCAAATAGTAAAAAACTGTGGAATATTAAGCCCTGTCAAGTCAATTTACATGAGGTAATGTATGCAGTCCCGGAACCTAAGACAGGCCAAAAAGTTCTTATGAACCGTACAAGGAGACTAGTACAAAAAATATGTTATATAATTGGGGGACATACAGATGTTGCACTGGGTCCCAATATGTCATTGTTTCAACCACTACCTATCAAAACACAATGTGGGAGATTTTTCAGAAGTCTCTGAGGTAAAACTGTTCTGGTTTCCCATGAAAACCAATCATAGCTGAGATTTAATCTTATAAACAACTGTGGTAAAGTGAAAGCTGCGCTCTGATGGGTTACCATGGGCAACTAGAACAGTTCTGCTCTCAGACACTTCTGATAAATCTCCCCAAATATGCTTTATGCTATGTTTTTTCATGCTTAGCAATTGCTCCCGACATGTACACTGAGTGTATATCCATAGACATATAATGGCAGGCGGAGGTATTTTGTCTGTGTCTGACCATCATACTCTGCATACTGGGGGAAACAACGGATAGAAAGAAGCATCACGCTACATCTTTCTATGCTGTGCCTTCGTGCTGAGTGACGTATACACTCAGCAGAAGCCATTGGTGGCAATGGGGAACAGATGCAAAGTATTACATCCCTCCTCCAGACTCTGCTGAGAGTACACTCAGGGAGATCCCCAGTGACGTAACAGTCCATACTGGGGGAAATACCTTGAACATTACCGGTGATTGGCTGCTACTGATTTTCACTCCTTTGAGGTTGAGAGGAGCACAGGACAACATATCCCACTGTATGAGCATAAACTGGGATGTGTCCTAACCTTCAGTTGCAAGGGTACTTAAGGAATCATTAGAACGTATCCATACAACAGAGGGACAAAAACGCAATGTGAATCTAGCCTTAGAATCATTAAGGTTGACTATTATATGGTTTCATAGTTTCATAGTTTCATAGTTTATACGGTTGAAAAAAGACACTTGTCCATCAAGTTCAACCAAGGAAGGGAAGGGATTGGATGAGGAAGGGATTTAGGGGAAACAATTCTATATAACATAACCATCAATGTTATTTAGGTGTAAAAAGGCATCTAGACCCTTCTTAAAGCTCTCTGCTGTCCCTGCTGTGACCAGCGCCTGAGGCAGGCTATTCCACAGAGTGACAGTTCTTATAGTAAAAAAGCCCTGTCGCCTCCGGTGATTAAACCTTGTTTTCTCCAGACGGAGACAGTGCCCCCTCGTCTTTTGATTTGATCTAATCTGAAACAACTTTCCACCATATTTTTTATATGGACCATTCATATATTTAAATAAATTAATCATGTCCCCTCGTAGTCGTCTCTTTTCCAGACTAAATAAATCTAGTTGATTTAATCTTTCCTCATAACCAAGACCCTCCATACCCCTTATCATTTTTGTGGCTCTACGTTGAACCCTCTCCAGCTCCAGGGCATCCTTTTTATGGACCGGTGCCCAGAACTGGACAGCATATTCCAGGTGAGGCCGAACCAGTGCCTTGTACAGGGGTAATATTACATCCCTATCACGAGAGTCCATACCACTTTTGATACACGACAAGATCCTACTAGCTTTAGAGGCAGCTGATTGACATTGCATGCTGTTATTCAATTTATGATCTACTAGTACCCCCAGGTCCTTCTCAACAAGGGACTCTCCCAGATTTACTCCCCCAAGGACATATTTTGCCTTTGGATTATTGGCCCCCAGGTGCATAACCTTACATTTATCCACATTAAACCTCATTTGCCAAGCGGATGACCAAACATTCAGTTTGTCCAAGTCACCCTGCAGCCTATGTACATCCTCCATAGACTGTATTACACTACACAGTTTGGTGTCATCTGCAAAAATAGACACAGTGCTATTAATTCCTACCTCTATATCATTAATAAATATATTAAATAGTAGTGGGCCAAGCACAGAACCCTGGGGTACACCACTCATAACTGGTGACCATTCCGAGTAGGAATCATTGACCACAACTCTCTGGATACGATCCTTCAGCCAGTTTTCAATCCAATTGCAAATGATTTCTGCCAAACCAATAGACCTTATTTTACCCATCAGGCGTCTATGAGGGACAGTGTCAAATGCCTTTGCAAAGTCCAAGAACACAATATCCACAGCTGCTCCTCCATCCAGGCACCTGCTCACCTCTTCATAGAAGCAGATAAGGTTAGTTTGACAACTTCTATTCTTAGTAAACCCATGCTGGCTGTCACTTATTATACTATTTGATGTCACATACTCCAGCATATAGTCTTTTACTTAACCCTCCAATACTTTCCCACAATGGAAGTTAAGCTTACAGTCTGTAATTGCCTGGCAAAGTTCTAGAGCCCTTTTTATATATTGGCACCACATTTGCCTTGCGCCAGTCACTTGGCACACACCAGACATTACGGAATCCCTGAAGATTTAGACAGTGGTACAGCAATAAAGAACTGAGTTCTTAAGAACTCGGGGTGTAACCCATCTGGTCCAGGAGCTTTGTACGCATTGATTTATTGAGCTTAGATTGGATAAGTCTACATTTAGCCAGTCTAGTATATTACAGGTGGCATGACCCGCACTGGTACCACCCAGTCAGAAGTTCTCTCTTCTATTGTATAAACGGAGCTAAAAAACCTATTAAGTAACTCCGCCTTCTCTTGGTCTCCAGTCACCGATGCCCATTTTCAGAATAAAGGGGTCCAACCTGTTCTGACCCTTTTTTTGCATTGATATACTTAAAAAATTTCTTGGGATGTTTTTTGCTATCTTTAGCCACCTGTCTTTCATTTTGTATTTGGCTGATTTGATTTCTTTTTACAGATTTTGGTAACTTTTTTGTAAGTATTGAAAGTCTGGTGACCATCAGATTTATATTTTTTAATGCCTCTTTTTCTCATTAATGCCCTTTAACTGTAGCTGTAAGCCACGAGGGGTGTAATCTGCGCCGTCTATACTTGTTACCTATTGGAATAAATTTAGAAGTATAAAAACCCAGGATAGATTTGAATTTCTCGCATTAACATTAGTATCACCATGTGACAGTATCTGATCCCAGTCTGTATCCACTAGTGCAGCCTGAATTTCTGGAAATTGGCCCTCTTAAAATTCAAAGTTTTCGATTTTCCACCTGTTCTGCTTTTTAAAGTTTAAGAGGAAAATAATTATATATGATCGCTGTTCCCAAGGGGTTCCCGGACCTGACATTTTGGACAATCTCCTCATTGTTAGAAATCACAAGGTCCAACAATGCGTCACCTCTTGTGGGATCTTCTACTAGCTGCACCAGAAAATATCCTGAAGAATGTTCATAAAAATGTTTCCCCTTCATAGATGAAGACGAGCCCTGACCCCAATTTATATTTGAAAGTTAAAGTCTCCCATATCACTACGGTCCCCTCCTGTGCAGCCCGCTCCATCTGTTTATATAGGTGACCCTCTATTTCCTCAGAGATGTTAGGGGGTCTTAAATTACACCCAAAATAATTTTTTCAAAGCTCTCTTGGCTTTGAATTTCAACCCACAAAGTTTCAGCCTCCTCACACTCTTCTGGACCACTGACTCATTCACAATCGCTTTTAGTCTCTTCTGACATACAGACATACACCACCTCCCCTCCTATTGCCCTGTCTTTCCGAAAGAGTGTAAAACCTTGAATATAACACCCCAATCATGCGATGCATCAAGCCATGTCTGTGCTACACCAACAACATCTAACTGTTCCTCTAATATCAGAGCTCAAGCTCGCCCATTTTGCCTGTGATACTTCTGGCATTTGTGAACATACAATTTAATTTTCCACAGTTATTTATCTGATTAAAGTAATTTTACTGGCACATATATCCTCCCACTGTTCTGAAACTTGTGGATCTCCTTATCCACCGCCTTGGTCCACATACACGCCCACCTCACCACCCACCAACATAACCTGCCCCCTCTCTGACCTGTCTACCCCTTCAGTGTCTTCTTTTCCTCCTCCCCCGATCCTAGTTTAAATACTCCGCCACCCCTGCTAGGATCCTCTCCCAGCACAGCAGCCCCCTTCCACTTAGGTGCAAGTTATCTGCAGAAAACAGCTTGTACCCCAGTGAAAAGTCAGCCCAGTGCTCTAGGAACCCAAATCCCTCTGCTCTACACCAGGATCTGAGCCATGCATTTAACTCCCTGAGTCCGCTGTCTGCTCTGTGTAGCGCATGGCACAGGTAGAATTCCGGAGAACTACCTGGAGGTCCTTTCCTTAAGCTTTGAACCTAGTTTTTAAAATTATTCTTAGGCTCCTCCACCTACCATCTATTCTGTCATTGGTACCAACATGGACCACGACAGCTGGGTCATCCCCAGCCCCTCCCAGTAATTTATCCACCCTTTCCACCACATGCCGAACCTGGCACCAGGGAGACAGCAAACCATTCGGTTGAGGCGGTCTTGGCGACAAATTATTCTATCCGTCTTCCTGATTATAGAGTCCCCTACAACCACTAGCTGCCTTGGCTTGCCTGCACTCCCATCCACCCTACTACTAGCTGGTCTGCTCCCCGGCTGTGAGGGAGAGCAGGATACGCTAGGGCTGCCATTTCTGACACTGACGTCCTGACATCATTGCACAATTTTGCAATTTTGCTTGGATGTTCAGAGTCAGAGTTGGCCTTCCTTTTCTTTGACCCTTCCTACCCCTCATTTTACAGTAACCCAGTACCCACCTGGCCCTGCTGGCTTTCCTTCACCTCACTTCTACCCGCTTATTGCTTGCTCAGTGAGCAGCATATCCTCTCAAGATTGTCAATTGCTCGCAGCCGTGCAATATCTTCCTCCAGATCTTAACACGAGCTTCTAGTAGAAAAAATAGGGCACATCTGTCACAGCGGTATTCACCCTGGAACTCCTGTCCAGCAGTGTATACATGTGACAGAGTGTGCACTGGAGCTACCACCAATCTTGCGCCACATCCAAGTTACAAAACTGGATGAGTATATAAATCAAGAGATATAAAATGTAGGTTACTTACAGTTTCGTGGACTTCTTTTTTCAAACTCGCTTTTTCAACTCACTTAAGTTCACTAGCCACTTAGAAGCACAAGCCAAAATGAGCGAGCTCAAAAGTGAGTTGCTAGACCTTAATTATCAGGTGTGAACACTAATCCCTCCTCCAATTAGCAGACCAGGCAAAGAAAGGAAAAAAAAAAAAAAATCTATTTAAATTGTGACACTAAGAAACGTGCCTTGCTATTACTGTATACTCAGTCCACAATCACCCAAACAACAGATTCATCTTACACACACAAAAACTCCGTTTTTTCACTACTTAAGTTCATAGCCACTTAGAAGCACAAGCCAAAACTGAGGACGCTTATATAGATATATCAATATATATATATCTATATATATATATATATATATATTACAGTATATATATAGATATAGATAATATATATATATATATATATATACACAACATCCCACACGGGGCCTAGCCTTTTTCTTGGGGCCTGGAGGCAGCCAGGGCCCAGAATACCGGAGTGGCTGTTGCGGCCTAGCATGGTAGTGTCATGGTGCTTGGTACGGGGACCGGAGACTTTCCCACAGACTGGCAGGTCTCCAGCGGATGGTGTATGCAAGAAATTAGATGAGGGAGAGGCTGTGGTACTGTTCTGTGGTAACCCTTAGAGTCTGTAGTATGTGTCCCTGGATGGTGGATGAGGGAGCCCGTAATGGTGATACAGTCGTAGCAGGGACCAGACAGAGGCAATGTTGTGCATAAAAGTAACTTACAGTTATATATATATATTTCACGGACAGTCCCTTTTTTATATACTTTTTTGAACTTCTCTGTTGCTAACCTTCTCTGTCTTGGAGACTCTCATTCCAGTGACCTTCTCGGACATTCTCATTCCAATGACCACCTTGGACACTCTCCTTCCAGTGACCATCTCAGACACTATCATTCCAGTGACTGTCTCGGACACTTTCATTCCAGTGACCATCTCGAACACTCTCATTCCAGTGACCATCATGGACACTCTCATTACAGTGACTGTCTATGTCCCCAACAGTCACTTTGTCTATAGGGAGATTTATCAGAAGTGTCTGAGAGCAGAACTGCTCTAGTTGCCCATGCCAACCAATCATTTTCTCACAGCTGTTTATAAAATTACAGCTTATCTCTGATTGGTTTCCATTGGCAACTGGAACAGTTTTACCTCAGACTTTTCAGATAAATCTCCCTCTATCTCTGTATCCCTATCCATCAAACTGCATACATGAGCTGTCTTCTGCTTATTGCCCATAGTAACCAATCACAGCTCAGAGCTCATATTAATGACCTGTGGCAGAATAGCAACCAATCATGGCCCAGCTTCTATCTACCACAACAGCAGCAGCAGACAATGGTTCCTGTATATGGTGGTTATTAAGTGGTCTTTGGAAAATGTGGGATGAAATTTCAGATCAAAACCGAGTCTATGACATTCCCTGAGTCACAGAGAAAATTTGGTGATTGTAAACGCAACGGTACAGATTCCTTTAGCGGACATACATACATACACACATACATAAATACAAACACATACACTTATATATTAGATTCTACATATATTTCTTGGTCCTGACACAGTTAATATCTTTATTTGTGCCTTCAGCATATCTTAACTTGACTTAAGGTGGATTACAATTCCATTAACATTTTCGTACATTTCCATACACTTTCTGAGGAGGAACAAGGTTCCTTGAAAAGCTAAAAGGACAAGACACATCTATAAATGGCTACACACATTCAGTGGCTGCTGGGTGAATGCTCAATATAAATTGGCTATAAATTTTGTTCCAATTAGATTCACCTATTTATAAGCTAACAACTTGGATTTTAGATCTTATTGGATTAGGATTCTATGAAGATGCCTGGAGGCAAAACTGGTATAGTTGGACAGCAGCGGCAGCACTGTAGCTGCTGTTGTTTAATTTAGTGTGGTTTGCACTTAATGAAAGGGATGTTTTTTTTTCCTGTGAGAATAAAAATAAATGGTGGTTATTGCTTTTTCT
Source organism: Engystomops pustulosus (assembly GCA_019512145.1). Taxonomy (NCBI): domain Eukaryota; kingdom Metazoa; phylum Chordata; class Amphibia; order Anura; family Leptodactylidae; genus Engystomops; species Engystomops pustulosus. The sequence goes on from CM033641.1 coordinate 202,612,629, forward strand.
CAAAGGTACTGCATTGTATGGTGTTTTCTTCTTTTACAGATGTTAATAAGAGGTACTGCACTACACAATGGAGTGCACATGAGACTAATGAAGAAGCTCCATAGCTACTGATGTATGCAGATGAAGCAGATGAGTAAGTAAACTCATACTGCAGTATAAGCATTTTGGGAACACATGGTCACACTACCATTGTAGTTAAAACCAGTCATCTGTCCCCTTTTCCTTTTATACACCCATTCCTATGTCTCAACCACTTCTCCCATTCCTTTTAATTTTTTTCCTATTTCCCCTGGGCATTATACCAAATCTCTTAACCACCAGATTCACACATAACTAATGTTGGTAGATTTTCAGAAATCCAACATTTCAATATAGTTTTCCTAGCACAACTTATAATATTGACCTATTTTCTTCTTTGCTTACCCTAAAATTCTTAACATACCATAAAACCCCAGTACTTACCTCTCCTGGCTCCAGGCTGTGGTCTTCAGCCAGGCCGCATGCTTGTCTCGTCTGGCCGCACGCTCCTGATGCTAGGGCGTGCGCGCGCTGTCTCTTTAAGATTTAAAGGGCCAGCGCCCTCCTTTTTGGAGCTGGCATCCCGGATGTATCTTCAGATCATTCTACTGAAGAGAAAGCCTACCTGAGCGTTTCCAGACGCCTCTGAGTCTCCTGGCGGTCCCGTGATCCTGTGGCGGTCCCGTAATTCTGTGGTGGTCTGGTAATCCTGTGGCGGTCTGGTAATCCTGTGGCGGTCCTGTTATCCTGTGGTGGTCCTGTATCCCAGTGGTCTTCTGAGGTCCCGCCAGCCGTCCTTCTGAGGTCCTGCCAGCCGTCCTTCCGAGGTCCTGCCAGCTGTCCTTCCGAGGTCCTGCCAGCTGTCCTTCCGTGGTCCTGCCTGCCGTCCTTCCAAGGTCCTGCCAGGCATCCTTCCCGAGGTCCTGCTATCCCGAGGACCTGCCATCCCAAGGTCCTGGCTTCCCGTGGTCCTGCCTTCCCATGGTCCTGCCTACCCGTGGTCCTGCCTACCCGTGGTCCTGTCTTCCCGTGGTCCTGCCTACCCGTGGTCCTGCCTACCCATGTCCCTACCTTGGCTGCCACCGCGGGCCTAGTTGCACCCGTGGAGCGACCTGGTGGCTCCCCGCCACAGCAAGACCATCCCACTTTGGGGCGGGCTCTGGCGAAGACCAGGAGTCCACTTAGACTCCGATCCCCGGTTGCAGCTAGCACCATCATCCCCCGCGGTGGTCCAGGGAGTCCACTGGCTTTAGTCCCAAGTGACTATTCCCATAGACTGTGACACTGTACAACATATCTGAAACCTTTCTTTATTCATCCCACAAATCCCCAGATTTTCGCTCCCTTTAATGAAATACTGTCCCAAATTGTGGTGATCTCTAGCCATTCCTTCTTACCCAGTATGTTTTTTCTTTTATAGCAATAGTATATAGATGTTGCGATAATTGTTGTCCTCAGATTTCTGCATGGGGCCCCCCTTCCCCTTAAAAAAAATATATATACGTAGGCTGCATTCACATAAACGTGTGCTCGCCCGGCTATAGCCAGGCAGGCACACATCGGGCATGCTGGAGAGGTGATCACGGCACACCCCTCCGCTCTCCATAGAGAATAGAGCCGCGTGGTCGTTCTTATGGCCATAGATAGAGCATGCTCTATCTTTGTTGCGGCCACGGCTAGGAACAGTGAGTACTCGTTGTGCTCACTGTACCGAGCCCAGGCACTATAGACGCCTATGAGGGATGTATATCCGTCAGCGAATTTGCAGCCAGATATACATCCCTCATATGTTCTTGTGAATGTACCCCTATACGGACATGTTTATACAATTACACACATTTATACACTGATACATACACACCTTTATATACTTATATACACATAAAGTTCTACACATGTATTGTCGCACCCATATACATACAAGTATACACACACATTTATGCAGTCATATACATTTATACAGTAATACAGAGTATACAAACTCATACAGTATATACACACATACAGTATACACTGACCATATATACACATACATGAAGTATAAAAAGACCATATACACACATACTGCATACATACAGAATATACACACATACAGCAAATACACACATTTAGTATATACAGCATATACACACACATACATGGAATACATGTACACATTCAGTATATAGAGCATATACATTCATATACAAAAGCACAGACATACACACACACACACACACATATATATATATATATATATATATATATATACAATAAATACAGCATTTGCATCTATGCATATATACACAGTATATTCATATATACACACAGTATATGCATATATATGCAATATACACATATACACAGTATATAAATATACACAATATATACACAATATACACAGTACATACATATATACAGTATATAAATATACACAATATATACATATATACACAGTATATACACAATATACACAGTATATACATAGTATATACACATACACATAGCATACACTGCTACGGCTGCTACGGCGGTAGTTACGCCACTGGTTGTCCTCCTCTGTCTCAGGGGAATGACCTGTCTCCACAAGTTTTCCAAAAATTCAATTTTTACCCTTGAACTCATAGATCCAGGCACCGTGACTGTGGTAATCTTCTTATAATTCTCATCCATGCCCACTTACTTCTAAAATCAACTATTTAAATTTTGGTAATGAGCCTAGCCCCCTTGTGATTTGGCTTTACAGGCTGTTACCTCTTCTTTGTCCCTCAAGCTCATTAGCATAATTTTAAAAGTTGATTTTAGAAGGAAGTAGGCTATGGATAACAAATATAAGAAGATTACCACAGTCACAGTGACTGGATCTCTGAGTAAGTGCCCCTGTTTTATCATGCTTAGTATATTTCTATAATTTCTGAAAAAGTTATTGCTTTTACATTACTGGTATTATAATTTTCATGCAGTGACTTACTTGCTATGTAATAAAGTGTGTACAATCATTATTGTGTATCTGGTGTAATTGGTGCTTTGACAAAGATTTAATAATTTAATGATTATATATTAATAATCATAAGATGTGACATCCATTTGGATATTGATTCAAATAAATAGATATATGCAGCATACAAAATAGTTACAATAATGAGTATTCCCCAATTGCTTAGCATACCTCATCTTTTTAGTGGTAAACCTTGGAGGAGTGTCAATATAAAAGTTGATGTGTAGTTTTCTCATCATATGCAAGTACTCTAATATTGAAGTGTAGAACTTGTAACATTTGGTTTAGAGGTTGAGCTCAACTAATCTTTACTTATTTTGCTTGGCGCTTCCTGATTGGTATGGTGGGTTAGTGGCCGAATGGTTTGCAGACGCTGTGAAACAAAATCCTTGTTTAAAAGTTTAGCTTGGCCATGTTTAAAAAATGTAAAAAACCATGATATAGTTTTATTCTTTTTCCTTAAATAAACACTTCTACCTACTTATCCACTTATGGTTTGGCAAAACTATTTACACAATCAAAATAATTATGAAAGTCTGACCGCTGACAATCTTATGTGAATAAAATGAAATCCATACAAAAACAAGTTCTGGAAAATGAAATATCTTACTGGGTTTATTCACACGGTTTTAGTATTCTGGCAGCAGAAAGAGGGAAAATATGAAATAAAATAATATTACCAAACAACGGTAAGTAAGAATAAGTAATCTTTTAAATAGCTGGTATTTAGAAACAGCATCCTTATATCTATGGGCTGTGCTTGGTACTGCAGTTTAGGCTCTTTTATGAGATTAGGTTAGTTATTTGCTTCATCTGAAATTTCAAACATAAGTCTCGAGGCTTCTAAAGTAATATTTTTTAAGAATGAAATTGTTATGTCTGTTCCTCGTCTTCTGCACTATGTATTGTCAGGCTGAGAAGACGCTGAATTCTATCTGGTTCTTTTCAATCGGCAATCTATACAGTGCTCTGTGGTTGGATTGCTGGTTGAATCTACCTTGTATGTTTCTCTGCAAACCTTGCTCTGAAATAGCACTAACTCTCATTCTCAGGGCTCTGCCCCTTTCACCTAGCAGACTTCCTACTCTAATAAATTCCCTTTGTGCACTAACCTGATTGCTGGTTAAAGATTTCCTTTCTAGATCTCTTTTCTGTATTTCACTTGCTATACATCTGTACTTCTGGTTTCTGGAAATTTGGCTTACATTCTTGACTATTCTTCTGTGTATACAATTTTGTACTTTATATACTATCTCAGTTTTGACCCGGATTGTTAACCTCCCCTTTGTGTTTGTCTCTTGTGCTATTTTTCCCATATGGCCTAGGATATGCAGAGGCAGGCAGGCAGGGTTGTTGGGGGGGATGGAGTTTTCTGTTCTGTCTGTTGTCCCCATACAGAAATTTAGTATTTTACCCTCCTTTAACATTGATCCTACTATCTAATTTTGCTCCACTTTCGCCACTTACTTCAATAAAGATCACCATTTGTGGATTTTGAACTTTGAAGTGCTACCCACTTCTTCCAAACACCTAATTTTGCTCCAACATAGATTTCTAATCCCTTAAATGTTGTGTTCTGATGAGACCACACTAACATAGTTATAGTGCTTTTGCATAGATTGTAATAAAGCTGGCTTGTAAATAATATAGGGAATGTTCACAGAAAGCCTAGGTTAAAAAAGTAGCTTAAACACAAAGCTGCTTTAGTAAATAAATAAGATTAACTTACCTGCCCCCTCCACGCCACCTCTGACAGCTAGATAATGGCTCTAGGTTTCTTTTGACTGTCATCATTTGAGATGCAATTCCAGGAAGGTCACCACTGCAACCTCATCACTGGAATTAGATGTAATTCTGAGGACTAAAAAGACAAATTTGGCAGTAGTAATATTTCTTTTTAAGATTTTTTGGTTATTTATAGACCTCCGGTATAGTTTTCAGTCCAAACATAAAAATGCATTACCATGTTGTTAGATTTCATAGCAAACTTCCTTTATCTTAGGATAAAAGTAGTTTCACAAAAATATCACAAAAATTAATATAAAATATCATATAATATAAAATATCATCTGTATCAATATTGATATACCTTATTTGGGTGTTTATAGCCTCAATGTCCATTTAATGTTCCTTGTTAAGGATAAGTCCAAACAGTCGCATATAGTCAATTCCGCTGACACAAGGGTATGGAGACCCATGCTGGACATGGCCGGCACTTGCATGGTATGTTATGTTTAGCAGAGATGGCGCTCACATAGTATGTAATATTTCGGAGGACCTGCCTCCTTCTTCAGACAATTTATTGTTTATAATAGAAATGCTGGGGTCAAAACAGCTTTTACTTTAGACACACTGTGATCCGATGGATGTATAGTCTATATTATAGCTGTATATATATATGCTTTTCTCTGTAAAGTATCTTCATAACAACTACAAATACTCGAGGAAAATAACCCATAGAATGAGTGGACAAAATAGCAGAAATACTTATAGCCGTATTGAGACTGGGGGCGAAAATAACATTGTTTTACAATGCTTTATTGACACATATTAGAATTAAATCACGTGTATCACATGTTTTATTGCCATAATACTGAGTCATCTTTGTTATTGGAAATATTCTTGTTTTCTGTTTTATTCTGTCATCATTGCTTCTAATCATGTTATTGATTTTGTTCCTGTCATGGTCATGAGTTTGAACTTGTATATTTTTCTAGAAAAGCTTCTGAACTTAGTGTATTGGATAACAGGACAAACTGGCCAAAAAAAGAGGTCACTGGCTCTGGTCAACAAAGTATTGACTGTCAGGAGATAAAATAACAGGAACCTTGTAATATAACCCTGGTAGTAGAAACATTCTGAGTAAATAATGACGTGATTTGGATGAATATCAAGTGCTCTAGTTTCTTGTTTGCTAGGTAAATACACTGCTTCAAGTGATTGTAACATTTGTGGCTCTTCTTTATACCTACTCTTTGTTTTTACCTTTGCATCATTTTCCTAAATATTTCTAGTACTAACTTTAATAAAAGTAAAAAAATTGTATTGAAGAGGAATGTGTATCATGAAGAGACATGTAGACTTACAATGTTTGCATGAGAAGATTACCAGTAGTAGTAGTAGAAACAGAAGCTAACAAACTGACCAACCATCTCATCTCTGGGGAAGTTCCCTATGATTTCTCCATCCAACATTAGATGTCAATGGTGATTGGGTTAGATCTTAACATGCCAAATCCCTCTGTTATCATGAAGCTCAGCCCACAAGCAATATAACATTCTTTATTCAGCCTCTTATTTAAAGCTGCCTCAACATGTGAAAGGAGATAAGACCACCTTCAGTGTTTGTTTAGAGTAAATAAAGTTAAGTGTATAAAAGTTTGAATAGTCTTCAGTAGAGAGAAAAGATGTTGGATAGATTAGGTGAATGGATGGTTGGAGAAAGTGGAAAGTAACACAAGGAAATATTTTTATATTTGTTTAATTTTATTGTTCTTGCCCTTAGTTCTATGAGTTGCTGCAGGACCTGGGCGTAGCATACTTTTGGCTAAAGAGGTGGAAGGGTGAGCACTCCGCCGGCTCCCATCTCTGTAGGGAGGCATGCTAAAGGGCCATATGTACAGCTAAAGATAGAGCACACTTGGGGCCAAAAAGTCTCAAAACGCATAAAATGTCCCAGCACATAAGCCTACTGGGACTGGAGTAACTATGAGACTTTAATGGGACTTTTTGCAAAAGTTGTAAGTCATGAATCTGGCTTTTCATGGCGTTGCACTAGCAGTAGATCTATGTTTACACCAGATTAATGAGAGGGGGAAATAGTCCTGTGAGACTTTTTAGCAGTGAAAAGTCCCCAAAATTTCTGAACTAAAAAAGCCCAGGAAAACCAATGATAAATAACTCCCAAAGTGTTTCACTATAGAGGCCGGCAGACAGATATTGTAGATAATATAGTCATGTGACAAGTATCCATATAATTTGAGTAAATTTAAGTGGCCCTTACATGTTTGGCACAATTGGCAGTCAACAAACTGGTTCACTATCCCATGTGTATGGGGAACCAGGGGACTCTACAGGGTGTTAAACATGCCCTATCCCTGTGTTCTCAGGGAAATCACAGATAAACTATGATTTTCATTTCTTCCTGAAAAAATGTCATAGAATCTACTAATTTGTAGCATAATATCACTTCAAAGATATTATTATTATTTTACTTTCCAGTTTTCATTATTTATTAAATCATGTAGCCCAAGATATTTTTAGCACTATCACACGACATGCGTACTGTAACACTGTAACAAGACTACCGTTGTTGTTTCTTTGGGGCAGGATAAAAATAAGGTCAGCACGAGCTTGCAGAGCTTTCTAAGGTTTAGCCTGCTTGAATTATTTCATGCTTGTGAAAGTTAAGCAGATGAGAAGCACATTAAATAAGATGACAGAATTCAGATTACACTTTTTTCCTTCTTCATTCCTGGTCTTTAGCTCAGTAGATGAATTCTCCCTTTTTTCAATTTACTAAGATGGTGAAATCTGCTTTGTGTGATTTATGAAGGAACTTGAAGCGATTAGTTTCATAGTGCATAAAAATTCCTCAGGTTCAGAGGGATGTCCAATCTGTTACACCATGAGCTGTTGACTGGATGAGAACATGAGCAGCTCGGAGCCATAAGGAGATTGTGTTGAGTTATTAAACACTTGTGCTAAAGCTGCTTATTGTTAATTCCTCAATGTCCTGCTGAAGCGATTGGATAAGATCAGATCGGATTAGATCAAAGAGCCTGGGAACCAGTCTTTCGAGCAGATTCATTTAATCAATAAAGAGGGCTGAGAGAGCGAAAGGGAGAGGGGGATAGATGAAAACACAATGTAAACAGGGGCTCAATGAATGTATGAATAAGACCAATACAGAGTAATTTTACAGATATGACATCAAATCTGTGACACTGAATAAGCAAATACATGGAAATAGTTAGAATACATAACACAATTGGAGAAAAATTATAATATTATATATTTTACAGAATTAATTTCCATCAATGTGAAAAATATAATTCTATCATAAAAATGAGTGCAAAAGCCTGTTGTTATCCATCTTAAAGGGACACTAATCCTAAAGTCTACTTTAACTGTATTTGCTGTGCAGTTGTCCAGGCTGGCTGTATTGCAGTTTTCACAATCAGATTACAGACAGGAAGTCCAAAAAATATACACCCCCTCATGATCTCCAGCTCTAATAATCCCCAGGAAAATCTAGTATTTTGTACATTCACGTGGTTGAATAATATAAACAGCAATATTCATATTTACATTTCTAAAACGTCTACTGAAAATCAGCTTTCCAGAAAAAAATCACAATGGCACGATGTCTGCAGTATAAGAATCAGCCAAGGAGAAGAGTGGTGCTCTTTTCTGGAAAACACAGTGGGAGATAATTACTTAGCTAAATGTGTAAGAAGCTCACTCAATTTAATTAAGTCGAGTTTATTTTGGAAAATCTCAAAGTTGGACATAATAGATATTTTGGTAAAAAATAAGTCAATCCGAGAGGTAGCCTAAGGAAAAGAAAAGTTTCTAACATGCTGCAGAATATGTATTGTCTCTTTAAATTATAAATTAGAATGTTCTCTCTATGTATCTATCTTCACAAAACTATGCCTGTGTACCATTCACTATGGCCAGATGTATCAAAAATGAGGCAGACTGCAGTAAGTGCCAGATAAATGAATACTACCGTATATACTCGAGTAAAAGCCAAGTTTTTCAGCACAAAAAATGTGCAGAAAAAACGTAACTTTATAGCGTCAGCGTCGCCGACAGCGAGTGGTTGACGTCATGGTGCTTGCTATGGCACCGCGTGGGGGGCCCGTAGCCAATGATGGAAAGGGGAGGACTTGGAGGGGGGGGGAGAGGTTGGCATTGGAAGGTTAGTGCACATTTAGTTTTTTTCTTATAGTCCAGGAATTTCTCTGGGATGGGCTACAGGCAATATATTGGAGGCAGGGACTACAGGTTAAATACTGGGGGCAGGAGCTACTGGCTATATAGTGGGGGGCGGGGGCTAGAGTCTATATAGTGGGGGGCAGGGGCTACTGGCTATATACTGGTGGCAGGGTCTGCAGACCATATATTGGGGGGCAGGGACAGCAGGCTACATTCTGGGGGGGCAGGGGCTGCGAGCTATATACTGAAGGGTAAGGGCTGCAGGCTATATACTGGGGTAGGGGCTGCAGGTTATATACTGGGGGCAGGGGTTACATGCTATCTACTGGGGGCTGCTGGACATATACTGGGGGCAAAGGGCTGGCTGTAAACTGGGGGCATGAGCTTGCTGTCTAAATGCTGGGGAAAAGGGGCTTCTTGATATATACTGAGGGCATGAGCTGGAACGCTATATACTAGGCTTATACTTAAGTCAATAGGTTTTCCCAATTTTTGTGTTAAAATTAGGTACATCGGCTTATATTCGGGTTGGCTTATACCCAAGTATATACACTCACCGGCCACTTTATTAGGTACACCTGTCCAACTGCTCGTTAACACTTAATTTTAAAATCACCATGGCGGCAACTCAGTTCATTTAGGCATGTAGACATGGTCAAGACAATCTCCTGCAGTTCAACCGTGCATCAGTATGGGAAGGGAAAGGTGATTTGAGTGCTTTGAACATGGAATGGTTGTTGGTGCAGAAGGGCTGGTCTGAGTATTTCAGAAACTGCTGATCTACTGGGATTTTCACGCACAACCATCTCTAGGGTTACAGAGAAATGGTCGAAAAAGAAAAAACATCCAGTGAGCGGCAGTTCTGTGGCTGAAATGCCTTGTTGATGCAGAGGTCAGAGGAGAATGGGCACAGACTGATTTGAGCTGATAGAAAGGCAACGATGACTCAAATTGCCACCGTTACAACCAAGGTAGGCAGAAGAGCATCTCTGAACGAACCGTACGTCGAACTTTGAGGCAGATGGACTACAGCAGCAGAAGACCACACCAGGATGCCACTCCTTTCAGCTAAGAACAGGAAACTGATGCTACAATTTGCACAAGCTCATCGAAATTGGACAGTAGAAGATGGAAAACGTTGCCTGGTCTGATGAGTCTCGATTTCTGCTGCGACATTCGGATGGTAGGGTCAAATTTGGCATCACAACATAAAGCATGATCCATCCATGACCGTTCACGTATCAGGCTGGCTGGTGGTGGTGTCATGGTGGGTGGAATATTTTCGTGGCACTCTTTGGGCCCCTTGGTACCAATGAGCATCGTTGCAACGCACCAGCCTACCTGAGATTGTTGCTGACCATGTCCATCCCCTTAATGACCACAATGTACCCAACATCTGATGCTACTTTCAGCAGGTGGATCAGGATAGCGCCATGTCATAAAGCTGGGAATCATCTCAGACTGGTTTCTGAACAGACAATGAGTTCACTGCTACTCAAATGGCTACCCTAGTACCCAGGATACTCAATCCCAATAGAGCATCTTTGGGATGTTGTGGAACGGGAGATTCGCATCATGGATGTGCAGCCGACAAATCTGCGGTAACTGTGTGATGCCATCATGTCAATATGGACCAAAATCTCTAAGGAAAAACACACTAAATTTGATATACATACAAACAAAAGCAGAAATGTGTCCAAATAATATGACACTTCTGTTCTTGTTTGTATGTATATCAAATTTAGTGTGTTTGGTTGTTCTTCATTGGATGATGTCGATCCTTTTTTTAAAAATATAACTACTTAAATACTGGCGCACGGTCTTCAATTATCTGGCGCACCTTGCACTGCTCAAGAAGTGAGTCCTTTTTATTTTTTTGGGGTGACAGAATTCTGTCGGATGGATGGTGGCACCGGACACCTGAAGAAGGTAAGTATAAGCTTCTTTTTTGTTTACAGAGGTTCTCTGGGGGATGACTATAAATCATAAAAGGAAAAAAAAACCTCAGTATTTGTAGAAGCTGAAAAGAAAAGAATGAATGTGTTGCAATATGGCCTCCACAGTCACCAGATCTCAATCCAATAGAGCATCTTTGGGATGTGGTGGAACGGGAGATTCGCATCATGGATGTGCAGCCGACAAATCTGCGGTAACTGTGTGATGCCATCATGTCAATATGGAGCAAAATCTCTGAGGAGCTTCCAGCACCTTGTTGTATCTATGCCACAAAGAATTGAGGCAGTTTTGAAGGCAAAAGGCGGTTCAACCCGTTACTAGCATGGTGTACCTAATAAAGTGGCCGGTGAGTGTATTTTACTACTACTTTCTAGAGTTCTTTTGTGCAAAGCTCATTGAAAAGTCATTGACTATTTAAAGATAAAAAAAAGTATTTTTTTAAATAGCGCCCCACTTCTCCAGCGGCTGTGTGGGGTATTGCAGCTCACTCACCATAGATGTAAATACTCCGTCACCCAGGCAGGCAGATTTGTGAAGATGTTTTGTTTTGCTGGTCCAGATCAATACTAATAGCCTGGAGCATAGCGTCGATGACTTTAATAAGATACATGAAGGCTACGACAGATGTTTCATTACTCTCATGTGGTCTTCTGGAAACCCGCGCCTTGTATCTGCACTTATCTGTCAATGAACTAAGTAATCCTGTGGCTCGTTGTGTTGTATTTACAACTTAACCCCTTAAGGACGCTGCACTTTCCAGCTTTGGGTATGTAGCATTTTTTTCCCGTTTTTTCAGCCCTGCATTATAAAATCCATAACTGTTTGGAATTTTCTTTTTGTCAACATGTAATCGTAATTTTTTCTGAACATAGATGGGAGATATTCAAAATGTATACCCATCCATTGCCAACTGAGTTGGGTGTCAAGACTGGTTTGCATGCCGCTTGTCTTGGTAACTACTCCCCTATGGAGGGCCTGTGCCAGCATTGGGTATACCCGGGCAAGTACCAGGGCCCAGAGCTGGTGGGGGGCCCCACATAAGGAGTCCATGGGGGAGAGGGGGCTGTATCTAATGAATCCATAGGGTGTAAGGGGGGCTGTATATAAAATAACCATGAGGGGGGCTGTTTGGGATGATAAACTAGGGAATATTTTAGGGAACAGGAGACTGTTTTAGTTTCAGAATTGTTAATGCCGCCACATGAGTTCACTGCAAAGGGGCCCACTGAGGCTCTGTCACCCAGGGGCCTACTGAAACCTGGAGCCGATCCTGCCCCTATGACCCTACTGATCCTTCCCTCTAATAATCCTGAGATGACTGTTTTGACCTAGTTAACTTATAATAATGAAATGACTCTGCTGACTGTCTTAGCCTGCACAGTAAAGCTGAAGAGTGAATTAGAGTGTGTAAATAGAAAATGTCAGCATAATGGAGGTCATTTACTAAGGGCCCGATTCGCGTTTTCCCGACGTGTTACCCGAATATTTCCGATTTGTGCCGATTGTACCTGAAATGCCCCGGGATTTTGGCGCAGGCGATCGGTTTGTGGCGCATCGGCGCTGGCATGCACCCGACGGAAATCGGGGGACGTGGCCGAACGAAAACCCGACGGATTCGGAAAAACCGCCGCATTTAAGACAAAAAATGTGTAGCGAAAATTACACTTACCTTCACCAGGTATAGGCCGGTGAATTTCAGGGCATTCCAGCGCGCCTCCAGGGAACTTCAGCGCAGCAGCGCCACCTGGTGGACGGCGGAGGAACTACCTTAGTGAATCCCGGCCGGACCCGAATCCAGCGCAGAGAACGGGCCGCTGGATCGCGAACGGACCGGGTAAGTAAATCTGCCCCTATGTGTGTAATGACCAATGTAAAAACAGTAATATTTAATGCTTCTTTATGAAAAGTCATGTAAAACAAACAAAATACAACTTTTTAAAAAACCTATTTTCTAAATGAGTAGGATTTTGATGACTGTAGGGATTATCAGAAGGGGTAGAGAATTCAGAATTGCATGTGCGGTTAGATTATATAATACGGCATTATCTGTAGGGTGTATCATGTACAATATTGCAGAATCAGCATCTATTACGGCCCGCCAGACGTCCACACATTGTGCTCGGTGGTGAGGGAACACATTCATTTGTGTTACATTTTATCCTGGCCGCTTTCTTATTTAATACTTGTCACTTCTCAATTTAGTGAAGATGGGAAAGTGCCACTTATTTCACTTTCGTGTCCCTACTGAGACCTCGATATGTGTTGTACGTCTCTGCTCTTCCTTTTCGGTACATGTGTTTCATGACTTGTAATAGAATAATACACCCGAGGTTTGTGCGGAGCTCGGCTGAAGAGCCTGGAGATGATACTGAAATCAGCCTAAATCTGAAATCCATTACATCTAATCTTTAAGTAGATGTTCAACTTCTCAAAGGGGATGTTTCTAAAATTACAGGGTGTAGTCTCTAAAACTATACTTACAGTTCCCCTCTCTGCCCCTGCTGCACTGCACATCCTGGGTGTTTATCCGAAGCAAGGGGAGGCCTCTCTAAGGATGGGGCTCATCTTATTCTATAACTACCATAGACTTTATGCAAGAATTAACCAAGACTTCTACTTTGACTTCTCCATAAAGCATGGAAAGGGAAGATTGTTCTTCAAAGGGGTCTACAAAATTTGATATTGAAGTAGGGGAAAGATTGGTGGGGTCCATATCCACCAATGTTGTCCTCTGCTGTGCCCAGCACCGGAATTACCCAATGGATGGAATTACCCAGTGGCGCCAACCACTGCGTAGGGACCAAGTTGAATACAATAGTAGATGTGGAGGAGACTACACAGTGCACTATGGGTGGGGAGGGTGGTGGTAGAGTGGTAAATCGGCCCCCATTCGTATGGAAGCTATTTTCCTTTATGAGTGGTGGGGTTACAGTGTTTACTTTTTTCTGGGACTGGTACGGACCAGATGAAGAGATGTATTTGCCAAATGCCAGGTTATAGGAAAATGAGCTGATCAGAAACATTTTTTGGAACAGATTTGTTAATAATTGTGAACAGGGGACATTGCGTTTCGGGATAGGACCCCCTCCTTCATCAGGTCCAATAGGTGTCTATACAGGTTGCAGGATAGAGAGAGGATGGGTGTGGTTTGCGGAGAGAAGACTCTCCACTTGAGAGGTCAAGAGATAGTTGGTCTTGGGGTGTCAGCAGGATTACAAAGACCATTATGATAGTCATCAATAGATGACTTTCTGCACGGTGGCATTCCTAGTCATTGGCATTGTGAAAAAACTTTGAGTAGTTAAATGGGTGATCCAGAAATCCTATGGCCTATTTGCAGAATTTATGAGCTTTGGGGGAGGGCACAATCCTTTACCAATCAGCAGTTTGGCTTTTACAGCTTTCAGAATCTAAAGAGAACACAGAGCCCAAAACAGCTTATGATGGGTGAAGCTTCTGATCGGAGTGAGGGCTGGGTGCCATCATTGATCATTCCTGGACAGCCTCTTTAAGGCCTTCTGTTTCACAGTCAGTGACACATCTCAGACCAGTGATTGCAAGTCCTTGTGAGAAGATGGGCAGAGCTTGTATCAGTATAGAGAAAGCTGGTAATAACTTACTGTAATCCAATCAAGCATCAAAGGCCAATGGTTGGGCATTCGCATGAGACAGTTAGACAGTTGGCCAACATCTATTTCTCTCAACCCCCATATACATGTGCTCTTTGCATCTCATCAGTCATCTGTATATTGTTCTCAATCTGGAAAGAGGAATATGTCACTGAAAGACACTAGTTCAGTGGTGGCGAACCTATGGCACGGGTGCCAGAGGTGGCACTCAAAGCCATCTCTATGGGCACCCTTGCCATTACCCAGGTCAGTGTTCGTCAAACAGGACTTAAGGCCTCTTGCAGCCCAGGACCCTAGAAGGAAGCTACAATGATAATCCAAACTTCTTCTCCTTCTTTCTACTGTATTGGTGTCCTAAGATGCCTATACAATTCAAACCTGCAAAAGAGCAGGAAGTAATAAGTTACTGCTTAAATTGTCGCATTGGCACTTTGCGAAAAATATGAGGGTTTTGGTTGTAGTTTGGGCACTCGGTGTCTAAAAGGTTTGCCATCACTGCACTAGTTTAACTAGTCTTGAAAATGATGGATTGGGCATCTACAAATTGGGTAATCCCAAAAATGGTTCACCTAGGTTCACCCATCTATTGTGACCACATGCCTCTATTATCATGTTTTCTTTTATTTTATGAATATAGGCTTTATCCGCGCTCCACCAATCATAATTTCACCCCTAGTATCATCCTTACCCTCCACTGTCCCTTTAACATAGAGATATTTTTGGCCAACTCCGATTATTCCAGTTATCACCATGTATAATTAAAGTCTGTTTGGGTGACAGTGAAGGAGAAAATGACTAATAATCTTACTTTGTATTTCAATAATTCAGCAGCCATGATGACTCCAGGAACTTCACACAGAGAAATACCATCATTTATCAAGCGCATTTCTACAGCCCATTAAATTGTTAGCATGCTAAGCACCGACCAATGTAATAAGGCTCGCGAGCCGTAATCTGAAACTGTCCGCATGCTAAAAAATAATGCGCTAACTATAACTCATGGCAATTCTCATCTCTCCATACAGGGGTATAATTACAGAAATGAATGGTTTCCCGAGTCTATAGTAGTCATTGGATCAATCCATCATGGACCATGAGAACCTTCTTTGACTCCTTGATAAACATGGTGCACCACCTATAGTCCTGATTATAGCCCAGATCTATTTCCATTATAATCCTGATTACAGAAGAACGGACACAAACTCTAAGTTCAAGTCCGGGTTTGGTTGCGACCTACCTAATAGCCAATCCGGCAAATTGACACCCCTGGCCAACTATCTATGGCCAAGAGTCACAGCCATAACTAGTTGGCTAGGGGGGTCAATTGCCGGACTGGTTGTTCAGACGCATCCGAACCCCTGTCCCAAACTTAGAGTCATCTGTAGTTTTCATATATTCCCATTATTATCCTGATATAGTTCTGATGCTAGTCCTGATCATAGTCATAAGATGTCCACATTCTCCAGAATGGGGCAATACAAGTTGATATTTTACATATTATGCAGCTTTATATAAAGGGGGTCTTCTCATTAGAAACAATTTTCTTTGTTTTTGTTAAAAGTGTCCTACTGATCAATTTAAGGCTACATTCACACACATGTATGGGGGACGTATATATGGCCGATATACGTCCCCCATACACTTCTATGGGCTCACGGCCCTGTACGGGAGCGTTACGGTGCAGCACACGTGTGGCACCGTGCCGCTCCGTAGCCCGGGAAAAGATAGGACATGTCCTTTCTTTTCCCGTTCACAGTTAAAAATGGAAAAACCTTAATGGGTCCCAATATAGTACACTTTGAGGAGCTTTTAATTCGACACCTCGTCAATACTGAACTTTTAGTTCACTTTGTGTGTTTTAACGTGATCCTAATTTTTTATTTTTAATGGTTGAACCAGTATACATCCGGTAGTCCAACACGGGTATTATGTGAGCGGCACCGTGTTATAAGAATATTCGGGTGCAGGCTTCTTATCGACAGTGACCCCAATATAGTAGTAACAATTGAGAAGCAGCACCTCCGGTATTCCAATGAAAAAGGGTTTTGAACTACAACATAGTGCTTCGTTTGCCATTCGATCAGCATTATCAACATCCTATACATCCGATATATATTAAGCCGAGTTTTTCCAACAAAAATGTGCCTCGGCTATACACAGATCTATAACAAAACCCCAAACTTATAGTACTCACCCTCCCAAGCGTCACCGATCTTCCACGGGCTCCCTGAGCTCGGCTCAAGCTCGACCTTCTTTCTTCCGCGCGCTCCTCTTCTTGGAGCGCCAGCCATGTATCTTCCAGTCAGGCACGGACCGACGCATATAGACATCAGTCAGGCGCCCATTCTAGTATGCACCTGCCTGGAGCGATCTCGATCGGGGGAGCCGCACAACATCGGAGAGCACACGAGCGAGGCATGCGGGTGCAGTATATAACGTTTATTTTTTTAAGTGCTGGGGGGGGCAGCTATACTACAGTGGGGCAGGTTGGCGTATATTACCAAGGGGACAGGCTGGCTGGTACTACATGTGGCAGGTTCGCTACAACGAGCGTGTATAATACTAGGGGCTGGCATGGCTGTATACTACATGGGGCATGCTGGCTGTATACTACATGGGGGCAGGCTGGCTGATTATACTACATGGGCAGCGGCAATCAGGAGTGGGCTATATACTACTGGGGGAAGGCTGGCTTATACTACTGGGAGCTTGCTGGCTAATATATATTACGGGGGTGCTGGTACCAGTGCATTTCCAGCCCCGGTCTTATACTCGAGTCAAGTTGTTGTGCCCATGTTTTGGTGGTGAAAATAGGGGTCTCGGCTTATACTCGGGTCGGCTTCTACTGATATATATACGGTAGGTAACTTATTTAGCAATTTATTTTGGAATGATGGATACCGGTTATAACCTATTGCTGGTGTGCCTCATCATCCTTTTCCTCGTAAACCAGCAAGTGGAGTTAATACCAAAAATGTGGGTCTCATATGACCACATGATCTGTCTCTCATGCCTTCTCGGATAATGAAGATGCGTCGCAAACTGGCTGATTCAATGGTGCTGGACATGTGCTGGTCATGGGCGAGGGGGACCTTGCATGCAGTGTGGGGACAGTGACATGTATAAGGTAACAAATTAGGTTATGGCCATAATAAGTAATGGGGAGGGGCAAAAACAAATTTACTAATAACAGGGAAAAAACTTACACTAAATGCGTTTCCTTTAAATAGCACAAGGGGTGCCAGATTGAGGATTTCTGTTCTGCCTGCACTGCTCCCGACAGAAAAAGTACAACACTTTTTCTGGTGTTACTTAACATAGACTTGAGACACAGTTCTGTGGACTTTGCATGCAAATCTGGCGTGCCTCCAACTGAGCACTGGACGTGCCTAATTTGTGTTGCATGATGGCCTAGTGCCAGCTGTGCCACAAGGCTTTGACGTGAAACACAATTGTGGGACAGGCACTTCTTAAAATACCTGTGCAAGCAATTTGCATCTAAAAGAAGTGCAAAGTAGAGGAAAACTGGCACAAAGCCCTTAGTAAATGTGCCCCAATAGTCCTGGTTAGGAGAAGCACTTAACGCAAAAACAGCCGAGGAGACAGAATCCCTGCTTGTTGGTAGCTGGATCAAATACGTATTTATGCAAATAAAAATGCAAATATCGGATAATCAATTCATGTTGATTGTTTGTTTTTTTTTTATTATATAAACCTACACATTGAAGTGTGACTACATATATTAAAGATTGTCTACTTTTTTAGTTGTTGAGACTTGCAAATCGAGTGTTCAAATACTTACTTTCCGCACGTAACTCGGCTTTAAAGACCTAGGATTATGCAGATAACCATACATTAAATCTTGAAACTTAAAAAGAGCCGTTTAAAAGGTAAGATGCTTTGTTTTAAACTGTACTCAAACATCAGGGTATAAGTAGAACTATTTTAGAAGAAAACTGTTGAACCACTGAAGTATGACCACGGCTTAAATTTTGTTAGCATAACCATTATCTATGTATATATGCAATTTCTGTGTAAATATTGTAATTGTTAGAAGTGCTACTAAACGATACAAAGTAGACTCGAAATCATATACTGTCATAATGGGGATGATTGAGAAAATTTGTCAAGCATATTACTCTCAGAAGTAAGGTTAACAACAATATTGACTTTACCTAATTCGCTACCATTAGCTGAACATTGTGATCTAATGTGCCTTTGAATTGCAGTTAAATGCTCCCATGCTTGTGTGATCAATTTCCTTCTCTCATTTACATATTTTGCTCTGTGTTGTTGAGATACTACTGGAAAAGGATCCTCCTTTTAAACTAGGAAATTGAATAAGAGGGTTATTTTATACCCTTTTTTACGATCCCGGGACTTAATAGCACGTGACAGGTGATGCGTGGTCTGGTTGCAGCATTATAGCCAAGCAAACTTACCTTAATTAATTTTTAAAACCCCATTGATCAGTACTATAATGCGGGTTTTCACTGCATTTTAACTCAAACCGTCGCGTAAGGAAAACTTAGACCCAAAGTCGAAAATCAAAGAGCGCTTTTTTGCCATTTGAAAAAAATAAAAAAATAAAAAGTCAACAATAATAAAAGTAAAAGTCGTTGAGTCTCTAAATATGGTAGCATTGAAACTTCCATCAGAAGTTGCAAAAAAATACACACCCACAGTCTGGCACCGAAGAGTAAAAATTATTAGCGCCAAAAATGGCAAAAATAAAAAGTAAAAATTTTCTAGCACAAGTTTTTTAATTTTTTTAAATGCATGAAGACCTATTCAAAAATTTGGGTATCCCCGGATCGACCACCACCCAAAGTAAATAAAGATAGACATGTATTTGGGCACTCCGCACAGGTGAAAGCCCGAAATCCAAGACCACAGGAAACCATACACAATGTTTCGTGGTTTTTCTTTCACAGTTTCACTGCATTTGAAATGAGTGGCATACTCAGACAAGCGTGTGATGGTTCCATGTGGCATACACCTGGGCTCTAGTTGTCTCTAATCACTGAAGAAAATTGCTGGTCCTCTCTGTTGGAAAATAAAGCCTTAAGGATATCAATGAGTAAAGGAAGTGTGGATTAGGCACTAGGTCCAGTGGTGTGGTAAAATGATTTACCCAGAGGTAAAAAACATGGTATATAGCAGGGGCACACCACATTGCTATTGACTATAAGACTTTACATCTTCTTGAAATAAAACTAGATGCGCAAGATAGATAGAATATAAATATCATGGTTGTTTATCCACAACATTTCCCATCTAAACTCCCTTTTTTTAAAATAAAACTCAAATATTACACTTTTTAGTTGTATTAATGACGGTTTGTACTTCTGCAATTTCACTAGTAAGGTCCAATGTAAATCTTAGATTCGCAGGCCAATGGAGGGGACAAATAAATAGTACGAAGAAGACAAATGATGGGTATGTAATATGTTCCCATTATGTCTCTTCTTCTTCTTTCTTCCATCTTCATTTGTAAATTACATATTTGAATTTGGCTGACAGCAACACAAAATGTATTAGGAACAAAGCATTGAACGGATACACAATGCACTGAGAAAAATAAAAACAACAGAACAAAAAGTCATTGCTGTATTAGGGCGATTGATTATATAGAATCACTGTCTGGTGTTGTTGCAGGCAGCATGTTACAATTTATAATGATGAACAGCAATCCTGCTGGCATGTGTGTAGCCTGGCATCGTGCGTGACCAATAACAGCTAGCTGGAGGGTAAAATGCAAAATTATTCAGATCAGGAAATAATATGAGAGGTATACAAGGAGATTACAAATGTAAAAACTGTGGAAATTAAGCCCGTCACAATTACATGAGGTAATGTATGGCAGTCCCGGAACCTAAGACAGGCCAAAAGGTCTTATGAACCGGACAAGGAGATAGTACAAAAAAATGTATATAATTGGTGGGACCATACCAGTGTGCACTGGGGTCCCAATATGTCATTGTTTCACCACACCTATCAAAACACAATTGTGGGTAGATTTTTTTTCAGAAGTCTCTGAGGATAAAACTGTTTATGTTTCATGAAACCAATCATAGCTGAGATTTAATCTTATAAACACTGTGTAAAGTGACAGCTCTGCCTGTCTGATGGGTTACCATGGCAACTAGAAACATGTCTGCTCCAGACACTCTGTATAAAATCTCCCCAAATATGCTTTTGCTATGTTTTTTCATGCTTTAACAATTGCTCCTACATGTACACTGAGGTATATCTCATGACATATAATGGCAGGCGAGGTATCATTTTGTCTGTGTTGACCATCAACTCCGCATACTGGGGGAAACAACGGATAGAAAGAAGTAATCACGCTACATCTTCTAATGCTGTGCCTTCGTGTGATTGTGACGTAACACTCAGCAGAAGCCATGGGGAGCATGGGGAACAGATGCAATTAAGTATTACATCCCTCCTCCAGACTATGCTGAGAGTACACTTCAGGGAGATCCCGCAGTGACCGTAACAGTCATACGTGGGGGAAATACCTTGAACAGTTACCGGTGATTGGCTGCTAACTGATTTTCACCTCCTTTGAGGTTGAGAGGAGCCAGGACAACATATCCCACGTATGAGCATAAACTGGGATGGTCCTAACCTTACAGTTGCAAGGGTACTTAAGGAATCATTAGAACGTATCCATACAACAGAGGGACAAAAACGCAATGTGTAATCTAGCCTTAAATCATTAAGGTTGAACTATTATATGGTTGACTATGATAGTATATATATATATAGATACATATTATACAGTATATATATTATATATACCAATATATATATATATATATATATATATATAGGTCATAGGTATATTATATATAACTATAATATTACACACATCCCCCCACCGGGTCCTAGCCTGTGTTTCTTGTCGGCCCTGGAGGCATGGTGATAGTCCTGGTGCTTGGTACGGGCGACCGGAGACTTCCAACAGAACTGGCAGGTCTCCAGGTGGATGGTGTGTACAGAAATAGGATGGGGAGAGATGCTGTGGTACTAGTTTGTGGTAATCCTTAATGAGTCGGTAGTATGTGTCCCTGATGGGCAATAGGGACCCCGTATGGGTGATACAGTCGTAGCAGGGACCAGACAGAGGCAATTGTTGTGCATAAAAGTAACTTACAGTTCTTCTATTCGAACCAACATCAGCAAAAAGGGTCCAAGCAATTTGTACAGGCGGTTATGGAGGCCTTGGAGGTGACCTCAGCAGTTGTGGGTCACCAGCTGGATGCAGGGGTAGGCTGGAGGTAGCGTGTCAGTCAATGCTGGAAGCTGACAGTTTAGTCCTGGGTTTATCAGTATCAGCCCTGAAGTGGGCTGACACTAGGTGCTCTCATCTGGCTAGGTAGCAGGTGTGGCTGAGCACTGTAAGAAGGAACCACTTCGGCCTCCTCTCACTCCTTCATACTCACTGGATCCTAAAGAAAGCTGTCATTTCCTGTCCAGAGGTTTTAATACTCCATCTGGTCGGTGGTGGCTCACTTCCAAAACCACACTCAGTCACAAGTTAAGGTGTGAGTGTATTGAGTATATCAGATGATGGATAACATTAAGTAAAATATTTCACGGACAAGTCCCTTTTTTATATATTTTTGCAACTTCTCTGTTGCTGACCTTCTCTGTCTTGGACACTCTCCTTCCAAGCTGATCCTTCAGACCATTCAGCAACTATCATATCCAGTGACTGTCTCGACACTTTAATTCCAGTGACCATCTCGAACACTCCTCATTCCGTGACCCCTCATGGACATCTCATTACAGTGACTGTCTATGTCTCCAACAGTCACTTTGTCTATAGGGGATTATCAGAAGTGTCTCTAGAGCAGAACTGCTCTAGTTGCCCATTGCCATAACCAACTTTTCTCACAGCTGTTAGTAAATTACAGCTCTATCTCTGATTGGTTTCCATTGGCACACTGGAATTGTCTTCTGCTTATGCCCATAGTAACCAATAACAGTCAGAGCTCATATTGCATGACCTGTGGCAGAATAGCAACCAACATGGCCCAGTTCTATCTACCACAACCAGCAGCAGCCAGCAATGTCTGTATATGGTGGTTATTAAGTGGTCTTTGGAAAATGTGGGATGAAATTTCAGATCAAAACAGAGTCTATGACATTCCTGAGTCACAGAGAAAATTTGGTGATTGTAAAAGCAACGGTAAGATTCCTTTAGCGGACATACATACATACACACTACATAAATTCAAACACCTCACTAGCTTTATATATTAGATTCTAAAAGATTTTGGTCCTGACACCCAGTTAATATCTTTATGTGGGCCTTCAGCATATCTTAACTTGACTTAAGGTGGATACAATTCCATTAACATTTTCGTACATTTCCATACACTTTCTGAGGAGGAACAAGGTCCTTGAAAAGCTAAAAGGACAAGACACATCTATAATGGCTACACACATTCAGGTGGCTGCTGGGTGAATGCTCAATATAAATTGGCTATAAATTTTGTTTCAATTAGATTCCACCTATTTTTATAGCTAACAACTTGATTTTAGATCTTTATTGGATAGGATTCTATGAAGATGCCTGGAGGCAAAAATGGTATAGTTGGACAGCAGCGCAGCACTGTCGCTGCTGTTGTTAATTTAGTTGGTTGCACTTAATGAAAGGGATGCTTTTTTTTTCCTGTGAGAAATAAAAATAAATGGGTGTTATTGCTTTTTCTCAAAGGTTATGCATTGTATGGTGTTTTCTCCTTTACAGATGTTAATAAGAGGTTACTGCACTACACAATGGAGTGCACATGAGACTAATGGAGAAGCTCCACAGCTATGATGGTATGCAGATGAAGCAGATGAGTAAGTAAACTCATAATGCCAGTATAAGACATTTTGGAACACATGGTCACACACCATTGTAGTTAAAACAGTCACTGTTCCCCTTTTCCTTTTATACACCCATTCTATGTCTAAACACTTCTCCCATTCCTTTAATTTTTTTTCCTATTTCCCCGTGCATTATAACCAAATCTCTAACCACAGATTCACACGTTTTCCACATAACAATAAAGTTGGTAGAAAACAGGTACAGAAATCCAACATTTCAATATAGTTTTTCTATAGCACAACTTATAATATTGACCTATTTTTTCTTTGCTTACCTAAAATTCTTAACATACCATAAAACCCCAGGCTACCTCTTCTGGCTCAGGCTGTGGTTTCAGCCAGGCCGCATTGCTTGTCTCGTTGGCCGCACGCTCCTGATGCTAGGGCGTGCGTGCGCGTCTCTTAAGATTTAAAGGGCCAGCGCCCTCCTTTTTGGAGCTGGATCCGGATCTTAATATAGCCTGGCGAACTCCAGCATCACCTGATCTTCAGGTGATTCTACTGAAGAGAAAGCCTACTGAGCGTTTCCAGACGCCTCTGAGTCTCTGGCGCTCCCGTGATCTGTGGCGGTCTCCCGTATAATTCTTTGGTGGTGTCTGGTAATCCTGTGGCGGTTCTGTAATCCTGTGGCGGTCCTGTTATCCTGTGGTGGTCTGTATCCCAGTGGTCTTCTGAGGTCCCGCCAGCCGTCCTTCGAGGTCCTGCCAGCAGTCCCTTCCAAGTCCTGCAGGCGTCCTCCCGGGTCCGCTGCCGTCATTACAGGTCCTGCCAGGCATCTTCCCGAGGTCCTGCCACCCGAGGACTTGCCATCACAGGTCCGGCTTCACCGTGGTCCTGCCTTCCCATGGTCCTGCCTACCGTGGTCCTGCCTACCCGTGGTCGTCTTCCGTGGTCCTGCCACCGTGGTCCTGCTACCCATGTCCCTTACCTTGGCTGCCCACCGCGGGCCTAGTGCACCCGTGGAGCGACATGTGGCTCCCGCCACAGCAAGACCATCCCACTTTGGGGCGGGGCTTGCGAAGACCAGGAGTCCAGTCTAGACACCATTCACTCCCCCGCGGTGGTCCAGGGAGTCACTGGCTTAGTCCCAAGTGACTATTCCCATAGACTGTGACACTGTACAACATATCTGAAACCCTTCTTTATTCCTCCACAAATCCCCAGATTTTCGCTCCCTTTATGAAATACTGTCCCCAATTGTGGTGATCTTAGCCATTCTTCTTACCCAGTATGTTTTGTTTTAGAGCAATAGTATATAGATGTTGCGATAATTGTGTTCCTCAGTGCGTAATAGGAGAGCTGGCCCATGCAGATTCTGACTGGGGCCCCCTTCCCCTTAAAAAAAATATACATACGTAGCTGCATTCACATAAACGTGTGCTCGCCGGCTTAGCCAGGCAGGCACACATCGGGCCATGCTGGAGAGGTGATCACGGCCTCACCCCTCCTCTCTCCATAGAGAATAGAGCCGCTAGTCGTTCTTCTGGCCATAGCTAGGCATGCTCTATCTTTGTTGCGGCCACGGCTAGGAACAGTGAGTACTCGTGTTGCTCACTGTACCGAGCCCAGGCACTACTAGACGCCTATGAGGGATGTATATCCGTCAGCGAATTTGCAGCCAGATATAACATCACCTCATATGTTCTTGTGAGGTACCCCTATAGGTGTTATACAATTACCACACATTTATACCAATGATACACAACAACATTTATTAATTATATACACATAAGTTCTACAATGTATTGTGGCACCCATATACATACAAGTATACACACACATTTATGCAGTCATATACATTTATACAGTAATACAGAGTGTATACAAGCCTCATACAGTAATACACAAATACAGTATACACTGACACCTATATACACATACATGAAGTATAAAAAGACCAATACACACATACTGCATACATACAGAATAACACAATACAGCAAAATACACACATTTAGTAATACAGCATATACACACACATACTGGAATACATGTACACATTCAGTATATAGAGCATATACATTCATATACCAAAAGCACAGACATACACACAACATCACACAACACATAATATTATATATTATATATATATATATACAAAAATACGAGCATTGGATCTATGCATATATACACAGTATATTCATATATACACATAATATGCATATAATTGACACATATACAACAGTATATAAATATACACAATATATACACAATATAACAGTACATACATATAAAGAATAAATATACAAATATATACATATATACACAGTATATACACAATTACACAGTATATACAAATACACAGTATACTACCTAATATACACAGTATAACTAGTATATACACATATACATAGCATACACGCTACGGCTGCTACGGCGGTAGTTACGCCACTGGTTGTCTCCTCTGTCTCAGGGGAAGACCTGTCTCCACAAGTTTTCCAAAATTCATTTTACCCTTGAACTCATAGTCCAGGCACCGTGACGTGGTAATCTCTTCTTATAATTCTCATCCATGGCCACTTACTTCTAAATCAACTATTTAAATTTTGGTAATGAGCTAGCCCCCTTGTGATTGGCTTACAGGCTGTTACCTCTTCTTTGTCCTCAAGCTCATAGCATAATTTTAAAAGTTATTTTAGAAGGAAGTAGGCTAGGATAACAAATATAAGAAGTACCACAGTCACTGACTGGATCTCTGAGTAAGTGCCCCTGTTTTATCATGCTAGTATATTTCATATAATTTCTGAAAAGTTATGCTTTTACATTACTGGTATTATAATTTTCATGCAGTGACTTACTTGCTATGTAATAAAGTGTGTACAATATTATGTGGTATCTGGTGTAATGGTGCTTTGACAAAGATTTAATAATTTAATGATATAATTAATATCATAAGATGTGACATACATTTGGATATGATTCAAATAAATAGATATGCAGCATACAATAGTTACATAATGAGAGTATTCCCCAATTGCTTAGACGACCTATCTTTTAGTGGTAAACCTTGATGAGAGTGTCAATATAAAAGTTGATGTGTTGTTTTCTCATCATATGCAAGTAGTACTCTAATATGAAGTGTAGAACTTGTTAACTTTTGGTTTAGAGGTGTGAGCTAAACTAATCTTCTTATTTGCTTGCGCGATTCTGATTGGTATGGTGGGTTAGTGGCCCGAATGGTTGCAGACGCTGTGAAACAAAATCTTGTTTAAAAGTTTAGCTTGGCCACGTTTAAAAAATGTAAAAAACCATGATATAGTTTTATTCTTTTTCTAATAAACACTTCTACCTACTTATCCACTTATGGTTTGGCAAACTATTTACACAATCAAAATAACTTATGAAAGTTGACCGCTGACAATCTTATGTGAATAAAATGAAATCCATACAAAAACAAGTTCTGGAAAATGAATTCTTACTGGGTTATTCACACGGTTTTAGTATTCTGGCAGCAGAAGAGGGAAAATATGAAATAAAATAATATTAGCAAAACAACGGTAAGTAAGAATAAGTATCTTTTTAAATAGCTGGTATTTAGAAACAGCATCCTATATCTATGGCTGGGCTTGGTACTGCAGTTCGAGTTTAGGCTCTTTAGAGATAGGTTAGTTATTTGCTTCATCTGAAATTTCAAACTAAGTCTCGGGCTTCTAAAGTAAATTTTTAAGAATGAACATTGTTATGTCTGTTCCTCGTCTTCTGCACTATGTATTGTTCAGGCTGAGGAGAGACGTGAATTCTATCTGTTCGTTTCAATCGGCATATATTACATGCTTCTGTGGTTGGATTGCTGGTGAATCTACCTGTTGTATGTCTCTGCAAACCTTTCGGAAATAGCACTAACTCTCATTCTCCGGGCTCTGCCCCTTTCACCTAGCCGACTTCCTACTCTAATAAATTCCCTTTGTGCACACCTGATTGCGGGTAAAGATTTCCTTTCAGATCTCTTTTCTGTATTTCACTTGCTATACATCTGATTCTGGTTTCTGGAAATTTGGCTTACATCATTGACTATTCTTCGTGTATACAATTTGTGACTGATATACTATCTCAGTTTGACCCGGATGTTAACCTCCCCTTGGGTGTTGTCTTGTGCATTTATATAAGTTCAATATGGCCTAGGATATGCAGAGGCAGGCAGCAGGGTGTTGGGGGGCGGGAGTTTAGAGTGCACTGTTCTGTCTGTTGTCCCCATACAGAAATTTAGTATTTTACATCCTTTAACATTGATCCTACTATCTAATTGCTCCACTTTCGCACTACTTCAATAAGATCACCATTTGTGGATTGAACTTGGAGTTCTACCCGGTTTCCAACACTACATTTGCCAATAGTTTTTAATCCCTTAAATGTTGTGTTCTGATGGAGACCACACTAAATAGTTATAGTTCTTTGCATAGATTGTAATAAAGCTGGCTTGTAAATAATATAGGAATGTTACCACAGAAAGCCTGGTTAAAAAAGTAGCTTAAAACAAAGGCTAGCTGTAGTAAATAAATAAGATTAACTTACCTGCCCCCTCCACGCCACCTTGACAGCTAGAAATGGCTCTAGGTTCTTTTTGACTGTCATCATTTGAGATGCAATTCAGGAAGGGCACCACTGCAACCTCATCACTGAATTAGATGTAATGCTGAGGACTAAAAGACAAATTTGGCAGTAGTAATTTCTTTTGGTTATTATAGAACCCCGGTATAGTTTTCAGTCCACACATAAAAATGCATTACCACGTTGTTAGATTTCTAGCAAACTTCCTTTATCTTAGGATAAAGTAGTTCACAAAATATCACAAAAATTAAATAAAAATTCATATAATATAAAATATCTCTGTATCATTGTTGAAATACATTATTGGGTGTATAGCCTCAATGTCCATTTAATGTTCCTTGTTAAGGATAAGTCCAAACAGTCCATATAGTCAATTCCGCTGACACAAGGGTATGGAGACCCATGCGGACAGGCCGGGCACTTGCATGGTATGTTATGTTTAGCAGAGATGGCGCTCACATAGTATGTAATATTTGGAGGACCTGCCTCCTCTTCAGACAATTATGTTATAATAGAAATGCTGGGGTCAAAACAGCTTTTACTTTAGAACCACTGTGATCCGATGATTGTATAGTCTCTATTATAGCTGTATATATATATGTTTTCTCTGTAAAGTTCTTCATAACAACTAACAATACTCGAGGAAAATAACCCATAGAACTGAGTGGAACAAAATTAGCAGAAAACTTATAGCCGTATGAGCATGGGGGCGAAAATAACATTGTTTTACAATGCTTTATGACACATATTAGAATTAATCACGTGTATCACATGGTTATTGCCATAATACTGATCATCTTTGTTATTGGAAATATTCTTGTTTTCTGTTTTATCTGTCATCATTGCTTCTATCATGGTATTGATTTTGTTCCTGTCATGGTCCATGAGTTTGAACTTGTATATTTTTCTAGAAAAGCTTTGAACTTGTGTATGGATAACAGGACAAACTGGCCAAAAAAAGAGGGTCACTGGCTCTGGTCAACAAAAAGTTATGACTGTCAGGAGATTAAATAACAGGAACCTTGTAATATAACCCTGGTTAGTAGAAACATTTGAGTAAATAATGAGTGTTTTGGGATGAATATCAAGTGCTCTAGGTTCTTGGTTGCTAGGTAAATACACTGCTTCAGTGATTGTAAGTAACATTTGTGGTCTTCTTTATACCTACTCTTTGTTTTTACCTTGCATCATTTTCCTAAATATTCTAGTACTACTTTAATAAAAGTAAAAAAATTGTATTGAAAGAGGAATGTGTATCATGAAGAGACATGTAGACTTACAATGTTTGCATGAGAGATACCAGTAGTAGTAGTAGAAAAGAAGCTAACAAACTGACCAACCATCTCATCTCTGGGAAGTTCCCTATGATTTCTCCATCCAACATTAGATGTCAATGGTGAGTGTGTTAGATCTTAACATGCCAAATCCTCTGTTATCATGACGTCAGCCCACAAGCATATAACATCTTTATTCCGCATTTATTTAAAGCTGCCCAAATGCTGAAAGGAGATAAGACCACCTCAGTGTTTGTAGAGTAAATAAAGTAAGTGTATAAAGTTTGATGTCTTCAGTAGAGAGAAAGGGTTGGATAGATTAGGTACTGGATGGTGGAGAAAGTGGAAATAACACAGGAAAATATTTTGATATTGTTTAATTTTATTGTTCTTGCCCTTAGTTCTATGAGTTTGCAGTAGAGGATTCTGGGAAGATGAAGGCTTTTTTTTACACAAACGTCTGCTACGCCCGGACCAGGACCTGGGCGTAGCATACTTTTGGCTAAAGAGGTGGAAGGGTGAGCACTCCGCCGGCTCCATCTCTGTCGGGAGCATGCTAAAGGGCCAATGTACAGGCTAAGATAGACACACTTGTGGGCACATGGTAAGTGACACAAATGAGTGCACAATGTACCGTGCCATGCATAATGCCCTAATGCAGACATATCCTAGCTGCTGTCCATACATCTAGCATACCGCTTGCATATACGGTTGTCTGAAAGGGGTCTAAAGCTTGTGATTTGCAGCTCTCCCTCCCTTGTCAATAGAGCTCTGTGTAATATGCCATCTTAGATGAAAAAGATAACTCTTCTACCCTTGAAACAAAGGGGGTTATTTATCATTAGGCAGGCTCTTTGGGACAGTTTATGTCTATTTCTGGAGCTTCGCTGATCATCAGATTCATTAAAGTGGCTTTGGCCTTCATAAAGATTAGTTCGGGTACTTCTGTTGGGAGTATTTTCAAAAGCCCCAAAAAGTCCCAACAAAACGCATAAAATGCCCAGACATAAGACCTACTGGGATGGGAACTATGAGAATTAATGGGACTTTTTGACAAAAGTTGTAAGTCATGAATCTGGCCTTTCATGGCGTTGCACTAGCAGTGTAGATCTATGTTTATAACCAGATTAATTGAGAGGGGGAAATAGTCCTGTGAGATTTTAGCAGTGAAAAGTCCCAAAATTTGAACTAAAAAAGCCAGGAAAACCAATGATAAAATAACTCCCAAAGTGGTTCACTATATAGGCGGCAGACAGATTTGTTATAATATAGTCAGTATGACAAGTATCCATATAATTTGAGTAAATTTAAGTGGCCCTTACAGTTTGGCACAAGTGGCAGTCAAAACTGGCTCACTATCCATGTGTATGGGGAACCAGGGGACTCTAACGGGTGTAAAACATGCCCTATCCTGGTTCTCAGGGAAATCACAAGATAAACTATGATTTAATTTCTTCCTGAAAAAAATGTATAGAATCTACTATTTGAGCATTTATTACTTCAAAGATTATTATTATTTATTTCCATTTTTTAGTTTTCATTATATTATTAAATCATGTAGCCCAAGATATTTTTAGCACTATCACACGACATGCGTACTGTAAAACCTGTAACAAGACTACCGTTGTTGTTTCTTTGGGCGGATAAAATAAGGTCAGCACGAGCTTGCAGGCTTTCTAAGGTTAGCCTGCTTGAAAATATATTCATGCTTGTGAAGTTAAGCAGATGAGAAGCACATTAAATAAGATGACAGAATTAGATTACACTTTTTTTCCTTTATCTCTGGTCTTTAGCTCAGTAGATGAATTCTCCCTTTTTTTCAATTTACTAGATGGTGAATGTAAATCTGCTTTGTGTGAGTTATTGAAGGAACTTGAAGCGATTAGTTTTCATAGTGCATAAAAATTCCTCCAGGTTCAGAGGGATGTCCAATCTGTACAACCATGAGCTGTTTGACGGATGAGAACATGAGCAGCTCGGAGCCATAAGGAGATTGTGTTGAGTTATTAAACACTTGTGCTAAAGCGCTTATTGTTAATTCCTCAATGTCCTGCTGAAGGATTGGATAAGATAGATCGGATTAGATCAAAGAGCCTGGGAACCAGCTCTTTCGAGCAGATTCATTAATCAATAAAAGGGCTAGAGAGCGAAAGGGAGAGGGGGATAGATGAAAACACAATGTAACAGGGGCTCAAGAATGTTTGAATAAGACCATACGAGTAATTTCAGATATGAACATCAAATCTGTGACATGAATAAGCAAATCATGAAATAGTTAGAATACATAACACAATTGGAGAAAAATTATATATAAATTTTTACAGAATTAATTTCCATCATGTGAAACATATAATTCATCAAAAATGAGTGCAAAAACCGTTGTTTATCCTTTAAAGGGACACTAATCCTAAAGTCTACTTTAACTGTATTTGCTGTGCAGTGTCCAGGCTGGCCGTTATGCAGTTTTCCACAATCAGATTAGACAGGAAGTCCAAAAAATATACACCCCCTCATGATTCCAGCTCTAATAATCCCCAGGAAAATCTAGTATTTTGTACATTCACGTGGTTGAATATATCAACAGCAAAATTCATATTTACATTTCTAAAACGTCTACTGAAATCAGCTTTCCAGAAAAAAATCACAATGGCACGATGTTGCCGTATAAGAATCAGCCAAGGAGAAGAGTGGTGCTCTTTTCTGGAAAACACAGTGGAGATAATTACTTAGCTAAATGGGTAGAAGCTCACTCAATTTAATTAAGTCGAGTTATTTTGGAAAATCTCAAATGGACATAAATAGATTTGTGGTTTAAAAATAAGTCAACTCGAGAGGTAGCCTAAGGAAAAGAAAAGTTTTCTAACATGTGCAGAATATGTATGTCTCTTTAAATTATAAATAGAATGTTCTCTCTTATGTATCTATCTTCACCCAAAACTACTGCTGTATACCATCACTATGGCCAGATTGTATCAAAATGAGGCAGGACTGCAGTAAGTGCAGATAAATAATATACACGTATATACTCGAGGAAAAGCCAAGTTTTTCAGCACAAAAATGTGCATGAAAAAACGTTAACTATAGCGTCAGCGTCGCCGACGCGAGTGGTGACGTCATGGTGCTTGCTATGGCACCGGTGGGGGGCCGTAGCCAATGATGCGAAAGGGGACCTGAGGGGGGGGGAGGGGGGGGGGGGAAGGGGGGGAGGGGGAGGTTGGATCGGAGGTTAGTGCACATTTAGTTTTTTTCTTATAGTCCAGGATTTCTCTGGGATGGCTACAGGCAATATATGGAGGCAGGGACTACAGGTAAATATAGGGGCAGGAGCTACTGGCTATATAGTGGGGGGCGTGGGCTAGAGTCTTATATAGTGGGGGGCAGGGACTACTGGCTATATACTGGTGGCAGGGTTGCAGACCTATACTGGGGGGCAGAGACAGCAGGCTACATCTGGGGGGGCAGACAGAGGCTGCAAAGCTAATACTTAAGGGTAGGGGAGCAGGCTATAACTGGAGTATGGGCTGCAGGGCTATATCTGGAAGGCAGGGGCTGCAGGTTATATATGGGGCAGGGGTTACATGCTATCTACTGGGGGCTGCTGGACATTATCTGGGGGCAAAGGGCTGGCTGTAACTGGGGGCATGAGCTTGCTGTCTAATGCTGGGGAAAAGGGCTTCTTGATATATCTGAGGGCATGAGCTGGAACGCTATATATACTAGGCTATACTTAAGTCAATAGGTTTTCCCAAATTTTTGTTGTTAAAATTGGTACATCGGCCATATTGGGTTGGCTATACCCAAGTATATACATCTACCGGCCACTTATATAGGTACACCTGTCCAACTGCTCGTTAACACTTATTCTAATCCGCAATCACCATGGCGCGGCAACTCAGTTCATTTAGGAATGTAGACATGGTCAAGACAATCTCCTGCAGTTCCAAACCGGAGCATCAGTATGGGAAGAAAGAAAAGATTTGAGTGCTTTGAACAGTGGAATGGTTGTTGGCTGCAGAAGGGCTGGTCTGAGTATTCAGAAAAGCTGACTACTGGGATTTGCACGCACAACCATCTCTAGGGTTACAGAGAATGGTCAGAAAAAGAAAAAACATCCAGTGAGCGGCAGTTCTGTGGTGATGCTGAAGCCTTGTTGATCCCGAGGTCAGGAGAATGGGCAGACTGGTTTGGAGCTGATAGAAAGGCAACAGTGACTCAAAAAGAAAATAGCCCACCGTTACAACCCAAGGTAGGCAGAAGAGCAGCTCTGAATGCACAGTACGTCGAACTTTGAGGCAGAATGGTTTCTGAACTGACAATGGCTCAAAATGGCCTCCACAGTCACCCGATCTCAATCCAATGAGCATCTTTGGGATGTGATGGTAAACGGGAGATTCGCATCAATGGATGTGCAGCCGACAAATCTGCGGCAACTGGTGTGATGCCATCACATGCAATATGGACCAAAATCTCTTAGGAATGCTTCCAGCACCTTGTTGAATATTGCCATGAAGAAATTGAGGCAGTCTGAAGGCAAAAGGGGGTCCAACCCGTTACAGCATGGGTACTAATAAAGTGGCGGTGAGTGTATTTATGGATATAAAACAAGAAAGAGAAGGGTCATATTATTAGACACATTTCTGCTTTTGTTTGTATTGTATATCAAATTAGGTGTTTGGTTGTTCTTCATTGGATATTGTCGATCTTTTTTAAAAATATAACTACTGAATACTGGCGCACGGTCTTCAATTAATCGGCACAACTGGCACTGCTCAAGAAGTGAGCACTTTTATTTTTTTGGTGGTGACACAATTCTGTCGAGTCGAGTATAAATGTTTTGCAAAACTCCGCTCAGCACTACCACGCTCTTTTGGCACACATTTGGCCACATTTTTCTGTCTTATTGACACAGTGGCAGCCATGTCAGAAAGAAATCAAAACACTATATAAATACATGTGAAAGCGAGGATTTTTTAGTTGTTTTAACGTTCTTTCTAGTGCAAAGGCAGAACGGTATAACTGCAACGTAGTTAATAGTTGTGGGCTCCTATTGTAAAGTAAGGAGGGAGGGGTATAGGGACGAAATAAGTACACATGGATGGGCATCTCAAGGGTGCTATGGAGGTCGTCTGGTGGGCGGCGCACAAAGTGAAGTGGACAGAACCATGGGCCACACCACTGCGTGCGATGGTGGCACCGGGACACTGAAGAAGAGGTCCAAGTATAGCTTCTTTTGTTGTTACAGAGGTTCTCTGGGGTGATGACTAAAATCATTAAAGCAAAAAAAAACCTCAGTATTTGTAGAAGCTGAAAAGAAAAGAATGAATGTGTTGCAATGACCCACTCAAGACCTGATATAATTTATTACTTTCTGGGACCTGAATATATCTGCACAAACTAATAGGGACAAAACTCTATGAACTGAAGTAGCATTGCGTGGGATAAAAATTCTCCAGAAAGATGTAAGAGACTGATAAAGTCATATAAAAAGTGATTATTTCAAGTTATTGCAAATAAAGGTGGTTTTACGGGTTATTGAGTGAGGGGCGTACCAAGGTTGTCATACATGATTTATAACTTCAAGACTTAAATAAATAATGACAAAGTGTAATTTGTCATGTATTATATTCCTATTATATTCATGTATAATTGTCATGTATTATATTCCTATTAAGACATTCTAAAATGTATCATTGAGATGTTACATACATTGGTCAACCTGCTAACTTAACCCCTTAAAGACATAGCCTTTTTTCATTTAGCAGTTTCCAGTTTTCGCTTCCCATCTACAAAACTCTATAACTTTTTATTTTTCTGAATACAGAGCTTTATGATGGCTTGTTTTCAGAGTAACACATTGTACTTCCTCATGATGGTATTTAATATTCCATGCCAGGTACTGGGAAGCTGAAATAAAATTTCAAATGCATTGAAATTGAATAAAAAACGCATTTGTGCCATTTTCTTGTGGACACTGTTTTCACGTTTTTTGCTGTGTGCTCCAAATGACACCACCCCTTTATTATTATCACAGGGATAACAAATTTTTATAGGTTTTATTATGTTTTAAAAGATTTCTAACAATTAAAACTTTTTGTACAAAAATGTCTTTTCTTTGCCATATTTTGCCCTAGTTCCTTTTTCTTACTTCAGTGTACAGACCTATATAAAGTGTCATATTTTGCAGAATGGAGATCATGTTTTTATTTCTACCATTTTGAGGACTGTATGATCTTTTGATTGCAAATATTATGGACTAGATTTACTATTACATGCAGTTTGCCTCACTAGTGTGCAGAGTGCACCAGATTAATGAAGACTGGAGCACAGTCTAAATGAATCTGACGTAAAATGCACACGCTGGTAGTACTTTAACTAAGTGTACTGTTTTTTTTAGGTGCACTCAGTTTAATGGCTATGCACCACAAATTTGTAAGACTTGCCAACATAAATGTGGCTGCCAGTGCGAATACGCATTAGAACGCCCCTTTCGGTGCACAGTATTGTGCACTTAAATGACAATGCCTATAGTTTCTCAAAGATTCCAGGCTGTCATGGCAATGGATCGTCAATCTCCGATGTCACAGAGAGCATCCACACCAAGATGGCAGTGCCCACAACCATTGGGATTTAAATGCTTCCAGCGGCTTTGCCAGAGGCATTTAAGTGGTTAACAACTGCAATCTGTGCTGGCAAGGGTGATAGTGCTGTGTGTTTGCTGCACAATGAAGCAAACACCCAGTCTTCATGAAGAGGGCTCACCCCATGAGACCTCTTTATATATCCTTAAGGATTCCATGATCTACTGGTTCGTCATTGAGCATTAAGGGGTTTAAAGAGTGTTAAGTGCCTAAAATAAGACACAGCTGTTTTTGCACTAACCTATTCATAACATAATTAATCAATTTTATCTAAGTTCTTGGGGTGT
Source organism: Engystomops pustulosus (assembly GCA_019512145.1). Taxonomy (NCBI): domain Eukaryota; kingdom Metazoa; phylum Chordata; class Amphibia; order Anura; family Leptodactylidae; genus Engystomops; species Engystomops pustulosus. Next base: position 202,648,784 of record CM033641.1, read on the forward strand.
GTCCCCTTACCCAGCTTAAGTCACATGCTTTCTGCTATCAGTATGTACCTCACATGAACATGCATAGCTCATGCTCTGCTCACCCTCCTTTCTTCATTCATTGAGCATTTCTGCTATGTCTCTAGATAAGACAGATGGGAGGGTGATGTTATCATAAGAGGGAGAGAGAATTATCATACTGACATTCATATACCAGGAAGAGTAGACTGAGCAATGTGCCTACTGTTATACATAAGAGGGGGAGTGTGGCCACTGGAGGGGCGTGACCGTGACTTAAAGGGGTATTCTGGGCATTTACATTTAATTGAATTCATTTGCCATATATAAACATTTCTTCAATTGGAGGTTATTTAAAAAAATGTTCCTGTATGAAGATAATTTCTCATAAATGTAGTGATATAGCCCCCTAGAAACAAGACTGCGTCCCTGGATAGGGCCACCTCTGCTGGAGGGATTGCACAAAGAAACTAAAGGTTTTTGTATATGAAATGTCCGGGAGTTACTGCATGTCCCACAGCCTCCTGTGGTAATGAACGCCGTATCCATGTGATCAGGCAGAGCCACTGTCTGGCTACTGCTGCCAAAATGTGAGGTGGACGTATCCGAGGAATCCATCTCATTTCTAAGGGCCAACATGGCTATGTTTATGAGAAATTCACACAGGAACATTTTTTTAAATAACATTCAACTGAAGAAACATGAGTTCAATTAAATGTAAATGCCCAGATGGGAAAACCCCTTTAAGTTGTAATTGAGCTGTTAGTCTGAGCTGTCTACTGAATATGCTAAGGGAAAGCCATAGCCAAGGGGGGGGGGGGGGGGGGGGGGGGGGGATTAAACTGTAACACACTTTGCTGCCTACTGAAAATGGTAAGGGGAGGGAAGATGGCTGCACTCACTGGATGTTGTTTCTCTTCAACTAAGTCTTTTGAATGAGAATATAGGAAGTGTTGACATCTGCACCATACTCTGTTGTGTATAGCTGTCCATACAAATGGAGAAAAATTTTAATACATCCCTATTGGTAAAATGATTTTAACCTCTTCATAAGTATGACAGGCAGAAATAAAGGATGTTGTTGAAGGTGTAAAGGGAACCTGTCATCAGCAATGGAATGCCATTGTTAACTTAACTATTAAATGTTCTAATAGCCTATGCTATGCTGATTTTAAAAATGCCTTTGTCGGCATTCTGAATCATTGCAATAGCTTGTATGAGTTTAATTCATACTACCTGGCTCCCTGCTAGCATTATGTGGTGAGTTCTGGGGAGGAGGGTCACTGCAGGCTGTGTGTGTCTGTGTCAGTCTCCTCTCCTCCACACTCATTCAGCTCCCTCACCCTCCCCACTTTCTATCATGTGCATTGAGCAGACAGAGGTGAGAGGGGGATGGAGTGGAGGAGAGGAAGAATGCATGAGGAGCCTGCAGTTGCCCCTCCCCTTTGACACATCACACGCTGCTGATAGGGAGCCAGGTAATGTAAATCCAACTATTATAAACTACTGCAACGATTCAGAATTCATTTTGAAAATCAGCATAGGATAGGCTATAGGACCTGTCAGCAGCTAAAAATAACATTCCTGGTTAGAAGTTTGCTTTGAGAAAATTTGCTGGAACATAATTTAATTTGTGCAACATAGAATCAAGCTTCTTATTCCCATCTGAAGTATTTCTCAATGTTCAACGTAACCTCCACCACCCAAGTTTAAAGTCCCAGGACAACTTTTCTGTACCAAAAAGGAATATATAATATCTGCACACAACAGTAAATAATTGGTCAGAGGTACTATCTTTTAGGCTATGTCCAGGTCATGACCATCACCTTGAAAAATTATTGACACTGAAACTGGAAATGGTCTTTGTCATGCACACCTATGTGAATTGTTGTCCATGGTGCTGAACCCAGTCATTATGAACCATCATAAGAATCTGCAAATCCAATTGTGACAATCAATTTCTGGAACAATTTTGGTCTCTGATATTCTACATGACCACCTCCCGTTTGGAAAAATCGGACTTTGAGCTAATATAATGGCTTTCAAGATTTAGTTCTGGACATATTCTAAACGATAGGCCCCTGCACCCAGGACATTGTGGGGTATTCAGATATGTTGCTTTCCCTTTCATTTAAAGGCTCACCCACTATATAGAGCACTTGCTTTAATAAACTTTGCTCTTATTATTACATTCACACGGCAGACATCAACAATAAGGGTATAAGGATAAAAGGTTATTATCCATCATTCCATAACAAATATATAAATGATTCTCTTCATAGCCTAAGTTGACTTGAATAATAAATTTCATTTAAACCCATCATTTTATGTGACTTTTCAGACTATGCTGTTAATGTATGATTATTATGCTGTTTAGCATAGGAGATATATGAATTTGAATAAAATATAGCTACCCTAGTGTGAGAAGCTGGTCTATAATAGTGACAAGATGTGATCTGGCTATGTTGTAGTTCTTTACTTTATTAACCAGTTCCTTATTTTTGTACAAATACATACATTGTACAACATTAAGGGCTATGTGGAAAGCACTCACGGGCAGAGCCCTGTTCATATGCAGTAGGTAACAATTGTATTATACATCCCAAACCTGCCAATAACTGCCAACGTTGGTGTCAACCGCAGCACCAGTTAACTGGTGAAATCCGACCACAGCACCTAACTATGCTTTAACTGTGCATTATTTTGCACGGCTGATTGGTGCCCTCAATGATTATATCAGAGGGTGCTGGTTGCAATGACAGCTGGGAGCCTGTTAAAGGCTCCCATAGCTGTCATTAGTTAAGGAATTTTACAGTCTGCCAGAGGAAGTTCTACCCCCAGGGTTAAAGGACCCTAGGGGGCATGAAATAATAGTAATAAAAAAGTTTAAAAAAATATAAACATTTTTAAAAATATTTAAATTGTCCCCCTTTTCCTAGAACACATAGGAAAATAATTCCATAGGGCTCTTTACATCTAGATGAGAGCCTCACATAATGACAAGCAACATATACCTATATAAATTGCGTATAACTAGCATTCTGAATACATATTGGGTCACAGTGTTGCATATAAATATGCATCCGGAATCAGCAAAACATGGCAAGCAAGACCAATCAGTGGTGACCAAAAAAATGGGGAGTCAGAGGGGAATAAAAGGGAGGCGAAAAATGGGGGAGAGGGAGCATTCACTTGCGGTGGATCTACCTACTTCCAGCCCCCTAAGTTCCACCATTCCCCCGATGTGCGTCTGCTCTTGAACAAGATAGCTCAGACTGTTACCCCAGTTGCCCAGGACCATTGCCTGTATGTGTAGTAGTTATAACCTTGATGCTGATCAAGTATCATTTTATATCCTTCTGTCATTTTCCTATTTCTAATTTCCACCTCTGCTTTGCATATTCATGAGCTCATTTGAGCATTATCATTGGGAATGAAGAATTGAAATGATTTGCTTCCTTGTAGCTTGTACTAGTTTGAAATGAGTTTCCAATTTCCTTGTATTGTAGATGATAAGAATGTTTATTGCAGCGGATGAGCATGTGAAATAAATTTTCCCTTGCGTTTATAAAATAATATTGTATATCAATTGCAGGATGTTTACAGGTCTAACATTGCCACATTAATGGGAAACTGTCATCAGATATACAGCACCTAAACCAATTCCAAAGCATTATACACATCACACTACCTGTGAAGAGTCGTGTTGGGGATGAGTCTCCTTGAGAGCTAGAGCCAGCGGTAATGGCCTTGGCTTTGGCTTTACCCGATTACTCAAAATTGATCCCCTGACAAAATATTAAATATTAAATGGTTCAGTCTTACAGAAATTTGCAAACTTCAATTAATGTACAACTCGGCACATAAACTAAAATGGCAGCTGGCTACTGCTGCCAATCATCCCAGAGCTTATAGAGGGGGAAACATTACAATGCAAACAACAGCAAATGGAATATGGAATATGCATATGGAGTATGCAAAAAGATGCTACTAGCACTCGAATTCAGTGGGATTACATTAGTTTCGGTACTGTATGATCATTTAGTGAGTCCAGTCAGTGAACTCCAAATATCTTAATATCTTATCACCCGGGTGAAGAAAAAATGTAAACAAATTGTAAATTATTTACAAAATTAACATGAAATAGGTCAACATCTGGAAAGAGTTTCCAATAATCAAAAAAATAGATAAATCTCCTGTCCATAGTGCACTTCCCACACAGACCACAGGTTGTACGCTGTAGGAGCGTTAGTCATGATTAAGAGCACTTGTCTGTCCTAGAAACGCGTTGACGATTTGACCATGCCACCTGTATTTTACCTGATGGATGCCCTGAAAATGAAATAAAGGCGGTCTTATTCTGCATAAAGCTGGATCCAAAATTCTTTTTTTTATCGTGGACTTTCTCAAGCCTACCTTGAGCCTAGGTTTGAGAAAGCGCTGACATCATCAGCAGCGACACCGCCGCATCATAGTGTGCGCCCGTTGGCAGGTCATATGGATGCGACTCTGCTGCTGAGTGAAGAAAGAAGAGGAGCCGCCGGGACCTGCACCGAAGATTGGGAGCCTTGCGATGAAGATAAGGACCCGCGCCAAAGATCCGGACACTGGAGGGTGAGTATTAAGTTTTTTATTTGTTATGGCAGGGGGCTGGCTGTAAACTACATGGGTGCTGGCTGTATACTACATGGGGGCTGGCTGTATACTAATTGGGGCTGGCTGTATACTACTTGGGGCTTGCTGTATACTACTTGGGGCTGGTTGTTTACTACTTGAGGCTGGCTGTATTCTACTTGGGCTGGCTGTATACTACTTGGGCTGGCTGTATGCTACTTGGGGATGGCTGTATACTACATGGGGGTTGGCTAGCTGTATACTACACCCTCGGCTTATACTCGAGTCAACAGGTTTTCCCAGTTTTTGGTGGTAAAATTAGGGGTCTCGGCTTATACTCGGTTAGGCTTATACTCAAGTATATACGGTACCAGTTTCAGGACAATTGGTGCAACATCAATTCAGATTGAATGTATTTGAACCCAAGCCAAATCTTTAGAAAATTTGACAAAAGTTCTATAAATCAAATCCTGGATGATTTGCTCATCTCTAATTGTATTTAAATGTGATTTAAGTTACATCAAGTTATACCCTTTTCTCCAGTTATTTCTAGGGGACTTCCACGAAAAGTCAAATACAATGCTTGGCTATCTATCAGAATAACAGACTGAATGGAGTGGCAGCAAGCATGTGTGCCTATGTTCCATTCATTTAGGATACAAGTGACCTTGGTTTATGTGCATTAAGAATTCTTCAATTCATCTGTCGTCATTAAGGTTTCCCTTGGTAACTTTGTTTGCTCCCCTGGATAAGAGGGTGTTCCATCCTTTGATAAATCAAAGTTTAGTATCTTTGACTATTCTACTGTTTGTGCAGATCACGTGTGCATTTTTCTTCCTGTTGGATAACTAAAACAAAATTTAATTTAGAAAACCTTACTTATGTCTACAGTCTTACCACACAGTAACATGCATCTATGTGAACACAGGTAAATAACTGAGATTTTCTAATGTATGTTCGAAGATAATTTCCTTTAATTGTCAGTAGTTTTTGCTCCACTGCTTTTGGGATAGGCTTTCAGGTAATCCAGCACAGGTTTCATCTGTCTGCCTTTATACTCGAGCCAACTATTTATTCTATTGGAAACTGTAAATTGCAAGCCGTGAAATTACTTTGCATAGAAGCTGAAAGCAGTTGTATGACTTCTTTGTTGACTGTTTAGGAAGTTTAAAACCAAAGACTGGAAATATCGGAGACAAGAAGTAGATGAGTGTCTTGAAGTTTTGGTTGCATACATTATACTGATTAGATGAAGGGATCAGATAAACAAATTTCTCCAAATCTGTATAGCTTAGCTTACTGAAGTTTAAAATGAAATTTGTTATTTTACACAATGCTTCAAGTTGTTTTGGTTGCCCATAATCATACTTGAAGAAATTTCTAATGAAGCATTTATATTAAATTTATTTCCTAGTATTTTATAATAAAAACAAAAGTGATTGTTTTGGTACATCTATTTAGCTAAATAACCCCTATGGATTTAGCTCAGGTGATAAACAAGAGAAATATGGCACATTGTACATAGCTGACACATTTTGGTAAGAGGCCATTGGTCAATTATGAGCACAGCTCCTAAGAGATAGTGAACCAACAATCTGGTTATAACCTATAGGGCAGTGATGACGAACCTTTTGGAGATAGAGTGCCCAAGGTACAACCAAAGCCCACTATGTGCCATCATGACAATTTAAGCAGTAACTTCTTGATCCCTGCTTTGTCACAGGTTTTAATCGTATTGGCATCCTGAGTTCACCAATACAATAGAAAGATGATGGAGAAATTTGGATTGTAGCTTCCCTCAAGGGACCCCTGAGGAGTAAGAATCAGGGACCCAGAGCAGGAGCTCAATTGACAATCCATCTCTATCCACACCTTCCCGCTCCTCTGTAGTCCAGGCAGCCAAGGATGTTGATTGAAAATGGCCCTGAGCATGGCGCATCCTGGGCTGTATTGGACCACAGGAGAAAGCCTGGGTGCCCACAGAAAGGGATCAGAGTGCCACCTCTGGCACCAGTGCCATAGGTTCACCACCACTGCAGTAGGGGAACACTAGAAAAGTTTTCAAGTGCTCTAAGAGGACTTAAGTTTAAAAAATAAAAAAAAATTAAATGTAATAAACAAATCTAAATACAGTCTAATCACCTTTTTGGCATTTTACATATACAAATTCAGAAATGGTATAACTATATCCAAACATGCATTTAATTTTAAAATCTTTAATGGGAGCTCCCATTTTTATTGCAGGTTCGGATTCCCCAGGAAAAATTGCATTAATTTGACCTAGGTGATGGCATTGTAATTGCCAAAAATCAAAATGTGTGCAAAAACATTGCAAAAGGGCATATGTCAATAAATAAACATCAGATCCTAAAATCTGAAAATAGATATATGCTATATTTTTCTTAAAGCTATCCAATGTTACCAAATTTGAGCACTCAATGTAGAGCATTTAGAAAAATCCTCATCTTCAAAAGGGAGGAAACTTAAGTTAATCAAGCTTTCCGATTAACTCATTATTAACCCAGACAACAGAAAACTGCTGTTATCCATGTCATTGTTCACGCTGAATGTACTTTCTAAATAAAAAACTAGATCTGCCCCCACCTCACCCCTGGTGAGGTGAAAATACAGGGTCAACATTAGTAATATTGGGTAAATAAAAAAAAAAACATTTGTTGCATATTATTTGTTTTTGATCGGATGTGTATTTCTCAGTATATCTCCATTTTGAAAAATTTTTACCCATCTGTCAATGAAAATCATTGACTTGAAACATAAATTGTAATCAATGTTATTTTTCCTGGGAAAACTAAATCTGCAATAAAAAATGGGGGTTCCCATTTAAGTTTTTAAAGTTGCTCACCTCCAAACCCTAAGGGGTTTGCTATCATTGGATAGATTTTTGAAAAACATTTGACAAGTATATTATATTTTTAGTTTTTCAATTCAATGTGTATTTCACAAGATATTTAATTATTCTGACTATTTTGTTACATCCTCTATTACCCTTATGGTAAACACTAAAATGGAAAGAAAATCACAATGCGTGAAATGCTGTTTTTAGGTAAATTTAATTTAGAAAAAGTGCTAAAAAAGTTATATTTACCTCATTGGCTTTACAAAGTTCTGTAGTCAAAAACATGAAAAAAGTATAAATGGGCATGAACATGGCAATGCAAAGAAATATGTTTTTTTACTGTTTCCTTTTTTCTGAAGTATAAAAGTAAAACATATTTATACAGTGGGTGGTCTTCAATTTGGTAGGGAAATATTTCTTACTATTGCTATGAAATTCTTACTAGATGTCATTAACAACTCATTCAATCCACACTGTCAAATAAATTGAGCCATAGATGTCTATAAATTAATCTATGTGTAATAATTAGAAGTGACACAGGAAAAAGACACTAAGAAAGAGAGTTGCAAAAAGACAAGTCATAGTATCATTGTATATGAGGTTGGAAAAAGACACAAGTACATCAAGTAAAACCTTTAAGAATTAAACAAATGTTTTTTCCTCATAACTCAGGATATCTGCTCTCTAGAAAAGTATCCAGGCCTTTCTTGAACATGTACAAAGAGTCCAACATAACAACCTCCTGCTGCTGAGAGTTCCATAGTCTCACTACCAGGGATTTTTGTAAGGGGAAATGTGTGTCTTTTTCAGCTGCAATTTTACCAAGTAATTGACTGTTTAGAACATTATTGTACTTCTTGTCTCTGTCGGCCCAAGTGCATAACCTTACGTTTATCCACACTAAACCTCATCAATTATTTTTCTGCACATTTCTCCAGCTTCTACAAATTTCTCTGTAATGTTATACTATCCTCCTTGGTATTAATTACTTTACACAGCTTAGTATCATCTGCAAATATTGAAACATGACTGTGTAAATTTCTATAAGGTCATTAATAAAATGGGGTCCAATAGGTGGCATTAATGATGGCCCTCTGTTTTCTATCACTGAGCCAATTGCTTACCCAAGTATACAGATTTTCCCCTAGTCCTAGCAGTCTCATTAAATGTACCAACCTTATATTCCGCACTGTATCAAATGCCTTGGAAAAGTCCACAACCTATGCTGATGCTGGGTTATAAGGCTATGTACAGTGAAGTACTCCAGGATAGCATCTCTAACAAACCCCTCAAATATTTTCCCCACAACAGAAGTTAAACTCACAGGTTTGTGGTTTACAGGATCGTTTTCTGATTCTGTTTTGTATATTGGCACCACATTTGCTTCATGCCTGTCCTGTGGAACATAACCTGCCCTTAAGGAATCTTCAAATATTAAAAATAATGGTCTGTCTATTACAGTACATAATTCATGCAGTACCCGGGGGAGTATGCCATATTTTAATGGTGTTGAGGCGGCGCTGCACCTTTTCCGTGGTTAAGCTGCTGATATTCAAAAGAGAACTTCATCATGTCTTACACTGTGGGATTTTTCTGGGTAAAGACAGTTGAGAAGGCGATGCATCTTCTTCCACCATGACCCTTAGGTTATTCTTCACAGGGCCCACACTCTCTGTTTTTAGTTTCTGGCACCAGTATCAGTACAGGCGGTCCCCTACTTAAGGACACCCGACTTACAGACAACCCATAGTTACAGACAGACCCCTCTGACCTCTGGTGAAGCTTTCTGAATGCTTTACTATAGTCCCAGATTGCAATGATCAGATGTAAGGTGTCTGTAATGAAGCTTTATTGATAATCCTTGGTCCCATTACAGCAAAAAATGTTTAAACTCCAATTGTCACTGGGGCCAAATTTTTTTTTTGTCTGAATCTACAATTATAAAATATACAGTTTCGACTTACATACAAATTCAACTTAAGAACAAACCTCCGGACCCTATCTTGTATGTAACCCGGGGACTGCCTGTAATTAGAAAGCAATCCTGCCTCTTAGTGAAAAATAATATCCACTGATTCAATTGATGTCTTATTAAAACATGTCTTATTACCAAGGTGCTACACAAGAAGTAACTCGTGGTGGGCCAAACCAATAAGATGTATCAAGACGTGCAACCCTACTGTTGCAAAACATTTTGATTGCATTGCTTACAGAATATTTTCAAAACTACTGAATATGCCAGTGAGCACTGTTGGGGTCACAATCTGGAAGTGAAAAAAACATAATTTCACTATAAACTGTCCAGGGATAGTAGCCCCCTGCAACATTTTAGACAGTGGAATAAAATGATAGAATAGAATGATCAATTATGCATATTCAATTTCTTGTAGATGAGCCACACCTCTAGCTTCTTGTTTGACAACGGGTGTGCTTTTGCTTCAGTCGAGTCAACATGGGACAGCTCTTTTAAGACCCAGGCAAACTGGCCCAAAGCCTGTACAATCGCGCACAACAAAGCCAATTTGGTTCTGTTAATACAGAACCTCAGAGCCTGTCTATAAAGACAGACACACACACACACAAACATATTGCAATAACTATAGCATTGTGTATGGAGGGTTAAATAAAATAAATGGGGAAATCTAATCATTATGAAATCTATGCTGTAAAATATTAAGCAATATTGCTAATTTATTACTTTCACAGTACTTCAAATAAACATTCTTCGTATTTGTAACTATTCTATCAAACTTCATTGTGTACATTTCTAACATGCAAACTCAAAGTTTGACAAAATTAATATTTTCTGCCTTGTCAGTTTTCCCTTGAAAGAATTATTCAGAAATTATTTGTTTGGTCTCTGCAGGGACTCATGCCCTTGCCTGCTGTTTATCAGTCTTGATTTTGATGGGATGATTTTTAGTCAGCTGTCTCTATCAGTTTGGCACAGACAAAAATCCTTTAAAAATGTTACACTTCATCAAAGTGTATCATGAGACTTCACGGTCATTATCTCAATGGCTGCTCTGATGTGCCACAATTGGCAAAGACACAGACGGTAGGGGGTGTATTAGAAGAAAGCCAGCGTTTCATGTGGAAAGCTGGCAAGCCTCTCCAAGCTTCTGTCAACAACTCAGCAGTCTGATCCGATGCACTGAGTGCTGATTATGCTCTTGTTTCTGTAGGAAGTAAACAAGAAAATGAATTCCACAGCACAACACAGCCTCTTTGTATCATCAAATGGTGTCACTGGAATCAGTCCAACCATGCTGAAAGTTTGGCCATTTATGCCACTGGTGCCTCAATACTACTGGAGTTTTGATTACAGCTTGGATTTTGCAATAAGACCTTTTAGGGGAAAGCCACTCAGGAAATAAAAGAATTGATTGGATGTTGGGTCAGTTTAGCTATAAGGATAAAAACATTGTTCTTCTTAAAAGTCTAATGTATACACAAGCAGTTCCTCTGCAGGATTTAACTTCAAGTACTCTCAACCTCTTAGTTTAAGAACTGTTACTACATTAAGTTCTTATCAAAAATTCTGCTGAAAGGACACATACAATGCAATTTAGTTAGGACCGATGTCCCAATTACCCTGTCAACAACTCTTCAAATACTGTGTGGATAAAATAGATTCACCTACTTACCTCTTCATGTATAACAACATTAAATCTCAAGGTACTTATTAGGATTCACCAAAAAAGAAAAGCAGAAGTGCAAAACACACAAAAAAGTATCAATATTTATTTAACAAATATTAGAAAAAATTACAGGACACACAAGATAGGATAAAAACACTCAAAAAGTACAATAGCAAAAAAAGTACTCTCAGACCTAGGACTGGGACTGAATAGGACTGTTATATGTAGACAATTACTATCACAATGGTAAATAGCTGCAGTAAAAATAAGGTGAAGTAACAAGAAGAGACTAAATTTAGGCTAAAAAAATACTTGCAGTAAAACAACCCTAACAGTATAACCAGTGATAGGTCTGAAATTGGTAAAATACAGGGATGCAAGGGGGAGAGGTTAAAGGTATTTTTTAGGGTAATAGTTATTTTCACAATATGCAATACATTTTTTATTGTAAAACAGCTGTTCTGCTATAGAATGACAGCAAGGAGAGATGTACAAAACCATGAGGAAAAATGTACACCTTTTACTTACAGAAACCATATCAATTATTTTCTAGAAGTGTACAACCCCTTTATTGTCAGTGTACATGTCATGGATAATTATAGTCCTCAGAAAGTCCCTCAGACCACAGGGCAGTAATATGTGCATAAATAACCTCATTTGTCAGTATAGTGTGGACTCTATGCGCAATTTCGCAGCCTGTGGCTACCTGAAACGCCCAGCCGAAGTATGGACCTGCTGAGAGCTATTTAGCATGTCTTTGCCTCTGCTAAATCAATAGCATCTGCATCTACTATTGCAGGTACTATCTGCAGGTACTATTGATTTATCTGCTTGCATTCCCTTGATAACACAACTGGCACAATAATGTGATAGAATCATCTTCATTCCGTATATTAGCACAAGAGCCAGGAGAGGCGGCCATGAAATCTCAGGAAGGTAAGTTTCTTTTATTGTTTAATACTGGTCACAATCCAACCCTATTTGAGGGACATTTGTATTTGTATTTATTCATGAGGGGGTGTGGCACATAAGTTCATTAATGAGGGGGTGTTGGATATAAAATATGGGTTTCTTTATACCATATACATTAGTGTTTGCAGTATGTAAATCCATTAATATGAAGGTGCTTTATTTTGTATTATAAGTAGATGCTGTGTATACGTACATTCCTGGAGTGATGTGCTGTATACTATACAATAAATTTGTGGGGGGTAGAATTAATTATAATTAATTAAAGGGGACAATATTTTAAGAAAATTAAGGGGGACTGTATATCTGATTTATTTAGTGTTTTTTTTTTTTCTTTTTTTTTTTTTTTGCGAAACAAACTCCTTAGTACATTAAGACATTACATGACATGATGTAGGTATCAGCCTATACATAAACTCCTTCTACAAACAGTTACCATCTGTTACCTACATAAACTCCTTCTACAAACAGTTACCATCTTATCGCAGATAAGAAAAAGAAATGTCCAGATATCAATACGGATAATCCCCCCCCATACCCCCTTCCCCCCCACCCTCTACCGATGCTGGTGACGCTGCCCGGACACAACAGAGACACAGTGGATTACAGAGAAACCTCTATAAACTCCACTGATTCCAAATATCCCTATGTCTGTTGCCCTTCCTGTAACGTTTCTCATTATTTCTCTTTATTTAGTGTTTACAGAAAATATTTGAGATGGTAACAGTCTGGTCAGTTGTGTTATTAGGGGTATATATTACTTAGGAGCACAGTGTGGGGCATAGTTCTTATACAGGGAACATTGAACTATAAGTGTCCTATTTTTAGTTGCACAGTGTTGAGATGTGCTGCCGAGTGCTGAAAACATCTGGGGCCTAATTCTGCAGTGTTTTTTTCAACAAGGAGAAGCAGATTTCAACTTCTTCTTGTGCATGATCAGTACTGTAGTCACTGACTAATATGACCAGTATGCATTGTTTATTTCAGTAAGCAAATTGCTCTGAATGGGATCATTCCCAGTCTAGTTGTGGTTAAGCTGTTGCTGGACAGGTTTGCGACGCCAATTATGTCCTCTGAATGTGGACCAGTGACACTGTGATGTTAAGAATATTATAACTAGCCTGTATTTTTTTATGTTTTTCTATAAATTTATTGAACATGATTTAGTTGAGGATCATGGGAAGATGGCTGTATTTATACACCAGTTCCCATGGAAGCCTTAATTTGGCACTGATAGTGGCTGAGCTGTGTTACAGCAGCCCTGCTCTAGTTCATTTGAATGCATAGTGGGCTGCAAATTCCGAGGCTGGCCAATACGCAGAGAATGAGTCTATTCCTCTTGCTCTATGTCCTGGACCTCTATCGGTTTGATATTGATGACCTATTCTACGGATTGGTTGTACCCTTGCATATCTGTTTTATTGTCTGTAACAATTACCAGAACAACACCAATTGTGAAAAAAGTGAAAATGCTAGTCCAATTGGGGCCAAACTAATGTATTGGTATTTAAAGAGCTTTCTGTCCATTGACGATTTACAATATATACAGAAGGAAATGGGAAATCAGGAGTGCTGCTTCCCTGTGTGTTCTTTACAGAAGGAAATGATTACTCTGTCAGTTGAAAAGTTTTATGTAGACATTATTCATCTATGTCAGATTAATACAAAAGTTTGTCTGGAGGGAAGTCCTGACAGCTTTCTATCTGGTAATAGGTTGCTGGAGTATAAATACATATTTATGTATATTTAGCATATTTTTCCATTTAAGCATGGTTTATTAAACAACTGGACATTTAAAGTCAAGATTGCTTCATAATCCAATTATGTTATTACAGCATAATTATTACTTAGTACAACATACTTGAACTGAGCAGTGATTCATCTAGAATGTGACAGTGGAAAATACTGTGTTACTTTACACGAATGTATTTAAATGAAGTCTATGGGGGGTTCACAGTGGTGTGTTGACCTTCTCTTTTAAAGTAGCACTTTATGCAACGTGTTGAATGGGTAGGATTTTAGTGTGCAAAATTACTGCTTGGAAACAGACCAGTAATTTTACTGAAAACTTGTTTTACATTTCTGCTTTAATATATAGCAAGATTTAAAGGGCCCAGGAGCAGCACTGGACTAATGGCATTTTGCCCACATCAATAAAAAATATTATCTCACTCTATTATATTACATTGGTTAAACAATTCTAATACATTTTTATTTTAAAGCATTCTTTGTTCTAACACCTTCTAACACCTGTCGTTTGTCCCTTCCTTTATTTAATAAAAATATAAGTAAACATCCAAGATATGTCACTGATGTGAATTTAACACTAGGGGCTAAATTCATAGCATAATTATTATTCCAATAAACATGGCATATTAATGGAGCATTAGAAGCCCTGGTGGTCAAGATCCAAGCCACCAGTGACCAAGTTGGGATCAGAGTGCTGTACAGTAAGGGCTCTTTCACATTGGTGTTTGGTTTTCATGTCCGTGGTTCATAAAGCCATTGTTTTGGTGTTTTCACAGTGGCTTGTAGTGTAAAATTATAAAACATTTATTTTTCCTAATTTTACTTTATTCTTTTTGTTTTACAAGTTTTCCCCTGTAACTGAGGCATCTATAAGAACACCAGTTACAGAGTAAAACCACCACCTGTGACTGGTGGTGTTGATCAGAGCTGTACTGGGTCTAATTAGACCCAGCAGTTCTGTTTAACCCCTTTCACGTGACCGCCGAGTCTATAGAGCCGACGGCACCGCCGGCTCCACTCCTCCATGCATCACACTTCAGCGCGATGCTGTGAGAAGTGAAGAAGGGAGAAGCGGTAAAGAAGCGACTAGCGCGGGCACAGTAGAAAACCTCAACAATGTCTAAAGACATTGCTGCGGCCTACGGTACGAAACGAGTTAAGATGGGTAGAAAGTATGGTACAATGTTATACAAATCAAGACATTGGGACAGATCTTCTAATTATAATAGTTAGTTTAGGTACTTCTTCTGGCACATTTGGTGAATTAAAGTAGTTAATTTATTTTATTAACTACAATGTACCGGTAATTGATCAGAAAGAAGTTTTGTGTCTTCCATAAGAAACTAGTATTTATTTAGTGGTAAGTAATATAGTGAATTACATATTTGTGGTTTCATCTTAACAAATCATTAACAGCAATTAATATATTGTAGCACTCCTCATGAATCCCTCAATTAACCTATATTTGTTTAATTCATTTGGCCTGATTACGAGTCTGTGCGCAAACAGACAAGCACTCTCGGCATTTTAAGTATCACACAAAGCGCTTACTAACTGCTAACATCAATTCACACTTTGCACTAGAGATTACAGCATAGGAAACAGAATTGTGAAAGCAATTATTTCAGTTATCCAGATGTGTTTCAATCATTTTGTCAATGTTTTTCAGGGGAAATGCTTCTGCTAGCTATCGTGCTGGCACAGGGCTCACATCTTTTCATTATTAATTCAACTCATGAAGCTTAATTGGACAAGGCTAGAGCGAATTTGACAAACATCACAGCAGCAGGAAAAGCAATCACTCTTTCAAGATGAAAATTTGTTTGATGTCTTACTGTGCAACTCATTTACTCTCCTTGGTAGTCATGTGATCTGAATATTAATCAGTCATTGATTGGCTTCTCTTGTTGGACAATCACATGACCAGAATAATAATGGCTCGGCACTTGGCAGAAACACTGTTAGGCAACCTTGTGATTGGATGCCAGGTTAATATAGGGAGATAAGTGGGTTCTTGATGAGTACTTGACAGAACTTCACAGAAAATTAAGGCCCTAAAATAGCATGAGAAAGTCTTGTCAAATCAAGCATGATTATCATTGAATGCTTAAGGAATTCATCATCTGCATGAAATTAATACACTTCAGCTCCGGCAGACCTCACAGTCAGTGGGGACTCATCAGATTTTTATTTATATGTGTTCACTAAATCACATTAATTCTGAGAGCTAAAACATGGTCAAAATGAAGGTTATTTTCTGTTCAATCTAATCTATCTATAACAATAATTATCACTAATAATGTGTCATATTCAATTGCAGTCATTTTTTACGCATGCAATAGGACTTAAACATAGCATTAAAGGATGGAATATTTGTGTCATTTACTACTAAAAACTGTATGTAGAAATTAATCTTTACCATAATTTATACATTACACACCTGCTCATTTCTATTGGCACCCATGAAGTTTACATACCTAGGGGGTTACTCATCATATACAGCCGCTAGTGCAACGGTGTAGCCCTGCCGCTGCTCTTGCGCACAGGGGTCCTGTGCAGCATTCATCTCTACTACACCAGGCCCTACCTGGCATAGAAATAAACAACTTTTCACTGTGACAATTTGCCGGCTGCAGCAAGTGCGCAGACGTGGGGACAGTATCACCCCACGCCGATCCCCTCCCTGCTGGCTGTGCCCTTCGCTCGACTGGTCGTGGTGTTTTAAAAAGCCACATGTTAGTGTCAGAAACCTCTAAATGGGTTCAAGTTTCAGGCTTCTGTGCTTGAAAACCCCTTGAAGGGCTGCTTTTGATGACAGCTGATTGACAGCTGCCTTTCAGGATCAGTTCCTTGGGGAAAACTGAGTGTGTTAGTTTAGTTCAGTTTGTATTCGGCTATGGATGGCTGAGGCAGTCAGCTGCTGGGGGCAGTTTCCAGGAACTCCTTTACTCATCCTGATTTCAGATAGCTCTTATTCTCCACTTCACTTGCCTTTGCTATTGTTTTGCTATGCTGTGTATCTGACCCCATGCTACTTTATTTCACTATTCTCTTGCTATTCAATTCTGTGCCTTGCTGCCATCTTTTGATTGACGCGGTTCTGTCTGTCTTCGCTTGCCTGTCTGTCATTTGTTTGACCCTCTGTCTTGTCAACCTTCCTGGGCATTGTCGAGGATAAGTCCCTAACCACTATGGTTTGCAAGACGTGTTAGGTAGGCAACAGAGGTTGTGGGTGATTTGCCGGCTTTCATGCAACACAAATCGGGAAGGGAGCGTGAACATCGGATAACCTGACTGATTCGGACAAACCGCGGAATTTAAAATTTGAATTCACTCACAAATACCGGGAAGAAGATGGTGAACTCCGGTGGACCTGAGCGGGGAAGCGGCACATTCAAGAAATCGGGCGCACGCTGTAAGTGAATCGCGGCAGTTCCGAATCCTCGTCAGACATTCCAGAACGGCGGACGCAACGGGACGGGTAAGTAAATGTGCCCCATTGTATATATGTACAGTATATTAAAAAATGTCAGCCAGTTAAGGTCAGCAGCACTACACACAGTATATTTTCACTATCTTTATATTTAAAGTTTTCAAAAATACTTTTATTCCACAGGAAATGATGATTCAGCATCATGCTGTTGCTTGGTGCTGTTCCTCTAAGAAGTGTATATATAAATTGACAACTGGGAGTTGTCATTTTACTTGTAGGTCTTTACATAGAGTGGTTTTGCTTGTAGATGTGATAAATGGCATGATTCAGGGTTTGTGGAAGCCCTATCCAGCCTCATGGAGCTCCTTTCGTCAGGGCCTGGCACCTTATTCCAATCAAAGAACAATTTCTGTAAAGACCAGCAGGTTCTCAAAAAGTTGCTGCCCTTCTTGAGCCTTTATTCAGCCTAAGGGGATAGGTCGTTCTGTTTCTTGGAAACTGCAGCTCTGGTCCTCCACCACCGGGAGGATCTGGTTCTAAAAGGCCATGTCAGGGCTCCAGGGGAGAGGCTACACAAATTCAGCTGTGACCAGGACAAAGTAACTGGCCCTGCTGAAAAGGGCTCCAGGAGGTCAGTCAAAGCCTCCATAACCTTCTGGTCTCGGCACTGGGTAACATCAAATAACCACATTTACTACTGATACATGCAGTGTTTGTTGAAAGGTTAACTTACTAGGTTATAGCTGTTCTTAAAAATGAGGGGGACTTGCACAATATTTTTATGGTTGATCAACATATAATTTAAAGTATGTTTGTACCTTATAGATTTAAGATACATTAAAATTGAGATAGAGTGATTGGTACATCAAAATTGACTTCTAGACCAAGACACTAAAACTAGCCATGGAAATAATTATTGACTGAAATACATGATAAACTTATAAAGCCCATAGATCAAGAAGGTATTAAAAAACCACTGAACTGCCAAGGATATTACAAAAGGTCATTGCAGAATCCATTTTCAATTATAACAATCAATGTTAGATGGTATTGATTAGATGATTAAACTATCAGGAACATTATTTATTCAAATACTTACTCCCTTGGATATTATTTGCTGATACATTAAAAGACGTAGTCTGAAGCCTTAGTCTGGGATCACCAATTTCATGGTCCCATTTTAATAAGAGTCCTTGAATAAACTGCAAAAAAAGTAAATAAAAAAAGACAACCATTAAATAGTTATTTAAAATACTCCTAAATCATTAACAAAAGCAAGATTGCTCTTACTGACCCCCCATTATGAAAGAAGGGGTCCCAGTTGGGGTGGTCACATTTTGAAATCTAAATGATCTCTGTGTACTGTTATAAGAGCATCAAGATTTTGACTCACTGGGGCACATTTACTTGCCTGGTCGCAGAGTTCACCGAAAGTGCAATGTCCGACGATAATAATGCACTGTGCCATGATTCACTAAGATTGTGCGCCCGATATCCTAAATGTGTTGCTGTCAGGACAGAGATCACCATCTTTTAAGTGCATTAGCTTTGACACAATTTGAAAGTAAAATCCTGCGCTCAGTTCGAATCAGTTGGACGACGTCACGACAGCAAGCCCCCCAATTTGTGCCTCATAGAAGCCAGCGCAGCTGCGCTAATAAAAGATCATGTGCAACACAATCCCAGCACAGACAACTGTTAAATACCTTCCAAGCCGTGCAATCCCTAAAAAAGTCTAACAGTCTGACAAAAGTGCGCTCCGCAATCCTTACTAAATGAGCCCCCACTGTGTTATAAACCAGGTTTGGTTTAAAACTGCTTCTATAGCAATCGCCGCTGGTTTTCACCCTTTTAACTCTTACACAAGGATCTCAATGACACTATATAGAATTCACTGACCCACTTACTAATCTAGTGGTTCTAGTGTAGATGACAATGAGCTGAGAGACACTGGTGCAATGTAGGCACAGAGTCATAAGAAACAAGTCAAGTTCAGACAAGGATAAAAGTTATGTTGTGGGTCAGGTGGGTATCACATGTTTGTCAGAAGAAAGCCAGGTTCAACACGGGAAGAAACAGAAACAAAATCTTATAATAAGCCAAATGTCGTAGGCTGGGAAGTTTCTAGTTAATTCATTCAACAGGGAAAATCTCAAAAAAGTTCCGACTTCCAACAGAAATGCTAATATAAATATTAGACATATATGAATAGTGCCTTCTCCCACCTTAAATATTTTTATGCAAAGATGCACTTTCCCTGAAAATGATAAGTATGCTGTCTTTGGTACACATAATTGCAGTCAGTCTCCATTGCCTAGCTTAGCAGCTATTTGGCAAGGAGAAGTAGAAGACCCTTATAAGGTTAACCATATTGTACTTTAGTCAACCACTTTAAGTAATAAAGATAGAGCATGCAGAATGTAAAACGTCAATTTACATTATAACCACATTGGCCAAGCAATGCCTTTCCTGTTAGATAATTGTTATTTCCATAGCTGAATTTTATATTCACTTAGTTTGATGGGACAAAGCATTGCAAGTTAAAACAAAGTAAAACAGGGAACTTAACCATTTACTCATGGGTGAACTAGGAGAGGCGTGGCCACTTAGAAGACTTCTGCATGGGGTTCCCGTCCCCATGAAAGATATATACATATATTACATATATACACACACATAAAGTTCTACACTTTTACACACATACAGTACATACATGTATACCTGCATATGCACTCATTTATGCACTCCTGTATGCAGTATTACACTCATACATACAGTATATACACATCAAATACGCATATTTACAGTATATTCAGAAAATATACACACACATACTCTCTCCCTCACACAGTAGTATGGTAAGGCAATGTCACAGGAGTCTCACTAGTGCCCCTCTATGTGCCCCAGTGTCGGGCACACTGACTTATCTGTCCACATTCCTGCTTCAGCTCCAACGGTCAGGCATGCACTATCCTGTCGACTTCTGAAAATGTATAGGGCCACCGCACCATTGATTGGAGCTGGCCATTCCCAGAATTCTTCATAAGCCAGCCTCCCCTGTGGAACTTTGAGCCTTATCGCCATTGAGTAAGTTTGCTCCTGATGCCCTGTATTTACTCTGCGATTTCCTGTTGTGACCCTGGTACCGTTATTGACTCCCATCCCGTGCTGCCTGCCCTGACATACCGTTACGTCCCCGACTCGGATCCTGTGCTGCCGGTCCCGACCTCCTCCATGTCCCCGACCACGATTCTGTCTAATGATCCTGTAAATCGCCTCGGCTGCCACCGCAGACAAAGTTGCACCTGTGGAGCGACCTGGTTGTACCAACGTCATAGGCAGAGCAGAAGTTCAGGGCAGGCAGCAGAGAAGCAGGATCAGGAACACAACCGGGTCACAACGGGAAATCAGTATAAATGTAGAAGTTATGGGACACAGCTTTCTCAATGGCATGGAAGCACAAAGATACAGCGGGGCATGAGAGAAGAGGTTGTCTCCTTATAGATTGACAGGTGGCCAGTGCCAATTAGCGGTGTGCTGGCCATTTAAATCTCAGACGCCTGGGAGTGTGGTGAGGTAAGTGAACCTGCTGCTGGTGTGAGGGAGCACAGGGTGGCGTACAAAATGGTGGGTGAAAATACAGTGAGTGTGGAAAGTTTTCAGACCTCTTTACATTTTTCACTCTTTGTTTCATTTCAGCCAATTGATAAGATCAAAGATTTCCTTTATTTTGCTCAGTAATGTATACTCTGTCCTCTCTTTTGACAAAAAACTGAAATGTAGGACCAGAGCACTCTGGAAGAGGTTTTCATCTAGGATATATTTGTACTTTGCCCCAGTCATATTTCCTTCAATTGCAACCAATCTTCCTGCTTTTGATCAATTGGCTGTAATGAAACAAAGAGTGAAAAATTTAAAGGGGTCTAAATACTTTTCCTACCCACTGTGTATTCGCCTATGCGTTGATCCTTGTACAATTTTTAAACATATGTGATATTGGTGCTACCCTTTACTGGTATTCCTGTAGGTTTTGGTTCTCAATTTTCAACTGTATAACATCATGGCATTAATATACTGAGATATGCTTCACAGATGCCACACAGACATGGCAGTCTGAAGATATTTACGGAAATCCATAGGATAATTTTCTACTTATATTCTTTGCCTTGTGCAGAGTTCATTCTGGAAGAGGAGTATAGAACAGCTATGATCATTTCCTATACATACAAGTCTGCTAATAAACTATATGACTGCTGCAAATAAATCCCCTACAGGACAGGATACATGATAAGACTAAGGCTTCATGCACATGATTGTATTTTTTGGCCATGTGTGCGTTCATGCTGTGGTGGATACACCCTGTATAACAGCACAATGATCATTTTCAATGGACATCGGTGGGTGAGCATCTCCTTTGGGAGTCAAGCAATGGCCCTCTATGTGCCCATGTAGCCTTACAACAATTAGATACCGAGGTGAGATCCTCAGACCCTTTGTGAGACCATATGTTGGTTTGGTTGGCCATGGATTCCTCCTAATGCAGGACAAAGCTAAACCTCATGTGGCTGGAGTTTGTTCATGCAATTTGAAAGCTATGGACTGGGCCACTTGTTCCCCAGACCTGAATTCGGTTGAGCACATCTCGGACATCATGTCTCTCTCCATCCACCAACGTCACATTTCACCACAGACTGTCCAGGAGTTGTCAGATGCTTTAGTCCAGGTCTGGGAGGAGATGCCTCAGGAGACTATGCACAACCTCATCCGGAGAATGCTGAGGCTTCACAGGAACGTGGAGGCCACACACAATACTGAGCCTCATTTTTACTTGTTTTAAGGACATAACATCAAAGTTGGATTTTTTTTTGCGATTTTCTTGTTAGCACATTCAGCTTGGTATAGAACAAAGTATTCAATTAGTATATTTCATTCATTCAGATCTAGGATTTGTTATTTGAGTGTTGAAATAATTTTTTTGAGCAGTGTATATATTGGTGGGCCACATTAGGGGGTATAAATGGGATCCACAGTGGGGGATTATGCAGTTTGCGGAGGATGGCCACAAAATGAATGAATATACTTTGACATAATTTTACACTAGTGTAAATAACTTTTGATCCACTTGTGTATAGGCATATCACTCTAGCACTGTAAAAAATTCAACTAGAATTCCAATAACCTAATGAAAAATAAGTTGTTTGGGTTTACAAACTATATTGGTTTTTCTATAGCACAACAGTCAAAATGTACAGTACATGCTAAAATGTGACTTACTAAATTTCACTAACCAAAGAGTCCCAATTGTAAGAAAATTCCACATGTTATTAGCAATGATAAACTATACTTGCAGTTATGCTGCATCAGTTGTTGCCCAAGGCAGGACTTGAGGCACCAAGATACCAATCAAAGGCCAACATTGCAGACCTGTTATTCATTACATCACGGACAGTTACAAGAAATGATTGAAAGCTTCAGGGAGTGTTTTCACAGAACTGTAGATTCACATAACGACAGGTGTAGCAGAAATGCTGTCACCTGTCTGTACAAAATAAAAGCTGTCAAGGGCTCTAGCATTTTATATTTTATCTGATTTTATCTGTTTTGTTGTATGTAACTTGTTAAAAGGGATATTATTCACTGAAGTTTAAAACTGCAAAGGGTATTATTGAGCGCACTTTATGTTCACGTTCGAGTTTGATGTTATGGTTTGGCCACCCTACCAGGACGTATTGCCGGGTTGGGGGCAGAAGAACCAATTCAGCCCCTATCAACTAGCTATGAATACGATAAGCCAGGTGTCATGAAAGTGTGATGATCAGAGAGTTGTGGACCTACTGTTCTGTCCAACTGCTTTGGCTTTGAACACACACTAAGGGCATTTTGCATGGACCTCTCCGGTTTTCACCCATAAACAGGGATCTGGACATCACTACAGAGTGAATATAAACTAATAACACACACCTTTTTTTAGCAGGTGGAACATCTAAAAGTTAAACTTAAGATACCACCTATAAAATACTGAGCCTAGGTACCATATATTGTTAAAAAATATATATTTTCTTTATTAAATTTTTAACAAATTTCTGGACACACAGGGGGTCATTTACTTAGGGCCCGATTCGCGTTTTCCCGAAGTGTAACCCAAATATTTCCGATTTGCGACGATTTTCCCTGGATTACCCCAGGATTTTGGCGCACACGATCGGATTGTGGCGCATCGGCGCTGGCACACACGCGACGGAAATCGGGGGACGTGGCCAAATGAAAAGCCGACAGATTCGGAGAAACCGCCGCTGGACTCGCGCTTACATTCACTCGGTCCGGCTTGGTGAAGATCAGTGCATTCCGGGGAACTTCAGTGCAGCAGCGCCACCTGGTGGCCGTCGGAGGAACTGCTTTAGTGAATCCCAGCTGGACCCGCATCCACCGCAGAGAATGCGCGAATGGACCGGGTAAGTAAATCTGCCCCAATATGGTTAAAAAGATGAAATACTCAAATTAAGGCTTAATCACAAATTAAAAAGTAGAAGAAAAAACAAGTCTACAATAAAGTCATGGTAAATAGGGTTAATAAATTTCCATACATTGAATTGAATGGAAATTTCCATACATTGCGGTTAAACCTTGAAAAAAAGGAGAGTGGGAGCTCACGGATCAGCGTTCCCACCCCTGTTATAGCAGACCAAAAATATAATCCGAGTACTCCTTTTATATGCTGAGTGTAATTTTTTTTAAAGTAAATATGACAAAATTACAAACTTGGTGACTTTTCAGCCCCAAGACGGGCTCTATTGCTCAGAAAGTAGGCACGCATAAGGTATAGACAGCAACATGTCTGGGGTTTTTAAATGGGATACAATTTTAGTCTTATTACATACTTCCCCTTAAAGAAGTATTCTCGCTTCAGCAGATTAATGTTGTTGATTTTTATTGTATATGATAAAAAATATAACAATTTTCCAATATACTTTTTGTATCAATCCATCATGGTTTTCTAGATCTCTTTTTACTGTCATTCTATTGGAAACCTCTAGGTTTACTTCCAGTGGACAGAAATCTGACAATGGTCAGTCAGGTGTACAGGTTAGTATCATAGAGAATAATCAGAGCTGTGTGTTATTACGAGCCATGCACCTTTTTCAGGTACATACATATGCAACACCCCTGCCAATGTATAGACAGAGGGGTATTGCGATACTGCCTAAAAAGGCAGGGGGTTAAGTATTGTAAGATTGTCATCCAATGATATTTCTTTATGTGAACTGGAGTGTGATTGGACAGTGAGCAACCACCTGACCAGGGTTTTACAAAATGCCTGAACAGGAAGAGGCACGTTCTCTTAGGCCCCAGCTTCTGACTGTTCCTAGGCCCGAGTTCCTAGGCCCGAGCTCTCACCATAGGAGAAGCACTTGGAATTTAGCTCCTGACACAGGAGCAATTTTTACCATCCACTATCCCTAAAGAACACAGATCTATCAGTGACCAGAGAGACAGTGTGTAGCACACCTTCAGTGCTACACATAGAACTACCACCCAGGACAAAGCTGCAGACTACCAGCCTGGTGAACCAACCGCTAAGGGTCACTCTTCCTGACCACTCCAGTAATCCGGAATCATCCTGTAATGCGGAATCTGTAACAAGATTGTTTGGGC
Organism: Engystomops pustulosus; assembly: GCA_019512145.1. Taxonomy (NCBI): domain Eukaryota; kingdom Metazoa; phylum Chordata; class Amphibia; order Anura; family Leptodactylidae; genus Engystomops; species Engystomops pustulosus. Next base: position 202,673,697 of record CM033641.1, read on the forward strand.
CATTGCCTGCAGTTGTTGCCGTGAGTTATTTTGCACAACGTTGCCTCGGTCTGATCCCTGGATACGGCTGTATCACCACCACGGCTCCCTATCCATTACCCAGGGACATATATTATAGACACTAAGTGGTTTCCCCAGGGACAACCAATACATCAGCCTCTCTCTCCATATTTCTTGCACACACCACCTGCTGGAGACCTGCCAGGCTGTAGGACAGCCCTCCTGTCCCCATACCAAGCACTGTGACATCAGCGTGCCGAGGCCGCAACCGCCAGCCACTCCGGTATTCTGCCTCCAGGCCCCAAGAAAAGGCTAGGCCCCGGTGAGGGATGTTGCACATATATACATAAGCACACATATAATATATACTCACAGCAGTAACGTTTGGGTTACAGGATAAGGCAGGGACAGCAGTCTGCTGTAATAAGATATGGTACTTGAACCAAGCTTACTTCATCGATAAAGAAGCAGAACTTACTACATAATTTCAGGACTGTAACCAAGATCACAACTAGGATACGAGATCAGAACCAAGCTCACTACCTAATGCAGTACCAGAACCAGGCCTCCACAGATTAATCCGCAGATTAGGCACTCTATGTCAATAGAATCTGCATCCCTTAAAGATAAAGATGCTATTTACCTTCAGGAATAGTACTTGAGCGGAGTAGTAAGGTGGCCCCTGACATAAAACCATTAGCTGTGGGCCCCACACTTACCTGGGCATGTGCTGCGATTTCTTCCTGCATCGGCACAGCGCATGGGCAGTGACAGCTGCAGGCCCAGTGGCTTCCCTGTCAAATTGAATTGCTATGCACCTGGTCAAAATATATTAATATATACCTGGCATATTCATGCTTTTAGAACACCCTTATGGCATGTATCTGATACACAAATCTGACCTAAAAGGTTTCTTGTAGCTACTTTCTAGTTCTCAAGTCCAATCTACTATACTACTGACATTGAATAAAGAATCTCAGCATCAGCAATTGTAAGCTCCAAAAGAGAAGGTGTAATTATTGAAGCATAAGAATTATCTCTAGAAATAAATGGCTATTTACAAGGTAATCATGCACAAAAGGGATGGCTTAGAATTTGGTGGTATTATCCATAAACATAGGAAATGTATTCAGAGCAGCAAGCACTATTTGGGGGCTTCAATGCAGCATGGGCAAAGAAAAGAGACAAAACAGAAAACAACATGGGGCAAGACACTTTGTGTAATTAGCAGTCTAGACATGTACTTTTAGGTACTGCAGTAATTAATCAAAGCTTTCCACATTGTTTCAGATTTCCCTGCAAGCACTATTATTTTTCCCACACCAAGCATTATCAAAAGATGGGCACAATTAAAGAACAATGCTTCATTTTCCAATTCAGATCCCCTGAGTCCTGACTAAAGTGTACTTAGCTTCCTGCTGAGGGGAGTTCATTTGTAAAATGGTAGCTGTAACATGAAAAGAGTATTCACTCAACTTCCGCCAGCCAGGTAAACCAACACAAAAAGTGTGCGATTACAACCTGTCACTATGTGTTAACAGGTTACATGGTAACTCAAAGTGCCCATTATGATACATTTATTCTTTAAAAGACACTAGCATAGGGATTGTAATCTTTAATTAGGATTTTTGGTGCCTATGATCATTAATAAAATTAACAGTATTTAGGAAAAATTTGTTTTTCAGAATAGTCACCAGTTATAAGTGGTGTACCACAGGGTTTTGTGCTTGGCCCACTACTATTTCATATATTTATTAATGATATAGAGGTAGGAATTAATAGCCCTGTGTCTATTTTTGCAGATGACACCAAGCTGTGTAGTGTAATACAGTCTATGGAGGATGTTCATAGGCTGCAGGGTGACTTGGACAAACTGAGTGTTTGGTCGTCCACTTGGCAAAGGAGGTTCAATGTGGATAAATGTAAGGTTATGCACCTGGGGGCTAATAATCCACAGGCAGCATATGTCTTTGGAAGAGTGAATCTGGGAGAGTCCCTTATTGAGAAGGACCTGGGGGTACTAGTAGATCATAAATTAAATAACAGCATGCAATGTCAAACAGCTGACTCTAAAGCCAGTAGGATCTTGTCATGTATTAAAGTGGTTAGGGACTCTCGTGATAGGGATGTAATATTAACACTGTACAAGGCATTGGTTCGGCCTCACCTGGAATATGCTGTCCAGTTCTGGGCTCCGGTCCATAAAAAGGATAAGAAAAAATAGATTTATTTAGTCTGAACAAGAGATGACTACGAGAGTATTGATTAATTAGATAAATATATGAATGGTACAAAATATGGTGGTATACCGAAACCAAACAAAAATAAACCTGGGACTCACCACATGATTCTGTCAGGGTGCAAGGTAAGTGGTAAGGTAAGGAATTAATAAGTGTAACTGACCTCTTAAATCCGGCTATACTGTGTCTCAGTATCCTGTAGTCCCCACCCTGGCCTGCCCTGTGCCCCATCAACTTTTTAAAAAAGTGGTTTGAGGGGGGCACAAGGTAGAAAAATTCACAATTTTCTGGCAATTCGCCTGGTATCATATTTGAGGTGTGTCACTCAATGAGGTGAGTGTGATCCCTAACAGCTGAGAAATTTCATCAATTTCTTGTACATTTATATAAATAAAGTTCCCCCACTCTACATAATTTAAATTATTTTGTGAAATGAAAATTTTGTGTGTTACACATTCCCTTTAACTGTTTTCCAATTATAGTATTGATGAATCAGTTTTGCTGAAATAAAAGCTTAAAATTCCCTATATTTCAATAATTTATGGAACTTGGAAGTGGGCCAGTCAATTATAAGATTCAATATGGTGCGATGTATACTTTACTTTTCAACAGTAAAGTAATCTTTTGTTTCCATGTATTATGCGATAAAATGGGTAACTTTATATTTGTATAAATACCTGTATCATGTATAAAAAAGAAATTGTGCAACCGAAGCCACAAAAGTCTATGTACATCGCCAGCACCAAAACCACATCCTGTAGGTAAGACAATATTTTTAAGTGAGACAAGAAGTTTCATTATATATATTTTCCATAAACGCTCATATATATAATAATATATATATATATATATATATATATATATATAATATTATATTATATGTGTGTATATGATGCAAACTAAGCGTGGTGAGTTTTTTACCTTTCTGTTCATGTTTTATGGAAATTACCCAGTAGAAAGTGATGGGTGGTGCATTGTGGCAGACCAAAGACTTTGCAGCATGGTGGCCTATGCAAATCTCTATGGGGCAGATTTATCAAGTGTCTGAAAGTCAGAATATTTCCAATTGCCCATGGCAACCAATCACAGCTCCCCTTTAAAATATTCATGAGCACTGGTGAAATGAAAGCTGAGCTGTGATTGGTTGCCATGGGCAACTGGAAATATTCTGACTTTCAGACTGCTTGATAAATCTGCCCCTATGTGTGCATTTATTATGTGTAAAAAAGTGTAAAGTGTTAAGTGTAAAAAAGATCTAAAGAATGTGTGTTTCCATTTATTTTGTTTCTTTTTATCACTGGTAATTCTGTCTGACAGGCCCCCCTCCACATGGATTCCAGAAAAGGAATGCATCACCACGATTTACCTACCTGAACTGATATGGCATATAGGTGTATGCCCACATGGACCATCTCTACCTTTGTTTTTATTTTCCAGCTGCTACTTCTATTCCAAAACTTGACTTTAAGAAAATGCTAATTTGTCTGAAGAGCTTCACCAGAAAACCTCACACCTCCACATCTTGCTGAACCCAGGAGTGACGTAGATGATGGGGCACTTCAGCTTAATTTGTATATTACTAAAGTTAAGTTTTGTCATGGAAGGAGCAGCCAGACAATAAAAACAAAGGCTTTAGTGACACATGTGGGCATTGTCAGGCTCCAGGTGTAGTAGACCCACTGGACCACTGCGGACAATGATGTAAGTTGACAACTGGGACCGGAGTCTAAGTGGTACCTGGTTTTCACCAGAGCCTGCCGCAAAGCAGGTTAGACTTGCTGTGGTGTGGTACCGCCAGGTCGTTCCACAGATGCGACTTTGTCCGCGTTGGCGGCCAAGGCGAGGTACCGAGATGTTGAGCAGAATCGTAGTCAACGTGAATTCAGAACAAGAGCAGAGGGCCTCAGGAACAAAGCTTTCTCAAAGGAGAAACCTGTGTAGAAAGATCTGGACCCTGCTGCCAAGGACTACACTAACACTAACCCTGGCACTAATGCAAATTAAAAAATTTGTAGAAAATGAGTGAAATGAGATGGGATCTTTTTTATATAAAGAAAATAGTGTTTTAGAGTAGTAGTGGCTTTTATTTGACAATTACAAGGACAATTGGAGTACTACTGGTTAGTCTGAAGCATTATGTTCGACATTTGGAACATCTTTTTGGGGGCAAGATAACCAAAGAACATTTTTATACCATGTTTATTTATTTTTTTTATTTACGGTATATTAACAAAGAAGGAAAAATAAGGTGTTACATTTGGGTCTGGGTCATTATTAATGCAGTGATACAACAATTTATATTATTTATTTATTTTTTTTTTAAATTTTCTTTTTACTAAAGGGTTAAAACAGAGTGTGGCTATTTTAGTCAGTTCCCTGGCATGTTGCAGTGAGTGAATATAAAGATTATATGAGTTAATATTTGTAAAAACATAAACATTCATTAAACTATGTAGGTAACTAAGTAAGTTACATAGACATATCAATTATGCATGTTACCATAACAATTTATTAGTGAATTGCTTAAAAAATGATGTAAAAAGTTTTTCTGCTGCATTTCTGTCATAGCAAAGGGAAATGTTTCCTTCTAGCAGGAAAAAGGGGCAAAGCAATGACAGTTGGCGGCATCGAACAACGGGAGCATTGGAGGAGGTAAGAGTTAGTTTTTTTCCCCTCCCAGGCCAAATATATATTTTTTTAAAACCCCTTTGAAGACACCCAGCTTAGAGATGACTCCTAGTTACAGACAGACCTCTCTGCCCACTGTAACCTCTGTTGATGCTCTCTGGATGTTGGTAATGTACTAAATTTAGCCCAAGGCTGCAATGATTAGCTGTATTAGTCTGCATTGAAGCTTTATAGTTATTCCATGACAACCCAAATTTCCAAAAATACAAAAGTCTGACTAACATACAAATTCAACTTAACAACAAACCTACAGAATCGATCCTTTAACCCACAAACTGCTTGTAGTACTGCACTTTGCTAGTCTCAGCTCAGTTAAACTGTATTCCTTGTTCTACCAGCTTTTCAAAGTCCTTTTAAAAGACTTGACAGATTCAAATGACAAGTACTGGGCAGCGTTCTAACCACAAATCTATCTAGCATTGATTTCTTTTCATTGTAAATTGACTGAGCAGGTTTCTGTTTGTTAATTGATTAACAACTCTGGGATAACAATTCTAGCTTGACCAGTCAAATCGTAAATGTATGTGAATGTGTCTTATGTTCACCTCTTGGCAAATGTTTCTTATGTCATTTTCCAATTTGTTCTCTCGGTTTGACCTTAGCAAATTGATCTGCCCACTCTAATGACTGAAATTCTGATGTTCTTGAACTTTTCCAAATCATTTTATTCATCTTTCTTAATAGGGTGGGTGAAGCTTAAGGCCATAAAATAATATGCTTCTCACCTTCAATATGATGATTGAAAATAAGTGTTCAGCTAAAACTGCTAATGCTTTTCCCCTTCATAATGTTGATTATAAGTAAGGAAGATTACAAAACATAAACCTGAATTTTATATACTCAGCAGCTTTTACAATGCTCTGCTAAGCCACCACTTACTTACTGGAGGTCCCATTGTAGGGATTTCTAACAGTCAAGGGAGTGAGAATTCATGAGTACAATGTGCAGAAGTGCTCCATTTAGCTTTATTGGGCTAAGGAACGAGTAGGTGCTAAAATGTGCCCATCAATCCCCTAGGATTGGACAGAGCACTGGCCATGCGCACATTTTCCCCATTCACATTGGGGACTCCAAAAAAAAAAAAAAACTTCAGAAAGCTGTGTCTGAATGTTGCGTCTGTAAAAAACATTTGCACTCTGTGTGTTATGTGTATTGGATCAGCATTTATGATTTTCACATCTGTATGACATTTGTTTTTTAATGCCCTCAAAAAAATGGATAGTTGCCCACAAAATCCCCACCCCTAGAAAGGTTTTCCACACAACACAAAAAAAAATTGTACACAGATTGTCATCCATGTACAGTCTATTTTTTGCTGACCTATCTGACCTGTCTGTGGTTCAGATGTGAGTATAAAATGCATGCTTTTTTTTAACATACTCTAAAAATAGACACATCAGATACAATGGTTCAGTATGCTTTCTGCAAAAGAATCACTGATAGCATACAGACATGAAAACGCCCATCTGGATAAGCCCTCAAACTGAGCTGTATCAATATATGCAACAGTTTACCTCAATGAAGTGTTTAATAGCAGCGTTATCCTAACAGCGTAGTCAGCCCGTCGTCACATATTTTGCAGAGTCTTGTAACCGATTGATCACACAACTGGATTCGGAATTCCTTGCATCATATTGATCTTTGATGCAAGAATCCCTGCTTCCCCGTCTATTTAGTAGTGTCAATACAGTGCTGCAGTCTATAGGGGAAAGCAGGATTTTCTTGCATCATACATCAAAAAGATGGAAGAAATTCCATCCCCAGCTTTATCAACCCATGACACAGGACTTTACATGGTCGGTCCATGACCACATGCTGATCACGCTATGCTTGAAACAGACCAGAAGCAGATATTACATCATGAATCATCATTAATCCAAATTACAAAAATGTATTAAAATCTAAACATCATGTAGATTATTCGGATGTACGTGACCACTTAATAGTTTATAACAGAGAACAATATAGTTTTATGAATAACTGGAAATGAAAGCACAGGGATAAAATCAAACAGACAAGAATATTTGAATGAGAATTGTTGTTCTTGTTCCATCAGTAAACACGGAGCGGGACGAATGATATTTGCACTCTGCTTGTGTATACAATGCATACTAATCACTTCATCAAACGGCGCAATGTTGATCCAGACTAATTCTAAATCTCAACAGCTTGTCCTCCCTTTATTAGTGGATAAGTGGGATATAGTACAAGAGATCTGTCATCATGACCCATATATGGATAGCTGAGTGGTTTCCTCCTCTACCGCCCTGCTGAGTCAAAAAACACTCCAAATAAACAGGCTACATGGTGCTGTAAATTCCCAGCTGATTACAGCTGTCCTGAAAGGCTCAAAGGCATGGGCTGGATGACTGTCATGTCTGCGCTGCCTGAGAACAGATTACTTGTCTATTTCTTTCAGAGAGCCTGAGGCCAGACACCTTTCCACATTCACAATGCAAATTTACTGGCACCTTCTGTTCTAAGCCTATGAATGCACAATGGGTGTGACACCTAAAGTAGAGTGGAAGGGCTTGTAATAGGTGCTGCTAACTCCCAACTAATAAGCAGAAAGCACTAGGACAGGAAGGAGAGCTATTGAATTACAAGTGTGGAATATAACCATCACTCTTTGTTAGGTCAACGGCGTCTCTCACAATGACGAAAAGGGTGCATTTACTTGTGCAAATATTTCTATGGCTTGTTTTAGCCAGCGGCATGTCGTCACCTGCAATTTACCATCCCAACATATTGTGGGCTAATTGGAGTGATACTTCCTACCTTCTGTTCAAACATCTCATTCTTTACCGAGAACATGTAAATGAACCAAGCAGGCCTATTTTATAACCTTTTACCCAACAATGACAGGTCTTTTATCTGCCTTCTAACTTTCATCACATGGGCATTATTGTTGTTTTTGTCACCTAATTTAACTACTGCCTGATTGTTTCCCTCTTCAAAGGTGTCAAAATGATGTTTATTTATTGATAGCTCTTTGTAAAGGCTCAGCAAAGGCTTATTATGATATTCAAGCTGTCGGTGACAGTACCGCCGTTTCCTTTGCATTTTTATTAACACTTCTATTTCTATAGAGCCGCCATCTCCATTCTTATTGAATATGTATATATGCAATAACTTAGCCATTAAAAACATTCCACCAGCCCACACCATTTCATCATTTGTCTTTAGTATTATAGCCAAATAATAATTTTAGTATGTAAACACTGGCTTGAAAACCTCCTTTGCCATTGACATTCAGTTCTTTTATTAAGCAAATCAACTTCACTTTTTGCATATTTATTTATCACTGAGCTATTATAGTCCTGCCAATCATTTATGTAGGAGTTATATAAAGCCAGCACTAAGCGAGAGAATGGAAATGGGAATTGCTCCATCTAGAGTCTCCTTCCTACACATGTAACACGTAATTTGAATCAACATGGGGCTTTTATTTATCACATTACCTTATTTCTGCTATCGCTAGATGTAAAATAATCACTCATTGCTGAAGTGATGTGCAGAGCTGATACCTATACAGTACTTAATGGGAGGATTATGATAAGCGGATAAAAGTAATGACAGGGTTTGTATATTCATTCATGCAAAAATCAAACCAATCATTTACTTTATGAAGCCGGTTTTGTAAAACCATGTTGTTTACACATTAAAAGAATTGCATGAGAACTAAAGATTGAACATTTGCGCCAATTACACTATAGATTAACAAATTATATAGGGAAGTTTGCCACTTGTTGGGAGTTATTTAATTTAACAACAGGTTTGTGTAGTATGTGTAGGTACTTCTTCATACCCCTTTTATATAGTTAACTTTTGCATCAATTGTGAGCCAAAACCAGTACTGGCAACCAGGGCAGGATTATAGGGAGGGCATCTGGAGTGCAAGCCCCAGGGCACCCACCGGTGAGCAGAAGGAGGCGGACTTCACCATCTTGCCTGCCCCTAATCCTTCTACAATAATCAACAGTATCAGTGTCCATAGACTCTCAGAAACTACAGGGAGTCATACACCCTAGTTCCAGTGTCAGAGTTGAGCAGCATGAGGGGTCAGGTGCATCAAGGCAGCATCACACACAACGTTTGTGACATTGAGGTTTCTGATGCTGTATTTCTAGTGCCAAAACCAAATGGGAATTCATATTACCTATTCCTTTGAGATATTTTTCTGTCCGGTCTTAATAAATTGCATCAGAAAATACATTGTTTCTTCCACACACTTGAGGGGATTTATTGCCCCACAATTCTGGTGGTTTTGCACCAAAAACACAGTCTAAAATGCCTTGCACCACAGTTATCAAGGATTTTAGACCTTTTCTTGGCAATTTCCTGACTTGTCCGATTAAGGGGTGTGTTTTTTGGGAGATGGGCGCGGTCTCTCGAGAAAGGGGCATGGCTTGCAGGAAATCGTCTGTGAGCCCAAAATTATGACGCACAGTTTAGACCAACTAAAAGTAGGTCTAAAGTAGGAACCGACAGTCTTATACTGCACCAGAGTTCATCATCACAGTGATAAATCTGGCACAGCAAAAGTCAAGTGTTTTCCAGCTAGAGACTGGTGGAACCTGAGAAACATTGTTAACCCCCCCCCCCCCACACTGTGTTTAAAACCATCGGCATGTGAAGTCCACTTACCCACTTATAACAATAGAAAAAGACTTGGGCCTGCTCAAAAATTTGCTTGTTATATCTGGTAAAATAGTACCAATTTTTTTTTTCTGTGGATCCATCGCAGAGTATCTTTTATGGGAAGTATACCGAGGACCCGACTAATGTGTATCCAGTCTTAAATAACTATTCTATGAACTATAGTAGAAGTTTCTAAATGCCCACACCTTTTTGTATAAATGTTTTTCATGGTGTTTTTGAAATAGTAAAATATTAACTGAATTGAAATAATGTTGGTTATTTAAAAAAAAATCCCAATTAAAAGTACATAAGTTATAAATATAAATAGAGGTTAAAAGATTTTTTTTTGCAAAACCTGAAATGTACACAGTAAGATTAAGGTGGGCACAGAATTATTAGACTGGACAAAACATATTACCATAATGCAGATTGACACATTGATGCATGGAAATTATTTATAATATGAAGATAAGGTTTGAAAAGCAAAGTATATATAAATGACCACAAAAAGGTACAGACATATATTTCATATGGGTAAGTATACTGAGAACAACAGGGTTACTAGAACACTATTGTAATGTGTACACAGCTTACCCATAAATGTGAGTCCCCAATCAAAGCTGCCAGATGATGACACCTGGAAATGAGTTTTGGCTAATTAAGTCTTCATTCTCCCCCACCATCTTTAAATATGATAATGAACTAATATGGTTAAGCATTATCTCAGGGTCAGATTAAGGGTGGCAGATGTCCCTTGGTGCAAACTGGTGGGGACCCTTCCCAAAAAAAATTTAAATAAAGAAAACATTGCTACTTGTAATAATAATGCTTCTCCAGAGATCCCAGATAACAGACTTGCCATCAAACTGACTCTGAATAAAAGTCACAGCTTATTTACTATAGACAGTACAGAATTTAGACTACAAAGGCCCCGGGCTGTATGAAGATTGTGGCCCCCTACCAAACTTAAGTTTTTAAATAGATAAATGCAGCCTTCTATGTCTAACAAGCCTTTTACATCTTGTCCAACAAATTTATCAGGCAAAACCCTAAAAAGAACTCAAACCCTAACCAAAAAATACTGACTACTAACACAGTGCAGATAGGTCATATTTGTAAGAAGGACTCACTGATGCTCTGCGACTGACACTATACATGGTGAGGGTGATCTTACATACCAGAAGTTTAGTCAGTAACTACAGGACAGAAAGGGCAACTAGCGACTTACAGCTGATGATCTGCTCCATTGGGTCCAAAAATGCACCATGATTTCTTAGGGCCTGCAGAATTTTCACAAAGTGTTTTCAGTAACTTTTAATCCTCATTGTAGAACCAAAAATACCATAGCCACTTACAATATAATGTCACCTGGATAAGAACACTGTGCTCCACACAGGACATACTGACTGCTACCATGCAACTATAATATTCAAAGGTTACTCCCCTTTGGCCTTAGTTGTTTGTAATGTTGAGTATGTAGTGTTTTTATTTATGTTTCTTCGTGTTTCCCACAAAATGTGTAATATGAGACTTAATGGTGCGTAATGCACATTGAGGTCGTGAAAGATGGAGGAAAATATGAAAACGGAGGGGAAGGGGAAAAGGTATATGAACGTACGGATAGCCAAAAGAAATTTTGAAAGCATTGTAATTAAACTTTCATTCATGTAAGATGTGCTATTTGCCTGACATTATCTGTTTTCATGTTCATTATTTTCCCAATAAAAAAGTTTTTTTAAAAAAAAGAACACTGTGCTCCTATATAATACATACTGTGACCACATGTTTGCTTAAATGCAGCCCTACAGCTAGATAGCTTATAAGATATTTATACAAGCCATGTGAGACATTATTCAATCAAGGAGGAACCTTCTGAGACTTCTATGACTTCTCACAGGTCATTTAAATACTTTGTTCTAATAGTTTTTTCTGCTTATTACTATATCACCCCGAATATAGAAGGGCGTCATTGTGATCCTGTCACTCTCATGGATGTGATGGTCATAATAGTGGCAGGATCACTATCACTCTAAGTTACAATTTACTTCGGAAGGTGGGGTTGATGTCTTTTTTCCTTCCCTTAGATCACTATCATTTTGGCATTATCCCGGGGCCCAAACCTTCTAGGGGCCCATGACAACCTAAAACCCCCCACCAAATTTTTTACAAAGAAGGAACGTCACCTATAGACCTCCAAAAGTCCTGAAACTGCAGATAGGGATGCAGAAGGGACACATACTGCAAGAAGCTTGATTCAAGTACTATATGTAGGAAGTGGATTCCAGACCAGAGCCCATGGCAGTCTTAATCCACTGCTGCAACTAAAAGTTGGAAGTGGTTTTTGGGAAAAAATATTCATGACATTTAAAAAGCTTGAAAGAAACCCAAATCTTTTATCTATCATAGTATCATAGTTTATATGGTTGAAAAAAGACACTTGTCCATTAAGTTCAACCAAGGAAGTGAAGGGATTGGATGAGGAAAGGATTTAGGACTATTCTATATAACATAACCATCAATGTTATTTAGGTTTAAAAAGGCATCTAGACCGTTCTTGAAGCTCTCCGCTGTCCCTGCTGTGACCAGCGCCTGAGGCAGGCTATTCCACAGATTGACAGTTCTCATAGTAAAAAAGCCCTGTCACCTCTGGTGATTAAACCTTGATTTCTCCAAACAGAGACGGTGCCCCCTCGTCTTTTCATTTGATTTAATCTGAAACAACTTTCCACCATATTTTTTGTATGGACTATTCATGTATTTATATAAATTAATCATGTCCCCTCGTAGTCGTCTCTTTTCAAGACTAAATAAATCTAGTTGTTTTAATCTTTCCTCATAACTGAGACCCTCCATACCCCTTATCATTTTTGTGGCTCTACGTTGAACCCTCTCCATCTCCAGGGCATCCTTTTTATGGACCAGTGCCCAGAACTGGACAGCAAATTCCAGGTGAGGCCGCACCAATGCCTTGTACAGTGGTAATATTACATCCCTATCACGAGAGTCCATACCACTTTTGATAGATGACAAGATCCTACTGGCTTTAGAGGCAGCTGATTGACATTGCATGCTGTTATTTAATTTATGATCTACTAGTACCCCCAGGTCCTTCTCAACAAGGGACTCTCCCAGATTTACTCCCCAAAGGACATATTTTGCCTTTGGATTTTTAGTCCCCAGGTGCATAACCTAACATTTATCCACATTGAACCTCATTTGCCAAGTGGATGACTAAAGTGGATGACCAAGTTTGTCCAAATCACCCTGCAGCCTATGAATATCCTCCATAGACTGTATTACACTTCACAGCTTCGTGTCATCTGCAAAAATAGACACAGTGCTATTAATTCCTACCTCTATCTGTAAACATGTAGTATTGCGTGAAGCTTGGACCAACCCAATCTACCAGAATGACAGTCACCCTGTTAGGAGATAGGTAAAGGTTTTAGTGGGAGATCTCATTCTACCACATGTATAGGGAAAGGCATAATTTCCATAAATTAACCTTTTCAATTAAAAAAAATATGAGAGATTCTTAAATTATGACCATTTTTTTGTATCCTGTAGTTAGAATCTGGTATGTTGACCTCACTGGGAGCGTCATGCAGAGGCATATTTTTGCATTAAAACATTTAGTTGATATGCATGATAGCTAAGCTCACATTTTTATGCAAGTTAATAGATGTATTGCTCATTTTCATCTGTTAGTTGTATATGACAGTTTTTAATCAATGTAGATTTGACTGAATAAAGAACACAATTAGCATACATTAATTAGTTAGGTCTTTCATTTTATTTTCAGCAGATTTATTTTTAGTTGTGCATCCATTATTTATGACTTTTTGACTTGCCATTTGGTAGACTTTGCTCTCTTGTAAATTGAAACAATTAGTAATCATGGTAGCTAAGCTTGTACCGTACTGATTTTATTTCCTTCTAGTGTCATCTGTAATCATTATAATTTTGTAGGTTTTGTTAATACCTTGTAGAACTTCATCCTGGTATGATTCAATTTAAATATTTCCTTATAAATTGCATATGAGATTTTGTCTTAACACTTGAATTATCTAAACACTATAACAAATCTGCTACTAATGGTGGCTTTGTCATGGCTTGGCTAGAATTTCGTTTCATGTTTGGGTAACCAGTAAAACCATTTAGTTAATGATACTGAATTAAGCTTTATTACCTTCTAATAGACTTTCTTTGTAGGCCATAGAATTAAAGTAGTTACTCAGGACCCAATCAATTTTGTGTTTGATTTTCAACTTCAAAGGCTAAATATAAATGGATTGCCTCTCCAGCTCCATAGTTCTTTCTCTTCAAGTATGCTCTATTGAATACACTTAAACATTGATGCTTTTCTTCTATCACACACATATTATCTTACTTTAAAGTAATGAATTGACTATGTCTGAGTTTTTGGCCTAAATATATCCGGATGCAATGGCCACCTACCATTCTTGAATAAGCCGGTAAAATGGCAGCCAGGATGGAACTTTGCCACACCAAACTATCTACAACTATCTACAACTGATATTTTAAAATGAAAAAAACTGAAAAGTCATTCTGTTAAAGAGGACTGTTCACCATCTTCATCAACACCAACTATTTACATCTTTTAATACACATTGTTCCCACTGATTCTGGCATAGTTGCAATTTTCTCTGTAGCCCACACCATTGTTGAGTAATCAAAACCATTATTTTCCTACCCCTACTGCTAGATGGGCTGTGCCAAGGTTTCTTCTTCTACCCATCTGACATGTAAATAATAAATGCATTTATTTAGCATCATGTTAGGGTAGATGAAGCACACAATATGCTAATAAGACTCTATACTGTCAGAAGGGGGGTCCTGGACTGGAACAGACTGTCTGGTTCCACTTATCTGACAGTAGAGATCTAAAAATCATTAAATGAATTTGGAAGCATTGGGGGCTAGAGAGAAAATTGTGACTACTTGAAAGAACATCTATGGTCATAGAAAGTTAGGCTGTATTTACAGGATATGGCCTAACTTGCTAATTAGTGGGGGTCTCAGCGATGGGACTCCAATGGAACATGTAAACAGGAGTCTATTATACCCCCATTACACAGAGTTTAAAAAGAAAAAAAAATCTAAATAAATGTAAAAAATAAAATAATGTAAAAATTCAAATCACCTCATTTCAATAGAACCCATATAAAAATAAACATGTATGTGTCCCCACATTCCAAAATCTCTAGTGCTTCAAAATACAAAAAACTATTATCCCATGCCATGAACACCTTGAGGGTAAAAACACCCAAAACTGACACTTTTTTACCATTTTGCCTCCCCCAAAAAAGATCAAAAGGTTGTACAGTGGGAGAGATTTACTATGACTTTTCCTCTAGTTCTCTGGTGTTGTTGTGGGCTGCTATTTTGAAGAGGATTGTCGCTTCACGATGCCTTCATCGATGGATGCATACCAACAGTGTGCAAAATGCCAGCAGTATTTAAACAGTTAAAAATGAAAAATAGATATATGAGTGGCACTTATACCCACAAAACTTCTCACAGAAAATCTTCAGGGAATATATGACACACAGTTCATAGGTGTAACACAGGGTAATAAGTCAACTTGTTGTGCTCTATTCTTACGTAACACGTATTGTATGATATACAGGCGGTCCCCTACTTAAGTACACTCGACTTACATACGACCCCTAGTTACAAATGGAGCTCTGGATATTGGTAATTTATTGTACTTTAGTCCTAGGCTACAATAAACAGCTGTAACAGTTATCAAATGTGTCTGTAATGAAGCTTTAGTGTTAATATTGATTCTTATGACAACCCAACAATTTTTAAAATCCAATTGTCACAGACTCCAAAAAAATTCTTTCTGGGATTACAATGATAAAATATACAGTTCCGACTTACATACAAATTCAACTTAAGAACAAACCTACAGACCCTATCTTGTATGTAACCCATACCTGTAACCCGTGCCTGTACAAGAAAAGAAGAAGTGAGCAGCACTCACCGCTTTTAGTTATCTACAAAATGGAGGTTTATTGAAAAATACATACTAACATTACAGAAATGATGCAGGGGAGGGAGAAAAATCATATAACCATTACAAAACGTGCAGGGGAGGGAGGGGGGGGGACGCCGGGGGAAAGGGCTATCGGTCGGGGGGCCAGAGGGCGGGTGTCCGCTCGGGGGGGGGGCGCTACTCATGAGGTTTCGGGGCTGCGACGTGGGATGGATGGGGAGTCCTGTAGGGGGTGGTGAAGGGGGGAGGACCGAGTGCGCGCGGCTGGGGCGGCGTGCTTCGCTTCCCTTGCGGACGGACCTGCGGCAGCGCTTTGCAGTGGGTGTGGGAAAGGGGCCGGTCGAGGGACTCAGCCGTATGCTCGGGGGGGGGAAAACCTTTTCGCGACACAGAGCGCCTGGGGGCATGGCTGCGCGGTGGGGGGGCGGGCCGGCGGAAGCCGGCGATCGTGGGCGAGAGGAGGTGGTGACGGGCCTTCGCTGGGGCTGGGGGGGGGAGGCTAGTTCCGGGGGGGGGTGTCGTGGGGTCGGGCGCGGCTTGAGGGGGAAGCCTACGGGGGGAGGTTTCGCCTCGTGGGAGGCGGGCGTGCCGGGCGGGTTGTCGTGCCGTCCGAAAGAGCGGCCCGATGGTGGTCCCGAAGCGTCGCGTGCGCGGCGACATGGGGGGGGGGGTGGGGGCGTGCGATGTTTGGGACGTCTGCGGCGAAAAAGGGTGCTGGGACGGCCTCCCCCGGCGGGGGGAGACCACGAGTATGACCCCCGGACTGGCGGGAGCCATGGGGGGAGGGGGCGGCAGGGGACCCCCTCCTTTTCTGGTTGCGTGGAGGTGAGGTGGAAGGATGGCTAGGGGTGGCCGGACGACGGGAATCTTAGGAGGGGGGGGGCGTAGGTTTGCCCGCGGGATGGAGAGCGCGGGGGAGGGCCTTACATGGGGGCGGGGTCGGGAGGAGTGGGGTCCGGGTTGAACTTTAGTGCGCGTAGAGGGACAGGGCGGGGGGGGGGCGGGGGGGTGCGGGGGGCCAGAAGGCCGGGGAATACCGCCGGAGGCGAAAGGGTAGTGGCGGGGGCAGGGGGGTGGGGGGGCCTATTGGGGGCGGCGCGCGGTGCGGAGGAACGTGGGCGCGCGGGGGTGGGGGGGGGGTGCGGGAGGAACACGTGGGCGATCGCCGGAGGGTTTGCGGGGGATGAGGGTTGGGTATGTGGGGAATGGGAGTGGGGGTGGGGGGGGGAAGGCGTAGGGGGGCGGGGGGGAAGACGGGACGGGGGCGCGGCGGGGCGCACCGGGTTCTTCATCCGGGGGTGGGCGGCTCTTGACGGGACGATCGTTCCCTTGGAAGCCTGCGCGGGCTGGGTTGCGTGGGTTCCTCAACTTTTTTTCCCTTTTCTTTTTCTGTTATGTGGCGAAGGTGAGAGATGGCGTCGGTGGTCTGGCGGAGGGACGCGACGGGAGGGTGTCTGCGCGGGGCGGGCCGCCACCTGGGTGGGCGGGGGTGGGGGTGGCGGTCCGGGGGGAGGGGGCGGGTAGGGCGCGGGGGCGAGTGCTGCGCTGATTACGAGAAACATAGTGCCGCAGGGCTGTGGTGCCAGGCAGAATCGGGAACGGGTGTGGCGCTTGGTGGGGGAGGGGGGAGGCCGGAATGGCGGATGCAAAGATAGGATCCACAGGGCCGGCGCGGCGCTGGGTGGGGTAGGGAGGAGGGGGGCCCGGAAGTGGGTTCTGCGCCGTCTGTGGTGGGTCGGGAAGAGTGCCCGTGGGGCAGTCAGCTCCCCGCGAGGGGGGGGGTGGCCGCTGGGGCCGTGAGGAGGGATCCGGCAGAGCGGTGATCGATGTCGGCGGGCGCGGGGCGGCGGAAAGGGAGGGTGTGGGTCGGGGCCGGGCGCCGGTCGCCGTTGTTGGATTGCGAGGCTGGGGCGGCGGGGGAGCCTGCAATCTTGGGTGCCGCGGCGGGGAGACGGGGCGGGCCCGCAGCAGGGGGTGGGGCGGTGGAGGGGGGGGCTGTTGAGCCGCGTGAGCGCGCCGGAAGGTGTGAGGAGGGCCGTGCCCGATCGGCCGGGGGGGGCGGATGTACGGCGCAGGGAGGGGGGTAGCTCTACCGGGGGCGCAGGTGCATCCCCCTGGGGGGAGGGTGGGTTGCCGTGGGAGGGGCCGAGGGTAGAGGGGAGGAAGTGTGGGGGGCGTGGTGAGGCGGGAGGGGGGGGAGGGAGGGAAGGGGGGCGGGGGGGGGGGGGGGAGGGGGGGGAAGGGAGGGGGGGGGAAAAAAAAAAATACATCTAAACTTACAGAAAACGATGAGGGAGGGAGAAAAATACATACTAACATTACAGAAACGATGCAGGGGAGGGAGGATTGTGAGGACACCTTCCTGAATAGAGCGATGGCCGTTTCACGGCATGTGCTCTGTACAGTAAAGCTTGAAGAAGGCCGTGAAATGGCTGGCGCTCTATTCAGTGAGGTGTCGTCACATTCCTCCCTCCCTGAAACTGAACTGGAAAGGATTTTAAAATTCAACTGAACCTTAATTTCAATGGGTTCGCTCAACAACAATTTAGACAAAATAAAACTAATAAAATCTATGAGATGCTTCTGACCAAAAGAATATAGGGGATTTGTCATCTTAAATATAAATGTTGCAAAGGCGTTTTTGCAAATTCCACTACATTTGGATTTCTTTTTCATTATGTGCCACAGGATATGAATTGGTGCCAATAGAAAATACAATTTCTGCTGCAGATAACAATAGCTTTATAAACTGAAAAATACAAAGTAAAATGAGGGGAATGAAAAACAGACCCAAAATCCAGAAGCAAACCATTTCTTGAAAGGGTTAAAAATAATTTTCTTCCATAAAGCTACAGTATAATATGTCTGTTTAATGATTAATGTATCTGCAGTCATTTATTTTATGTGGTTTTCCAGATCTAATTGTTATTTGTAAGTGATTATTTTTAATTTTATAATAGCCCATCATTAACTAGTATTATTATCTAGAGTTGAACTTAGTCAAGTGTACCAGAAAGAGCAAGGTCAAAAGCTGGGAAACTGTGAGTTGTCCACTTGTTCAGTAATTGCAGTTAGGATGTAATTTTAGACAATCAGATAAAGCATTTTAGTTCAGTACTTAGGGCTGCAGCATCCCCTCTGCTCACTCATCCAAGTGGACTAATTGAGCTTCTCCTGGTATAAAATGCTAAGAAAAGCAAAGGGTAATTTGAAGCTCTGCAATTCATTACTAGGGTTGACTGAATCGGATAAGCTAGATGGTGGGCTTAATGTTATCAATTAGAATTAGTTCATGTCTCACTATAACGTTTTAGATTGAAATCTTCACACGTGTGCCTTTCATTATGACACAAAAGTGCTTGCATTATGAAGTTGTTACTTGCAATCTAAAATCGTTATAATCCTTGATTTTCCCATAGGATGCAAGCAAAAGAGGTGAATAGCAGAATAAATATTCAAAGGCCCTTATAATTAGATTTGGACAAACCAAGTGATTGAATATATCTATCATCTAGGTAAAAATAAAAGGAAAGTTTACGGGGGGCGGAGCCTGACTGAGTTGCATGGCGGACGCGTGTCTGTGAGCTCCCGCAACACAACTCTGAAGCACTTGACTTAGCGACCCCGATCAGTTATAAAATGGGCAAACCACTTAGAGAGAAGTCACTAGACCAGTGATGGCAAACCCTTTAGAGGTCGAGTGCCCAAACTGCAACCCAAAACCAGCATATTTTTTGCAAAGTGCCAACAAAGCAACTCATGCAGTAACTTATTACAATCTTCCTGCTCCGTGCTGTACCACACCTTTAAATGGGCCTGAGGACACCAATACCTGTCAGAAGAAATTTGGATTGCCACTGTAGCTTCCCTTGACCCTGTCCACACCTCCTCTCTCTTCCTGCAGTCTCAGGTATACCAGGATGCTTCACATTAAAATAATGGTAAGCATGGAAAGTCCTGAAACTGCAGGAGGATCCCTGTCTACCAAACTCTGCCATGGGGCAACAGCCTGAGTGCCCACTGAAAGGGCTCAGACTGCCACCTCTGGCACCCGTGCCATAGGTCCGCCATCACTGCTCTAGACCGACCCAAGACACCTAGAGGGAGGAAAGGACAAGGAGACATGGAGAAATTTTACCGCAAAAAGCTCACCACGCCACCCGCGAAACTCCGCAAGATGGCCGCCGCGCTGACAGAGGAGACAGAGCAGCAGGAGGAAACGGAGGATGAGAGCGGGCAGGAAGAAGACGCAACCCTGCAGCACTGCTCCACTATCCGGAGCAACACTGAAAAAGCTGCTGATAGCCCACAACCTATACCAGCAAGCTGATGCCCTCAACAACGCATTACTCCTCATAGAGGATCAAGTAAATCACAGTAGAAGGAAGAACATAAGAATCCGGGGCTTACCGGAATCTATTTCCCACGAGCAATTACCCGCCACAGCGAAAAAGCTTTTCAGGGGCCTGCTAGGTGCGGAGAAAGCTAACGCCATAATAATCAAGCGCATACATCGCTCCCTTCGGCCTCCACCTAAAGACGTGGAACCACCCAGAGACATTGTCTGTGGCCTACTAAGCTACCAAAACACTGCAGACACATTGCGAGCAGCAAGAGAAAAGAAGGATATAAGTGTTGAAGATCACTAAGTATTCATTTATCAGGATATAGCCCCTTCCACACTGTACAAACGCAGACTCCTTAAGCCTCTTACCTCCTTAAGACCACTTAAGAAGCAAGAAAATAATTTTTAAGTGGCTTTTCCCTTTTGGCCTGACTTTCCAGACAGAAGGCAGGAGATGTACCATCAAGAGCCCCAAGGATCTCAGCAAAGCATGGGTTATCCTGGACACAGAGCCCCTGGACATTCAGTCTTGGCTGCCGGTCACAGAACAGCATATGGATCTACCAACCCTGCCTCGCCTGGAAAAGTGGACGCCGGTGGGGAAGAGTAAATCACCTAGGAAAAAGAAGAAGACTGCCGACGACCTAGAGGCATCCTGAGGGACTGTGTCAAAGTTCCAGACTTCTCCTGGAGTACATGCAGCAAGAACCGACATCATTTTCTTAGCGTTCCTAACCGTGGAACCCGTGAGTTACACAACTTTTCTTTCCCCAAATTGACAGAGATCGAGGCCTCCTAACTTATACAACCTGTTATTTAAAATGAAGTGTCGTAAGAGTTGTAGTACCCGATCAGGCACACACCACCATGTGCTGGTCCCCCCCCCCAGGGCCCTGGTTCTTGCGGATACCCCTATATCGGCTCAACCAGACTCCTGGCCCCACACCCTTTCCCCAGAGACTAAAGTCTCACCCACTCATCAAAAGTATGTGCTGTTAAAGCTGCACATGTTAATTGCAGCCCTGTTATACCTTGTTTTAAAAGTTACTCACTGGTGTGTATATATACTTCTAAGGAAGATTAGCAATCCAATCCAATTTAAACCATATGTCTGACATTATTGTAACTACTTTCAATGTAAGAGGCATGAACACGCCTCAAAAAAGGTCTGAAATATTTACCCTACTTAAGAGAGAAAAATCTGATATCTGTATGCTACAGGAAACTCATCTGAGAACAGGCAAGATCCCAAAATTCCCCACCACCTACTTCTCACCATGCTTACCATAGTACATTTAAAAAGGCAGCAAGGGGTGTGAGCGTTTTAATCGCCAGACATATTCCCTTCACACATACTCTGACTTGCTCAGACCCAGAAGGCAGATTCCTGCTAGTCAATGGTAAAATAGGCAGTGGCAGTGTCCCTAGTTGCACTCTATGCTCCTAACAACTGCCAGATCAGTTGGCTAAAGGAAACAGTCGCTAAAGTGGACTCCCTAGCTGATGGGCTAAAAATCCTAGGAGGTGACCTCAATATAACACTAGACCCACAGTTGGATAACTCTACAGGGAAATCAGTGTTCTCAAGAAAAGTCCTACAGGCCTTTCGTAAGTATCTAGTCCAACTAGGTTGGCTAGACACATGGCGCCTGTGCAATGCGTCGAGTAAAGACTACTCATACTTCTCCAAAACGCATAAGTCCTACCAAAGATTAGATCACATATTAGTATCCAAACACATGACAGACATGCTTAAAGGCTCGCGTATAGGACCCATCTCAATATCAGATCATGCACTAGTAACAACAACCCTAAGCTTCAAAACCCTACCCGATAGATCTAGTGTGTGGAGGTTAAACGAAACACTATTAGACAGTGAAAACAACCTAACCAATATAAACAAGAAGTTAGACAGCTATTTTAAAGACCCTAACTTAAAGGACAACACCCAAACATACATTTGGGAAGCACATAAAGTATACATACGAGGAGAATTAATGTCACTGGGGGCCTGGACTAAAAAAGAAAACTGAAAAAGGAACTGAACCAATTGCTGGGAAAAATAGCCAAACTAGAAAACAGTAATAAACGGAAAGCCACAAATAGGGAACTGGATGAGCTTACTCTCCTAAGGAAAAAGGTTAAACTTCTAAACTTAAAAGCAGCGTTAAACTACCAACGTTCAAAATTTAAGTATTATGCACATGGAGATAAGGCAAATAAACTCATGGACCATTTAGTTCATAAAGAAAGAGAAAAACACTACATTCAAACAATCACTACAACAGATGGGGTAAAAGTCTCAGACACCAAAACCATAGCAGAAGAAATGAGGAAGTTCTACCAAAACCTATACAACCTGCCAGCCAAGGGTTCTGACTCTCAACCTGAACACCCAAATGAAACTTTGACCTTCCTAGATTCCCTAAACCTTCCAGCCTTAACAACAGACAAACAAAATTCCCTAACCACACCTATAACCACGGATGAGGTGAAAGACATCATAGCCTCCATACCACTAGGCAAAAGTCCAGGACCCGATGGTCTCCCCATAAGCTATTACATAAAAATGAAGGCTGTCCTCCTTCCCCATTTGACTAAATGGTGTAACACACTACTAGAGGGACAACAACTACCCACACAGGCTTTAGAAGCTATAATAACAGTTATACCCAAGCCAGGTAAAAATCCAGAGATATGTGGTAGTTACAGACCCATATCACTACTAAACGTTGATCTAAAAATCTGGGCCAAAATTTTGGCAAACAGAATGAAGGCCCTCTTACTAGGCCTCATACAAAGAGAGAAAACTGGGTTCGTGCCGGGAAGAGAGGGCAATCACAACGCTGTGGAGATACTTAATGCCATACACTATTCGTCAGAATCAAAAACACCCATGGTCCTTCTCGGCACAGATGCCGAGAAGGCTTTTGATAGGGTAAGCTGGAACTTCATGACCGCTACCCTTCACAAATTTGGCTTCCCACGCTCCTTTGTACAGGCGATAATGTCGCTATATAGCTCACCAAGTGCAACAATTAGACTCAACGGAACCCTTTCAGGTAAAATTCTTATCAAAAATGGCACCCGCCAAGGCTGTCCATTATCCCCAACCTTATTCATTCTAGTAATGGAGACCTTGCTACAGGCACTTAGGCAACATCCGAACATCAAGGGACTAGATATTGATGGTACTACACATCTAAACGCAGCATTTGCGGACGATTTATTATTGATTTTTTAGCTCCGTTTATACGATAGAAGAAAGAACTTCTGACGTGGGTGGTGCCAGTGCGGGTCATGGATTCTGTGATATACTAGACTGGCTGAATGTAGACATGATCCAATCTAAGCTCAATAAAATCAATGTGTACAAAGCTCCTGGACCAGATGGGTTACACCCCAGAGTTCTTAAAGAATTCAGTTCTGTTATTGCTGTACCACTGTCTAAAATCTTCAGGGATTCCGTAATGTCTGGTGTGGTGCCAAGTGACTGGCGCAAGGCAAATGTGGTGCCAATATATAAAAAGGGCTCTAGAACTTCGCCAGGCAATTACAGGCCTGTAAGCTTAACTTCCATTGTGGGGAAAATACTGGAAGGGTTAGTAAAAGACTATATGCTGGAGTATGTGACATCAAATAAATAGATACATATAATATATATATATATAATAAAAAGATACAGCCAGCATGGGTTTACTAAGCATAGAAGTTGTCAAACTAACCTTATCTGCTTCTATGAAGAGGTGAGCAGGTGCCTGGATGTAAGAGCTGCTGTGGATATTGTGTTCTTGGATCTTTGCAAAGGCATTTGACACTGTCCCTCATAGACGCCTGATGGGTAAAATAAGGTCTATTGGTTTGGCAGAAATCATTTGCAATTGGATTGAAAACTGGCTGAAGGATCGTATCCAGAGAGTTGTGGTCAATGATTCCTACTCGGAATGGTCACCAGTTATGAGTGGTGTAATCCAGGGTTCTGTGCTTGGCGCCCTACTATTTAATATATTTATTAATGATATAGAGGTAGGAATTAATAGCACTGTGTCTATTTTTGCAGATGACACCAAACTGTGTAGTGTAATACAGTCTATGGAGGATGTTCATAGGCTGCAGGGTGACTTGGACAAACTGAATGTTTGGTAATCCACTTGACAAATGAGGTTTAATGTGGATAAATGTAAGGTTATGCACCTGGGGGCCAATAATCCAAAGGCAAAATATGTACTTGGGGGAGTAAATCTGGGAGAGTCTATTGTTGAGAAGGACATGGGGGTACTAGTAGATCATAAATTGAGTAACAGCATGCAATGTCAAGCAGCTGCCTCTAAAGCTAGTAGGATCTTGTCATGTATCAAAGTGGTATGGACTCTCGTGATAGGGATGTAATATTACCACTGTACAAGACATTGGTTCGGCCTCACCTGGAATATGCTGTCCAGTTCTGGGCACCAGTCCATAAAAAGGATGCCCTGGAGCTGGAGAGGGTTCAACGTAGAGCCACAAAAATGATAAGGGGTATGGAGGGTCTTAGTTATGAGGAAAGATTAAAACAACTAGATTTATTTAGTCTGGAAAAGAGATGACTACGAGGGGACATGATTAATTTATTTAAATATATGAATGGTCCACACAAAAAATATGGTGGTAAGTTGTTTCATATCAAATCAAATCAAAAGACGAGGGGGCACTGTCTCCGTTTGGAGAAATCAAGGTTTAATCACCGGGGATGACAGGGCTTTTTTACTATGAGAACGGTCAATGTGTGGAATAGCCTGCCTCAGGCACTGGTCACAGCAGGGACAGCAGAGAGCTTCAAGAAGGGTCTAGATGCCTTTTTAAACCTAAATAACATTGATGGTTATGTTATATAGAATTGATTCCCCTTAATCCCTTCCTCATCCAATCCCTACCCTTCCTTGGTTGAACTTGATGGACAAGTGTCTTTTTTCAACCGTATAAACTATGAAACTATGAAACTATGATGCTAACAAACCCACTTGTCTCTGTTAAACATGTTATTGAGATTTTTGAGGCCTTCGGCAGGGTCTCTAACTTCAAAATAAATTATTCAAAGTCAGAGGCCATGAATATTTCGGCACCTCCATCTGTAATAAGAACACTAAAGGAAACAACACAATTCCGTTGGCAAAGCAAACAGCTCACATATCTAGGTATTCAGATCACAAAATCAGAGAAAGATCTATTCCAAGCCAACTACACTAAAATGATTCGTCAGATAACAACACAACTTAAATCTCTAGATATACCCTATGTTTCCTGGATGGGTCGTAAGAACCTACTAAAATCATTCATTATGCCTACTCTATTGTACGTAATGCAGATGGTGCCCATTGAAGTACCTAACTCATTTTTTAACACACTGAAATCATTATTTCTCAACTTTTTGTGGCGAAATAAGAAGTCACGGATTAAACATGATAGACTTATTAAGAAAAAGAACATGGGAGGATTTGGATTACCCGACCCAATAGCATATTATAGGGCAGCGAACCTTTTACAGACAGAGTGCCCAAACTACATCCAAAATCCACTAATTTACCGTGAAGTGCCAGCATGGAATTTTATAAAGTAACTTACTGCTACATGTTCTTCTACATCTTTCAATTGTATCGGCCGCCTGAGGCCACCAATACAATTGACAGAAGGAAGACAAATTCAAACTATCATTGTAGCTTCTTTCCAGGGTCTCTCTGTACAGGAAGAAATAGTGGGTCCAGCAAGATGACCTCCAAAGATAATGTAGTTCTGTCAACACCTTCTTACTTTCCCCACAGTTCCAAACAGCCAATAAAGTGTCACTTTGAAATAGTTCTGAGAGCAGCATCTCTTAAGGTGAAGTGTTCAGTGTTTTGTGAACTCTGTCCTTGGACAATGGCCTGAGTGCCCTCAGAAAGGGCTCCGAGTGCCACCTCTGGCACCCGTGCCATAGGTTCGCCACCACTGTTATAGGGCAATACATTTGTATTGGGTGGGTCCAATACATTTTGAAGGTGAGTCCAATTATTCAATCCGGCATATGCTACTCTAGGAACTGAACTAGAAATGACAACCCTCAGCTACCAATCCGTAGCCAAACTTTGGAACATTAACGCCCCAGGCAGCTGTACTAATCTACTTACGAGGGGAACAATCAAAGTAATTAATTGGGCTTGCGAACAATTGGCAGCCCTTCATAACCCCCCCCCCCAACTCTTTTACCCAGCGACCTACTACCTTTATATTTAAACCCCACAGCGAATCCTACTCTAAGTCTGTGGAAACAGTTCCGTAAGACCCCGCTCCGTTCCTTTCACAAAACTGATAATTCAGTCCTTATACAAGAAAGATTGACCCCTAATACCCCACGTAATTTCTTACATGAGGCAGAACTTAACAGGTATAGGAGAGAACTGCATAAAAAACATGTCACACTGAAGGACCCCACTTGGCTGGAGAAGTGGCTCTTGCAACCAATTCCCAAACCTAAACTAGTCTCAATCTTCTATGACATTATAGTATCCAAAGACAAAGAGGTCAAGCCTGCTTACATAGGCACGTGGGAAAAGGACTTAGGGATGTCCATAACGGACAAGCAAATCAAAACTATACACAATAAATCCCATGGCTTCTCAAGATGTGTTAAAATCCAGGAGAACTCCTTCAAAATAATGACCAGATGGTACAATACCCCAATAAAGCTAAAAGACATAGGACTGCCCAATACTGAAACCATATTGGAAAGAGGTAGAAGATACGGTTCGCAAAATCACAAATACTTCTATCTCCCTGTCCCCTGAATCAGTACTGTTATGATTACCCAACAAATCTTGGCGACTCCAAAAAAACCACCTAGCAACATATCTAGTTCAGGCTGCCAAACTAATGATACCTCCCATATGGCTCAGTCCTGACCCGCCCACAACAAAGGACTGGCTGAATAGAGTAGATATCTTGTACAGAATGGAGGAACTGGCTTACTGGGAGACTAGTACACACCACAAATTTTCAAAGATTTGGGAGCCGTGGTCTAAATTCCGGGACAAGGTAGATAGATGATGGCTGTCAGTAGCCTGATGAGCTGGACAGCCGCTCAAACACAGAGAACATAGGAGTAGGGAAATACTTAAGGACTACTTTCAACGGCACTAAGAAAGTCAGACATAACCAACACCCCTCATCTTAGCTTAGCAGCTTCCACCCATAACTAAGACATACACAACCAGTTGTTCAGTTTATAGTTACACAAATTAAGTGCTGTTAACTTTTTTGTGACTAAATATATCCCCCAAATTCATTACCTATCCCATCCCTAGCCCCACCCCACCCAACCCCAACTGGTCCACAGATATAAGTAGAGCTTGAGTGAAGAACTAAAAGGACATTACCCCTACCCCCCTCTCCCTCCCCCTTCCCAATCCTACCCTAACCCTCCATGCAGCATACATTAGTAAATTTGCTTATGTTTATTACTCTTATTGTAACTGTACGCTACTGTAACGAAATTGTAATTTATGATGACTTGTCACTGTACGTGAATTTCTAACTAATAAAAATTTTTATTAAAAAAAAAAAAAAAAGGAAAGTTTACAACAGCACACCATAAGCCCAATCAAGGCAGGGTGCTAGGTCATATGGTTCAATTA
Source organism: Engystomops pustulosus (assembly GCA_019512145.1). Lineage (NCBI taxonomy): Eukaryota > Metazoa > Chordata > Amphibia > Anura > Leptodactylidae > Engystomops > Engystomops pustulosus. The sequence goes on from CM033641.1 coordinate 202,701,279, forward strand.
CATCTATGTCCACAGAAGAGTCAGTACTCCAAAAATAGAATTTTTAGAACATTTAGGTGCTTAAAAATGATTTAACATTGAAAGATTGCATCCACTCATGAAATAAACTCCACCAACTTTCTTACACTATACATTTGCCTAGCAGCTCTTGTAAATATCCAAAAAAGTAAATAGCAATACATTCGAGTAGTGGGAACACGGGTGAATTAATTTCAATGCAACGTTTCGGAGTTGCAAACTTTTTCAAACAATATGCATGGTGAACATGTAAATATAGCAGGTGTGGGTGTTACATCATTACAATTAAAATTTGATAATAATTAATTATGTAACACCCACACCGACACCTATATATTTATGTATATTTACCTATATACTGTATATCTATATCTGTATAAGACCATGCTGTGTACATTGCTTGAAAAAGGGGTTAACACTGAAACGTTGAAAGAAGTTGAAAGAAGTTCTAGCTATCTACCTTATAATAGAAGAAAAAACAAGCATCATTAGATGAAAAACAGTTTGCTGATGTTTGATTCTGTACCCTGCAGGGTGTGGGATAAAACATCACCAAACCTATTTTTCATCTTTTTTAAAGTGTTGCTTGTTTTTTCTTCATTTGTAACTTGGAGGGACATTGGGGCAAATTTACTTACTCGATTACGTGATTCACTAAGATAGTGCGCCCCAGTTCCTTCCTGTGTCGCTGCTGCACCGAGGTTTGCCGGAGCTCACCTGCTTCTTCCTGGTGCATGTGAGTGCTTGATCTTGCAACACCATTCCTTTTTTAAATTCCGCGGTTTGTCCGATTTCTGTCGCGTGCAAGCCGGCACCGATGCACCAAAATCTGATCCATGCACCAAAATCCCGGGGCAATTCGGCGCAAAACGGAAATTGTTGGGAAACCCGATGAATGTGCGGCGTTCAGACCCTTAGTAAATGAGCCCCTATATGTCCAGTTCCATGTGAGCATGCACCCAGACCTATTTGTCATCCTTGTTATGCTGAATATTTTCCTTTTGTATCTTTCTACCTTAGGTACTTTTCATCCCCTTTTCAGGTGAGTTTTCTTTTGCACTTAGTATCCCTAGTCTGTCAGAATACAATGACTTAGAGCGGTGATGGTGAACCTTTTAGAGGTGCCCAAACCTCAACCCAAATACTATTATTTATTGCAAAGTGCCGAGATAGCAATTCATGCAGTAACGTATTGCAATCTTTTTGCTCCATGCTACACCACAGTTTTCAATGGTCCTGAGGACACCAATATCTTTGTCTGAAGGAGGGAAAATTTGGATTGCCATGGGAGCTTCCCTTGACAGTACCCTGAACAGGAAGATTCTGGGGCCTTAAGAAGAAGCTCCAACTATAACCTGACCCTGTCCACACATTCTCTCTCTTCCTGCAGCTTCAGGTAGACCAGGAATCTCCAGTTTAAAGGGGTTTTCCCATGAAGGCAAGTATGGCCCTATCCATGGGATAGGGCCTAACTGGCTGATTAGTGGGGCTCTGCTGAGACCCCAGCAGATCGTGAGAACAAGGGGTCTGACCGACCCCTCGCCGATCTTCAGACTAATGGAGCAGACGGCCGCACATGACCGTTCTGCTCCATTAATCTCTTTGGAGCTGACAGAGATCAGTGAGCACAGCGCTCGTCAATTTCCGTCATGCGTGGCCATCTGCTCCATTAGTCTGAGGAGCGGCAAAGGGTCAGTCGGATCCCTCGTTCTCGCGATCCGCAGGGGTGTCTCAACACTGAGACTCCCACTGATCAGCAAGTTAGGCCCTATCCTGTGGATAGGGCCTAACTTGCCTTTGTGGGAAAACCCCTTTAAATTGAAGATCCCTGGTCTACCTTAGACTGCAGGAAAAAAGAGAATGTGGACAGGGTTAGGTCATAGTTGGAGCTTCTTCTTTAGGACCTTTAAAACCACTTTACAGGAAATCTACCATTTGTTTTATGCATTCTGAATTAAACATACCTTGAGAATGCTGTAGCTACACTGATGCAGAAACATATCTTGTTTAATACCTGATCCAAGTGGTTTTGCTCAAAAAACAATAATCAAATTTAGGACCTTGGGAAAGCTGGGTGCAGACTGGCTGCAATACATAAACACATTACATGGCGCTTCCTGAACTGTCCAGACAGGACAAATTAACCAGTGCTGGATGACTTATATACAGCAGCAGGGGGATGGTGCAGCAATTGATTACTTCTGCCTGTCAGGACAACACAGTGAATATAGTGTGTGCATAGTTAGGGTAAGAGGAGAAGTGCCGGAGCAGCCACAGGAGCGACAGAGCCTCATTATTACAATTTTATGATTGTTTTTTCAGCAAAACCACTCAGTTCAGGGATTAAACAAGATATGTTCCTGCATCACTGTAGCTACTGCTTTCTTAAGGTATGTTTGGTGCTTAATGCATAAAAGTAAATGGTAGATTTCCTTTAAAATAACACTAAGTGCTGCACATTTTGGGCTACCTGAGACTGCAGGAGGATCCCTTAAGACAGTGATGGCCAATGTTTTAGAGATTGAGTGCCCAAACTATAACCAAAACCCACTTAGTTATCGCAAAGTACCAACGCAGCAGTTTAAGTGGTTACTAATTGCTACCTGTTCTTTCAATCGTACACACACAACTTTCAATCATATTGGCCTGAGAGAAGACCATCACAGTTGAAAGAAGGAGAACAAATTTGGACTATCTTTGTAACTGCTCTACAGGATTGTGGGGGCGAGCAGAAAGTCCTTCAAAGATAAGTTACCCTGTCCACACCTCACTCTTCCTGCAGGGTCAAGTAGCCAAGGCTATGTCACTTTAAAATGGCACTGAGAGTAGCATTTTTTGAGTTGCCTGGGACTGCAAGAAGATTCTTTGAGACTCTGTTCTGTGCAATGGCCTGGGTGCCCACAGAGAGTACCCCCTCTGGCACCCATGCCATAGGTTCACCACCGCTGACTTAAGACCTGTCTGGTGAACGCTGTACTGAGTGTCCACTGAAGGGCTCTGAGTGCCACAATCTCTCCGGGATTTTTTAAATATATAATCGCAAATAGAGTAAAATAATCGCAACCACACATATGCAAGGATGAGAGTGGAGAGATATTTTTTTCATTATTTTTTAAAAATGCTTATCATAAATCTGGCTTTGCACAGTGCTGCAATAGCAGTAGTTCTATGAGTGGCTGGAAAAGGCCCTTGCAATTTGTTTACTCCAAGAAATCGAAAAAATTAGCAGTGATAAAAAAAGGCAGTGATAAATCTCCCCTTATGAGTCTAAAAGTTAGTAGTGTCATTTTGAAAGATACAGTTCCTTTACTGCTGGCAACATATCCCTGTTTACACAAGGTGATGCACTGCCAACAATTGAGCATCTTTTACGCAACATAAAAGATGCAATTAACCAACAAACAAGCGTTTGCACATTGGTTGGCAGATCAAGAACAAATGTGCCTGGGAAATTTATCAGGAACAAGTGCTCCTAGGAATTGCAAAACCAAATAATTGGAACAATAACTAGCCAGTTTAATATTGTAATCACCTACAGGGAAAAATACAATACATACCAAACAATGTCCAGTTTTTTTAGATTTTCTTTTTTAAGATTGCCCAAAACTGTCCCTTAATGACCAAGAATATAGCATTGCTGTTAGTGTAATATTCTTATGAACATCAGTCAGAAGGGAGTCTTCCAAATCATGCTTCAAGGTAAAATATATAGTTATAATAGCTTTCAAGGTATGCCTTTCCTGTTTCCTAGCAAACCTAATTTAGGGAAAATCCAGTTTTTATCTTTGTGAGAATAAGGTTCTAGGTGCACCAGGTGGTAGCTGTGGCTGGTCTGGTCAATCTTCTCTTTTCTCTCCATATTTCTACCTACATGGAAAGCCTGAAATGTACTCTACCAAAGCCTACTTTTAGTATACATGCCCATGCCCTGTTTTGTATCGGTATATCCATTTTAACCCTTTTATGACTATGGACAAATCTCATATGTCCTTACATGGTGGCACCTCAGTGGATTCTGGGAGCCATAACTTTGGATCCCTGGCACCTAGAATGTTGAGAGAATGGGAATGGCGCCAGGGGATAATAGGGTCCACACTGTGGCATGTGAACTACCTCACCTAAAAAAATGTGTCATCCAAATAAATTAATGTTAACCAAACAAGCCACAGTGTGAATTATCCCCCAGCACTGTTCCGGTCACAACCCACTGGCAATCCCAACATTGAACCAACCAATCGTGTCTCGGCTGAGTCGGGCAACCATTACAAGAGATACTCTTTAGGTTATCTAAAAAGAATTTCTACTGTAAACCCTGACCTGAGGTGCAGAGATGAAATATTGATACTATATGTTGGTCTACCCTAAAGGGTGCTGTGTCGTTTATCCTCTATTTGGCACCTAGAATGTCATGTTTCATATGAATCTAAGATTTGTTTCTAGGTGTCAGGAAACCAGAGATATTCATGTTTAAAAGTGACAGTTTTGAGTGTGATTTTTATATATATGAGCTTTAACAGATCATATCCCTGGTTCCTTGGTACCTAGAAACACAATTCTATATTCATATGAAAGAGGAGATTCTATGAATCTGTGTGGCTAAGTTATAGCCCTCCCCAGTCTCTTAGAAGGTACGCAGCAGGAAGGAGAAGGAGAGGGGTGCAGAGAGGAGCTTCTCACAGCTCACAGATAAAGTAAATATTGACTTTATATGAAGCTAAATTTTGAAAAGGGATAACATGAACTTATATTCAGGTTAGTTAATTAATCTTATCCTACACAAATCCATCTGAGAGCACACTTGATCTTTATTTTACGTAATGGAAGGAGAGGATGAACATTCAAGAGCATATATTATAACTAGAGATGAGCGAACATACTCGTCCGAGCTTGATGCTCGTTCGAGCATTAGCGTACTCGAAACTGCTCGTTGCTCGGACGAATACTTCGCCCGCTCGAGAAAATGGCAGCTCCCGCCGTTTTGCTTTTTGGCGGCCAGAAACAGAGCCAATCACAAGCCAGGAGACTCTGCACTCCACCAGCATGACGTGGTACCCTTACACGTCGATAGCAGTGGTTGGCTGGCCAGATCAGGTGACCCTGGGATAGACTAGCCGCTGCCCGCGCTGCTCGGATCATTCTGTGTCTGGATGCCGCTAGGGAGAGAGCTGCTGCTGGTCAGGGAAAGCGCTAGAAAATAGCCATCGGAGAATCCAAACGGCTTACTTACGCCTACAGTAGAGTTATATATATTTGATTTCTGGTTGATCTGCTGGTGGCTGTCCTTGCGCTCTGGCCCTGCCTCTCCGTCTGGCCCCACCACTGCCTCTTCCAACCTGTTCTCGTCGAGGACTCGCCTCCGTCTCAGAAGCACCCGGCCTATCAACCCAGATTGGGTCTGTCACCTCATCATCCTCCGATCCCTCAGTCTGCTCCCCCCTCGGACTTCCTGCCCTGACAACAACTTCACCACTGTCTGACAACCGTGTCTCCTCATCGTCCGACACCTCTTTACACACTTCTTCCACTACGTCAACAATGTCATCATCACCCACAGACTGCGACCGGTGGAAAACCAGGGCATCGGAAAAGAGCTCAGCAGCAACCGGACAAGTGGTTTGTGACTCTGGGAAGGGTCCAGAAAACAGTTCCTCAGAGTATGCCGGTTCAAATGCCAAATTTTCCTGGGAGGGGGAAGACTGGGGGGAAGGAGGCTGAGGTGGAGGAGCTGGAGGAGTGCTGATTTCGGTGACGGTGGACAAATGGCTAGAAGCATTGTCTGCAATCCACGACATCACCTGTTCGCATTGTTCTGGCCTCAACAGTGCTCTACCACGAGTCCCAGTAACTTGAGACATGAAGCTAGGGAGTGTAGCTCTGCGGCGTTCCCCTGCTCCCTCATCAGCAGGTGGTGTCTCACCCCGCCCAGGACCACGGCCTCTGACCCCTGCAGTAGTTGGACGCCCACATCCACGCCCTCGTCCTCTACCCCTAGCCCTCGGGTTCAACATTTTCGAAATTAAAGTGTAAACTGTAAATTTTTTTGGATTTTTTTTTGTTTTGTTTTATTTGTGTTTTTTTGTGTTTTTTTTTTTTTTACAAAACGATGCTATCCTATTGCTATGGCTAGTTTCTAACCTACACTGACAGCACACAACTGGATTTTGTGCTGTGCCTGATGACTTTGAGTTATAAAAAAAAATAAAAGTTAAAAAAAAAAAAAATCAGCAGACTGTGCCTAATTCAATCAAACCCCTAATAAATTGTCCCACTTAGGTGTTTGAGATGTGTGTGTCACTAAGAGCTAAATATAACGTTCGCAAGTCTCTCTGCATATTCCTCACAATATGGTACTAGCTGCACTACTAGTGCCAGCAAGGCCAGCCACAAGCAAATCAACAATATATAACGCTATTGTAGGCCTAAGAAAGTCGGTTGGGTTCTTGTATGCCTAGTTTCTAACAGCACACAACAACTGGATTTTAACCCCTTAACGCCCTGCGCCGTAGCTCTACGGCGCAGAGGTATAAGGCCTGTATGAAGAGGGCTCACGGGCTGAGTCCTCTTCATACAAGGGTGGGGGTTTTTGCTTTGTCTGGATAGCTCTGTGATTTTCACTAATAGATCCTAACTTCACGTTCCTGTACACCCCTTCCCACTCGTGCCGTGTTATCTGTCCTATCTCCTTTTCCCAGTGTTCTTGTGACTTATGTTTAACCCCTACGAACATACCTTTAATCAATAATCTATATACCCCAGCAACCACCCCCTTTTCCACCCCCTTTTCTTTTTTAGTGTTTTTAATAAAGTCTATACATGGATGTGCCTCTAACTTTATGCTTCTACGCCTCTTTATTGCTTTGATTGCGTGTGCTAATTGTGAGTATCTCAAGAAATCCCCATTGTTCAAACCTACTTTTGTTTTAAGTGAAGAGAAACCTACCACTGCCCCTTTGTCCAGTATCTGAGAAAAAAGGTACACCCCTCTATTTTCCCAAAAAATGGGATCTGGAAGATTTCCGAGCTCTGGAAAGAGGGGGTTGTGCCACAGAGGAGTGTCTTCTATAATACCTTCCATATGAATTATTTTCTTCACCTGACTCCATCCTTTATTTTGCAGAAAACCCCCACCGCTAATAACCGCAGTCGGTGCTTGCACCGATCGCGGCTATTAAACCTGTCATTGCCGCCGGCAAAGTCGCCGCCATCTTTATTACGATCGCCGCGCCCCCGAACGTCATCGGGGGGCGGCGATCGGTTGCCATGGTAGCCTCGGGTCTTCTTTTGACACGAGGCTACATGGCTTCTGCAGATTCGTTACAATGAGCCAGTGGCTCATTGTAATGAATGACCTGCAAAAATGCCATATATTGCAATACAGAAGTATTGCAGTATATGGTAGGAGCGATCTGACCATCTAGGGTTAATGTACCCAAGATGGTCTAAGAAATAGTGGGAAAAAAAAAAAAAGTTTAAAAAATAAAAAAATTTAATAAAATATTAAAAATTTAAATCACCCCCCTTTCCCTAGAACTGATATAAAACATAATAAACAGTAAAAATCACAAACATATTAGGTATCGCCGCTTCCAAAAATGCCTGATCTATCAAAATATAAAAACGGTTACCGCCCGCGGTGACCTCCGAGGCGGGAAATGGCGCCCAAATATCCGAAATGCGACTTTTACACCTTTTTACATCACATAAAAAATGAAATAAAAAATGATCAAAATGTCGCACAGACCTCAAAATGGTAGCAATGAAAACGTCGCCTCATTTCGCAAAAAATGACACCTGACACATCTCCGTGCAGCAAAGTATGAAAAAGTTATTAGCGTCAGAAGATGGCAAAATTTTTTTTTATCATTTTTGTACACATTCGTTTAATTTTTGAAAATGTATTAAAACACATTAAAACCTGTATAAATTTGGTATCACCGCGATCGCACCAAACCAAAGAATAAAGTTGAGTTGTTATTTTGAGTGCACAGTCAAAGTCGAAAAAACTGAGCCCACAAGAACGTGCGTTTTTTTTTTCAATTTTTCCACATTTGGAATTTTTTTTCAGCTTCACAGTACACGGCATGTTAAAATAAATAACATTACGGGAAAGTAAAATTTGTTACGCACAAAATAAGCCCTCACACAGGTCTGTACACGTAAAAATGAAAAAGTTATGGATTTTTGAAGTTGGAGAGCGAGAAATGACCGGAAAAACCCTGCGTCCTTAAGGGGTTAAGTCACTTTAAGTTTAAAAAAAAAAAAAACGCCAGACTGTGCCTAATTCAATCAAACCCCTAATAAATTGTCCCACTTAGGTGTTTGAGATGTGTGTGTCACTAAGAGCTAAATATAACGTTCCCAAGTCTCTCTGCAAATTCCTCACAATATGGTACTAGCTGCACTACTAGTGCCAGCAAGCCCAGCCACAAGCAAATCAACAAAATATATATATAACACTATTGGAGGCCTAAGAAAGTCGGCTGGGTTCTTGTATGCCTACTTTCTAACAGCACACAACAACTGGATTTTAAGTCACTTTAAGTTTTGAAAAAAAAAAAATCGTCAGACTCTAGTGGCAGCAAGCCCAGCCACAAGCAAACAAAAAAAATATATATATACAACGCTATTCTAGCCCTAACAAGGGCTGTTGGGTTCTTGTAGACTCACTCCGGCCTAACAGTAAGCTAATATAACACCCTAACGCTATCCCTGCAGCAGCAGCAGCTCTCTCCCTAACGGCATCCAGACACAGAATGATACGAGCAGCGCGGGCAGGGGCTAGTATATCCCAGGGTCACCTGATCAGGCCAGCCAACCACTGATATCGACGTGTAAGGGTACCACGTCATGCTGGGTGGAGTGCAGAGTCTCCTGGCTTGTGATTGGCTCTGTTTCTGGCCGCCAAAAATCGAAACGGCGGGAGATGCCATTTTCTCGAGCTGGTGTGTGTGTTCGCTCATCTCTAATCAAAACCCCCCCGGACCGTGTGGCAAAACGGTTGGCTGTAAGGAACAGCTGCCAACTTCCCCGATCACCGTGTCTTCATTCATTGTTTCATAGTTTATACAGTTGAAAAAAAGACACTTGTCCATCAAGCTCAACCAAGGAAGGCTAGGGATTGGATGAGGAAGGGATTTAGGGGAAACAATTCTATATAACATAACCATCAATGTTATTTACTGTGACCAGCGCCTGAGGCAGGCTATTCCACAGATTGACAGTTCTCATAGTAAAAAAGCCCTGTCGCCTCCGGTGATTAAACCTTGATTTCTCCAAACGGAGACAGTGCCCTCTCGTCTTTTGATTTGATTTAATCTGAAACAACTTACCACCATATTTTTTGTATGGACCATTCATATATTTATATAAATTACCATGTCCCCTCTTAGTCGTCTCTTTTCCAGACTAAATAAATCTAGTTGTTTTAATCTTTCCTCATAACTAAGACCCTCCATACCCCTTATCAGTTTTGTGGCTCTACGTTGAACCCTCTCCAGCTCCAGGGCATCCTTTTTATGGACCGGTGCCCAGAACTGGACAGCATATTCCAAGTGAGGCCGAACCAATGCCTTGTACAGTGGTAATATTACATCCCTATCCTGAAAGTCCATTCCACTTTTGATACATGACAAGATCCTACTGGCTTTAGAGGCAGCTGCTTGACATTGCATGCTGTTATTCAATTTATGATCTACTAGTACCCCTTGGTACTTCTCAACAAGGGATTCACCCAGATTTACTCCCCCAAAGATATATAGATTTGAAAAGCCCGGGTTGATGTAAGACGCGCTGCCACAATTAAGGTGTGACACCCCGCGCCAAAACCAGACAGACAGCTCTCACCACCGGACTGCCCGTCCTGTGCATACCCTGAGCCACGCACTGCACCCCGGCGCTCAAGCATTTGTTACGGACCTGAGGAAGGGGGTAGACCACCCCCGAAACGCGTAGTCCTTTTACCATTCAAATAAATATTTGATCTTCATTATCTGTGTCGGACATAGCTTAATTGTGGCAGCGCGTCTTACACCAACCCGGGCTTTTCAAATCTATATATCCTTGTGATCCCATATCCGGCAGCATATCTGTACCGGACACCGGGAAGACGCAGCATACCCTACCTACGACTACAGAGATTAGATGGAACAACGAGTATCTGCTCTATACGCATAAGACACAAGGTGTCTTCAGGTGAGCAGATACCCTTCCTACTTTACCATACTCGCAAGTTACCCATTACACTAGGGGCGCCGCCTGTGTCTCGTTCTATTTTACTCCCCCAAGGACATATTTTGCCTTTGGATTATTGGCCCCCAGGTGCATAACCTTACATTTATCCACATTAAACCTCATTTGCCAAGTGGATGACCAAACATTCAGTTTGTCCAAGTCACCCTGCAGCCTATGAACATCCTCTATAGACTGTACTACACTACACAGTTTGGTGTCATCTGCAAAAATGCCCCTCTGGTTCAAGGGCAAGATAGATGGCCATCCGGAACAGCCGCCATATTGCCTCGATCACGGTGTCTAAGCCATGTTGGCAAGTCACTTTCCGCCACACTGTTCTATGATTGCACATGTCGGGAAGGGGGTTAAAGGGGGTTATATAATCTTTATTTTATTTTTTTTGGTAATTTAGACAAATAGGGGATTATTTTTTGCGAGACGAGATGCATTTTTATTAACTAATTACTGTGTGGAAAAAATCATCAATTTTTGTTTTGCATTTTTAGCATTTATTTGGAGGGGGCGTTCACATTAGCATAAAAATAACATATTGGGGGTCATTTACTAAGGGCCCGATTCGTGTTTTCCCAACGTGTTACCCGAATATTTCCGATTTGCGCCGCTTGTACCTGAATTGCCCCGGGATTTGGGCGCACCGGCATGCACGCGACGGAAATCGGGGGGCGTGGCCGAACGAGAACCCGACGGATTCGGAAAAACCGCCGCATTTAAAAAAGGAAATTGTGTCGCGGAGCTTGCACTCACCTTCATCCAGGATAGGATTGTGAACATCAGTGCATTTCAGGGAACTTCAGCGCAGCAGCGCCACCTGGTGGACGTCGGAGGAACTGCCTTGATGAATCCCGGCTGGACCCGAATCCACCGCAGAGAACGCGCCGCTGGATCGCAACGGACCGGGTAAGTAAATATGCCCCATTATCTTTATTCTATGGATCACAACGATTACAGTGATACCTCTATATAGTTTAATTTATATTTGTCCAATATCACCATTTTTGCAGCAGCATAACTATTTTTTGGTTGATGGAGCTGGTTGTGGGCTTATTTTTTGTGTGACAAATACTTAATTTCATTGGTACCATTTTGGTGCTTTTAAAGGAACCCTACCACCATGGATCTACCTATTAAGGTTCCTCTCATGTAGACTTGTATAGCCCTTTTTAAGGCTAATACTTTCGTGGCCCATAACTTTTATAAATTTGAATTCCCCCAATATTCAAATTTCCTAAAGAGGCTACTGTGGCGTGGAGTAGCCGGAGCCGAGGTACTCCATGCCACAGTGCAGAACCCAGCTTCGCAGACGAGTGTGCGCAGCTAACAGGAGCTGTGCGCTGAAAATGGATTGGTAGGTGGAACGCAAGAGGCTACTGGGGCGTGGAGCAGCCGCGCCGTGTAGCCTCAGCTCCGGCTACTCCATGCCTCAGTAGCCTCTTTAGGAAATTTGAATATTGGGGAATTCAAATTTATAAAAGTTATGGGCCACGAAAATATTAGCCCTAAAAATGGATTTAGTACCATACATTAGAGCACCCTGCCACCGGGTGGTGGTAGGTTTCCTTTAACTTTTTATGATCACTTTTAGAACATATTTTGCAAAGCTATTTGATGAAAAAGTTACATTTTGGCAAGTTTTTCAATTTTTTACAGCGTTCACTGAGTGGGTCCAATTTTGATTACAATTTGTTGTACGGGTTGTTATGGACGCGGCAATACCAAATACACAGATTTTTTTTGTGTGGTTTAGTGTTTTTTTGTACTTTATTAGTTGTGTATAGGGAATTGTGGTGTTTGGGGGGCTTCCAATTTCTTTTATTATTTAATTTTATTAAAAAAAAAACTTAATTTATTGTTTCAACTTTTTTGTTATTTTTCCTGACATGTTGGCTTGAAGAAGCAATCTTCTGATCTCTTGTTCAAGCTCAAATAGAGCCAACACAGTGCAATGGCAGATTTATTGCACTGTGTAATGTAATCCACTGAGCATGCTGGGCTCCAGAGCAGAGCTGCCATCAGACGAATGGACCACTGCTTGGTGCTTACTGAGAAGCCCTTTACACACTGTGGTCTTGTGAGGAATCTCCGGTTGCGGGTGTTACAGCAGAGTGTTAGCTTGAAGCTGACACCCTTTCAGTATAGTGAGCTGACACATACCAAGTACCAAACGTGGATGTGCTATATGACTGGGTCCATATACACAGGTTGTTTATTTACAAAAAAGGTCCCTAGGGACCTCACTGAGACCCATTGGTCTAAAACTTAACTTTTAATATATTTGAACATTAAAAAGTAATAATTGCCTTGACTTGTAGTATTTTGACATCATTTATTAACTCTGCAACTTTGTTGCTACGATTGTATTCACTGATGCTATAATATACTACTGTTGGCCGACTTCCAAGCCCCTATTTGCTGGTATGCAGAACCACTAGAAAGTCCTCCCTGTCTGTAAACATTTTTTGTACACACTTCCTCCTCACTTTCTTACTATTAACAGACACTAGAGCTGATCCCTAACACCATTTCATTGCTATCTAAAAAGGATTAGATTATAGCCCCGCCCCCCCGACATCTTTCGCCAAAATGATGGCGTCCTAGGGGTGCAGCGGCTATATATACATATACATACATATATAGCCCCGGCACCCCTGAGGACGCCATCATTTTGGCGAAATGAGGGCTTGGAAGTCGGCCAACAGTAGTATATTATAGCATCAGTGAATACAATCGTAGCAACAAAGTTGCAGAGTTAATAAATGATGTCAAAATACTACAGATTTAATACACAGGTTTATCAGAACCACACTCTGGCGACCTCTAGTGGTTCTCCCTGCATTGAACTGACACAATAGTTAACTCCGTTCTACTTGGACTTGGTTACAGATAACAATATATCCCAATGCCATTGATTTGTAGAATTTTTAATTGTATGTCTTCAATAGGTTTCAGCAAGTCAATTATTACTTTTTAATGTTCAAATATATTAAAAGTTAAGTTTTAGACCAATGGGTCTCAGTGAGGTCCCTAGGGACCTTTTTTGTAAACTGACACATACCATGCAGTAATAGTACGGTGAGTTTAAGTACCTTCCCGCCATGGAAAGGGGCTAAAAAGGATATTATTTATATACATGTAAGAATATACAATGTTACCACATATAAAAAGTTTGGTGAATAAGTTAAATAAGTAAAGAAGTAAAAATCTAATCTTTTGTTGCTTTCTTTTTCTGCAGCATGATGATGGTATAAATTGCCTACTGACCCATTTGCCTCCTAAACTGGTAAATGCGCTTTTATATCACATTTTGATTTTTTTTAATGGAAATCTACTGTCAAAATCTAGAATGCTACACTGGGGACACTTACTCATAGATCCAGGCACCGTGACTGTGGCATGGTCTCTTTCCTTCTAAAATCAAACTTTACAATTATGTTAATCAGACAGAAGGGCTCTACCTGAGCCTCTCAGTGCTTCACCTAAGCCAGTCTTCATTGGCTGTTACACAGTCTCACCGCCCCATTGATCCCCGTTGAATACCGTTGATAGATAACATAGGGGCACATTTAGTAAGGCCCTTGCACTGGTTTTCTGTCAGACTTTGCACATTCCTTCTAGTGCAAACTGGTATTTAAGAAGAGTCTTAGACATTTTTGTGTCTGCCCTGCACCAGCACGTGTCAGACAACATCATCGGGCGTTGGAATTCCACATTAACCATGTTATCCAGAGTTTACCAGATTGTAGACTGCCAGATGTCAACTTCCACCAGAACTGCTAGTCAGGTCAGTCAGCTTCCTCAAGTCTACAATGAGGAGTGGACGTGGATGTCTGATATCTGTCAGGTGCTGAGTAACTTTGAGGAGTCAACACAGATGGTCAGTGGCGATGCCGCCATCATCAGCCTCACCATCCCGCTGCTTGGCCTGTTGAAAAACTCTCTGGTCAGCATGAAGTCGGAAGCTTTGCGCTCCTCACAAGAGACGGGGGAAGAAGATTCCCTTGTTGATAGCCAAAGCACCCTTAGGTCTGTTTCTCAGCGCATATCGGAGGAGGTGGAGGTGGATGAGGAGGAAGAGGAGGAGAATGTTGGCGAGACACAAGAGGGGACCATTGTTGAGTCCTTCACTGTTGAGCGTGTATGGGCAGAAGAAGAGGAGTTGGAGGAGTTGGAGGAGGAGGAAATGGACAGTCAGGCCAGTGAGGGGAGTGAATTCTTACGCGTTGGTACTCTGGCGCATATGGCAGATTTCATGCTAGGCTGCCTATCCCGTGACCCTCGCGTTCAAAGAATTTATTCCAGCACCGATTACTGGGTGTTCACTCTCCTGGACCCACGGTACAAGCAAAATCTTGCCACTCTCATCCCTGGAGAGGAAAGGAGTGTGAGAATGCATGAATACCAGCAGGCCCTGGTGCACAAGCTGAAACAGTATTTCCCTTCTGACAGCGCTAGCGGCAGAGTGCGTAGTTCTGCGGGACAAGTAGCGAGGGAGAGTAGGCGAGCAGGCAGCTTGTCCAGCACTGGCAAGGGTACGCTTTACAAGGCTTTTGCCAGCTTTATGTCACCCCAGCAAGACACTGTCACCTGTCCCCAGTCTCGGCAGAGTAGGGCTGATCTTTACAGAAAGATGGTGAGGGAGTACGTAGCTGACCATACCATCATCCTAAATGATCACACAGCTCCCTACAACTACTGGGTTTCAAAGCTGGACATGTGGCACGAACTGGCGCTGTACGCCTTGGAGGTTCTTGCCTGCCCTGCCTCTAGCGTGTTGTCAGAGCGGGTTTTCAGTGCAGCTGGTGGCATCATCACATATAAGCGTACACGCCTGTCGACTGACAGCGCTGACAGGATGATGCTTATCAATTTGAATCAAGCCTGGATTTCTCATGATTTCCATTCTCCACCAGGTGAAAGCAGCTCAACCTGAATAATGTATGCACTCCTCCTCCTCATTTTCCTCCTTCTCCTCCTCTTTGTACACTAAAGCAGAGGCAACTGGCTATTTTTTGCCAGGGCCAACTGGCTCTAGCTATAGTACCCTATGTATTTAATATTTCTGGAGGGCCACCTACCCAGTCCTCTGTTTTAAAAAATGTTTGGGAGTGCCACATACAGTTACTCTATCTATTTAATTTTTCTGGCGGGCCACCTACCCGCTCCTCTGTTTTGAACTGCCAGATACAGGCACTATCCAAATTTAATTGTAGCCTCACTCTGTCACTTTGTCGTTCACCATGCTGTTGCCCATAATTTTGGCATAATGGTGTGATTAGGCAGCCTTAGAGGCATCCATGCATGCTGCCCCTGCTGTTTCCTGTCCATTTCCGTGGTGTTTCCATCATTTTCTGAGGTTTCCAGGTTTTTGGCCAAGCTTCCCTGTGCAGACCCTTGGTCCCCTTGAAAAATGCTTGAGTCTCCCATTGACTTCAATGGGGTTCGTTATTCGAAACGAGCACTCGAGCATCGGGAAAAGTTCGTCTCGAACAACGAGCATTCAAGCATTTTAGTGCTCGCTCATCTCTAGTAAAGACAGTTCTTTATTCATCACTTTTTTTAACTGTCATAATTATAGGTTAGGTCCTGAAGTCATATCATCTAATATGGGAAGTGCACTCTCTACCAACTTATTCAGTTACTGCCATAACCAAGTTGCATGTGATCCATGCCTCGTTCGTCTGTTTGAATGTGAGGATGTCCACATTGGCTGTGGTTAGGCAGATCCTGCAAGTCATAGAGGGCGAGCTCTGGCCAAGTGTCCAATTTTCTTAACCATAAATTGAATAGTGAGGAACAATTCTTCTAGATCATGAGACTTGTGGATAGATAATCTTCCAACATGCAAGTCATCATCTGCCTCCCGGTACTAGATGCCATATCCGATGGTGGTGAAAGTTGTGGAGAATTGAACATAGCATTTCACATTGTGGCCATGCTCGGGTCACCCTGTCTGTGTTGTGCTGGTTTTCCTGTTACAATGTCGAGCTCTCAAAGTTGGGTGGGAATTCCATCAATACTGCCACCACCAAATTACGCTTGCACTCCGTCATTTTTGTTTCATGTCCTACTTGTGAAGTTAAGGATGGTACACCATGCTTGTAGTGTGGATCCAGCAGAGTGGCCACCCAGTAATTGGAACTGGTTATTATCTGGCCAACTCGGGTGTCATGCAGGCACTGAAGAATATAGTGGCTCACATGGGCCAGGCTGCTAAAAGTCAATGACACCTGTTCCTTCTCTTCTTCCACCTGAAACCACTCTGTCCTGACCAGAAGACCTTTTTTTAGGGTGATGTCACATGTTCAGTTTTTCAGATGCAGTTTTTGATGCCCAAACCAGGAATGGAGTAAAAGTAGGAGGACGAGCAGCACCTTTCAATTATTTGTCTCACCCATTATGATCCACACCTGCTTTTGACTTCAGAAACTACATCTGAAAAACTGAACATGTTCCATCACCCTCAGGCAGCTGAATGATTGGGGTAATAGCACTGATGATCAGCACTGACCATATTGGTGGCATAGTGGAAGCAGTGCAGAACTGAACAAATGTCCCCAAGGCAGCCCGGTCTTTGGTGGTGAAGTGTTGCTGCTAAATACTTCAACTCACCTAGCATTACAAATTGTTTGCCGCTGGGCACACACCATTTCCAGCATATGCAATGTGGAATTCCATCTAGTTAGTACATCACATGTGAGGCAGTGGTTGGGCATATTTCAGTGCAAATATATGAGCAAGCAGCAACCACAAACATTCTTCAGTGTATTTGGGCATGAAACTTTTCTCCACCAGGATCAGCAAATACACAAGGCAAAGGAGGTGCATCAACCTGGTTCAGTCCAAAGCTGCTACAAGGTTCAAGCCATTGTCACACTCCTCCTTCCTGGGCTTGCGGTTCAATGGCAATAACCATATATCTGTATGTGTCTGCTGCTGGATCTCAGTCCACAGTTCCCAGCTGGTGTGTGTTCTTTCGCCCAGACAAATGAGTTTTACCACCATGGTGCAGTATGGATTCGCTAAAACTGGTGGTGCAGCTTCTGCACTGGATGAAGTAGCAGGAGAGGAGGAAGCAGCATACAAGGGGGATGCAACTGGAAGCAAGGTGTGATGTCCAGCAATCCATGGTGGGTGTAGAATGTAAGTAAAAGTTCTTGTCACAGGACCAGATGAGATTTACCCCGTTGGCAGTTAAGAAGATGTAGCATCCCTGCTCTTTCTTACACGGCCATGTGTCAGTTGTTTTACCTCTGGACTAATGACATTGAACAGCACATACCTGATTTTGTCCACAACCAGTTGGTGCAGGGTGGGGATGACCTGCCAGGAAAAGTAGTGGGAAATACTGTAGATGGCCACTGCCATCAGATCTTTAAATCAGTCCTTCTCCACCATCCTAGATAGAAGCATTTTAACCCCTTAGGGACATGGCCCTTTTTTGTTTTTGCATTTTCATTTTTCACTCCCCACCTTCATCTGTAACTTTTTTATTTTTCCATGTAAAGAGCTCTGTTTGGGCTTGTTTTCTCCGTAACCAATTGAACTTCATAGTGATGGTATTTATTATTCCATGCCGTATACTGGGAAGCGGGAAAAAAATTCAGAATGCAGTGCAAATGCTGAAAAAACGCATTTGCGCCGTTTTCTTGTGGGCTTGGATTTTACAGTTTTCACTGAGCGCCCCAAGTCACATGTCTATTTTATTCTTTGGTTCGGTACGATCACGAGGATACCAAATTTGTACAGGTTTTATAATGTTTTCATACATTTAAAAAAATTAAAACCTTCTGTACAAAAAAAAAAATTCTTCATTTTGCCATGTTCTGGCACTAATAACTTTTTCATACTTCAGTGTACGGAGCTGAGGGTGGTGTCATTTTTTGCGACTTTTGATGACGTTTTTAATGCTTTCATTTTTAGGACTGTATGGGCTTTTGATCACTTTTTATAGAATTTTTTATATTTTTCAAAATGGCAAAAAAGTGGCATTTTCAACTTTGGGCACCAATTTCCGTTACGGGGTTAAACGCTGGGAAAAATCGCTTATATATTTTGATAGATCGGACATTTTGGGACGCGATGATACCTAATGTGTTTATGATTTTTACTGTTTATTTATATTTATATCAGTTCAAGGGAAAGGGGGGTGATTTAAACTTTTACTTTTCTTTACTATTTTTTCATTTTATTTTTTAATTTAATTTTTTTTTGCCATTATTTTAGATCCTCCAGGGTAATTTAACCCTGCAAGGTCCGATTGCTAATACTATATACTGCAATACTACTGTATTGCAGTATATAGCTATTTTACAATGATTTTTAATAGCCTGCTCTCTGGTGGCTATTAGATATCATTGCAGCTGGCAAGCCTACGAGTCTCAATGAGACTCTAGGCTGCCATAGCAACCGATCGCCGCCCTCCGATGACGTTCCAGGGGGCGGCGATCTGGCATCCAAGATGGCGGCGCCCATGTAAAGGTAAGTTAGGTGCCGCGGTCGGTTTCGACCGCGGCACTTAACAGGTTAACTTTCGCGATCGGTGCCAGCACCGACCGCGGCAGTGACAGACGGGTGTTGGCTGTTTTATACAGCCATTACCCGCTGTGTATGGAGAGAGCTCAGCTCGTGAGCTCTCTCCATACACCCCTTGCCGCGCGAGGACGATATAGTTCGTCCTCGGTCAGCAAGGTGTTATAGCGCAGCAATTGGGAAAAGTTCTTATTTGGGACCAGACCTTGTGAGTGCGTTGGCCCAAACTTCCTATTTCTATCCATTATTTGTGGGATTGAAAGCTGAAAAGATGGTGTGGACAGGCATAGCAATAGTGAAAATAGTCTTTGGCCAATCTTTATGCACAGGTGGCACAGGATGTAAATGACATATGTTATGCAGTCTAGTAGAAAAAATACCACCCTGCATAAGCTTAACCAGCTATACTTGGAACCTGGTTGGAACCAAAGGTCTCAAATTTGGACTCATCAGACAAAAAGCACAGATTTCAACTGGTCTATTGTCCATTCCTTGTGTTCTTTAGCCCAAACAAGTCTCTTGTGCTTGTTGCCTGTCCTTAGCATTGGTTTCCTAGCAGCTATCTTACCATGAAGGCTGCTGCACACCCCTTCTCTTACCAGTTGTTGTAGAGATGTGTCTGCTGCTAGAACTCTGTGTGGTATTGACCTGGTCTCTAATCTGAGCTGCTGTTAACCTGGCATTTCTGAGGCTGGTGACTCAGACAAACTTATCCTCTGCAGCAGAGGTGACTCTTGGTCTTTCTTTCTTGGGGCAGTCCTTATGTAAGCCAGTTTCTTCATAGCGCTTGATGGTTTTTACAACTGCACTTGGGGACACTTTCAAAGTTTTCCCAATTTTTCTGACTGACTGACCTTTAGCTGGATTTCTTTACTTAGCTGCTTTTTTCAAGCCATACTACAAATTCTAACAGTAAATTTAGTAGGACTATCAGCTGTGTATCCACCTGTCTTCTGCACAACACAACTGATGGTCCTAACCCCCATTTAGAAGGTAAGAAATGGGGGGCGTGGCTTGGCAATGGCGGAGTGAGGACGCATCATGCATGAGCTCTCGTCCCACAGGCGCCATTACCCGCGATCCAGCTACTCATCATTAGCCCCAAATCGCAAAGAGAAGGGGCTGGGGACTGTAGGGGATTTCTGGTGATGGTGCAGAAGGCGGCTTAAAAGGCGATTGGCCCCTTCTTTAGGCGGTCCCAAAAAGGGGCTGGATTGGGCGGGCTTATTGGGGCCCGCCCTGTGGTTTAAAAGCATTGGGGGCACGTGGCGGGGCCTCTTTCCTTCTGCCCTCAGGACCGAGCGGTGTGAAGTTGTGATCTCCCCCTCTGTGCCCTCTTTTTGCCTACCCTCACTATGGAATCCCTGGAGGCCCAGGTGCTGGAAAGAGTGGCAGCTGAGGGGTCTGCATGGCTCAATGCCCTGCTCCAGAGCCTTGCAGCTGCATCAGCCTCCCCTCCTGCAGCGCGCCCCAGAGGCCCCCACATTTGAAGTGCCGGCCGTCATCATCAGCAGCAGCAGCCGGCTCAGTACCCGGTCCCTCCAGCCCACCCAGTGCTCCTCACCTCATCAGCAGGCGGCCCATTGCAGAGGAAGAAGAACAGAGCGGAACAGCGTGGGACAGGACCCGACGCTTCCCAGAGTAAGCGACACAGCGATGCGCCACATGCCCGCTCCCCCCCTTATGTCCCCAGCAATGCATGAACTTACCCTCTAATGATCCCCAACAGGCCTCGGGCGTGGCAGGCCTCAGGCCTCCAGCAGTCCTCGGACCTCGATTAGGCCCCAGACCCCTCTATCTCTCACTCCATGTGCGGCCCCCTCCATGTACGGTATTCTGACCCTTAGTAAATGAGCCCCAGGGTCTTTTAAATGTGGACCAAGGCAGTTGACAAGGAACGCTCCTTCCGAAATAGGAGCTCAACTTTCTAAACACTCAACAATCTGCTGCAGGCGTTTGCGGCTCTAGGTTACAGCACAATCCCAAAGTCTCCAACCTATTTGCCTAATTAGACACGATCATCAGTGCTTTAAGCTTCGGGTGAGGGGGGGGGTTGTTTGTCCACTAAAACGCGATACATCGTAGAATTCATTGCCTCCCAAGACCCTTCGAGGAGTTTGTTCTTGGATAGAATGCCCCCCCCCCTTTCTCCTAATCCCTTATAAAGTGCCTGGTAATGTAGTCTGATCCATCACCTCTCGCACCTAAATGATCCTCAATAACGACGCGATATCAAAGGAAGATGTAACTGTTTCTCATATTTCCTTTGTAAGGGCGGTTTAATTTTGCTAGACAGGCGCTTAAAGACGGTGTTGGGGAGACAGGCGCTTAGAGACGGTGTTGGGGATTCCAGTTGAATCTAATTCACTTTATTAAAGTCAAGCTGCAATACCAGTTACAGTCGAAGAATAAGGGTGGCGCTGTTAATGCTAAAAGCAGTCAGATATTTTGGTCCCGGAGCTTTACGGGTAAAATCCGATTATAGTAGGTTGCTTTCAGCACAGCCCACTTGTATCTGGGGGTTAGGATGCTGCTTTGAGGGCAAGTAAAAAGAAAGTCAGTTCCAGGTCCTCCTGGGATTGTTTAACTTTGCTTGTAAAGTCAGCTCTACGCACCGCACGTTCTCACACTGATTTATCCCTAGACAAAAGGCCACTCTGAATCTAACCCTGTGGCTACTATTCCTACTAGTGATAGCTCTTGGACTTTGGGGACCCCTCCTATGCTACTTGTGAGATCCGTTTCTGGTCAGACAATATCTCGGTGTTACTGCTGATTCTACACTTGGTGCTGTGCTACCCGCAATCCAACATTTGGCAGATAGCAAGACATGTTTCTGACACTGTGAATGACATGGCCAATGCCCTGTCTCGTTCTCAGTTCCAGATATTCTAGAGATCCACGTGCTTATGGAATCTGGTCGGGAATGCCCTAGTTATGGAATCTGGTCGGGAATGCCCTAGTTATGGAATCTGGTTGGGAATGCCCTAGTTATGGAATCTGGTTGGGAATATCTAGAGCACCTGATGAATAATTCATTATCGGAGTCAAGGTGGTGGAAATACGCAGCAGCCTGGAGCTAATGGTTAATTTTCTCTGGCAGTACCAAACCCGTGGAGATGTCTTCTATCTTTATTTACACCCTAGATGGGCTATTCTCTAATAAAAGGCAAGGCTTTTTCTTATCACTGGGCAAAAAGCTAGCGTAGCAGGATTAGCCTTTAAATCAAATGGTAAGAGGGTTGGGAAGTCTTGCACCACACTCCAGATTCCCGTAGACCATTGGTTTTGTGTTTGTCATCCCCATTTAAAGCGGTTTTTCCATAGCCTTTTTCGGTCTCTCCGCATTGTCGGATTAGTCCCTTTAGCAGGTTAACTCGTGGCAGATTTTTGCACGGATATCATCCAATCCTCGGTAAAGTCCATATCAGATACTTCAGACCCGATGTTTTGGGAAGGTCACATGTTGGTATGTCCTGCCAACGTTTTTTAACCCAGCCCAGTGTTCCAGGTCCAGTGTCCCATGTTGGTTATGGCGCGCGGCTTCTCCCAGGGGAAATAATTTCCACATGCATGAGTCAGGCGTCCCTCTTATGCATTTCCAGTTCAATTAAGACCCCTACCTTATTAGGTTCTAATCCACAGGAATTGTAACCCAATCCTTCCACATCGGTGCAGCGATCACCGCCCACTCTTGAGGTATAAAATCTCCTGTTCAAATGGAAGTCTGATTGTTTTAATCTTCCATTAGGCCAGACCTTAACCCCATAATTTAATTTAGCTTCCCCTCCTTTCCCATAGTTTTACTTTCTAATTTTCAGCATGTTTGGTTAGTTGGGTTTTTCTTGTTACACTGGGCGTTGCAGTAAATGTCTGTACGGCCATACGGACTGAACTTATAACTGTCAATACGCAAGGGTGCACTGGCGCGGTATACACATAATAAGATGGTACCAGGTCCTAGCAGAAATAGTGCAGATCAGTCAAATCGGGCAAGAACACTCGGTTGGGATAATTTTGCTGGGGGTAACAACCCCAGTCGGCCAAATAAGGGGAACTCCTCCAAGAAGGAAGATCTCTCGTTTTACCACATTTGAGGTCAATGTCACATGGTCTGCAGTTTTGGTGAGGAGTCAGAGATCATAAGGCACGTAACATTCTTTGTATAAGAATCTCTACACATGTGGCTTCTATAGGCAGAGAAAGGGACAACTGTTATCCCTTAATGGTGGATGGAGTTAATATGGACACGATTGGCTCAGACATCATTTTGCTCGGTTTTCTGGAATGTGGCTGAGGTAGGCATCGCCTTGGGCTGTGTGGGGGGTTGCAGCCGGTGTTAATTTTAAGGGGCTGCTCCGTGGCGGATTTTCACATGCCCGAAGGCGAGATGAAGGTGCCCACGTGACGTCTGACGCCATTCGGGTGAAAGGTTTTTGCTCAAGAAGAAGCGAAGGGCACGGCTGGGCATGAATTTTGTTCCAACTATTTTGCATTTTTTCTATTGGTTATTTAATTAATTAATTGTTTCTCTAAAAATAAATGCTGTGGCCCCCCCACATACCCACAACAAGAAACACGGTGTGGTGTCCATTGATGGCTGGTTTAATTTTGGAGGATTTAAAATTTCTGGGTCAAGAGCCTGAATATTTTGGGCTAAGTTTACAAGTCCCTACA
Source organism: Engystomops pustulosus (assembly GCA_019512145.1). NCBI lineage: Eukaryota > Metazoa > Chordata > Amphibia > Anura > Leptodactylidae > Engystomops > Engystomops pustulosus. The sequence goes on from CM033641.1 coordinate 202,724,751, forward strand.
GTCTCATTAGCCCCAAATCGCATAGAGAAGGGGCTGGGGACTGTAGGGGATTTCTGGTGATGGTGCAGAAGGAGGCTTAAAAGGCGATTGGCCCCTTCTTTAGGCGGTCCCAAAAAGGGGCTGGATTGGGCGGGCTTATTGGGGCCCGCCCTGTGGTTTAAAAGCATTGGGGGCACGTGGCGGGGCCTCTTTCCTTCTGCCCTCAGGACCGAGCGGTGTGAAGTCGCCCACCTTTGCCCTCAGGTTAATTTTCGTTTACAGGTGGTTTTCCGGTTTCTGGCTGTTCTTTCTGTCTTCCTTTCAGATGTCACAGCATTGGCGGATTTTCACATGCCCGAAGGCGAGATGAAGGTGCCCACATGATGTCTGACGCCATTAGGGTGAAAGGTTTTTGCTCAAGAAGAAGCGAAGGGCCCGGATGGGCATGAATTTTGTTCCAACTATTTAGCATTTTTTCTATTGGTTATTTAATTAATTAATTGTTTCTCTAAAAATAAATGCTGTGGCCCCCCCCCACATACCCACAACAAGGAACACGGTGTGGTGTCCGATGATGGCTGGTTTAATTTTGGAGGATTTAAAATTTCCGGGTCAAGAGCCTGAATATTTTGGGCTAAGTCCCTACAGTCCCCGCTGCCGATCATGTCCTCAAGGAGGGGGAGGAACACAGGAAGGCTGGCGACACCCTTTGCCTCTCGTTCAGCGGCTGCCGGCCCGTGCCTGGAGCGTTATCTCCAGCGGCAAAGTGTTGCCTCCTCTCCAGCATCGGCACCACGTGCGCCCAATATGGCGCCCGGACACAACCCCCGCTCCGCTGACGCACGGCCGGCTCCGACACTACCGCAGGCTGTGCCGACCGGGGAGCAAGGCTGGGACGCCCTGCAGCCACAGCTAGGAGACACCCAGCAGCCCCTGCCAATGCTCTCCTCAGGAGAACCCCTGGGCCAGACACCACTACACCCTGAGGCCTCTATGGGCACAATACAGCAGGCCCAGACCGCAGCACCAGGGGGAGATTTGACCCAGGCACCTATGAATATATGGGTTAACCCCTTACAAGCCGAATTTCAGCTGTTAAGAGAACTGATCCAAGCCCTCCCTACTAGGCAAGACCTGGACTCTGTTGTTCAGAGGCTTGAGCTTTCACAACAGGTCTCTGCTCGCACTCTGAATGTTGAAAATGCGTCTGTGGCACTAGATGCCCGTGTCACTGCTATGGAAATAGAGATGCAACAGTCCAGAGCACATATCCAGCATTTGAACCTTTTATTAGATGATCAAGAAAATTGTGGCAGGCGAAACAACATACGCATTAAGGGCCTGCCTGAACGTCAAACAGACGACAACCTATCTGAGAGAGTAACGCATTGTTCTGTCCCCACACAAGGCGATTGAAGGTGTAACTGACTAGTAGATAGTAACCGGGAAACTTTCCTACCTTCGTATTCAGAATGTGGAGCAGACAGGACCAGAGCTCAGATGCAGTAGATAAGATGCAGTAATCAGTGATGTGAAGCAAGACTTGGTTTATTACCTCAGATACAGCGATAGTCACAGATACAGTGTTGTGTGGCTCTGAGATTGTTGAGGCTGGTGATTGATGAGTCTTGAAGATGATATACGCTTCTGTAATACGGAGATCTGAGCTGCTGGTCAGAATTTGATGCTTCTGTAGCCCAAAACACGTTTGTTCCCAGTTACAGGCAACCGAAGATGGCTGCCACAGGAAATAACAAGGAACAGGCTCCAAAACCACTCCCACTTAGAAAAACTTATAAAAACAAGCAGAGGGAGCGCATGTGCATCCTGACCAGCAGATGGCAGCATAGCCCCAATATATCACATATAATGGAGGTAGAACAAAATACAGTAATGTAAACAGTAGAATAACAACATATACAACTAAGGGGAACAGCACACTCCCCGTCTGAAATTCCCTTTGGGGATTTCACTATGAACTAATGTCTATAAGATATAGTCCAAAACCTGTAACAAAATGTTAGAATACAATATAAAACACTAAGATAATCCTGTTTCTCAAGTCACGAACAAGATCCATGAATAAAGTTCAGTCCTGTTCATCCTGCAGGAACATCCTCAATGGGTAGTATCAGAATGAGCTCATTGATTGGTCTTGCAAATGTTTTAGACTCGCCCTTCCTGGAGATCTTCAACTCCACCTTCCGAATCTTGCCATCTTTGCTGGGAAGAACTTTTGTGACTAGTCCCATAGGCCAGTCAATCCTTTCTGTTTGTTGTTCCTTCATCAACACAAGGTCTCCTTCTTTGAGATTTGGTTTCGGATGTTGCCATTTTCTTCTTCCTTGAAGAATTACAAGATACTCCTTTCGCCATCTATTCCAGAAGTAATCTGCTAAGTATTGTACACGTTTCCACTGTTTTTGGTAGATGTTTGCATGTGTATACTCTCTACTTGGCGTTAATGGATTCCCGGTCTTCTGGGTGAGAAGAGTAGCTGGAGTCAGTATGACTGGCGTTTCAGGATCCATTGATACTGGCACAAGAGGTCTTGAATTGATGATGGCGGAAACTTCAGCAAGAAGAGTAATCAGAGTCTCATGTGTAAGTCTTGAAGAATTCACATCCATTAGCATAGAATTTAAGATACTGCGTTAGATCCCAATCATCCTTTCCCAGGCGCCTCCCATGTGGGAACTATGTGGAGGATTAAAAATCCAAGTGCAACCGTTTTCCGCCAACTGATCTTGGATGGGCTTTGTGTCAATATTTAGTTCTCGACATGCTCCAATGAAATTGCTTCCACGGTCAGACCTCAACTGCTTTGCTGGTCCTCTGATGGCAAAGAAGCGTCTTAAAGCGTTAATCAGACTTGAAGCATCCATAGATTCTATGACCTCTATGTGAACGGCACGCACGCTCATGCAAGTAAATAGTACGGCCCCAACGCTTACTGTTTGCGTGGCCACCACGGGTCCTGCGTGCTGACACCATCCATGGACCAAAGCTGTCTAAGCCAACATAAGTGAAGGGTGGCTCAGTACTTAGTCTGACTGCAGGTAAGTCAGCCATCTGTTGGTGTAACTGCCTTCCCCTTGCTTTCCGACAATGCACACAGTGATGCAATAAGTGTGCCACACGTTTCTTCATGCCTACAATCCAAAGGCCTGCAGATCGTAACTTGCCCTCTGTCATTTGCCTACCTTGGTGTTCTGTCTTTTCATGATGGTGTCGGATCAACAAGATGGTAACATGATGTTTGCTGAGAATGATAATAGGATTTTGCTCCGCAACTCCCAGGCCAGCTTGATTTAGTCGACCACCAACCCTTAACAATCCAAAACTGTCCAAAAATGGATTCAAATTGGCAATAGGGCTTTTTGCTGGAACCTGCTGTTTGTTATACAGGCACTTCCATTCTGTATTGAATTCTTCCTGCTGCACGTGACGTATTATAAGGAATTCACTTTGAGAAATGTCCTCTGCAGAAAAGGGTTTATGGCAGATATGCCAACCACAACAATCTTTATCCCCAGATGTATGGTGATAGCTTCTAGCAATATGCACTAACCTTGCAATAGTTCTTACGAGTCTCCACCAACTGGAGAAACGTTCAAAGCGTTGACAACCGAGGCTGGAAGTTGGTTTTGTTCCAGTGACTAATGCATCAACCTCAGTGCGGATTTCTGGATCATTATCTGGATCCTGGATGCTGAAGTCCTCTAGAACATGTTTGTTCGCCTGTTTTAGCAGAAATTCTGGACCTGTGAGCCAAGAAGAGTTAGCAAAGGAACTTATAGACATAGGCCTAGTGGCATGATCTGCTGGATTAAGCTCAGATGGTACATAGTGCCGTTGTCCTGGCTTGGAGGACCTCCTGATCCTCTGTATGCGGTTACTGACATACACATAAAATCGCTTGGTCTGATTGTAGATGTAACCTAAGACGACCTTACTGTCAGTGTAGTATTGGACTTCGTCTAGGTCAGTACCCAGTTCTTGTTGTATGAAGTCTGCTATTTCTACTGCTAACACAGCCCCACAGAGTTCAAGTCTGGGAATAGTGTGATCAGGCTTGGGGGCTAGCTTAGCTTTGCCGAAAACTAGCCCAATATGAACTTGACTGTTGTGTTCTGTTACCTTCAGGTAGGCGACAGCTGCTATGGCCTCTGTGGAAGCATCCGAGAACACATGGAGTTCTTTTCTTGCACTAGCAGTGAGTGAGATTTTTACATAGCATCTCGGGATGCGGATCTGATCTAAAGCACACAGAGATTGCTTCCAGGCTTCCCATTTTTTCTCTTTATCAGAAGGAAGTGGAGCATCCCAATCTTTGACGGTTTCAGAAAGTTGTCTCAGTAAGGATTTACCTTGTATGGTAATAGGCGCTACAAATCCCAGTGGATCGTATAGGCTGTTTACAACTGACAGGACACCACGTTTTGTGAATGGTTTGTCTGCACAGCTTACTTGAAAGCCGAAGGAGTCAGTTGACAGATCCCACCTCAGGCCTAAACTTCTTTGCAAGGGTGGACTGTCCAGTCCTAAGTTTATGTCCTTGAATCCAGGTGCATGGTCATCTGATTCAAAGGCTCTCATGACAGCCAGGCTATTTGAAGCGATTTTGTGTAATCGTAGTTTAGCTTGGTACAGCATGTTTTGAGTCCTTTTGAGTAAATCAATTGCTGCTTTTTCTGTAGGTAATGATTTGAGTGCATCATCTACATAGAAGTCCCTTTCAACAAAGTCTCTGGCATCTGTTCCATACTCAGACTCTCCTTCTCTAGCAGTTCTGCGAAGGCCATAGGTCGCTACAGCAGGTGAAGGGCTGTTCCCAAATACATGTACCCTCATGCGATACTCCACCATCTCCATGCTGGGGTCATTGTCCTTGTACCACAGAAACCTCAGGAAATTCCTGTGGTCCTCTCTGACTAGGAAACAGTGAAACATATGTTCTATATCAGCTGTGATGGCAACAGTCTCTTTCCTGAACCTTATCAAGACTCCGAGTAGATTATTTGTCAGATTAGGACCTGTGAGAAGGACATCATTAAGAGATATACCTTGATGTTTGGAGCTTGAGTCAAACACAACCTTAATTTGATTAGGTTTCTGCGGATGGTATACTCCAAATGAAGGCAAGTACCAGCACTCCTCATTCTTCTTTAAGGATGGAGCCAGTTCTGCGTGGTTTTTCTGGAATATTTTTTCCATAAAGGTTACAACATGTTCTCTCATTTCAGGCTTGTTGTTTAGAGTACGATGAAGAGAGTTGAATCTAGACAAAGCTTGTTCCCAGTTATTTGGGAGTCTTGCCCTGGAAGCTCGGAAGGGCAATGGAGAAACCCAATGACTGGTTTCATCTTTAGAGAACTCACTGTCCATTATCTTGATAAATTCTCTGTCCTCTACTGACAAGGCTACCTTATTGTCATCTTTAGTTGTGAGAAACACTGATCTCCCCAGGTCGTCAGCATAGGGGGAGGGAATGACATCAGGCACCTGTATGAGGTCTGGATGTTTCTCTTTCACCTTATAGTGATGAGGGCATGGCTTGATGTAAGATGTGCGTCCATCCCCACACACATATGTCTTAAAAGAGATAACTCCTGGTTGATTCAAGCATACATTTCCTATGACTACCCATCCTAAGTCTAGTCTCTGGGCATACGGGGCATAGTCAGGACCGTTACACTGTTGACGCACCTTGTGTACCCTTAGATTGTCCCTGCCAAGCAGAAGTAGAATCTCGGCGTCCATATCCAAAGGTGGGATAACACTGACCAGGTGCTTTAGGTGTGGTTGGTGAAATGCAGCTTCTGGGGTGGGAATTTCATCCCTGTGATCGGGTATTTGGTCACATTCAATCAAAGTAGGTAGAGGTATCTCAGTGTCCCCATTGATAGCAGTAGCGATGAATCCTTGTGCTCTTCTTCCACAAGTCTCTATGCTACCTGCACAGGTATTTAAAGTATAAGGTGTTGCAGGTCCCTTGATTCCAAAGGCTTCAAAGAACTTAGGTCCCGCTAGTGACCGGTTGCTTTGGTCATCGATGATTGCGTACATTTTTATAGCCCTTTCTGGTTGTCCCTCTGGGTAAACCTTGATTAAACATATTCTGGCACAACATTTGTCTCTTTGGCGCTCTCCACATACCTCCAAGCATGAACAGGAAACATCTGTGGTAGAGTTAGCAGGTTTCTGGGGCTCCCCGCCATGGCTTGGAGCAGGAATACTGGTAACTACAGCTGGTGAATCTCTGGTGAGTGGGGTTAGGTGCATAGCTGTGACATGTCTGTCGCTGTGACACTCCTCACACTCAATAGCAGATTTACAACCCTTTGCCATATGCTCCAATGAAGCACAACATCTAAAACATACCCCTAGCTCAGTGAGGATTTTCTAGCATTCCTGTATGGGTTTGGACCTAAATCCTCTGCATTTGTTTAGCGAATGTGGCTTTTTATGAATGGGCCATTCACGATTGAAGGATTTGTCTCCTGAAGAGTTAGTATGGCGTTTACCAGTGGCTACTGCATGTGGTGGCAGGTTGGTCTTTCTAACATTCACACTGTTCTTAAAGTCTTTGTGTTTTTGTGTGATGCCTTCATACCTTGATGATGATGCAGTTGCGGTGTTGAACTCCAGAAAGTCGAGACTGGGGTCGTTTCTCATCTGGGCCTGCTCATCGATGAACTTGCAAAAATGAACAAACGGGGGAAAGGTGACATCATGTGTCCTTTTGTATCTTGAGACTGATGTTGCCCATTTCTCTTGCAAACTGTATGGTAGTTTTATGACAATTGGGTTCACCCCATGGGCAATATCCAGATAACACAATCCAGATAGACGAGGGTCTCTTTTGGCAAGTTCCAGTTCCATAAGCAGATCACTTATGTCCTGGAGCTTGTTGACCTCCTTGAGATTAATCTTTGGAACGTTCTGCAATCTCTTGAATAGGGATTTCTCTATCGCTTCGGCACTGCCAAAGGTACGTTCAAGTCTCTGCCAGGCAGCGGCAAGACCTGCTTCTGCTTGTCCCACATAGACAGTCCTGAGGCTCTTGATGCGATTTGTAGAGCCTGGTCCCAACCACTTGACAAGGAGGTCAAGCTCCTGCTCTGCGGTTAGGTTAAGGTTGACGATGGCAGCTTTGAAGGTTGCTTTCCATGGTCTGTAGCTTTCTGCACGGTCGTCAAATTTTGAGAGACTGGTGTTGATCAGTTCCCTGCTAACCATATACCTAGCAAACTCAGACATATCTGCTTTCTCACTGCTTGTTGCTGTGTCAACTCGTGGTACCCCTTGGGCGTATGGGTTGCTTGGCGTGAAAGGGTGAGATGTTCCTGGGTAGAATGAGGTCGCTGAAGGGTTGAGCTGTGGTTTAGCCTCTGGAAGTTCTGATGACCGCTGCTTATGCTGTAGGCCAGAAAATAACTGATAGCCATCTTGCTGAGATAACTGTCCATGAGAAGGTACAACAGGGTGAAGATTATTAGTTTGTGCAGGTGCTATGGACAGCACTGGAACCTCAGGTAGAGCTGACTTGTATGTTTCAGCATTGTCAACTTGAACAGTACTGAGAATAGGGAGTGCTGCAGATGACTGTTTCAGCACATAATCACTGGTGCGGTCTGTTTCCTGTGGTGGCGAGCAAACTGGATCAAGACCTTGGCTCAAAGCTTGCTCAAGTACCTTTACTTTGGCTAATGCGATTTCCTGTTCCATCTCTATTTGAAGAGTCTTTATCAGAGCCTCAGCTTCTGCTCTCTCTTTTTTAGCCTTAGCGTCTGCCATTAATTCCTTCTCTCTGAAGGCACGTCTTATTTTGGATTGCTCTGCATCTATACGGGCCTCTAGTAATCTGTCACTTAGGACTGAGCTTCTTGAGCATGAAGATCTGTATGTTCGTGATGAATGTTTGGATGAAGTTGATGCGTGAGATCTAGTCTCCTGTAAATGAGAGATACGGAGTTCCGCTTTAGCTTTAGCATTCTGCACCATAGCGTCTCTTTCTCTGTCTACTGATTCTGCTTTGTTCAGCTCTGTTAAGGCTTCATCAATATTACAGTCTTTTAAGAATGTGACGTACTTTGCCAGAAGTCGCTTATATCTTTTGTGTGCTGTATTCAGCTTTGTAACAAAGTCTTGTAACCTCTCAGCATTACCTTTGAGGGATTGAAAGCCTGACATGAGGGAGGTAACTCGCTTCCATAGATCTTCCAGGTTATCACAGAACTCATCTTTTGTAGTGTGATAGTTTTCAATGACCTTCAGTGACGGTTTGAGAAAGCGTCTTGGTCGTGCAATCTCGTCTGCTGAAAGTGCAACTTCCTTTTCCTGCTCTTCAAAATCATCTGAATCAGCTTGTCTTTGCTGTGGTTTATCACTGGGAAATTGTTCCACATCTTTTTCAGCCATTTTGGTGTAAGGTGCACTGTCTCTTTAAGAAAACAAAGTTTTTGATTTGGGGCTAAAAATCGCAGCACAGCTTCTGTGGGACACCCCAATAATATTCCCAGGGTAATTTCAGTAAATTGCAGGGTTTTCAAATCTCTTTGACTGCAGCAACGTGAGATATGTCCAGGAAGTCTCTTAGTAGGAGGATGGTCTGAGGAAGACCTTGCTGCATGTATAGGATATAACAGATACACTGAGCATCCCCTGAGGCTTGTCCAGACATGTAATATAGCCGGGCAGAGTCACTGCACATGAGCTTGTTGCAGAAGATATTTCTGACTTTGATTTTGGGCTGTAAGGCAAATTCTGACTATGATTTTGGGCTTTAAGACAAATTCTGACTATGATTTTGGGCTTTAAGACAAATTCTGACTGTTCTGTCCCCACACAAGGCGATTGAAGGTGTAACTGACTAGTAGATAGTAACTGGGAAACTTTCCTACCTTCGTATCCAGAATGTGGAGCAGACAGGACCAGAGCTCAGATGCAGTAGATAAGATGCAGTAATCAGTGATGTGAAGCAAGACTTGGTTTATTACCTCAGATACAGCGATAGTCACAGATACAGTGTTGTGTGGCTCTGAGATTGTTGAGGCTGGTGATTGATGAGTCTTGAAGATGATATACGCTTCTGTAATACGGAGATCTGAGCTGCTGGTCAGAATTTGATGCTTCTGTAGCCCAAAACACGTGTGTTCCCAGTTACAGGCAACCGAAGATGGCTGCCACAGGAAATAACAAGGAACAGGCTCCAAAACCACTCCCACTTAGAAAAACTTATAAAAACAAGCAGAGGGAGCGCATGTGCATCCTGACCAGCAGATGGCAGCATAGCCCCAATATATCACATATAATGGAGGTAGAACAAAATACAGTAATGTAAACAGTAGAATAACAACATATACAACTAAGGGGAACAGCACACGCATATCTTTAATGACATCTTGCTACATTCAGCGGACTCAGAACTTCTGAGTTTACAGAATGTCTGCCGCTGAGTTTGGGACTCCCATAGATGTCTTATGCCATTTGCACTACTTCACAGATAAGGAGAAAATAATGGGGCAGATTTACTTACCCGGCCCAATCGCGATCCAACGTCACGTTCTCTGCGGTGGATTCTGGTCTTCCGGCGATTCACTAAGGCAGTTCCTCCAACGTCCACCAGATGTCGCTGCTGCGCTGAAGTCTGCCGAGGCCCACCGGAGTTCACGATCCTATGCTTGGTGAAGGTAAGTGCGTGTCCTGTGACACTTTTTTTTTTAATGCGGCGGTTTCTCCGAATCCGTCGGGTATTTGTTTGGCCACGCCCCCCGATTTACGCCGATGCGCCACAATCCGATCGCGTGCGCCAAAAACCCAGGGCTATTAAGGGAAAATCGGAGCAAATCGGAAATATTCGGGTAACACGTCGGGAAAACGCAAATCGGGCCCTTAGTAAATGACCCCAAATGTGCGCAGTCTGGGGCCGAGAAGCTTTGCAAGCAGATGGTTCGGATATACGTATTTACCCAGATGTTTCTGCCCGCACCCTGAGCATGAGGCGTTTGCTGCAACCTCTTCTTCATCACATAAAAGAAACCGGCACTTCATACAGATGGGGCCACCCTTTCCACCTTATTGTTCGACATAACGGATCTCCGTTCTTTCTGAGGAGCCCTGATGACCTTACCGATCTTTTTCACTTCTTGAACATACCTCCAATTTCCGTTCCTAATTGGCTTGCAACGTATCTACCCAGAGTGCCCCCGCTACAATCCCGCCGACGAAGTACTACTGTATGGGACATGGTGGTCAGGTATCGGCACCTAGTGCCACATATTGGACTTATGACTACTTGCTTATTTGAATACAATTTGTTATTCTTATGTCTATGACACTGAAGACGTAACGTAAGAGATATCTGGGTTGCACTTAAACTTAAGTGTTTTTTTTTTTAATTTTTTTTTTTTTTATACGGTTTGGGAATCAGTTGTTATGACATTGCTATTGGGGCACTTTAATGGCGTATTAGGCCCCTTCCACACTTGCGTTTTTCACGCGCGTTTTCTGCGTGTGCTTTTGACGCTCAGAACTTGCATTGCACTGTGACCCATTGTAATCAATGGGTCTTTTCAGACTTTTTCACACATTTTTTTTTCACACACACACGCGCGTTTTTTTAACGCGCATTTAAATTTCGACATGCTCTATTTTTGAAAGTCACGCGCATCTAAAACGCATTGCACTCTGAGACACTTGCAAGTGCAATGCGCTTTTCGCGCATCTATTGCCATAGAAAAGATAAACCTCAGTCCTGAGTCCTTTCACGCGCATTACCTGTGCGTGAAAAACTCATTGAAATTGCATTGAAAACGCGTGTGAAAAACTGAGACACTGAAGAAACTCTGACTGAAAACTGATTGAATTCTGATGCAAAACGTCAGTTTTTCACTGAGCAAATCCTGATTGCACCCTTATCAAACTCTGACGTGATCTGCAACGCAAGTGTGGAAGGGGCCTTACTCTTTCATGCAATAGCAAGATTTAAGCAAAACTGAGTGATACTGCCATCTAGTGACCAATACCTATAAATACTTTTACAGACATAGTGGTGGTCATTTACTAAGGGCCCGATTCACGTTTTCCCGACGTGTTACCCGAATATTTCTGATTTGCGCCGATTTTCCCTGTATTGCCCCGGGATTTTGGCGCATGCGATTGGATAGTGGTGCATCGGCGCTGGCATGCACGCGACGGAAATCGGGGGGCGTGGCCGAACGAAAACCTGACGGATTCGGAAAAACCACCGCATTTTTTTAAAAAAAAGTGTTGCTGGACTCGCGCTTACCTTCACCAGGAATAGGCCGGTGAACTTGAGTGCATTCCGGCGGGCCTCGGGAACTTCAGCCCAGCAGCGCCACCTGGTGGACGTCAGAGGAACTACCTTAGTGAATCCTGGCCGGACCCGAATCCACTGCAGAGAACGCGCTGCTGGATCGCGAATGGACCGGGTAAGTAAATCTGCCCCAATGTTTGCTACATTTAGACCCCAGAGGTTAACCGTTGACTACAGATTATTTGATGTCATGTTGCTTGTCTACATTTGAAGGTTCTGTTCACCCTGGGAGGTTGCTTATCAAATTTAGTATACAGTACCATCTGCACAAGGCCTCAATTACGCCTTCCTACCCCAAAGTATTGGGGTTGTGATAAAGGTGCCTCACAGGTCTAAGTGCCCACTAAGGCACGAGATTTGAACATAATACCTCCCAGTGTGTGACACACCTTTATCATTCTGTTTCCCAAATGTTAATAGATGTTATAGATGTTATGGAAGATAATTGTAGGAATTAAGTACTGAGCCTCTCCCACCAGCCTTTGGTCTTACTACTACACCTAAAGGCGGGTGAGAGAAGTCGATCGCTCTAAGTTAGAAATGTTTTTATATGCCTGTTTGCACTGGAGCACTGCGCTATTGCTTTCCATGTTTCCCACTCTTTCTCCTCTGGACAAGGGGAGCTGTTTCCCTGGTCTTACCCTCCAGTGACTTAGGGTTTGACCCTTTTTCTATTTTGTTTCTCCTTCGTATCTTTTTTCCCCGTACTTTTGGGTGTAGGGACCGCAGGTCGTTTACCCAGCTCTCCCCCGCCCCGGCTGTACTTCTTTCCCCACCCTCTCTTACCCTACCCCCTCCCCTATCCTAGATCGATCTTATTCCCCTTCCCACTATGGCGGCGTCTAGGTCAGGGGGTAACCAGGACAAACTAACACTTGGCTCTCTCAATGTGAAGGGACTCCACAGCCCCGAGAAGAGGTCCCTCCTATTTAATATGCTTAAGGGAAGGAAAATCCAAACTGCCTTCATACAGGAAACTCACCTCAGTGAAACTAGGCCATACAACTTCACAGATAGGAGATACCCACGGTGAATTCCCCACCGTAGATTAGGATTGGCTAGTATGGAAAATGGTGCATTGTGGTCTATGAATAAAATGAATAGAGTGGATAAACAACGTATGGTTGAGGAATTGGTTTTATAAAGATTAATGTACAAAAAACTACAGTGAGATTAAATATGTATAGGAACGAACAAGTTGTAAATATATATTTATAAATGTTTCTCAATGTAAGTTGAACTATTAGAGTATATGTTGGGTTTAAAGAGTAATTGGGACTGGACGCTAGCAACGCCCCAGAAGAAGCCAAACCGGGCGAAACCCAGGGTCGGGCGAGAACGTGCAGCTGGCGTCCCATATTGGAGTTTTATATGTGCATTTTTATCGCTCTTTTGTGAGTATGTTTTTAACCTAAATAAATCCTGAGTGTAAACTGTACTACGCTATCTGCGGGTGAATTTCTTCCAGCGATCTACCGCAACATATGTTGCATACAGAGGAGGTCACAAGAAAAACGCAGGAGTGTTGGTCTGAATAGCTGTATATTCTTATCGGAGGATTCAGGAATTTGTGCTGGAGGAGTGTGAACTGCTCTATTTTGTGAAAGACATATTGGAAGAGAAAGACACACGGAATCGGGAGCTCCGGTCAGAACTTATTTTCTATGAGATACCCAAATGCCTACCACAGGCAATGACCAAAGGCACCTCGATCCTTATAGCGGCCTCAGTGCAGTGGTCATTCGTGGACTCATGCCATGACTCGGAGGGGAGGATGATCATGGTTAAGGGCAAAATAGCAGACAATATGTACACATTTGCCTCCCTGTATCTGCCTAATACAGGGCAAGCCCAAGCCCTGTCTTCTTTCTTAGACCTCATAGAAGACTTCGTTGAGGGACATCTAATTGTGGGTGGAGATTTTAATGTTGCTCTAGACCCCAGTATTGACACTTCCTCGGGCTCCTCCTCCATGTCGCAGCGTAGTCTACGCAGACTGAGAGGACTATTACATGACCATCAATTGACAGACACCTGGAGACTAATGGACCCACGGGATAAGGACTACACGTTCTACTCCTCTGCACACAATATGTACTCCCGTCTAGATTATTTCCTCATTCGCCATAGAGACTTGGGTACCATGCAATTGATAATATCACCTTCTCAGACCATGCCTTAATCTCCTTGGTAATTGATCTCCCTGACGTGTCTGACTTTCAATGGCAATGGAAATTGAACACTTCTCTCTTAGACGATACTGTGATCGCAGACGAAATTCCAGAATCCCTACAAACACATTTCACCAGGACTATAGAGGAAGGGATCGACCCATGTATTGCTTAGGAGGGCCATAAGCATAACATCCGCAGTATACTAATTACACATGGCACCCGGCAAAAACAGGAAAAGGCTAAAGAGATAACTCACTTACTGGAGAAAATTAGGGAACTAGAGACGTCACACAAGCGTATACCTACTGATGATCTGCGCATCTCACTGTTTGAAGCACGAGACTCCCTTAAAATGCTATTAATTGGCAAAGCAAAGGGAGTTCTAGCGAAATGTCGTCGGCACTTCTATGAGTATAGTGACAAATGCGGCAGATCACTAGCTAGGTCACTACGTCATCAACGCTCGCATACATACATTCCTAAAATCATGTCATCCTAGGGACTTTCTAAACACTTAAACTCAGACATTGCGGCAACATTTCGTGACTTCTACCAATCCCTATTTAACCTTGACCAGCCCCCCACAGCCTCAGCACGGAGCGCGCTACAAAGTAGGATCCAAAGTTACCTCTCAGACTCCTCCCTACCCATCGCTCTCTGAGGACGAGGCGGAAGCTTTAGAAGCCCCCATTACCGATTTAGAATTTCAATTGGCCCTCAAGGAGACTCGGGTAAAGCCCCTGGACCTGATGGCTTCTCTTTACCATACTATAAAGTTTTCAGGCCTTCTTGAGTCACACTGGACAAAGGCTTTCAATGGGATAGCTTTGGGTGCTTCTCTTCCTAGGGACGCACTGAGAGCGACCATAGCTGTCATACCTAAACCAGGAAAGGATGTAACCCAATGCTCAAATTATCACCCAATTTCGCCACTGAATCAAGATCTTAAACTGTTTGCGAAGGTCATAGCAATGAGATTTGCTCACCTCCTTCTGCGTGCCATTCACTCGGACCAGCTGGCTTCCTGTTGGGAAGAGAAGCTAGAGACAACACCACAAAAAATATCAACTTGATATATAAGGCCCAAATGGAACATATACCACTCATGCTCCTGTGTACGGACGCGGAAAAGGCCTTCGATAGAGTCAGCTGGTCCTACATGTCCGAAGTCCTATGAGCATTTGGTATTTGAACCAAAATGTTTAGTTTTATAATGTCCCTCTACTCCAGCCCCTCAGCCTCTGTCCGGGTGAATGGCTCTCTTTCAGATAGCTTTGAAATACGAAATGGTACCAGACAGGGATATCCATTATCTCCTCTACTTTTTGTTCTCTCCCTGGAACCCTTTCTCCGACGTATAAGAGCCAATCACGACATTGCTAGGATAGAGGTTCAGGGAGTCACATACAAAATAGCGGCCTTTGCCGAAGACCTTCTTTTTTTCTTGACCAATCCTCAGATCTCACTTCCCAATCTAATGAAGGAAATATAAGTGTTTGCTCAGTTATCGCACTTCCGCGTTAATTGGTCCAAATCTGAGGCCATCAATGTGTCTCTCCCAGAGACTCTTGTAGAAACACTTTGAGGATCCTTTAATTTTAAATGGGCGACGCAGAGCATCACATACTTGGGGACCCAGTTGCCAGCTGATTTATCCAGGCTCTACACGCTTAATTTCTTACCTATACTTAAGAGAATACAAGAGGACTGCTCCAGATGGGCGAAGGGCATTTTTTCATGGTTTAGTAGATGCGCCATATTCAAAATGAACATTCTCCCGCATTTTCTCTATCTTTTCCAAGCACTACCTATCAAATTACCTAAGGCGTACTTTCGCTCTCTGAACGGCATAAATTCATTTGGGCTGGTAAACCCGCTAGGATTCAACGCACTACCCTATACCGCCCCAAATTTTCGGGGGGTATTGGGTTGCCGGACCTCAAGGGCTATCACGCAGTTGCCCATCTGGTCAGAGCCCTAGATTGGTGTTGTAATTTTGACCTGAAGCCTTGGGTACGACTGGAGCAGTCCTTCACGACAATCCCGCTGCAGGTACTACCATGGCTGTCTGCAGAGAGATGCATAGCCCTGAAACCACATCCTCCGATTGGCCCAACTGTCTCCCACTGCCAATTAGAAAGACTAGGGAAAGACTACTGCCCAAACACTCCCCATTGACGCCAGTACTGGGACATCCTGACTTTAGCCCAGGTTGTGAAGACCCTGTATTTAATCAGTGGAGACGAGCGGGCAAGTTTAGGGCTAAACACCTCATCTGAGACTCGGCTTGGTTAACGGCGCAACAGCTTATGGAAATCACAGACCCATGCCCATTAGGAGCTTGGAGAGCTCAGCAATTACGACATTATATGACTTCCCTCCCTCCCTGCTCTCAGTTCTCCAAAAACCAACCTCGTTTGAATGCCTCTGCTCCAATACGAGGACCATACGACATACACTACTCCTCCTATTCATGTCTCCTAATGGTTCCTGACAACCCTGAACCCCAGTATTTGACGCAATGGGAAACAGACCTAAATACAGGGCCGGCGCTATGGGTAGGCAAAGTGGGCAATTGCCCAGGGCCCCAGAAAGGCCAGAATCTCTTCTTTCAAATGAATCTTGAATTTTGTTTCTAGGTGCCATGGATCCAAAGATATTCAGGTTTAAAGTAAGAATATCAGGTGCCATTTTTATATATAAAAATCACCCCCGACGGCAGTTTAACAGTTAATATCTCAGTTTCCCTGATAATTAGAAACACATATTTAGATTCATATAAAAGAGGAGACTCTCATATTTTATAGGAAAAAAGAAGTGAGGTTCTATGTGTCACAGAGCCAGAGATACAGCTCTCTGAAATGTACCCCCCCCCTCCAGATTCTTTGCCATCAGGCTACAGGGAGAATTTGCTGCACACAGGAGCTGCTGCACCTCACAGATAATGGAAATATTCACTTTATATGTTACTGCATTTTAAAAAGGGATAATATCTACTAATATTCATGTTTTAAACCGTGTCCATCAAGAACTATCTAAAAACACACTTTCTCTCCTATTGTCTTTTATTTTGTTATTTTTTTGGGGGGGGCGAAAATTGACTGATACAATGAACATTCGATCCTCTTCACCTAATGTCGCTATTATATATTAACACCACTCAGAACATGTCCATAAAGTTATATGTAACACCTAAACACACACATGTTCTGGAATAAAGTTTTTATTTCCCACCATCCTCCATTATTTACACCAATGTTATGACATTCTCACTCAAATTCTTATGAAGCGCGGAGGGTTCTGTTATTGTGCGGCTAATACAATGGCGCACATCTAAACGTGACTTTTATTATCTCATTAGCTTGGTTTATGGATGTATAGTTATTTATTTGTGTTACCATTGAGTAAGGAGCAAACATTGATAGATCTATGTTTGGTGTCCCCTGTGGATTTAACGTTCCCTTTGCTGCATATTTTGATGAATATACACATGTGGGGTCTGTATGATCTCCTCACATCTTACTGTTTTACGAAAGTATAGTTCTTTATATAAGTGTCTGGATTTGTACATATTTAAGAGGAAATTTTGAATGTTAATTGCCAAATGCATCGCCTGGTTGTCTGCTTTCAAAATTCTATGGGTTTTATGGCGCCTTTACTTTTTATTCTGTTTTATTGCTATATTTTGCAGGTTGTGACAGTCTTAAAATTTGTAGCTGAAAAGCAGATATCTAGTTATTACAGTTTTTTAGTGATATTATGTGGATTTATTTATGTATGGGACATTTGTGAACTCTACACATGTCCATCTATCACATTTTGGAGATATGAAGGTAAATATTTTCTGTTTGGAGCACATTTTTGCCATCAAAGTCAAATTTTAAGTATGTTTTATAAAATGTTTCAGTTTGAATCAAAACTGCATGAAGGTGCCTATGTCTACACACTCTGTAATGCAAGTTTGAAAATGTTTTGACAAAATATGTGGTTTGTTGGGTTTACTGTAATTATTTTTGCTGTAATTTCAATTTTATTTTTTACAGTCAAAATTGTAAGAATTGCTCCGGCCAATAACGCAACAAAATATCCAGAAATGTCTGACAGTGAAAGGGTTAATACGGGTGAAGATGCTTATCATCTATCAGTCTAGTTATCTGTCTCCTATAATCTGACCATTTATATATCTCACTTTTTCTCTATCTTTTAATCAATCTTCTATTTCTCTTCTACTATATTTATCTCCCATATATCCATCTCCGGTATACATCATCTACTTTATAGTTCTGCATCTAGAAATCTCTATTATCTTTCATATTTATCTTCTATCATAATAATAATAATTAATAATTCCTTTATTTATATAGCGCACAAAGATTACGCAGCACTGCACAAAGCTTGCCAGATCAGTCCCTGTCCCCAATGGGGCTCACAATATAATTAACCTAACAGTTATTCTTTGGAGTGTGGGAGAAAACTGGAGGACCCGGGGGAAACCCACGCAAACACAGAGAGAACATACAAACTCTTTGCAGATGTTGACCAGTGCTGCAAGGCTGTAGTGCTAACCACTGAGCCACCATGCTGCCCATCAATCTCCCTATCATCTATCTATCTCCTATAAAATTCTCCCAAGGGAGCTTCTTACTGACTGTGACTGGTCATACAATAGTTTTATTTTGGGGCCCCACTTTTAGTTTTGTGTGGGGACACTTTGTCTAGAACCGGCCTTGCCTAAATATCACACTTACACCTGAACAGAAAGAACGCATTTTTGAGCTTTGCCATTGCATCTCAATTAGCTCGAGATACCAAGAGGCAGGATATAAACTCATGGCCTTTCAGCGCTTCTTGCGCATCTGTTTACATTCCCCTTACCCGCCATATCCCAAACTTATAAGAACGCTACTACACTTAACTTGGTGCAGGCTGGGACCGAGTCTGACCCTGGGGCTGGTCATATACTGCCGACGCAGAGGATTGCGGGGCCTACCTCGGTCCAGGTCTCAAAGGCCTACTATACCTCCTCCTCCTCCCACCCCTTCTCCACCTCCTCCTCCTCCGAATTACCATCCGTGGCCATGGCGCCATCAGTCGGTAGCTCTAGGCACAGCAGCAGTGCCGTCGCTAAGCGACAGCAGGCGGTGCTCAAACTGCTGAGCCTAGGCGATAAAAGGCACACCGCCCAAGAGCTATTACACGGCATTCCACATCAAACTTGTTAACTTTGTCGCCACCCTGCTGTGTAATCCACAAAATATACTGGCAAACTTTTATCATTTACCGATATTATTTCAGCGCTTCTTGCGCATCTTTTTACATTCCCCTCACCCGCCATATCCCAAACTTATAAGAACGCTACTATACTTGATCTTATACAAAAGGTTCTTAGAAGTGCTGTTTGGGGAGTAGCCTAGAGACAGGGGCTTGGATTGGCGAAAGCTCGCCTGGAAGCGGAGCGCCAGCTCCATGCCAAGATCCAACTAACATAGTTTTAACGAAACATAGGAACACTCTCACACTGCCATACAACAGAACCGAAGGGCCCAGAGGTGAGCACTTACGATTCCCGTGGTAGGCTGTGCTGCTGCGAGCGCTACCCACGTACCGCGCCATATCTGTTTAAATGGGAAGTCTTGACCTCCTACTCGCGCATGCGCAATGGCCGCGCCCCCCTAGCGACAGACGCGCATGCGCCAGAAAGGGAAGCAACAGAAATCAGCCGCGCCCCTACCCGCGCATGCGCAGACCGCCCCGCGCGACTCTGCAGCAACGCAACAGCGCCATGACACCCGCAAGCCCAACTCCACCCTGGCAGGCGTGGTAAGCGGGGGAAACAAATACAGCGGGTGAAACACAGGGATACTTGCCTGAGGTGATACAGCTGATATCAGCATACAGCAAGCAAGACATCCTGTGCTTGGTGCGTCGGGCTGTTAAACACTCGGGTTATGCAGCAACTGCCATCGGCAGCGGTCCAAGGGAATGAGCTCCCAAACGTGGGACAGGGGCCAACGCTCAACCAAAAACTTCTTGTTATCCACTTCCACAGAAGAAAAAACACGTATGTTCATTGGTTCAGGGTCTTTTATAGGGAGTCAGCTGCCAATCTCTATGCTATTAATTGTTAGTCTTCTGTCCAATAGAGGATGTGAGACTTAACCCATTCAGTGCTGCCCGTAGGACGACAGGAATATATATATTATATATATATATATTATACATACACTCACCGGCCACTGTTATTAGGTAACACCTGTCCAACTGCTTGTTAACACTTAATTTCTAATCAGCCAATCACATGGCGGCAACTTTAGGCATGTAACATGGTCAAGACAATCTCCTGCAGTTCAAACCGAGCATCAGTATGGGGAAGAAAGGTGATTTGAGTGCCTTTGAACTGGCATGGTTGTTGGTGCCAGAAGGCTGGTCTGAGATTTCAGAAACTGCTGATCTACTGGGAATTTCACCCAACCATCTCTAGGGTTTACAGAGAATGGTCCGAAAAAAAAAACATCCAGTGAGCGGCAGTTCTGTGGACGGAAATGCCTTTTTGATGCCATGGTCAGAGGAGAAGGGCAGACTGGTTCGAGCTGATAGAAAGGCAACAGTGACTCAAATTGCCACCTGTTACAACCAAGGTAGGCAGAAGAGCATCTCAGAACGCACAGTACGTCGAACTTTGAGGCAGATGGGCTACAGCAGCAGAAGACCACACTGGGTGCCACTCTTAGACTAAGAACAGGAACTGAGGCTACAATTTGCACAAGCTCATCGAAATGGACAGTAGAAGATGGAAAAAGTTTGCCTGGTCTGATGAGTCTCGATTTCTACTGCGACATTCGGATGGGTAGGGTCAGAATTGGCGTCAACACGTGAAAGCATGGATCCATCCTGCTTGTCAAGTTCAGGCTAGTGGTGGTGGTGTCATGGTGTGGGGAATATTTTCTTGGCACTCTGTGGGGCCCTTGGTACCAATTGAGCATCATTGGCAACACCACAGCCTACCTGAGTATGTGCTGACGCATGTCCATCCCTTTTGACCACAATGTACCAACTCGCTGGCTACTTTCAGTAGGATAATGCGCCATGTCATAAAGCTGGATCATCTCAGACTGGTTTCTTGAACATGACAATGAGTTCACTGTACTCAAATGGCCTCCACATCACGATCTCATCCCAATAGAGCATCTTTGGATGTGGTGGGACAGGAGATTTCCCATCATGGATGTGCAGCCGCAAATCTGCGGCAACTGTGTGATGCGATCATGTCATAATGGACCAAAATCTCTGAGGAATGCTTCCAGCACCTTGTTGAATCTTGCCACGAAGAATTGAGGCAGTTCTGAGGCAAAAGGGGTCCAACTCGTTACTAGCATGGTGTACCTAATAAAGTGGCCGGTGAGTGTATATATATACTCGTGTATAAGCCGAGTTTTTCAGCACAAAAAATGTGCTGAAAAACGTCCCTTCCGGCTTATAAACGAGTCTATTTAAAAAAAAACTACTAGGGGCTGCTGTATACACATGGGGGCAGGCTGTATACAGCTAGGTGGCTGCTGTTACTACATGGGGGAAGGCAGTATACTACTAGGGCTGCTGTATTCTACATGGGGGCAGGTGACTGTATAATACTAGGGCGGCTGTATACTACATGGGGTAGGCTGTATACTACTAGGGGCTGCTGTATACCAGGGGGAAGGCAGTATCTCTAGGGGCTGCTGTATATTACATGGGGCAGGACTGTATACAACTAAGGACGCTGTATACTACATGAGGCAGGCTTATCTAGTAGGGGCTGCTGTATACACATGGGGGCAGGCATACTACTACTAGGGGCTGCTGTTATACTATGGGGGCACGCTGTATAATCTAGGGGCTGCTGTATACTACATGGGGGCAGGCTGTATACTACTAGGGCTGCTGTATACTACATGGGGGGCAGGCTGTATAAGACAAGGGCTGCTGTATACTACATGAGGTAGCTGTATACTACTAGGGGCTGTGTCTGCTACATGGGGGAAGGCAGTATACTACTAGGGCTGCTGTATACTACATGGGGGCAGGCTGTATACTACTAGGGATGATTAGATTACATGGGGAAGGCAGTATACTACTAGGGGATGCTGTATATTACATGGGGGCTGGCAGGCTGTATACTACATGGGGGCAGGCTGGCTGTATACTACTGGGGGCTGGTGGCTGTATACTACTAGGGGCTGGTGGCTGTATACTACTAGGGGCTGTGAGGATGTATACTACTGGGAGCTGGCTGACTATATACTACTGGGGGCTTGCTGGCTATATACTGCATTTCCCACCCTCGGCTTATACTTGAGTCAGTAGTTTTTCCCAGTTTTTGGTGGTAAAATTATGGGTCTCGGCTTATACTCGGGTCAGCTTATACTCGAGTATATATACGGTATATATATATATATATAATATATATATATATATATATTATTATCTTGCAGATGTTGACCTGGGTGGGATTCGAACCCAGGACCCCAGCGCTGTCAAAGGGACATTACAGGTTCCTTGAGGAAGGCTCACACCCTGAGCCGAAACGTTGCTTTGAACATGGAATAAATGCACTATTTTTGAATATATATCACCTTCATTTATTTTGCTTTTTATTCCTTGCTGTCACATACTTACCATATTCATATAGTAGAATGCGCTGCACTTATTACTGGTTCAGTTCACCCAAGGTTGTCTGACAGTCTACAGACTTCTTGCCTCTGCTATGCTGTCAGACTGTCTCCTTGGTCTTGAAAGCTTTCCTGGCAGTCAGTAACTTTAAGCAATTTACATTTGCTGTATTAAATCTCAAACTGAGCAGAACATTTTAATATGTTCATTGAAATTGCAGCAATTACCATACAATTGTAGCTTAAAAGTAGTAACATTTTAATTGTTCAGTGAAACCTGTAGGTATTCTTTGTATGCCAATCAGCCCTACTTTTGTCAAGCTACCAGATTCCATATGAAAAAGTATTTCTATATTTTGAATATAACTAAATATTTGGTAAAATAAAAATTAACAAAATCTTGTGCCTAAGGCCTCAGTCACATGGCATAATGTAGCTGTATTTTACGCTCTGTTTACAAATCATTTCTGTCTATGGACGTGACTTACAACTTCATAGGTCCCTAGGATGTATAGGGGTCTCCTGAAAGAATATAGGGGGATTTATTACCTTCTTGTCTGTTTTTTCTACTATGTTTGAGACTGTTGTCACTCGTTACGACATTACTTCCTTGTTTAGCCAGTTTTGCCTCAGATGCCATAAAAAAGTCTCATCTGAGTCAAAAAAGTTGAAAACAGTAGTAGAAGAAACCAGACAACATGGTGACAAATCCCCCCATAGACAACTATGTATATATATATGGAATCAGGGATTTTACATTGTTGAGTATAGTTTACAGTATATATGCATCAACTACTCATTATACACACACATATAGTACAAATATAGACATACAGTATATACACACCATAAATATATACAGCATATACACACATGCATAAAGTATATACATCATAAAGCACATATAAAGCACATACACGCATATATGCCATATAAACACGCATATACAGCCTATATAAAGCATATTCACAAATACAGCATATACACACACCTACAATGAGATATCCACAGATATATAGCAGACACAAACATGCATACTGTATATATACTCCATGTACCCACACACAGCCATACACACACGATATTACAGCACTTCACTTGAAATAGAGATAAAACAGTCTATATAGTAAAAAGTTACATGGTTTAATGATTTTAAATTGATTAAGATGTTTTATTGAGATCGTAGGCTTGCTCTGCAGACCTTTTTTTTGTCTTCCTATATGTTTCCAATGTGGGATTTACTCCTTTTTATGCTGTATAAATAAATCATGAAGTATTTTATGGAATTTGCAAATCCAAGCTGGATTGTGTTTTTTAAAATTTCTAAGTGTTCCTTTGGGCAAAGGTCTGATCCGGCTTTTGCAGCGTCATCTTCACCCCGGTGTCCAGGTGAGCTGACTTTTTCCTTTGTCTATATTCACAATGATTTAATTTCAAGTAACAAAAGAATATGACAACACATTCCTGGAGTCTGATGATTGATTCATTTATTTGGTAAGGGATGGAAATGGCAAATGTAGATACTTATAGCTCAGAGAAGCCCTAGGTAGATTAATGATGATTATTTTTTGTTGCCAGGATCGCAGATTGCTTCATGTTTAGTGTGGGAAAACATCAATTAAACATGTAATGTGATAATGGGTGGGCATTCAACCCTAAAATAATTGGATAGGTTTATGTGTCTTTATTGCGTTCTCAGTTTATCAAATCACATAAAACTAATATAGGGGAAGTAGCACTAGAAACCCTAATGTTGTGTGTCTTCCAGATGCCCTCAGGAAGAAAAAGTGCCAGTAAGAGCAGGCATATATGTTGTACTATCTGTCACCAGCCCTTGCCAGAGGATCGGGAACCAGACGTGTGTGAAGGATTCACTCCACACCAGGAGGAGATGAGCTTACAGGCAGATTCCACCAGGTTTTTTTCTTGGCTTAAAACTACTATTGCTCAGGCAGTAGCTGAAACCTCTCACTCCCAATGTACAAATAGGAAAAGATCATATCCTGTACCATCAGACTCCCCAGGGCCCTCTAGTCATGAGGAGTATAGGTCTGATGGTGAGGTCAGCTCAGAGGAGGAGGCAGAAGCCTCTCCAGACGATCTATTTAATAAAGAAGGTGTTTCCAGGCTTATAAAAGTCGTAAAAGAAGCAGTGGAATCAGATAAAGACGCTGAAGATCTCTCTAAAAGAGAAGCTCTTTATTATTTCCCTAAGAAGAAAGCCAAATATTTGCCCAGCCATCCAGATTTGAAGAATCTAATGGAGTCTGCTTGGAAAAAACCTGATAAAAACCCCAACCCTGGGGTTAGATTTAAGTCTGTGTACAGATTGGATCCTGCTTTATCCGCTGAATGGGAGTCTCTCCCTAAAGTGAATATGTCTCTTGCCAAGTTCGCACTTAACTCCATCTTTCCAGCTGAGGAGGCTACCCTCCTGAAAGATCCTATTGATAGGAAGATGGACTCGTTCAAAAGTCGGGCTTATACCCATTCTGCAAATATATGTAAAGCTTCTCTGGCTTCTGTTCCAGTGGCAAGGGCATTGAGGATCTGGTTAAGCCAGCTTACCCATGATGTCAGGGATGGCGTATCGAGGAAGGATATTTTAGAGGATATCTCTCTTCTCAAATCAGCGGCAGAGTTTCTTTGTGACTCTCATGTTGATACAATCAAGCTAACATCAGCTAGCATGGCCTCCATAAATTCTATAAGGCGTGCGCTCTGGATAAAGCTCTGGCCGGGAGATGTCCCTGCTAAAACCCATTTTTGTAAAGACCATTTCAGTCGTCAAGTCTGTTTGGTCCACAGCTGGAAGAAATCCTGAAGGTCATTAATGATGACAAAGGCACTTCTTTTCCCAAGCCTAAGAAAAGAACAGCTTTTAAGTCCTTTCATTCTAGACAAAGATCTCCACAAGTCAGAAGACCTCTCCCAATGATCAAGGAGTCTGCAGTCCTTGGACAAACCAATGAAGATCTCAATCCAAGCTCTCAAGGACTTAATCTGGTGGTCCTGAAACCCACTTTTAGGCAGATCCATCCAATTCCTTCAGCCAGTGGTCCTTACATCGGACGCATCCAATTGGGGCTGGGGCACCCTATTGGAAGACCAGTGGGTTCAAAAGAGGTGGACACGGTCCGAGTCCAAATTGCCTTCGAACCTCAAAGAAATGAGGGCTGTACGTCTGGCACTTCTTCACTTCTCCAGTCTCCTACTCGGGCAAGAAGTTTTGGTCCGATCAGACAACCTGGCAGTTGTTTTCTATATCACCAAACAGGGGGGCACGAGAAGCCGGTCTCTTGCCAGAGAGTGTTCCCTTCTGATGACCTGGGCCGAACAGACGCTTCACAATATCTCAGCGGTTCATATCAGGGGAGTATTGAATGTGGAGGCGAATTGGCTAAGCCACAATCCAGTCAGACCTTCGGAGTGGTCTCTGAACAAACAAGTGTTCTAACAAATTGTCCTGAAAATGAGTATTCCTCAGATGGACCTGATGGCGTCAAGATCCAACTCTCAGCTTCCCCAGTTTTGCTCCCTGTACAAACAGGAGAACCCAGTAGTGGTGGATGCACTCTCATTCGACTGGACAGACCAATTTCTTTACATATTCCCACTGTTCCCGCTCATTCCCAGAGTATTACAGAAGATCAGGAGAGAGAAAACAACAGTCATAGCCGTGATCCCATTTTGGCCGAGAAGGGCCTGGTTCCCTCTTCTACTGTTATTATCAATAGGGGAATTCTGGTTTCTCCCTCCCTGGATCCATCCTTTATGTATGGCCTCCTTACTTGTATTTAACTTCTTTTTTTCCCCCGCTGCCCCCCTCTCCAGTGCTTCATACACCGTGGCGGCTTTCCCATCTTCTATTATCCAGGTTTTCAATGGATCATCCCTATCCTTCCATCCTACTATCCGGGACATTTGGGCCGCAAGAAAATAACCCTGCAGAAAGGGAATACCCAGTCCCCCTTCTCCTAGAGGTCTGTATAGGTGGCTCATTTTGATTCTAGCTCTCTTCCTCCCCCAGATTAATTCATTAAGGATAGCTTCTATTGCTTTAAAAAAAGAGTTATCAATCCAAATTGGACAAGATGACAGAAAAAACAAGACTTGTGGTAGCAGGATCATTTTTATAAGAGCAATTCTATCCGCAAAGGATAGAGGTAGTCTATCCCATATGTGGACCCTACTTCTAACCAAGTTAATTAGAGGTTTCAAATTGAGTAGTTCATATTCTTGCACTTTTGCTGAAATTACAATCCCAAGATATTTCAACGTTTCCTGGCTATTCATTTTAATTTCAGATTCTAACTCTACTGTCATATTCTCATCCAGTGGCATCAGACCTGACTTACTCCAGTTTATCTCTAAACCTGAGAGATGACCAAATTCTGTCACTGTGGTTACCGCATTGGATATCGATGCGGGGGAATTTCGAAGACATAGCAGGATGTCATCTGCATAGAGGCACAGCTTGTCCTCTGATCCACCGCTTCCCCCTCCCTCTATACCTCCGTGTGCCCTTATTTTAATAGCAAGGGGTTCGATAAATAAGGCAAAGAGGAGGGGGGAGAGGGGACAGCCCTGTCTCGTACCCCTACTAAGAGGGAAACTCTCTGACTCACTCCCATTAATACCGATCCTCGCCTTGGGGGAGTTATATAGACACTTTACCCAGTACACAAACTCCACCCCAACGCCAAATTTGTCCATCACCTCCCAAAGGAACCCCCACTCGACCCTGTCAAAGGCTTTAACAGCGTCCAATGACAGGATCGAGCGGAGGCCCCCCTCACCCCTCTCCATGGAGACAAACAGTCTATTCAGACAGTCGCTCACTTTTCTGCCCGGGATAAACCCCCTCTGGTCCTCATGAATAATACCGGTGATTACGTTCTTAAGACGTCTGGCTAATGTCTTTGCTATGATTTTAGCGTCGGTATTAATCAATGAAATGGGTCTGAATGATCCTGGGTCCAGTAAGTCCTTGTCTTTTTTTGGAATTAGAGTAATAATAGCTTCGGACATTGAGTCCGTCACTTTCCCCCTTCTATAAATTTCTTGCATTGTAATTAACAGCATTGGGGCCAGCACTTCTTTATATCTCCTATACAAACCGAAGGGGAGGCCATCCGGGCCTGGGGCCGAGTCGCCACTACAGGAGTCAATTGTCTCCTCCAACTCCTTCAACGTAATCGGCAAGTTAAGCGCTTCTACCTGATTCCCAGACAAACGTGGAAAGCTAATATCCTGCAGGTATCTTTTAATATCTCCCATTTGATTTTTATCCCCAGCCGACTCATAGAGGTGCTGATAAAAGCGTTTAAATTCCTGCAGTATATCGTGTTGATCTCTATGAATCTGTCCTCTATGTCCTCGAATGGCTAAGATGTTCTTGTTTCCTTGTTTATTGTTGTTAATCATATTGGCTAACAATTTACCTGTTTTCCCCTTTTCCGTGAAATGTCGCTGTCCCGCAAAGAACAATTTGTGTTGGGCTTTTTCAATTAGGAAGTCTTCATATTTTTCCCTGGCGACCTTGTAGGCCCGAGTAGGAGTAATATCTCCTGAGCGTCCCAAGTTCCCAGATGCGTCCTCTACCTGCTTTTTTAAATCTACCTCCTTCCTTTTGAAATCTTTCTTTTTAACATTAATCGCGTGTGAAAGCGTAGACTTAATAAATAGTTTTAACGTATCCCAGACTGCAAGGGTACTTGCGGTGTTGATGTTCCTGTCCCAAAATTCTCCAATAGCTGTTTTTAAGTCCAGACTGGGTTCAAGAATAGTTAACCAGTGGGGGTTTAATTTAAACTTCCGCCTACTGAATGATGGTTCCCCTAATGCAGTGATGGCGAACCTTTTGGAGACAGAGTGCCCAAGCTACAACCAAAACCCACTTATATGTCGCAAAGTGCCGACATGACAATTTAAGCAGTAACTTATTGAACCCTGCTGTATCACAGGTTTTAATCGTGTTGGTGTCCTGAGTTCACCAATACAATAGAAAGATGATGGAGAAATTTGGATTGTGGCTTCCCTCCAGGGTCCCCCGAAGAGGAAGAACCAGGAGACCCAGAGCAGGAGCTCCAATGAGAATCCAGCTCAATCCACACCTTCTTGTTCCTCCTGTAGTCCTGGCAGCCAAGGATGTTGCTTTAAAATATTTGATTTTTATCCCCAACCGACTCATAGAGGTGCTGATAAAAGCGTTTAAATTCCTGCAGTATCTCGTGTTGATCTCTATGAATCTGTCCTCTATGTCCTCGGATGGCTAAAATGTTCTTGTTTCCTTGTTTATTGTTGTTAATCATATTAGCTAACAATTTACCTGTTTTCCCCTTTTCCGTGAACTGTCGCTGTCCCGCAAAGAACAATTTGTGTTGTGCTTTTTCTATTAGGAAGTCTTCATATTTTTCCCTGGCGACCTTGTAGGCCCGAGTAAGAGTGATATCTCCTGAGCGTCCCAAGTTCCCAGATGCGTCCTCTACCTGCTTTTTTAAATCTACCTCCTTCCTTTTGAAATCTTTCTTTTTAACATTAATCGCATGTGAAAGCGTAGACTTAATAAATAGTTTTAACGTATCCCAGACTGCTAGGGTACTTGCGGTGTTGATGTTCCTGTCCCAAAAGTCTCCAATAGCTGTTTTTAAATCCAGACTGGGTTCAAGAATAGTTAACCAGTGGGGGTTTAATTTAAACTTCCGCCTACTGAATGATGGTTCCCCTAATGTAACTAGGAGTGGGGCGTGATCAGAGATCACAATAGGTTCATAGGTCATTCTAGAGATGTTTCTCAGCACCTGAGAGTTAGCCAATCCATGATCTATTCTGGACAGGGTATTACAGGATTTATTATGACAAGAGAAAGCCCTTTTTTCCCCATATTTTGCTCTCCATATATCCTGTAAACCCATATCTTGACAGAAGTTATTCAATTTTAACCCCTCATTAGGATTTGTTTTCGTTGCCCTCAGTAAGTTGATGCGATCAAGATGAGGATCAAGGACCATATTCAAGTCACCCATAATTAGGATTCTAGTACAGCCTTTGGCCTCAATAAAGTGGGCAAATTCTGTGAGAATCTTTACCGATGGGGGAGGGGGGATATACATAAATGCAAGAATATATTCAATTCCATTCAGCAGACAGTGTAAAAATATAAACCTACCCTCGCTATCCAGTTTTTTATCGAATAGTTTGAAATCTATACTGAAATGAATCAACACCGAGACCCCTTTTGAGTAATTACCCCCAAATGAGTGAAATTCCCATACAGCCCATCTTTTTTTTATTCTGTATCCTATTTCTGGGGTTAAATGGGTTTCCAACAATACTACCACAGCTGGCAAATGTTTATTTATTACGTCGAATATTGCGCATCTTCTTTTCCTATCACTCAGGCCCCTAATATTCCAACACAAAATTCTTGTTGCCTTCTCCATTCAGAGAGAGAGAAGAGAAGAAAAAAAAAAGAAAAAAAAAAAAAAAAACCCTGCCAGTATCACCCACCCCCTTACCCCAACTTGATCCGCTTGTAGCAGCATACAGAGGATCCCTATACCTTACATCGCCCTCCCGACATCCAGTGACCATTTTTGCATATTTATATAGCGTTCATTATTAACATTTTATCAATTTACATCATGTTATTAATACATTTGATCTTCCCTGCCTCCTGTCTAAATCCCCTGTCCCTCCAGCCAGTTCGAGGCTTCCTCTGAGGACCCAAAGAACAATGTTTTATTTTTATAGATTACCCTCAATCTGGCCGGGAAAAGCAGGGAGAATTGTATATTTGCCTCATGCAGCCTATTTTTCACCATCTTATAGCTTGCCCTCAATTTCTGTGTCTCCCTCGCATAATCCGGAAAAATGGCCACTTTTTTCCCATCCATAAGCATCTCTTGTTCTTTTTTCCTCGAATTTCTAATAATGTAGTCCCTATCCTGTGAATTAAGACATTTCACCAAGATTGTTCTAGGGTGCCGCCCTGGTATCGGTTTCTGGAATGGATTCTGATGAGCTCTTTCCACTGCAAAATTGGAGGTGACCTCATCACTGCCAAATATTTTTCAGTAACCACTCTGCGGTTGATGGCCATATCCCTCGAAGGGTTCGCTGAAACCCATTATCTTATATTGGCCCTCCTTGACCGATTCCCTTATCTAAAAGCCGCTTTTCTTTCAATTTGACATTCTCTTCCTTACATTCTTTTATGTCTTTCTGAATTGATTTAATGTCTTCCGCCGCGGTTTTTCCTAACGCTCTTTTCCATTCCCTTAATTTTATCCCTCCCGGGAGTTCAGTCCTCCTCATCAACGAGATGTCAGAGCTTATGCAACCAACCTAACCTCCTGTTTTATAGCCTCCATCTACTGAAGATTTAGTTTCTTCTTGCACCGTGGCGAGGATTCGAGCAAGAATGTTGTCCTTCGCTTACGGGATTAGGTTTTCATTGGCTGGGTAGTTCGATCCTGAGCTGTTTAAGGGGCTGGTGGGGGCAAACCCCTCCCTTACTACTTATTTGCATGTTGGTTGGAGAGGCCTTCCACATTTATCTAACCCTCCGGAACTTCTTTCTTTTCTGTCTGGCTTTTTTTGGAGGCAGATGAAGTAAGAAACCTACACCCAACAATGCAAACAAGAATAACGTGGACCCACTTAACCGTTTGGGGGCCCAACCCCTTAGGTAAGTTATAAGCAAGGGGTGAGAGTTATAATCGTTTTAACACAAATTTTAAAGCCGGGTTATTTATTAATTCTAGTGATTTTTTTTTGAGCCAAGCCTGAATAGCGAATTTAAGTCTTGTCGGAAAAAAAGCACAAGGGCAGCTGCCATATATAATACATGCACCTAGGTCGCCACCGTCGCCGCGGCTTATAACCTATTTTCAACACAGACCTCAACTAGAATGCTTCAATAATAAGCAGCTTATGCAAAAAGAAAAAAAAAAGAGGAAGGTGAGTATTACTGGGAGCAGACCCAGCGTTTCCGACCCGATCATAACAGGAGTTTGTTTGCCAAATAAGCCCTTAAGGCGACCTAACAAGAGGCTTGGCCAGAGTCAAATATCACACCTTTACCTACAGGTTTACGGAGTAACTGCTGCATGCATGCGATTTTGCCTCAATTCAGATACCGAGGACGAAGTCTATTATAAAGGGCTGATATATAACAATATACCACATCAAATCCCAAGTGAAAAGACATGCTTCATACAGTGTTTAAACATAAGAAGACCCTGTGGAGCAAAAATGAATTAGATGCAGGAGCCTAATCAAACTATTGGGGAGACCACCTCAGCTTAGCAACTTTTCCCAAAAGCCACATGCCCCAAAGGCTACTAAGTTCCCATTCCTATATTGACTATAGTCCAAGCAGAAACCAACGTGTTAGTAGCAGAAAATGGAATATAGCCTGCAAATATTCGGCTTAACAGTCACAAAGATGAAGAAGTTAGTATCCCAATAATTAGCGTAACACTGATCCAACGGGTCGCTGTCCCAGGCCCGCTGCAAGGCAACAGCTCACGAGGTAGTCCCTCCGGTCGTCACACGACTATCAGCACACAAACACCAATGACTCTCCTTCACTTACGTCCGTTACTAACCCGCACTTAGAAGATTTTTTGGCCCACTGTTTCAGCCTTTACAGCTTTGCGCCATCGAGTCAACCTTTCACTCCGACGTCATATTTCTCATTATTCAGAAACCAAAAACCTCCCACCGAGCGTTCCACTCCTCCACGCGGTCCGGATCCGGTCTGGTCTGTCAAGGCCCAGCCACAAAGCGCCCACCGAGGTCTCCACGATGAGCTACGAGGCCAGCGTATGCCCGTCCCAACGACTTCGGAGCACATCATGGTGTGTTCAGTCCCCGCGACAGGGGGCAGGTCAGGCAACGACTACTAAACCGTGCCGGGCTGCAAACTCACAGTCTGTCGGCGATCTCTGTGTCACGGACCCTTCGGGAGGCGGCAGCGGGCGGTGACTCTCACTCATCCCGTCACGCGGACCATCACCTGCTGCCGATCAAAATTGATTTTATTACAAGATAAATACTTGTACACTTTATTGGATATAAACATTGCCTAAAGAGACCAAAAAACTCTCTTACATGTACAGCAGCCACTACAGTTTGCATCATGCTGATATCCAAATCAAACTGTCCATCGGTTTCAACACTATAGATAAAACCTTTGTGTAGGTGGGCTCATATATCAAAAGTCTTCGCGGGACATGTCCCCCTTAGTACAGGCCCGTTTTTCGTTTTTTGGCATTTTTTCATTTTTCACTCCCGACTTCGTAACTACTTTTTTATTTTTCCATTAAATGCTCTGTGGACGGCATGTTTTTCTGCCTAACAAATTACACTTCATGTTAGGTATTTATCATTTCTGTGCCGTTACTAGGAAGCGGGCAAAAAATGCTGAATGCAGTGAAAAATGGTGAAAAACCCACATTTGCGGACGTATTTGCACTTATTCTTTGGTTCGGTATCATCAGGAGGAATACCAAATTTGTATCGGTTTTTTATAATGTTTTCTTCATTTAAAAAATGATACCTTCTTAAAAAAAAAAAAAATAAAAAAATTCATTTTTGCATGTCGGCGCTAAAAACTTTTTCATACTTCATTCGTGCACAACTGTGGTGGTGTAATTTTTTGTGACTTTTTGAGGACTGTATGGCCTTTGGATCACTTTAGAATATGTTTCAAATGGCAAAAAAAGTGGCTTTTTTTCGACTTGGGGTTCCCATAAGGGGAAGCAATTTTTTCTCCCGGCCACTAATATTTTGATGGACTTTTTGGGAGTCGTCCATGATACCAACCAGTTATGATCCTTACTGAATTATTTGCTTTTATATGTGATCTGGGGAAAACTTTTACTTTTTTTTTTTTTTGTTGTTTTGTGCATAGTGTTTAAAACAAAGATTTTTACCCATTTCAGATCCTCGAGGTAATTTAACTCCTGCAGGGTCAGGATTGCTAAACTATATACTGCACTACTACTGGATACATATTTATATAGCGTTCATTATTAACATTTTATCAATTTACATCATATTATTAATACATTTGATCTTCCCTGCCTCCTGTCTAGATCCCCTGTCTCTCCAGCCAGCTTGAGGCTTCCTCTGAGGACCCAAAGAACAATGTTTTATTTTTATAGATTACCCTCAATCTGGCCGGGAAAAGCAGGGAGAATTGTATATTTGCCTCATGCAGCCTATTTTTCACCATCTTATAGCTTGCCCTCAATTTCTGTGTCTCCCTCGCATAATCTGGAAAAATGGCCACTTTTTTCCCATCCATAAGCATCTCTTGTTCTTTTTTCCTCGAATTTCTAATAATGTAGTCCCTATCCTGTGAATTAAGACATTTCACCAAGATTGTTCTAGGGGGTGCCCCTGGTATCGGTTTCTGGAATGGGATTCTATGAGCTCTTTCCACTGCAAAATTGGAGGATAACTCATCACTGCCAAATATTTTCAGTAACCACTTCTGCAGGTTGATGGCCATATTCCCTTCAGAAGGGTTCTCTGGAAACCCGATTATTCTTATATTGGCCCTCCTTGACCGATTCTCCTGATCTAGCAGCTTTTCTTTCAATTGTACATTCTCTTCCCTTAATTCTTTTATGTCTTTCTGAATTGATTTAATGTCTTCCTCGGTTTTCCTAACGCTCTTTTCCATTCCCTTAATTTTATCCCTCCGTGAGTTCAAGTCCTCCCTCATCAACGAGATGTCAGAGCTTATGCAACCAACCTCCTTTTTTAGCTCAGCTACTGATGATTTAGTTTCTTGCACCGTGGCGAGGATCTGAGCAAGAATGTCTTCGCTTACGGGATTAGGGTTTTCATCGGCTGGGGAGTTCGATCCTGAGCTGTTAGGGGCTGGTGGGGGCAAATCCTCCTTACTACTTAGTTTAGCTTTGGTTGGAGAGGCCTTCCACATTTTATCTAACCCTCCTGACCTTCTTTCTGGCTTTTTTGGAGGCATGATGAAGTAAAGAAACCTACACCCAACAATGGCAAACAAGCAATACAGTGAGACCCACTTACGTTCTGGGGCCCAACCCCTAATAGATAGGTTATAAGCAAGTGGTGATAGTTAAATCGTTTTACAAATTTTAAGCCGGTTAGTTATTATCCTATTATTGAGCCAAGCCTGAATTAGCTAAATTTAAGTCTTGCGGTAAAAAAGCACAAAGGGCAGGCTGCAAATATATAATACAATGGCACCTAGGTCGCCACCGTCGCCGCGGGCTTATACCTATTTCAACACAGACTCAACTAAGAATGCTCAATAATACAGCTTAGGCAAAAAAAAAAAAAAATGGAGGCATGATGAAGTAAAGAAACCTACACCCAACAATGGCAAACAAG
The DNA here is from genome assembly GCA_019512145.1 of Engystomops pustulosus. Lineage (NCBI taxonomy): Eukaryota > Metazoa > Chordata > Amphibia > Anura > Leptodactylidae > Engystomops > Engystomops pustulosus. The sequence goes on from CM033641.1 coordinate 202,759,283, forward strand.
CAATACAGTGAGACCCACTTACGTTCTGGGGCCCAACCCCTAATAGGTAGGTTATGAGCAAGTGGTGATAGTTAAATCGTTTTACAAATTTTAAGCCGGTTAGTTATTATCCTATTATTGAGCCAAGCCTGAATTAGCTAAATTTAAGTCTTGCGGTAAAAAAGCACAAAGGGCAGGCTGCAAATATATAATACAATGGCACCTAGGTCGCCACCGTCGCCGCGGGCTTATACCTATTTCAACACAGACTCAACTAAGAATGCTCAATAATACAGCTTAGGCAAAAAAAAAAAAAAAGAGAATGTTATTGGGGCAGACCCAGCGTTCCGACCCAGAGCATAGGAGTTGGTTGCCAAAATAGAGACCTTAAAGGCGACCTTAAGGATGCTTGGCCAGATGCAATATTCACCTTTACCTATCAGGTTTACAGAGTACTGCTGCAGCATGCGATTTTTGCCTCAATTCAGACAGAGGAGAAGTACTAGTTATAAAGGGCTGATATATCATACAATTACAACTCAAATCCCAAAGGTGAACAGATGCTAATCATACAGTTTTAACATAAGACCCTGTGGGAGCAAAAATGAATTAGATGCAGGAGCCTAATCAGAAATATTGGGGAGACCACCTCAGCTTAGCAGACTTTTCCCAGAAATCCACATGCAACCAAATTGCTGTTTTCCTAGTATTGACTATAGTCCAAGCAGAAGCAAAGTGTTAGTAGCAAAATGTTAATATAGCTTGCAATTTCGGCTTAAGTCCAGAAGATGGAAGAAGTTAGTATAACATCAATATTTCGGCTTAAGTCCAGAAGATGGAAGAAGTTAGTATAACATCAATTAATAGCGTAACTTTGGATATGGAGTATTAGTAACTGTCTGTTAGGCAGGCCGGGTGAGTTAGCGAAGCAGGAGCAATGGATTTCCCTTACTAACTGGTAGTGGGGAGCCGAGATATTACTATTTCAAATAGATGTTACTCACTTAGTCACTCAGCAGTTTATTGGAATAGCGATCCTGGATCCTAGAAAACTTGAGTTGGTGCGTACTCCACACTGATCCCAACTGGTCGCTGGTCCCGGCCGCAGCAAGGCAACAGCTCACAGGTAGTCCCTCCGAGAGATCGGCACACAACTTCAGCACACAACCCAGGACGCTCCTTCCTTACTTCCTTTACTCACTTAGAAGACTTTATGGCCCCCTGTTCAGCCTTTACAGCTTTGTGGCTTCACCTCATCCCGCCTCGAGTCACCTCTCACTCCGAACGTCCGCTATTCTTCCATTATTCAGCACCCAAAAACTCCCACAGAGCGTCCACTCGCCACGTGGTCCGGTCCGGTCTGGTCTGGTCAAGGCCCGCCACCGACCCAGAGCATAGGAGTTGGTTGCCAAAATAGAGACCTTAAAGGCGACCTTAAGGATGCTTGGCCAGATGCAATATTCACCTTTACCTATCAGGTTTACAGAGTACTGCTGCAGCATGCGATTTTTGCCTCAATTCAGACAGAGGAGAAGTACTAGTTATAAAGGGCTGATATATCATACAATTACAACTCAAATCCCAAAGGTGAAAAGATGCTAATCATACAGTTTTAACATAAGACCCTGTGGGAGCAAAAATGAATTAGATGCAGGAGCCTAATCAGAAATATTGGGGAGACCACCTCAGCTTAGCAGACTTTTCCCAGAAATCCACATGCAACCAAATTGCTGTTTTCCTAGTATTGACTATAGTCCAAGCAGAAGCAAAGTGTTAGTAGCAAAATGTTAATATAGCTTGCAATTTCGGCTTAAGTCCAGAAGATGGAAGAAGTTAGTATAACATCAATAAATAGCGTAACCACTGATCCCAACTGGTCGCTGGTCCCGGCCGCAGCAAGGCAACAGCTCACAGGTAGTCCCTCCGAGATCGGCACACAACTTCAGCACACAACCCAGGACGCTCCTTCCTTACTTCCTTTACTCACTTAGAAGATTTTATGGCCCCCTGTTCAGCCTTTACAGCTTTGCGCCTCGAGTCACCTTTCACTCCGAACGTCCGCTATTCTTCCATTATTCAGAACCCAAAAACTCCCACAGAGCGTCCACTCGCCACGCGGTCCGGTCCGGTCTGGTCTGGTCAAGGCCCGCCACAGCGCCCACCGAGGTATCCAGCGAGAGCTACGGGGGCAGCGTATCCCGGTCCCACGCTCGGGCACATCAGGTAGTGTTCAGTCCCAGCAGAGGGGGCAGGTCAGGCAACGAACGCTCCGGCGCCGAGGCGCTCACATCTAGTCGGCGTCTCCGTGTCACGGACGTCGGGAGGCGGAGCGACGTGCTCTCACGTCATCCCGTCACGCGGCCATCACCTGCTGCCTCAAAATTGATTTTATTACAAAATAATACTTGTACACTTTTATTATTGATATAAATTGCACTAAAAGAGACAAAAAAACCTTTAAATTTACAGACAGCCACATACAGTTTGCACATGCTCTCGCAACATGCCTGAATCCAAATAAACTGTCACTGTTCCCACCTATAGATAAACACTTTGCTACCGTTGGCTATATTTCAAAAGTCTTTTTTCCCAGGGACAGTCCCCTTAGGGACATGGCCGCTTTCGTTTTTGCATTGCATTTGTCACTCCGACACTATTCGTGTAACCTCTTTTTTATATTTTTCCATGTACAAGTGCTCTGTGACGGCATGTTTTCTGACCTATACAAATTACACTTATCATGGTTATGGTATTCATTTCATGCCGGGTTTTTTTTCGTACTAGAGGAAAAAATTTAATGCTGATGGTAAACTTGATGCAGGAAACGTGAACAACATTTGCGACGTATTGCTACTTTATCTGTTGGTTCAAGATTAGTGAGGATACCAAATTTGTATCAGGGTTTTATGTGTTTCTTACATTTAAAAATTAATACCTTACATAACGGACCTGGTTAAACAAAGGTCATCGACATACAAGAATACAAAAAACTTCATGTGGCATGTTTAGGCGATTAAAAACTTCTTCATCCTGTCAGTCGGCGAGATAGGAGGCCATCCGAGCCGCATGAGGAATGTTCAGTGTGTCTATTTGTGGGAGGGTGTGTCTCGCAGCTGGGTAATTTTTTGTGACTTTGCGGACTGTATGGCCTTTGATCACCTTTAGATCATTTTCAAATATGGCAAAAAAAAGCTCGGACCGGCTCTGTTCCTCTCCGACGATGAGGGCTAGAGGCCATACAATCGAAGAAAGCGGGATAACGAGGGCAGATAAAAGCGACTTTTTTGCGATGGCGGGCCGCGTCTAAGATGACCTCTAAAGGATTGATGCCGGACGTTTTGGGACGTCAGATACCAAAAGTGGTTATGATTATTATGATATGTGCTTTTATAGGTGATCTGGGCAAACTTTTTACTTTTTTTTCTGTCATATGCATCAGGCTCCGCGCAGCGCAGGCAGTCCACCGGGGTGGTCTGAGCTGATCTCTGTTGACTGCACACAGCCTTTCTTCTCACATCTCAACTACCCTCTCGCCCCCCCAGACACCGTCTCTTCTCACACACGGCTTACGACATCTAGTCACTTCGTCTCTTTGGGGAATCAGAATGTGCCTGACCACTTGCCCCTCTTCCATCTTCCGCGAGTCGTGCGGGCGTCGCCCCCCCCCCAAACCCCTTACATTACCACACACAACTGTCTGCTCTGCCACAGACTCGGCGCCACCCACGCCGAGACGACCGGTTGACGGCGCCCTGAGAGGGTTCAGACGGCGTCACCACACCCCCCCCCCACGCGTCCGGGGCATTTTACTGCAATAATACTGTATTGCGTATATAGCTATTATACTATGATTCTAATAGCCTGTCCTCTTCTAGCATGCCAAATTTCCCGATCGGCCCATCCCATTAATGTGCATGCCAGCACCGCAAGGCAGTAGTAAACAGTAGTAAAAGGTGGTGTTCCTGTGCCTGTGTCACCTGTGTTCAACTGTTTTATTCTGTTCTTGCAATGTCTTCACCGTTTGTTTTTTTAAATTAAATGCTTTCGATCTCAGCAGGGCAATAGAGGTGACGCGCATCACAAGCCGTTGTCGAGTACCTTATACCGAGAGCATCAAGCCCGGACGAGTCATGTATGATGGGGAGAGATCGCTCATCTCTATTTATAGACAATTCTAATAAAAAATTGAGGCCCAATAAGTTATGGGGTGCAAACTTATTGAGCCAAAGCTGTCACCACTACCATGTTTCCACAAAGCTGTCGGAATTGCATAGCTATCAATTTGGCAAAAAAGGGACTAGCATCTTTTCCCAAAAAATAGTGTGTTCAAAAGTTAATAAACAGTAGAGAGGTATTTGGAGATTACTATGCACTTATCTGCCATTTTTGGCATGGAGGGTCAGGGAACAGGGAAGACGCAGCGAGAAACTACCAGTTGGATAAGTGGGACGATAGTGAACTCTCTGCCAGATAAGACGCTGGATTTCAAACTGGCCGGACGCTGGCAGAGACTAATCTAAAGATCTAAGAAAGAGGGACTGAAAGCTAATTTCTATTCCCAAATGTATTCCAAGAAAGCCTCTAAGGCATTTTAGGGATTGTTACCTAGTTAACATAGTTACTGTGTCCGTTGTACCCATAGAAAGCTCCAATGTCCAAAAAGAGGTTGGGACAGGGCATGCATGATACACAAAGAAATAGTGTACTATATACTTAAAATACATGTAAGGCAGTCCCCAGATACATACAAGATGGGTTCCATAGCTTGTTTTAAGTGGATATTGTATAATAATAAAATTACAAGTGTGAAAACTGTAATTTTCTAATGGTAGACCCATGACTACATTTTTTTTGCTGTGGTGACCACTTGGAAGTTTCACATTTTTTTGCTGTGATTGGACCACGGATTGTCAATAAGTCTATACAAGACAGCTTACAGATATCGTTGCTAGGTTTGGGACTTATTAGGTAAACAACGATGCCAGACAGCTTGTAACCGATAACACAGTGAGGCAGTGGGGAGTCCCTATAAGTAGGGAGACCGACCTGTAAGTATGAATTTCCACAGGTCAGGATTTTGGTCCTTACTAATTTTAAGATGTTTTGTGTGTCAGTTATTTTTATATTACTTGGTGTTGTTAACATTGATATAAACATTAACAATCTGATATGTTGTACGCAAGTCTCGCCATTGAGTATTGGTGACCTTGGTCACTTATTCTTATAGGGTGTTGCCAACATACAGGTCCATTAACGGGAATGGTTATGTCACAGGACTCGTCCTCAGTCATAGTGCCAAGGGGGTGGTCGCACATGCACGTACGTTGACACTGTCAGAAAATATATTTCCCCCTATAAAACTAATTTATCTTATTAAATAGCAATAGAATCTACAAACGTACCTACTAAATTATATTTCTCTGTCTTACACTATGACTTTAAAAGCTAAGTAATACAAATAAAGAAGTCAGTAGAGAGTATTAACACCACATTAGACATTGGACGAAATTAATTTATTATTATCTGACTTTAAACTTATATGAGTTAACGGGACGATTAGATAAACCGTTCTGTGATGGATTTCTCCACTGGTGTCAATAAAATTCAGCGCACCAAAGCCAGATTAATCAATCAAGCCAAAATATGTAAGTTTCCCGATTAGTAATTAAAGGGAACAAATTATCCTACTCTTGTATCATTTAAGATTTACTGTTGGAACATAAATAATTAAACCATTTTTAGACAGGCCCCCCACAAAAGATGTTTCATAGCAATTAAATGAAGAGGCCTCATTTTAAAGTAGCATGATCACATTCCAGATTGGAAGTTGAAATGTTTCGGTGTCATTAAAGATCATGGGCGGTGGTATTTGGACATTCATCAGCAATCTTCCTTAGATCTATCAAACACATGAAAAACAACACGCGCACACATTAGAGATCTGAAAGCCGTAACATGAGTGACCAATTTATTCCATTGGTTTCCGGTTTGAGGTTTTTAGGCTCATTTACGTGATAGGAACGCACAATAATAAAACTCTGTGGTAAGGTTTCCCCCAGGGAAGTAGTTAACAATATTCTGAATGTAATTTAGAGAGACCACCAAATTGGATTTATGATGATTTCACTAAAATTCTCGTCCAAAGGAAGTAGTTACAGTAGATTGAAAGTCATCGTTTCGAAGCAAATAAATGTCTTGATTACATCAGGATATTCACATATTTTTCCAGCACAAGGGTGAGAATAACTATTTCCATATCAGCAGTGTAAAAAGCCAGCATAAATAGTAATCTTTCTTCAAGTGATTTTTTTTGTAAAAATGTTGAGAAGGAATTTGGTGCTTTTGCAGTGTAAAGTAAATTTACGCTAAGTTAACTCTTTAGAAGAATGTTGGGTATATGACGTCGTTTTTTTGGCTATATGGCATTAATTTGGCCCTATGTATTAAACTAAAAGCCCAAGAAGTTAACAGTTTAATTCAGCAGCAGACTATAATATCTATTTACAGAAAGCATGTTTTGAGGATCATATGTAATGAAAACATAGGTTTGATTCAAATAAGACTTTTTTTGTCAATTATGCGGATACTCTTTTGTTAAATATTATTGGAGACTGCTTCGTTCTGTTGTTCGCAAATGCTGTCAAGCTTTTTAAATATTGACCCAATTATTTTGGCCACTACAATTATGATGAATAGTTTTGTTTTACATTTTTAGGTGCCCCTATTTTAGCCATGGGCCAGATTTCAAGTATGACCATATCAAGCTGAAGGAGACCGTTAAGAGAGGTAGTAGACCCGTTCCCCTGATGTCGCCGGTTCTGCTACGTTCCCCCAATGTCTTTCGTTCTGCCAATCCACCCGATGTCGTCCATTCTGCCGATTCCCCGATGTCTACAGTTTTGGACCAGTTTCCGATGTCTTCCATTTGGCACATTCCTCCAGCGGAGTCTCCATTCTGCCCATTCCCCCGATAATTGTACTTCCAGTTGTTATGGCCAATTCGCCCCAATAGTCTACCATCTCTGACCATTCCCCCGTGTCTGTATTTGCCCATTTTCAGATGTCCTGCTAATTTCTGCCCTATAACCCCCCAGCATTTTCTTCCATGTGCCCATTACACGAATGTCTCCATGATGACACATTCCCCAAGGATGTTACTCCATTTTGCTCATTCCAGCCGGGTCGTTCCGTCCATCTTGCCCATTCTCGTCAACGATGTCTCCGTTTCTGCTGTGCCCCAGTTGGTCTCCATTCTGATTAACATTCCACCCGATAATGTCATCCAATTCGCCCATTCCCCGATGTCTCGTTCTAGACACTTTTCCAATGTCTCATTTCTTTTTTTGATGCCCATTCCCCCGGATCATCAGTTCTGCACATTGCCTCGGTGCTCCATTCTGCCCTATCCGCGCGCGATGTCGGTCGCTCGTCCTCGCACCCGTCCCCCGAATGTCTCGTTCTGGCCCGCCTCCCCCGTTCTCCGTTCTGACACTTCCGCTGTCTCCATTTGCCCATTCCCCGATGTCTCAGATATATTGCTCGTTCCCCTGATGTCTCTGTTTTGCCCATTCCCACATATGTATCAGGGTGCACTTGCCCCAGCCCCGATGTTATCCGTGCTGCCCAGCTCTCATGTGTTATCCGTGCTGCCCCGCCTTCGCTGCTCCCCCAGTGTCCGGTGGCTTTGTCCACACGGTGTCTCGTGCTGCTACCCCGTGTCACTGTGCTAGATCCCCCGGTGTCTTCTGTGCTGCTCCCCGGGTGTCTCTGTGCTGCTCCCAGTGTCTCTGTGCCTGCTACTGGTGTCTTCTGTGCTGCTACCCGTGTTTTAATGTGTTCTTCACACAGAATATATTGTTCTTCACAATGTTTTCGGTGTTCCCGGGTTATCTTTCCTGACAAGTAAGCAGATGTGCGCTACCTGTAATCTATTTCTAACTGTGTTCTTACTGTTGTTTTTCACTTAAATGATCCGTGTTCACTGGGTTTATCTATTTTTCATTGTTCTTCACGTTGTGATTTTTAATTAATGCTCGATCTCGAGCAGGGGAAATACTCGTCAGAGAAACGGCCGTCGAGTTACCTTAATATCGAACGAGCATCAAGCTCGGACGAGTATCTCGTCATCTCTAGTCAAATGCACCTTATCATGCATGATATCACCTTTGGGATTTCCCCCCAATCAACGCTTCCAGGATAGATTAACCTTTTTATATGGTCACAGTCGAAAAGTTAACTAAGACGCACCATACATCATTCCCTTAAATATCTATTCATGTGTGCATCAGCCAATTATATATAAATTTGTTCGCAAGTAACTCTGGTAGTGACTTACAAGAAACTGTGTTTATGGCCCTTTAAAATGCTTATTCTACATTTTCATTGGATCCTATGAACTCTCTTCTGTACAGGATCAGTGGTAGTGGATCCTGTGTATCACCGTGGACGATGATGTAAGCCGACACTGACAATGCGAGAGGTCGGGCAGCAATCCTTTGTGAAGAGGCTCATTTGTGGTGGTGACCCGGCCAGTTATCTGCTGCCGGAAACCAGGGATTACCATCTTGAAGGAGGAACACACAGACACCAGGTCAAAATTGTCAAAAGGGTATATTAGAACGATGCATCCAACCATGAGAGAGCGACGTTTTATTCACAAGATCTTTAGCAAATATCTTTGTAAAGCCGACACCTGGGATTGGAGTCTAAGTGCTATCCCGGTTTTCACAGGGAGTGAGCCGGGAAAAGGTGCGGCACGGGCCACACGTGGCACAGGAAAGGGTATCACTGGGTACATTTCTAGAGACCAGGATATGGTCGCTAGGGCAGATCCCGTGGAGCAATAATCACACCACTTTGACTTCCCTCTCTTCTTGACTGGAGCAAACCTATGTTAAAAGAGGACGATCTAGTTTTATTCATCAGGCTACAGACTCTCTCTGGCCCGAACACCTTCCAGTCAACAAAAAAGAAACCGCTTCCCTTGACTGATTTCCGACCCATAGGACCTCATTTCACCATATGACATCGGGTGGAATGCACCTCAGGAGTCGGATGGGTGGCTCAACTTGACAGGAGAAGCAGATTCATGGATTGCGTAAGGTTACTCAGAGGTGACGTGCGAAGGAATATCGAGGATGTGCTGTGATGGCTTTTAGCTGGGACACTTTAGCGGATTGTACTAGAAGACCAGCCATACTTTATCACCTGGGAGTAAGACTGAGAGGAGTCCATGTGTCTATTGTCCGCCTGGGTATTTAGTGCGGGCGGACCCCAAAGTAGTAATGTCTGCTTGTTTTTGCTCCAAGATTGATTGAGATTCTTGAACCAATTACTCCACGGCAGGAAACATCAGAAGGACTCAGAAGAGAGAGGAGGTGAGACGTGGATAGTTGTCCAGACAGCCAACAACAGAAGGCGAAGCTGGCCAGTTGTGGCCGGATTGCAGAGGTTCCAGGAATGCTATGAGAATTCTGACCACTGTAAAGCGAGAAGACCATTCGATCCAGAAGTGAATCAGCAGTTGAATTGAGGAAAGAAGAGGGACCAGCGAGCTGACAATCAAAGAGTCAATATGAGAGGTAAGGGGTGAGGTCGATTTTTCAACCGTGCATTACATTGAGCCTAGCGGGGATCGATGCACAGATGGAGGGATCAATCCCTTCTTGAAACAGAATGATCCCGACACCCCAGGGGAGAAAGATCTTGTGAGTAAATCCTTTCATGCAGAATTTATCTTGATGTAGGCGACATAGCAGCGATTTTGTAACAGATACGGGGTATGCTGAGCTAATGGAGAGAGGTACTCGACCGAAGGTCAATGGGGTGTCGTAAGGGACGGTTCAAGTGGCAGAATCTCCCATGCTCTGAGAGAAAACATCTGCATATCCTTATACCTAAGTGCGGAAGAACCGGCCAGTGCTTGGGATTCCATCAGAAGAGCATTGTTTGGCACTGAAGGGAGTGAGTCATGATTTCCCAATCTGCCAGTCGAGTACCGGGGTAGGATTTGCTGCAACTTTGGGGGCCACAATACTCACTTGAGGACGTCTGACCACGCGTAGCAAATATAACTGACAGATCTCCTTGTAGCATGCCCCAATTGCAGAGATAGGGCAGTACGATAATCGCGACCAGGTAATGGAGAATCCTCGATTCACTTGACGGAAGCAGATACCCATGGCCTCAATCTACCTGATGCTGGGAGACCGGGCCAGAAGCTGAGACTTGAACCAGCGTTGCCTATTCCTGAGCAGGGACGTACAGACAAGAAGAACACTTTTGTTCTCACAGGTACGCTTCTCCCCCGCACCACGGTGGGGTGTTTCAACCGGAGCTGGGCCGGGATGGGACAAGTATGTCCGAAAGTGCTCCAGGCTGAGTACATAGGCAGAGATTCTCCTATTTTTACTGAAGTCATAGTTCTTGGAGCAGACAACCGAGCTATATCCACCTGCATGGTCTCTCTGCAACAGGTATGGAAGATGTTGCGGTGGCTTGCTTAGGGAAGGACTGGAGCCAGGAATGAAAGACCATCGGGTACGTCAATTGCAGGTCCAGATGTGCTTGCAGAGTAAAACTGATGGTCTATCTGAGTGGCCACGAGAAGATTAGATAACTTAGCTTAGTAGGGAGGTCCCCTCGGGACAGGGCATTCTTTGATTGGACCAGACAGTCTTATTGAAGTCACAAGAAGGCCGTCTCATTCAAATTAGCTCAGAGGCTAAAGTAGTGGAACGGGAACTGTATTCATGCATCCAGCTTGATGCAGGTTAAACAGTTTGCAGTCTCAGCGAAGGGACGCCAGGGAAGGGTTCTTTTTTTTTCAGAGACGGAGCAGAATTCAGTGAGGCACGCAGTGAGAGTCAGCCGTTTACCAGATTCATCTTAGACCCAAGCAGAGGAGTAGCCCACATGCACAGGCTTTCCAGAAAAGCAAGGCTGATCATGTGAAGGCCAAATTTTGCTCTGTTTGGGGGCCAACTGTGAAGGCAATCGGTTCATATACAAGGAGCACGGGTTTGAAGCACATGCATAACTGACCTCACACGTCATACTTGCTGGGCAAAGGCACAGCCTGGGTGTCAGCAGTTAGACAAGGCAGCGATGCGTAACTGGCGGTAACCGCAAGTATGGGCCACTGGGCATGGGTGAGACAACACTGCTGAAGACGGGCGAAAGATTGTCCAACAGTCTGCTGACATGAACGGCACTTGTTGAAGACTGTTGAGCCACGACAGTGCGGCCTACGATTGTCAGTCCGGAGCGGAACACCCTGGCGGGATCCATGGCAACACTCTTCCTGTCAGGATCAGTAGGGAGTTGTTCTCTTTACCCGGCCAAGAAGTAAAGTGACACCTGTGAGTCTAAGAGGGTATCCTGTTTTACCCAGAGCCCCAAGCAAGCTTATTGGACTTGTTGACGGAAGTGAGACTTGTTGCGACCAGGCCTTCTGTCCCCCGACTACTTAATCTCTGCGTCACCTGACATCCCATCCCGGCTGGATCAGCGCACATGCAGATATTTACAAGGACAGCGCAAGCCTTAATTGGCCACTGGGGCCATGTCACGGAATCCTATTAGGCGGGCTTTCCCCCGCATTCCCCGCAGGATCTTCTTGCTATTCCAAGAATCGAGAAAGGATTCATATGCCGGTGCTTAGATGTTTGATTCTGTTGTGCTCCGGGACTCCGCGTTCTTGACGTCGATCCTCTGCTGACCAGCACTGACCTCCTGCTCCATCCCTAGACTTCAATCCATTTGCCGCACTGTCTTGACTACTGCCTGTCCCCGACTCGAGATGGCCTGTAGAGTAATGTACTTCGACATTGGCTCCCGCGGACAGTCGCACCTGTGGAAAACTGGTGATTACGCCGCAGCAAGACAACCTGCTGTGCGGCGGGCTCTGGGTGAAGGCGGGAGGCACTCGATTCCGGTCCCCAGTGTTGCTGTTATCGTGCATGGTTGGTCAAGGGGGTGCACTACCCCAGAAGATGACAACAGCTTCGTATATCAAGATACCCAAAATGCCATTAAAACAGCCATAGGTAAGTATAACCATTCCAGTCAAATGTCAATTATTGCATTGTCCATAATCACCCTACAATAAAAAAAAAAAAAAATTTCATCACTCTAAATTCTTCATATGACAGGCAAGACTGGGACAATGGATTGCTTGCAAGGTTCTATTACTCGATGCTCTATGAAGAAGTCTTGCAATGTAGGGATAGCTTGAAAATTCAAATCACAACAATATAACACGAAAGATCAATTTTTGGCACCTGACCTCATTTTACTGTGGGAACTATCTAGGGCCTCTGAAAAGGCCCAAGCAAAGTAAGTGGATATATGTGACTACGGTAGATAGAAAGTGTTAATGTACTGTATATACTCCTGTATAAGCAGGGTGTTCAGCACACAAAAGGTTTGAATCCTCACACTCCGCTATTAACGAGTACAAATAGCGAGCCTAGCACTTAAAAAAAAAAAAAAACCCTATATACTCATCATCTGGTGGCCCCGATGCGCAGCGCGGCTCCCGATGTCGCGCAGGTCCTCTTCTGTCTGTCTATCTTCTATCTTTTCTGTCTTCGCAGGGCGCCGCCATGTTTCCGGCGGCAGGAGATAGTATCGCGACTGATGATGTCATGTATATGCGATGCCGGGAGAAGGACATGGCATGAGCCTGTGCGGAAGACAGAAGAAGATAGAAGACAGAAGAGCCGAGCGTTCGACATTGGAGAGATGCGGATTATCAGGGCCCGGAAGGGAGTATATAAGTTTATTTTTCATAGTCTGGGCTGGCTGTATTACTTAAGGGGGCAGAAGGGGTTGGCGGTAGACGTAAGGGCGGGCAGAAGGGGTGGCTGTATACTTAAGGGGGCAGGCTGGGCTGGCTGTATACGTAAGGGTGGCAGGATTGGGCTGTCTGTATACTAAGGGGGCAGGCTGGGCTGGCTGTTACTTAAGGGAGCAGGCTGGGATGGCGTATACTACTGTGGGTAGCTGGGATGGCGTAAACTACAGGAGGCAGGTTGCAAATATACTGGGGTGGTCTGGATCAATGCATTTCCCACCATCAGCTATACTAGAGTCAATAGGTTTTCCCAGTGTTTGTGGTAATAATTGGGGGTCTCGCTTATATCGGACTGGCTTATACTCAGGTTATATACGGTATATTAAAAAATGAGAGCACAAAGTGAGTAATGTGTGTTTACGGGTTGTATCGTTGTTTCTGTAAAAAAAAGAAAGATAGAGAAAACATGTTTAACCATCCTAAGACTTTGTAGGTAATCAGTTTTAACGTCTTTATGTTTTACTATGAAAGAATACCATTACACTCTTTTGAGGATCTGGATAGATTTAAGCAGTTTTCAATTCCGAAGGGGCCTTCTACTGACTGACATTTATCGAAAATTCTAACCAAGTTTATATAGAATGTTTAAAGATGAATAGTGATATTGAAAGAATTGAGTGATTAATATAATAAAGTTTATTATTAGAAACAGCATTTCAGAAAAGATGAATCATTAGGCTTCAGTATTAGAATGTTTAAAAGGAGATATATTAAAAAGAAAGCCTATGAGTGAGATGCGAGGCTGATGAATTAGTCAAAGAACATTTACTGATATTTAAATGGCATTTTGATCTTTTCAAAGCATGTCAAGCATTTACATGTAACATGTACCAGATATATTAAATTTTTTCATTATATATATTTTAATAGATCAAAAAATTATGACCAGAATGGACTTTAGTGTCTCAAAATTTCTGATTCAAAGCTGCAACATTCTTAAAATACTTGACAATGCTTGTAAGGAATTCTCTTATTGGAAATCTATGGTAAAGATTTACATTTAACTTTCCTTCAATTTCAAAATACTTCATTGGAGAAAATTGTGCAGATTGTGCACCCAATTTTTTATTAAAGTTTAGCGCCTTGAGAAAGTATTCTGCCCCCTAGAACTTTTTAACAGCAAGTGGGGCACAATTGGGAAGGGAAACTAAATTTATTGGATATTTTAAACTTTTTAAATCCCTTAACGATTATATTTGCTTAATATTCAATGCCATGTACCGGGAAGTGGGAAAACAATTTCAAATGCAGTGAAAATGGTGAAAAAATGCATTTGCAACGTTTTCTTGTGAGCTTGGATTTTACAGCCTTCACTGTGGGCCCCACATGACATGTCTACTTTATTCTTTGGGTCGGTGCAATCATGGGGATACCAAATTTGTATAGGTTTTATAACGTTTTCATACATTTACAAAAATTAAAACCTTTTTTTTTTTTAATGTTACCATATTGTGGCACTAATAACTTTGGTGTATGGAGCTGCGGGTGGTGTCTTTTTTTTGTGACTTTTGATGGCATTTTCATTGCTATAATTTTTAGGATTGTGCGACCTTTTGATCACTTTTTATTGATTTTTTTTAGATTTTTCAAAATGGCAAAAAAGTGCCATTTACGACTTTGGGCGCTATTTTCCGTTACGGGGTAAAACACAGTGAAAAACCGCTATTATATTTTGATAGATCTGGCATTTTCGGATGCGGTGATACCTAATGTGTGATTTTTAGTGTTTATTAATATTTATATCAGTTCTAGGGAAAGGGGGGTGATTAGAATGCTGACGCCATCTTTTTGAAGCCGCCGGCAATCGGCAGGATAACACCCGCGATCGGTGCTAGCAATATGCAGCAAAGACTTACCGGCTATGGAGAGGGCTCTGCCCGCGAGCCCTCTCCAAGCACCAGGACCCGGCTTGCGCCGTACTAGTACGACGCAAGAAGGGAAGGGGTTAAAAAATAATAAACTGAAAAGAGGTGTGTCTAATATTATTCAGCCCCTTCACTTTCAGAGCAGCAAACTCACTCCAGAAGTTCAGTGAGGATCTCTGAATGATCCAATTTTGTCCCAAATGACTGATGATGATAAATGTAATCCACCTGTATGTAAACAAGTCTCCATATAAATACACCTGCTCTGTGATAGTCTCAGGGTTCGGTTTAAAGCGCAGGGAGCATCATGAAAAACCAAGGAACACACAAGGCAGATCCACGATACTGTTGTGGAGGAGTTCAAAGCCGGATTTAGATACAGAAAGATTTTACAAACTTTAAACATCCCAAGGAGCACTGTTCAAGTGATGATAATGAAATGGAAGGAGTATCAGACCACTGCAAATCTACTAAGGCAGTACCTCTAAACCTTTATCTCAAACAAGGAGGAGACTGATCAAAGATACAACCAAGAGGCCCATGATGACTCTGGATGAACTGCAGAGATCTACAATTGAGGTGAGAGAGTCTATCCATAGGACCACAATCAGTCATACACTGCACAAATCTGGCCTTTATGGAAGACTGGCAAGAAGAAAACCATTTCTTAAAGATATCCATAAAAGTTTTGTTTACAATTTGCCACAAGCCGCATGAGAGACACATCAAACATGCAGAAGAAGGTGCTCTTGTCAGATGAACACAAATTCAAACTTTTTGGCAACAATGCCAAACGA
Source organism: Engystomops pustulosus (assembly GCA_019512145.1). Lineage (NCBI taxonomy): Eukaryota > Metazoa > Chordata > Amphibia > Anura > Leptodactylidae > Engystomops > Engystomops pustulosus. Next base: position 202,774,780 of record CM033641.1, read on the forward strand.
TATGTTTGGAGTAAAAGCAACACAGCTAGCCTAAACACATCATCCCCACTGTCACACAATATGGTGGCAGCATCATGGTTTGGGGTTGCTTTTCTTCAACGGAGACAGGGAAGATGGTTAAAATTTATGAGAAGATGGATGGAGCCAAATACAGGACCATTCTGGAAGAAAACCCGTTGGAGTCTGCAAAAGACCTGAGACTGGGACAGCGATTTATCTTACAACAAGACAAATATCCCAAACATAAAGCAACATCTACAATGGGATAGTACATAAATAAACGTGTCCAGGTGTTAGAATGGCCAAGTCAAAGTCCAGACCTGAAATTCATCGGAAATCTGTGGAAAGAGCTGAAAACTGCTGTTCACCTCACTGAGCTTGAGTTGTTTTCCAAGGAAAAATGGGCAATAATTTCAGTCTCTTGATGTACAAAGCTGATAGAGACATACTCCAAGTGACTTATTATTATTTTTACAAAAGTTTCAAATATCCAATAAATTTCACTTCATAAAAGTGTCCCACTTGTTGTTGATTCTTCACCAAAAAAATTACAATTTTATATCTTTATGTCTGAAACCTGAAATGTGGCAAAAGGAAGAAACGTTCAAGAAGGCCGAATACTTTCACAAGGCACTGTATATGGTAATAACTTCACTTGAAAAAGAGTAGGATTCTTACTTACTACATTATGTCACATTTATATCCACAATGCAGAAACCCATGCCTTCATTTTTGTCTGCCCAAGTTAATATCTATGTCCACTGTCAATGAGTATTCAAACTTACCTTATGCTAAAGTCCTTTTCTATTCATTTTATACTTCTTTTATCTAAAGTCAACCAGAAAATCTTACTTCCTGTACCAGCAATCCCTCTTTTAATAGCAAATTAACCATACCTCTCCATCCTTACATTCAATGTCTCACTGTCATACTACCAGGCTCTGCCCTGGGATCCCTTTTCTTCTCCATCTACACCTCTGACTTAGGACAGCTAATTAAGACCCATGGCTTTCAATACCAATCCTATGCAGACAGATCTGTGGCCCAGACATCACCTCTCTTCTTACCGGAATTTCAGAATGTCTATCAGCCATATTCTCCTTCTAATCTTACTTTTTTCTATAACTTAACATGAACAAAACTGAACTCAAAATCTTTCTTCCATCTAACACATCCTTCCCACAAGACCTAATAATCACAATTCATGGCTCCACTCCACACACTCCATAGTTCACTGTCTGCGAGTCATCTTTGGCTCTAGAGTTGATTAGAGGTGCCTGACTGAATCCATACTTTGCAAGGCTGTATTTCCAGTGCGTGTGTACTTTCAATCATTCTTTATTATTTTTCTTTCATTTATATCTAACTACAGTTCCATCTTTATTGTAGATTTTGTGTACATGTTGGCTTACAAGTATTTATGTACATAGTTATGTACATCAGTTTATACTCAATGAAAGTGTAAAAGTTACGCATATTAGTCTATAATCTATATATATATAGTATATATTAATATAACATAATATTATATTATTCATTTATTTATATTTTATTTTTACATTTTTTAACTTTATTGTTCTGCAATGCTCATAAATTATTGAAGTATATTGTGAGGTGTGGAACTATGTCAGGATTCAGGGATAGTGTACCCACTGTACCACCGCAAGTGATGACGCGACCCGACACCTGGGAGCGAAGTCTAAGTGGCACCTGGTTTTTTACCAGAGCCCACTGAAAAGAGGGTTGGACTTGCTCCGGCGGGATACCACCAGGTTGCTCCACAGGTACGACTTTGCTTGTGGGGGTGGCAAAGGAAGAGTACAGAATTGTGATGCAGAGGCGGAATTGTGGTCAGGCAGAAGGTCAGAACAGATGGCAGAGAATCAGTGTCAGTAACAGGAATTACAGTCACAACGGGAAATCACAATAATTGCAGGAATAACGCAGGGCAGCTTTCTCAGAGGCACAGGGCACAAAGATCTGGCATGGGACACAGGAAGAGGCCATGAATTTAACAGGGAAGGCAGCCAATTATCAGTGCGATGGCCCTTTAAATCTCAGAACACTGGGTTGTGCGTGCCCTAAGAAGCAAGGACAGGTAAGAAGGGCTGCTGCTGCTGAGATGAGGGGGTACAGAGAGGCACATGGGTGCACCTGCGACCTGGGACATGGGTGACATTACCCCCTCTTCAACCTCCCCCTCTTTTTGGTCAGAAGAAACCTCTGCAGGAGAGTATGGTCCAAGATGTTATCCTCAGGATGCCATGATTTCTCCTCAGGTCTGAACCCCTTCCAGTTGACAACCGTCTTAGTATTCCAGGGCCTCCTTAACCTCAAAGACATTGGTGGAGTCAGCAACAGGAGTAGGAGGAGGAACTTGCTGGGAGAAGCAGTTCAGGATGACTGGTTTCAGAAGAGAGACATGGAAGGAGTTCAGGATGCGCATAGTAGGAGGAAGGCAGAGCTTATAAGCTACCAGGTTGATGCGCTTCAGCACCTCAAATGGACCCAGGAAATGTGGACCTAGTTTATAACTGGGTATCTTCTGCTGGACATATCTAGAGGAGAACCACACTTTATCACCTGGAGAAAAACTGGGGGAGGTCTGCAAAAATTACCGGCCTGAGTTTTGGTGGGGGCAGGTGCCCAAAGTAGAGTTTGATGAGTCTGTTCCTAGATGTATTTAAGGTTTTCTACCAACTCTTCCACAGCAGGAACATCATGGGGAGAGGAAGAGGTGGGTCTTGATGTTGTCCATAAACAACAAAGAAAGGAGTGGCACTTGCAGACACAAAGTCCAGAGAGGAGAATTCTGCCCACCGGAACAGAGTGGACCAGTCGTCCTGACGGGCAGAGACAAAATGATGAAGATAACAGGCCAGAGTCTGTTTAACTCTCTCTAATTGTCCATTGGAGTGCGGATGGTATGCAGAGGAGAAATCCAGCTTCACTTGAAGTTGACTGCACATGGATCGCCTGAACTTGGAAACAAACTGAACCTCATGGTCTGAGATGATGTGCTGAGGAAGACCATGAAGCTAGAAGATGTAAAAGAAGAACAGACTGGCAAAGCATGGAGCTGATGGCAGACCTGGCAGAGAATCAAAGTGGGATATTTTGGAGAACCAATCCGTTCCCACCCAGATGATTGTATTACCGGAAGAAGATGGGAGATCTGTAATATAGTCCAAGGCTATGTGAGTCCATGGACAACTGGGTATTGGCAATGGCAGCAGCAGACCTACTGTCTTGAGGTGTGATGACTTGTTACGGGCACAGGAAGCACAGGCACTCACAAAATCTCGAAAGTCCTTGACCACAATTGGCCACCAGTAGTAACGAGATATGAGAGCAATAGATTTCTGCCCCCGAGGGTGCCCAGCCACACAAGAACAATGTCCCCAAGTTATTATCCTCTTCTGAAGAGCTAGTCAGACATAGGTCTTGCTGGGAGGAAGCAACAACAACCAGCCGTTGCAGAGGAACGATATGACGAGGAGCCGGTTCTTCCCCAATAACATCAGAGGCACAAGAGAGGGCATCAGCTTTGACATTCTTCTCGGCTGGACGAAAGTAAATCAGGAAGTTGAACTGAGAAAAGAAGAGGGACTAGCGAGCCTGTCGAAGATTGAGATGCTGAACAGTCTAGAGATACAGGAGATTCTTGTGGTCAGTGTAGATATAGACCGGATGACGTGATGACGATAACGCCATTCCTCCAAAGCTAGCTTTATGGCCAGAAGTTTTTGATTCCCTATGGAATAATTCCTCTCTGCGGCTGAGAAAGTCTTAGAAAAGAAGCCGCATGTGAGGGTTCGACCTTTGGGTCCTTTCTGGATTAGAACGACTCCAGCACCAGCGGATGAGGCAACAATCTCTTGCAAGAATGGTTTCTCATTATCAGGCCGGGAGAGAATGGAAGAAGAGGCAAAGGCAGACTTCAGCTTCGAGAAAGCTTCTTCTGCTGCCGAAGGCCAGAGTTTAGGATTGGCCTTCTTCTTGGTCAGCGCCACAATGGGAGATGCGAGGGAAGAGAAGCGTGGTATGAATTGCTGGCTGTTACAGAGTCCAAAGGGCATAACAAGGTACTCAATATGTCCATCTTGAGTTTTGAAGGCTCTCTTTCATTCATTTCCTTCATGGATGTGGATGAGGTTATATGCCCCCTGCAGATCCAGCTTGGTGAAAACCTTGGCACCACGTATATGATTAAAAAGTATTCAGAGGTAGTGGATAGCAGTTTTCACTGTAACTTTATTGAGATCGCAGTAATCAATGCATGGACAGAGGGAATCATCCTTATTGGCCACAATGAGGAATCCAGCGCCAGCAGGAGAAGAAGCCTTGCAGATGAATCCCTTCTGCAAATTCTCCTTGATGTAGGCCGACATAGCAACGGTTTCCAGCACAGACAATGGGTATACCCGACCTCATGGAGGAGACATGCCGAGCAGCAGCTCAATGGGGCAGTCGTAGGGATGTAGCAGTGGCAGAATCTTCGTTTGCTTCTCTGAGAAGACATTGGCATAGTCCATATAAGAAGCGGGAAGACCTGCCAGAGGCTTGGAAGACTCTGCAGAAGACATGGCGGACACCAGATGGAGAGCCATGAAACAGCTTGGCAATTATACCCTGTAAAGTGCTGGATAAGCAGACCAGCGCGGTGTGATCGCAGCGCACAGGCACTGCTCAGCACATGATGCAGTGTCCACAAGACCAATAACAAAGCTCTTTTCACACTGTTAGTATAAAACAGCATGTAAGGGGCTTTGTCATTGACTGAGTGCACTGGAGTCTGAACGTGTTTCATTAGTTTGTGCGGATTGCCAGACTTCAGCCACACACGCTCCTCTGCTCCACAGTACTGCAGAACCAGGTAAAAAAAAAAAAAGACATTTGCCAGCTCCATCCTGCTACTATAACCTGGCCCTGTACTGTCCTCCAGTCCAAGCAAACCCTGCTGCACACTGCTGTATGGCACTAGCTGCCCTCGGTCCTCCCCTCCCCCGGACAAGCTGCCGCTGCCATGTCACTACAGCCACGGGGGTTGATATACTGGAGGTCGGGGTAAAGGACAAGTGTGAAGAGCTGCGTCTGTTGTCCAGCTTCTACCCCTCACACACTGAGCCCAGCATCAGCGATCATCATGGCAGAGGAGCAACAACAAGTTGTGCAGAAGCTCCCTCTGCTGCCCCAAGCTCCCTCAGCAGCCCCAAGCACCCTCAGCAGCCCCAAGCACCCTCAGCTGCCCCAAGCACCCTCAGCTGCCCCAAGCTCCCTCAGCTGCCCCAAGCACCCTCAGCTGCCCCAATCACCCTCAGCAGCCCCAAGCACCCTCAGCTGCCCCAAGCTCCCTCAGCTGCCCCAAGCTCCCTCAGCTGCCACAAGCACCCTCAGCAGCCCCAAGCACCCTCAGCAGCCCCAAGCTCCCTCAGCTGCCCTACTATGCTGAGTATATGAGCTGGCACTTGTACTCTGGTACTCATGGTACTTCTCATTGTACACCTTATTTTGGTTGGTGGTGTGCCCCAGGATTTTCTAAGTATAAAAAGTGTGCCGCAGCTCAAAAAAGGTTGAAAATCACTGTTGTAAGTAACACGGGGACTGCCTGTACAGTGGCAACTTGAATCCTGTAGGTGACATCAGCATCATGCACAATTGACACTGACCAACCCTGGGAGGATACGCCAAAGGAGAAGGAAGCTTACATTCAGCTCCAGCTCTACTTGCAATATACAGCATTACTGTGGTCTCTAGCTAATTCCCCTCAATCTATCCTTAACTGTGCTGCTTGAACAATCTCTCGCCTCTCTGACAGTGTCTCCACTAGTTACCCATTGCAAAGTGAATTCAGTTTAAAATACTAACCATGTCTTACAAAGCCGTCCACAACCTGTCCTCTCCATATATACAAGCGGTCGCCTACTCGACTTACAGAACACTCGACTTACAGACGACCCCTAGTTACAAACGGACCCCTGGATATTGGTAATTTATTGTGCTTTAGTCCTAGGCTACAATGATCAGCTGTAACAGTTATCAAAGGTGTCTACAATGAAGCTTTAGTGTTAATCCTGGTTCTTATGACATTCCAACATTTTTAAAATCCAATTGTCACAGAGACCCAAAAAAGTTCTGGCTGGGATTACAATAATAAAATATACAGTTCCGACTTACATACAAGTTCAACTTAAGAACAAACCTACAGACCCTATCTTGTATGTAACCCGGGGATTGCCTGTATAATAATCAGCCTATACTGGCCCACACGTAACCTCCCTTCCTCACAGGACTTTCTGCTTCACTCTATCACCCACAACTGTCTCCAGGAGTTCTCCCATGCATGCCTCATACTTTGGAACTCTTTACTAATGTGTCATACTCCCCCCCCCCCCCCCCACCTTCAAAACCTTCAAATGTTATCTGAAAACCCATCTGTTTAGGATTGTATTCAACTTGCAATAATCCCATTGTATGCTCTTCACCTTGTGTCTACATCAACCCCTCCCATACAGATAATACCTCATGAACAGAGTCATCCTTCAAATTGTTCCTGATCACAATAGTTTTCAGTTTTTGTATTCTGTACTTGTATTTGTTCTTGTATTTTATATCTTGTACTTGTGTTCTTGTATTTTGTATGTAAGGTATGTAAACCCCTTATCGATACAACACCATGTACAACACCATGGAATTAATTGTGCTCTATAAATAATAATAATAATATCAATAACCAGCCAGTGCCTTAAGGTGGTTGGCCACAAATATGAATGTATACCAGGGTAAGTACCATATGGTCACCCATATTGTTCTTAACCTGGTAAAGTTTTTTACCCTCCTGCCTGGAAGAGTTGCAGAACACATTACCTGCCAGCGGCATTCAGTAATGAGTACACTGCCCCCTGGCCTGCTGGAAGTCCACTGGACACCAAAGGAAGCCACAAAAGTCAGGTAGAAGGGGAAAGTTTACATGGGTAAGTACAATATGGGTGACCCTACATAGGGTAAAATCTAGTGTTAAATATATTACATATTTTCCCAAGTTTTTGTGTGTCCTACCTCTGTTATTATGTGTTGTTTCTTGATTACCTATTCCAGGGTTCTGGGGTTTTCAAGTTAATGGGGCACATTTACTTACCCGGTCCTGATGCGATCCCCAATCCGGACGGTCCGACGAGGATGAAGTCCGGCACAATTCACCGACATTGTGCGCCTGAGATCCTGCATGTTTCGCTCCCCTACTCAGGTACGCCGGAGTTGACCTTCTTCCCGGTGTATGTGAGTGCATGTCTTGCGACACAATTTGTTATGTTAAATCCCGCACGTTGTCCGAATCCGGTGGATCGTCCCCCGATTTGTGTCGCGTGAAAGCCCCTGTTAAATGCGGCGCAACACGGAAATCGTTGAGAAACCCGACGAAAATGCGGTACACACCCAATGTGTTTTCTGTGTTTTCTAGATCTGTCTGCCTTCCCCAGTCTTCAAAATCTCTCTTATTTTTATTCTTCTTCCTGTCTATTTCCCTGTTTCTCTCTATTTCCTCTTATCCCAAACACAGTCATTTTACAATGTAAGGCAATATGCTTTGCAGACTGTGAAGAATTCACAACATTCATCTGATGCTGCACCCTTTTCTACCAGCTGAGAAGTGCCAATGCTGATCTGATAATAATATCCTATTCTAAAGATAAGTGATCAATACAAAAGTCTTGGAATACCTCTTTAAAGGAGGTTGGCCACATTAACATCAAATAAATACAAATATGTCCATTTGATTTAAATAAAGTTACTTTCTCCACCAGGTTATCCAATCCAATTTCTTCTTCTTGTCCTTGTTGCATCCCCCAGCTTCCAGCCAAGGTGCCTAAGTAAGCAGGATCAGGATGGAATGCTGGCAGAAGAAGAGAGATCATGGAGAAGAGGCAAAATTTAAATTAAAGTTTTCAACTCCGTTAAACTCAAAGACATTAAAAGTGCTAAAGACTTCTTGCTTTGATTTTGTAAAAGCTTCTTTCCCTCTTTCTTTCTTTCCAATAAAAGAGAAAAAAGCTTACTGGCAATACCTCTATCGTGCAACGGTGTCAAGTCCTGAACTCTGTACATCTGGATACCCTGAAGTAGAGCAAGGTGGACCAAGTGAGTAGAAGACACTAAGGCTACATTTAACCAATGAAGATATAATCATCCAATGCTTTAGACGAGTAGATAAAAGACTGGCAGCACTCTCTGCAATATATTTCTTGACTTTTCTTGATGTTAGAGTAAAAAAGGCATGGGAAACTTGCCACAGACATGCTCCTTGTTGCTCTATATGGTATGTCTTGGCACTGTAACCGAGCAACAACATATACACAAACCACTAGCAAATTAAAACAATTGAGGGTGAATATAAGTATCAGGTGCAGACACATTCAACAAAACAAGGGGAGGCAGGCCAGATGTAATAGAGATATAGCATTCCTAAAGTGGAGATTTCAAATTGTTTTCCATTGTGAAACATTTGGCATGGGCAGTAAACTACATAAACAACATAATTTGATTTCCATTTTAAAATTTAACTTTGTGTTTTATAATGACTATTGTCAGAAATGTCTGCCTCAGGTTGTACCGGCAATAGTGACAATGTCCACAGAGGAAGCTGCCGTTACAGATCTAACCATGTACGACTCTTACTAGTGTGGCTTCTTCTGACTAGTTCTTGACGTAATGTTTTACATTGCCTAATAGAAATAAGTAGTTTATTTGTCACAATTTCCTTCAAATGTGGATCTAAGTACAGAAAATTCTAATTTTTATAGATCGCTGTTATGATCTGTTGGCGCTATATAAATAAAGGAATTATTATTATTATTATTATTGCCTTTTCATGTGGATTGTATTAAAAAGAGGACGGAAAGTGTTTGTGTGTGAAAAAAAAATGGCTCTATATAGCAATTTTTCTCTCCAGATCCCCTGTCTGTTTTAAATATGTGAAATCAGTGCTATTTATGCAACCTAGTCATAGGAATTGACTATTGGAACTCCTTCATTGAAATGTTGTAGGTGGAAGCTATCAAAATGGAGTGGAAAGTTGGTGGATGTCTCTTTTCTGTATCCCTATATAACTAGCTTGTCCTCTTCTACACTGACCAGTATCTCTAAAAATTCTAGCTTCCGACAGCTATGTTTAGCAGTTAAATGCATATTAATCCTATTGCTATTCAGGTATGTGACAAAATTGTTGAACTGGTCCAAAGTCCTGGCCCAGACGATAAAAACATTGTCAACATATTTGAAAAATGAGCGGATGAATAAGGATTGGTCGTAGAGTAGAAATGAGTGTCTTCAGTATGGGACATAAATTATAAGGAGGAATAGCCTTTAACAAAAGCTAATCTATGTACTAGAACAGGGACTCCATGGGGTCACAGACCCCCATCCTTTGCCCATCCTTGGCCACAATCGGGTGACTGGGGGGGGTCCACCAAACAGGTGGAGACCTTGGGCAAGAAGTACCAGCAAATTTTTTTTAAGGAATATAGGAAAGAGTTTTCACGAAGTAACCCTTTTTCTACAACGAAGACAAGGGAAAAAGTCAGGCTTGCTCACCACCAGGTTCTCAATCCAAGAAAGGTCTCCACTCTTGTAGCAATAGGAAAAGGAAGAAGGTAGATTGGCACTCACTGGGTCCATTTAAAATTCTTTAGCAGCTTTATTCTTCCGTAATAGGAACAGTACATATAACAGCAGATACAAGGATAAGGTGCTGTACACATTTACATCTGACGTGTTTGAGACCTTTAGGTCCTTAGTTATAGGACCTAATACCTCTTCTCAATAGGCTTTGAAGTTTCCTTCTAAATCTTTTAGTGGGGTTGCCAGTCGAAGGAATATAGATTTCTATGTTGTTCAATACTGAGTACTATATATTAAGTATATTAGGTATATTCCTTCCCTCCTTGGCCGCCTTAGTCACTATGTACTCCTGAGACTTTAACATTTTAGAGCACTTAATTTATCACTGGAAAAATAAGAAGATGGGCCTTTGTATCATTAACAACTTGGTTGTAAAAAATCTCTAGGGCACTATCCGCCTGCAAGGGTGGGGCTGTTGAAATTGCGATTCTTCACTACAGTCAATAAAAAATTTCTGCCAAATCTGCTAGTGTGTCAATAACTGTGTCAGGCTTCTGGGTTAGTGAACCCTCTGAACCACCGCGGACAATGACACAAGCTGACAACTGGGACCGGAATCTAAGTGGCACCATGTTTTCACCAGAGCCTGCCGCAAAGCGGGATGGACTTGCTGCGGTGTGGTACCACCAGGTCGTTCCACAGGGCAATTAACGCCGTGCTGGCCCTTTAAATCTTGTGAAGGTGGCGCACGTGCATCCTAGGACATGGGATGTGTGTGCACAGCTGAGGACCCGGAAGCAGGAAGAAGGATGGTTAAGTTTGTGTGCCACAGATGTATGTATTAAGGGATATTCTCTTTATTCAATACTAATAATACAAAACGACTACACACAAAGTGAATAAACTCACCAAAATGACATCTCTAGGGAAAGCACAACATGTGATACTATGTGCAGACCTAGCAGTCCAGCTTCCACACCTGGACAATGACCATAGAAATAGTAGAGGAATAAACAGTTGCACATATTTTGCCACAGCATTTATGGGATTCACATAGAGCAGATGCTCAAAAAACCATAACATTAATGATCAATCCCCCATTTATTGTGAAGGCCCTGAACAATACAATCAATTACCTGATAAAGAAAGCGGTCTGTCCAAGTTGGGGAGCTGGGGCAAAAACCCCACAGTGGCTTCCTCAGGGAGATGTCTGAATTACACTATTGAATTAATGTGTAGCTAAATTCTCATTGGAGGTACTGGAGTCAGAAATTGTCATCCAGTAGTCTTCTTGCATTTCTGGTCTTTTCTTTTTCATATCATGGTTAGGTTTTACGTTCATTTTCCTTTTGGTTTCCCAAATCAAATAGCTCATAATCATACTTATCACGCAGCAATTTGTTTCTTTTATTAAATTTTTGTTTTTTCTGATTGTACAATCATTTTGTCTCTAGCTTCTTGAAAAAATCTTTACTCTGATCATCTGACATTCTCGTCCTTAACTCTATCTTTTTTTTGCAGAGTTCAATTATTATTTTTTCATATTTTAATTAATTTCTTTGTTATACTTCATCAGACCTGTATGCAAGTGAAGTTCATTCCATTAATTGAGAAAACTCTCATCATTTGTATACAGGCAGTCCCTGGGTTACGTACAAGATGGGGTCCGGAGGTTTGTTCTTAAGTTGAATTTGTATGTAAGTGGAAACTGTATATTTTATAATTGTAGATCCAGATGAAAAATTTTTTGGCCCCTGTGACAATTGGAGTTTAAACATTTTTTGCTGTAATGGGACCAAGGATTATCAATAAAGCTTCATTACAGACCCCTTACAGCTGATCGATGCAGTCTGGGATTATAGTAAAGCATTCAGAGAGCTTCACCAAAGGTCAGAGGGGTCTGTCTGTAAGTATGGGTTGTCTGTAAGTCGGGTGTCCTTAAGTAGGGGACCGCCTGTATATTGACGGTTCCTTGTAAGACCATAGGCTTCTACGTCTGTGGTTGCTATCAATATAGGTTTTGAGAGATTTGAATCAAAAGTCCAGAAAAGTCTTATTTCTTTTTCTGCTGTTTGGGTCAATTTGTATTCCAAATTTTTAGTTCTTCTAACTTGCAGTATTTCCTTTTAATTATAGTGTTTAAAAAAGTGTTGGCATTGCCTCTACCTGCATTCAATGTCGACTCACATACTTAGGCCTCTTGCACACATCCAGATTTTTCCCTTTCAGTATTTGCGGTCCCGTATTTACAGACTGCAAATATGGACTGTAAGACACTAGTATGTGACATATATGATCCATATCTGAAAAAAATACAACTCCGATGCATTGCAAACCCCTGCCAGAGTATGCCCTTCCATCTGCAGGTCTTCCTGGGAACCATCCGCAAATACAGGTTACATACAGATTACCACTTATTTGTGCCATTTGCAACCCATATTTTTATGTTCCCAAAGACTTCTATGGGGCTGAATAGGTCCAGATCTGGAAAGGAATAGGACATGCTCTATATTTTGCGGACTGTGTTTATGGACACCATATTGTGCGGTGGCTTATATGAAACTCATTTAGAGAACTATATTTTACATTATGTAGGTTTCTTATTTGCAGATAGCACACGGTCCAAATATCTGGACGTGTGCATAAGGGCTTTCACAGTATCTTCTGATTCTGGTCCTAATTCCATTAGTGTAGCAATGAGTAATCCCGTTTTCTTTAGACCAGGAGTTAAAGAAGGCACAAAGGAGTATTAACTAATAAGCAAGTGCCCTAGATCATACTATCAAACTTAACATTTTAATAACGTATTAATAACAACCTAGTCTCATTTCGGCTAAAGATAATGACAGACAACATTGTTTATTATGCACAACACACAACACCGGCGTACAATCGCAGTTACGGGCTTAGTCACCCGGGACACATTAATAACCACGAAGTTTACTGCATAGGTACCACCCTCAGATATCGAGAGTTTGACAGTTGGGAAAAATGATATGATATCACATCATCATCAAAATAAAGAAAGGTACATCTCATCCACCATCTTCATGTCATGTGCAGCCACCAACATATAAGCGCTCAACGCCTGTCTTTCAATCCATGGATGGAGTAGGGAACTGTGCTGCAGCACTACCTATTTGATCCCCTACTTATAAACTTACCCCTAAACCCAGGATTAACTCCCAGCCCTTACAGGGCGGTCCCAATCTGTTCCCCTCGTTGTCCCCTATTAAGCCAAAAGCGTAGTGATGTAACATTTCCGTTTCCCTAAACGCGTCTTCATGTACCGTAAAGGGACAATCCTCTGGGGATAATGCAAATTTGAGATTGTCGAGATTAGCTCAGCGGAAGATAACGGAGGACTCGGTTTCTATATCTTGTGAGGCAATCATGGCTTCCTCCTCCTCGTAGCGTGGGACCCAGGATTAGGACGGCATCGGCGCCAGACCTTCTTTGCTTGCGATGCGCCTAATACAACCGAGACTCGGCCATCCCACACAACCCGCCCCCAGCACATGACCGGAGATAGGTATCGGGCTGAGGAGGAGACAGAATACGTAAGTCTGGAGTCGATGAACGAGGACAACCGAGTCATTGTTGACGGAGCCGCTCGGTCCATAGTGCCATGAGAATCCCACCAATCCCGCCACCGTTCCGTGACATCACTAACCCCCTCTGTCAATACCATCGTCCATGAAGGAGTTACAATCGATTTGTGAGGGGAGGGACTATGCCTCCGTTCTATAGACAGTGGGTCCTGTTGATGGGAACAAAATTGACCCTTGATATATATCGGTCCGTACGCACACTAAATGTAGACGATCGTGAGGCTATTTATGCAAATACTATCAATTCTGGTTTATTTCCTGTTTTACTGTATCTTTACAGAACTCTGGCTTAGGTACTCATAAATTTTTATTTCTGCAAGACAAAACTTACAGATCGTTGGGAGAGGTCATATGATTTTAAATCAATAAGCGCTGGAGAGATGAATAACACCTCCGCATAACCCGTAAATGGACACAATCCACTTAATATGTTAATATATGTATGCCCGTTCATACAGGTATCGCAATAGCACGACCAAGATGAATGTTCAAATATAATTCATGTAGAAATGGATTTAGTAGTCCAGATTTACCAGAAGTTTAAGTCCGAATTAATACAAGGTAACAACTATTCTCATAGATTAACTACGTTCTGTTCTCAATCAGGCATTTCTACATTAAGATGAGTAATCATAGTCTGAAGTTGAACCCCCCTAATTCTAAGAGGATACAAAACCAATTAAGAAAGAATGTGCAAAGGAGATGATACCTTTATAACGGTACAATGAAACGCGTGGGTAAACGCATTTGTTTATCACACTAAGCTTTTAGGTCCCCCCCCCGGCTTAATAGTACACCGAGGGACAGATTGGGACCTAGCCCTTGTAAGGCTGGAGTTGAATCCTTGTTTAGGGGTAAGTTATAGTAGGGACAATGTAGTTAGTGCTGCAGCACAGTTCCTACTCCCTTCCCCTGTGATTAAGCTGGTGAGAGGCTTAATATTTGGTTGTCTGGCACCTGAAATGAATATTGTGTGAGATGATACCGTTTCTTATTATGGATGATGATGTGTATATCAATATCATTTTTCCCAACGCTAAACTAATTATCTGAGGTTACCTATTCGTAAACTTCGTGGTTATTGTCTGTTGTCCAGGGTGACTAGCCCGTATACTGCTGATTGACCCGTTTTGGTGTGATAATAACTACAGTTTGTCTGTCCATTTCGTTAGCCTGAGACTTAGTTTTTGTTATTAACTACGTTATTAATGTTTTAAGTTTTTATATCATTAGGGCACTTGCTTATAGTTAATACTCCCTGTTGTGCCTTCTTTACCCCTGGTCAAAGAAACGGGATTACGCATTGCTCACTAGTTTCGATATTATACTTCTCTGGTAATTGCTGGTTTTCTAACAGTTGGCTTTGGACACACAAAATTGGAATAGCGAGGCCAAGGAGGTCTTTTCAAGAAGAAACTAATACAGAAAAAATATCACCTACCTTCACCAGCATTTTAAGGAACTCACAAAATCTTATAAAGAAAGACGAACATCCTGGTTGGAAGTCCATCCTTGAAAATTTACTTAAAGAAACAAATAGTACTCAGAGGCTGCGTATTACCCGCTTACCGCCACCGTCACTAAGATGCCCGTCCTCTCACGACCCTAGGAAAATGGTGAACAAGAGGCCAACAACATTTCATTACTGTTGATTGCAACTGCCTATTAGATGAAGAAAATATTCTAGGTATTGTAGAGACCCCGCCTACCAGCACATGATTAGAACTCACGTAAAAATTTTGAGGGCGAGACCTGCATTCCAGAATAAAAGGTAAGTTTTCCTTCAAATCCACGCATAGAAAAATTTCATACACACTTAAAGAGCGCAAGCATCGCAATGCACAAAGCGCGCCTTACAAGGATTAGGGATACATCAAGTTTACTCAATAATTTCCCTCTCGAAACGCTACAAGTACGAACAATATCTACATTTCCCTCGCGGAGACGACAATTCCGATATACCGCCCGGGAGTGCCCACTGAGAAGGTTGAACACAGATCGGAGTGTAGGAAGAAAAAGGGTACCACAATTGACGAATAAGTAGTCGAATGTGAGCTAGTAAATAGAGGAAGGAAGTGCCCCGTTGGTGTACATAGGTGATTTTTTATATCACCCTATCTAAACTCAATGGGATCTTCACTGCACTCAAATACTCAACAAATAGACGATTAACAATATTGCGACATATGGTGAATGGGCAAAAGACAATCCAAACACAAATAATACAATAATTCATTTAAAAAACGTCCACTTACCCTGACTGAACAACAGCAGACCATCTTATCGAAGGGATTTCTTTTGTACCGATTCAGACTTTGCCTCTTGGGCATGGTTAAGGATCTTAACCTGTTTGTACGCAAACTTAATGCACAACACTTTATCAAACAAGACCGAAAGATCAGTTCTGAAGCTCGGAGTCCCAGAGGATATCCTCCTGATATTAGACTTTTATAACCAGTTTAGAGCAGTGAAAATATCCCTGACAGAGCGGGATGGGGTCCTTTTAAACTGATGGTAGACTTAAAAGCACTCGTTTCCCACCAATATGGATTGATCACCATTGGATGTTTCCTCAGCAAGAGTCACTATGATCTTAAGCACACTTAAGCAGACTCCAGTACTGTATATAAACTGCAACTAGTGATGAACTGGAAGCCCTAACCAACCGTACCAAGAAGGCACACTTATTGACTGGTCAAGCATCGACAAAAAGTGGGGAACATGTTTTGTTCGACACCCCCTATATAAACGATATGTGTCTTAACCTCCTCCTTAAAGATAGGAATCCTATAAAATCTGGCCATCTAAACCTACCAAAATTTACCAATTGAGAATTATGCAATATTGATCTGGAGCAAATGTGGGGTGTGTTAGATGACCTGAATTCACTTTTCTTAAACCTCAAACTCCTGTAGTATACTATTGCTATTTTATCTTCCAAATACCAAAGGGCTTAGCCCATTGAAAGGTCCGCCCCATCCCGTATCAGGGTAAACAACATCAACCCAAAACCTGTGATCTACCTGACAAAATTAGAAGAGCACTTTGTGGTTGCACCTTCTCCTCGCTATACCAGACCACACTAGATTTATTGTCCAAACTAGGGTAGTAAATTATTAAAAATTGAACTCTTCTAGGGAGTGTGTACGTTGAAGCTTTTTACTCATCCATACCCCCATAGAAGGGTCCTAAAGCGGTGGCCCCTTTCCTGAGTCCCGGGGATACAACATGAAGAGGCACAATAAGCTTCAACATAGAGACCCTGAGAATTCTGCCTCACCCAGAACTTTCTTTCTTTTTGTGACGCTGCTACCACCTCCCCAGCCTAGGTGCAACGGCGATGGGGTGGGCCGTGTGGCGCCACACCTACGGCCAACTTGGCTCCTGGCGTTTTGGGAGGAGCTTTGTGTTCAGATTAATCGAGTCTGGATACGATTAGGTTTAAACCTGGTATAGTGTATATCGTGACGTCTTGGTAATTTGGAGGCTCCCCCTTGCTTTTGTGCGGCATTTGTACACAATTAATAATATCCAATTGGCTACCTATTTACACATGACAGCATCGGTGCATACCTTCCTTCTTGGATGTTGCCATTTCCCGAGGGGTGGAGGACTAGTACAACTAAAGTCCATAGAAGGCCACCTCCACAATTTCATTATAAGGTGGGACCAGTAGCCATCCGGTCCCCTAAACGAGGTATCCCATGGGACAAGTAACCTCCGCTAGGAGAAACTGCTCGGATACTAGACATTTTTTAAATTATAACAGGCTCTAACCCAATTACGTCAGAGATTTTTTGTGGACACAATGCTATCCTGACAAAATTCTCAGATGGCTTTTCAGATCTCTCCAATGGGATAGGAGTGTGACTTGCTGAGGAACCAGATTAAAAGGGATTGATGGAAGGTCTCAGACTCCTTACTACTTATTAATGGGGCAGAATGACGCAAGAAATTTTGTGAGAAATCCGGGACATTCTCCTTGATGGACCCGGATATTAGAATGTTATTAGCTCAGACCTGCCGTCACTTGACAGGAAGGGTCGCTCCTTAAAGATCTCTTGTTCGCAGCCACTTCACTGACAACAGGAAGTCTTCTTGGATTAGGAAGATCGTGATTACAGGTAACTTTGGGTGCAGTGTCGCTGCATCCTTTGTCCCCTCATCCAGATGTGCCAAAAAATTCCCATCCTCATGACTGGTGTCCACATATATCTAAATGCATTCGTATTGCAAGGACGAGGGTGTGGTTTATAGAGCTGTTTTGCACAGTCACTGAGTATTGGGGTAACAAATGGCTAATTCAGACGACACGAATGAAGGTCACATCTGGGTGATATCACCCACAAGAGAGATACGTCCACTGGCCCGCTGTACACTTAGTCCCACATATGCGACTTGACATCGTTACGGTTTCATGGTAAGGAGGCAATAACCTCAGCCCTCCGAGGGGAGGTGATTGGGACAAAACTATCTGCAAAAGACGACGAAATGGATCTTTCTTCGTCTTGACCCTTTGCGCCAAAGGTCTGAATGAACCCTTACTTCGTCAGCTTTTCTCATTATATCACCATCTCCCTTTGCACGTCCTTTCTCTAATTTAGGTTTGTATCCTTATAAATTGGGGGGTTTCACAACGCAGATTGATCTACTCATCTAATGTAGAAATCCTAGATTGAGAAAACGTAGTTAATCCTATGAGACTATTGTTGTTTTATACCTTGTATTAATTCGGACTCTTCTGTAACATCTGACTACAATTCCTTCTACATGAATCTATTAACATCAGTCTCTTGTCATGCATATTGCGATACTGTCTATACGTGTTGCACTAAACTATAACCATTACGGTGTGGCCATTTACGTGTGGAGGTGTATTTTCATCTCTCGCTGCGCTTAACACTCATATGAACCTCTCCCAACATCTCTAAGTCATTTCCGGCATAAATAAACATTTTTTTGAGTACCTAACCTATTCTGTACAAGATACAGTAAACAGAAATAACCAATTGATCGTTTTTTGCTAAATAGCCTCTTAGATCTGTTCTGTACCATAGGGTGCGACCTGACCGAATTATATACAGGGTCAATTTTGTTCCCCATCCAGGTACCCACTTTTATAGAACGGAGGCATATGATCCCCTCCCCTCACACCTCGACTTGTACTTCACCTGTCATGACCGATGGTATTGACGGATGGTTGGTGATGTCACGAACGGTGCGGGTGGTGGGATTCTTCATGGTCACCTGACCGAGCGGCTCCGTCACATGACCGGCTGTCTCGTCATCTGACTCCACTACCCTCACGCTCTCTGTCCTCCTCCACAGCCCGTATACTCTCTCCGGTCATGTGCTGGGGGCGGGCGGGGATGGCAGTCTCGGCCTTTATTAGCGCATGCGCAAGATGTGGCTCCGATGCCGTCCTATACCTGGGTCCACGCTTCAGAGGAGGATAAGCCACTGCTTGTCCTCCACTAAGATATGGAACCGATTGTTCCTATCTTTTCTCTCGACTCTAATTTCTACAATTCCAAATTGCACTTTATTCCCCTAGGATTGTATTTACCGGTACATGAAACGCCTAGGAACGAATTGTTTTACATCACTAAGCTTTTAGGGCTTATAGGTACACCCGAGGGACAGATTGGACCGCCCTTGTAAGGGCTGGAGTTAATCCTTGGGTTTAGGGGTAAGTATAAGTAGGGATCAATAGGTTAGTGCTGCAGCACAGTTCCCTACTCCCATCCTGGATGAGACAGGGAGAGCTTATATTTTGTTGCTGCACCCTGAAATGAATTTGGTGAGATATACCTTTTCTTTACTATTGATGATGATGTGTATATCAATATCATTTTCCCAACTGCTACTATATATCTAGGTGTACCTAGCCTGTAAACTTCGTGTTTTATCTGTGTCCAGGGTGACTAGCCCTGTATACTGCTGGATTGTACCCGGTTTGGTGTGATAACTACATGTTTTCTGTCATTTCTTTAGCGCTGAGACGTTTTGTTATTAACTACGTTATTAAATGTTAAGTTTTATATGTATATCTAGGGCACTTGCTTATTAGTTAATGGTCCTAATTCCATGATTTAGTTTTTCTACTAGAATAAAACAATAGTCTTAGGTGTGCACAGGTGAATACCCAATAAAGAGAAAAAGAAGAGAGAAAGCTTAACGGCAATACACTGTCAATGTAAGTCCGTGTCGACATCGGATCAATGGAAGAGGTACATGATATACCAAGTGAGTAGAAGATAATCGTGGTGCTTTAGCCAAGTACAGAAAAGACTGGCAGCCTTTACCGAGATATATTTATTTACTTTATTGAGATGCGATTGCTTTAACAAATGTTATACAGAGGTATCATGTCTCATTAATTTTAGACTTTATTAATAAAAAAAAGTAAAAAAGAAGTATTATAATAAAAATACAGCTGATGATATACATAACAATAACAACAACAGCATAATGATATGATATTAATTTGTACTGAAGAAAAAACAGCTCGTTTTACAGCACTGTTGCACAGTACTTAGTTCTTTCACACTTTTAGGCGGCTTGCTTTGCATTTTAATGCAATCTCACTGATGACACTTACTCGGAATTAAAATTTTGCATTTGAGGTAATTAAGTCATTAGGTATTCAGCACAGTACTCAGCTGAAAGATTTACACCTGGGTGTCATTATTCACTCCCACATCAATTTGTGATTTAAGGACCTATTATTTAAAAGCTCATGTAGTCCTCTTCCAATTACAGCTGCAGAGATGCTGTCTGTATAAATTGTTTTTATTTAGCTTACCTACCTTTTTATGCCAGAATAATTAAATCCTCATTAAAGTATCACTTACAGTCTGTCTGGATACTTCCAACTCTTTGTTTCTTTTCTTCAAGCTTTACAAAAAAGCAGCACTAGAGTTCAGAAAAGAAAACATAATATTATAAATGTTATTCTGCTTATAATTGACTTTAGAAAATAATATAATTGAAGAGTCTTGTTTATCCGAGAAATATCTTCCACATGGAAAATGCTTAGTTTTACTGCAATGTAAGAGTTTATAAATGGCCTTGGAAGTATAATAGGGCATATCTGTTTTTTCAGTTTTTCATATTGTAAGGGGCACATTCAGAATATTGTCTCATTAGAGGTGTATCTCCTAGGGTTCTACACACAGTATATATATCTGGTCTATGATGGGTCAACAAAAGCTGTTGTCCTTGTGCCAGACTCACCTGTATCAATCCTAATGCTAAAGCGCACGTCCCACTACTTTTTCATCTGTTTAAAACTTACTTTTCCTACCTAGTGGAGACAATCTAAACCACTCTGGGCACATCAATCCAATTTACTATATCCCAGTTACACGATCTTGGGATCATCTTAACATGTGGGTCTTTACTACAACCAGCCTACAATTCAAGAACATGCTACAACCAACCTCCTCCTTTCTGCCAGTCTCTACACTGGTTAACCATTGCATGGTAAATCTAGTTTAAAGTACTAACCATGATGATATGATGATACTGTCCCACATGTAATCTACATTCCTCACAGGAACTTCTGCTTCACTCTCTTACTCCCAATTGTCTCTAGGACTTCTCCCATACATGCCTCAGTGCAATCTTGTTCTCCCAGAAAACTATTGTTTGTGCGTCCAGTATAATTCAAAAAAATCATACTCTTTGACAGTAACCTAAATATGTATATTTTGAGCAATTACTTAGTTTGTACTAATTAAAAGAAAGAAAACACTGAAATTGCCTTGTACTCATATGGGGGGAGTTTCCATCGAATATAATTGGGAAAAAAATTTGGTCACTACGATTCTGGTGGACTAGGCATAAAAAAGTTAAAATTCCAGACGCACTGCCTCTATTTCTGACCAGTATTTAATATTGTCTCTACTGGAAAACTACAGCTGAATTCTCCATCTGATCTAAGGGAAGGAGGAAGAGGAAACTGCCAAGGAGAATCTCAAGCAGGTATTTAAGGTAGAGTGTACATAGGCTCTAAAACATTTAAAATATTGATTACCGTATTTTTCGGACTATAAGACGCACTGGACCATAAGACGCACCTAGGTTTTAGAGGAGGAAAAATAAGAAAAATGTTTTTTCCCAAAATAGTATGCTAAAATATTTTATAAAGTGACAGTAAAGTAACTGGGCAGTGCAGCCTAGTTTTGTCTTTGGAGAGGGGCAGGGGCGAGCAGCCTATCTAGATAGAATTATGCTGGCACGTAGTCAGGGGGTCTCAAGAGTTACCAGGGCTGTATAGGTATGAGTATATGTGACAATGGTCACAAGAGCTTACAATCAATGAGGAAGAGGACACAGGAGATGACAGTGCTTGCACAATGGCCACAAGAGCTTACAATCTATGAGGAGGAGCGGACACAGGAGGTGACAGTGCTTGTACAATGGACACAGAAGCTTACAATCTATGAGGAGGATGGGCACTGGCGGTGACAATGCTTGTACAATGGCCACAAGAGCTTACAATCTATGAGGAGGAAGAGGACACAGGAGATGACAGTGCTTGTACAATGGCCACAAGAGCTTACAATCTATGAGGAGGAGGAGGCCACAGGGATGACAGTGCTTGTACAATGGCCACAAGAGCTTACAATCTATGAGGAGGAGGGGACACAGGAGATGACAGTGCTTGTACAATGGCCACAAGAGCTTACAATCTATGAGGAGGAGGAGGCCACAGGGGATGACAGTGCTTGTACAATGGCCACAAGAGCTTACAATCTATGAGGAGGATGAGAGGACACAGGACTTGTACAATGGCCACAAGAGCTGACAATCTATGAGGAGGAGGACACAGGAGATGACAGTGCTTGTACAATGGTCCCCAGAGCTTACAATCTATGAGGAGGGGGACACAGGAGGTGACAGTCCTTGTACAATGGCCACAAGAGCTTACAATCTATGAGGAGGAGGACACAGGAGATGACAGTGCTTGTACAATGCTCACAAGAGCTTACAATCTACCAGGGGGACAGCAGCCACTACATACCAGGCAACAAGTGGTTAAGACTGTGAGAGCAGAGACCGGGGGAAGGCAGAACTAATCACTTATCTGATCCTGTGCTGGGAGAGAAGTTACAGGTCAGACACTGCAGCGCTGTACAGGCTCGGCTCCTCTTCACACAGTGCGGCAGCCTTCATCTTCTGTTTTCACTCTGAGCCTCCCGGGCTACTTACAAGCCGAGTGGGGATTGGCCAGACAGAGTCAGTGATTTTCTCCTCCCCCCTCTCTCTCTCCACTGCTGCCATAATGATCATTTATATCGGTGCCCTGAGGACGGCAGAGCGCAGGGGTGCTGCTATCCATTCCCTCCAGCAGTGGAGGGCTGAGGAGAGGAGAGGAGCGCAGCGGCACTGAGTACAGCCGCTGCGCTTCACTGTGAAGGGCTGCGCTTACTGCCAGCATCGGCTGGCAGAGCGCAGCCAGGTGCCCTCCATTCCCTCCTGCAAAGGCTACATCCGGACTATAAGACGCACCACTGTTTTTTCCCCATTTTCTGGGGAAAAAAAGTGCGTCTTATAGTCCAGAAAATACGGTAATATAGCTTTCTGGGTCCGTGTCTTTCTTACATTTTAGTGACATTTTAGCCATTTTTGTTTCTACATTCATGAATGCTCAATTAAGATAGGCCAGATTTTGATTAGAGATGTTGGGTAACTTATTGTTTGCCAAGAAGATATTGATTGAGTCTGCCATAGGTATAAAGTTGTAGAGTTTAGAATAATAGTCTATAAAACAAGTTATCAATCTTCTTATTTCATTTCTCATTTGTAGTTATATTTGGTTTCTGCTCTTGGACATCTTCATGTAATTTTACAAAATTTCTTTGTCTCTTCTTTTTGAATGAGTCTGTTTGCAGTATGAAAATTCCTCTAATATACATCTTATCGGTGTTCCATATATGGAACTAGTTTATGTCTAGCGTGTTGTTGAGATGGAAATATTCTTGTATTTCTTTACCTATTTTTTCCAGAATCTCAGTCTTAGCAAGCTAAAGGTTGTCCATCCACAAATTGCAGGAGTATGATCATAAAGTAGAGTCAATGATAGTAAGTTCACAAGATTTTTTTAAACACTATTTTAAACTAGTAATAAAGTAATTGGCTGTAAGAAAAAGAAGTATAACATTACAATCCTGCTTCTCCCATAGACCCAGTCTTTATACAGAGAGTGTAGAGGTCAACCTTGACATTGATCAAGTGACACAAATCACAATTGATTGCAGTGTTCCTTTTTTTTTTGCAAGGGTCACTTTCATTGGACATTGATGAAGTGCAAAATCAATATTTAAGTGACACACTACACTGTGAAAAAAGGTTAGTGCTGCTGTCTGGATATCCCCTAGTATTGCACATATTCTTTCGTATATGTGGCAGTTTACTTTAAAAACCTATTGAAATGGATTAAACAGTCAGTTGTTCCTCATCATCTGATAACAAAAGAACTTGTAATTACAACATCATTAGTGATTTGTTTTTAAAAATGGAGAATTACTGTTGTTATTTAAAAATTATGGAGCAAATATTTACAAAGTAAATCTCTAATACATGGGGTTTCAAATGACTGGGTACCTTACATTTCCATAGAATTTACAAAAAAAATTTCCAGTGTATAGAAGAGCTATACAGAGTTATAATATTTCTACCAATTATATTATGAATATTTTCAATACTGGCATTTTACCTTTCTCAAGAATCTAATACTCAAATCTCCCTGAGACGGTGAGTGGAGACTAACTGATAAGATGTCTGCTATGCACTGCACAAAGAATGAAGTGATCTGACTCTCTTCAGCACATCCATACTATACATTATAGTGAATCATTTGTATTCATGTGAATAAAACATTTGAAGAAAGATGCAAAGCTTGCTTTAATCTCCACCCCTATTTGATAGTGTGTTTGTAACATCTGTACTGTTTGAACCTCAGTGTCATCCCCTGTCCATGGAGAGTGGTTGAGGATATGATGATATGTGTCATTTTGTTTCATTCTATCTTTACTAGTCTGAACACTGGTTTACTTATCTCCTAGCAGCCTTGATTGGTTTGCAGCACACTCCGCTGTCTCTTGTGAACTCTGCTCTGTTTTGCAAACAGCTCATCTACTGTGATGTATAGAATCTCTCCCTACTCACATCCCTGCCCTGCCGTTATGTTATACGCTTCTTTTCTGGAACTCTTAACCATTTAACCCTGTTAATGTGAAATCACAGCAATGGGCAATCAAAGGATCCTAAAATGATGATAAGTGACTTAGATCATCTAATGAGGTAAAAAAAAAAAATCAAATGATTAAAGCAACTCATGAGTATGATATCTACTATAAGATATGATGATAGTAGACTGCCCAAACTTACTTGCTCATTGGAGATGCCAAAGTTTTTGTTATGAAAAGAACAGGCAATTTTTTTATTTTTAATAAAAATATGCCGATGAGCCAGAGGCACTCTGGTCAACCTCACCACAGTGCCAAGTCTTTTTTAGAAGTCTGGCCATTCCAGGACATTAGAAAAATGTTGCCATCCCCTAAATAAAAGAACAAGCAGGTAAGTTTGGGCAGTTTACCATCAGCAAAATATGAAGTCCTTCAATGGCCATGCATTTTTCGGATGTAGTAGTTTCAGGGCCATAACTTCCTATTTTGGAGAGCTACTGTAAAAAATAGACACATAAGGCAAGATTTTCCACGAAACAAGTAAGGCCTTATACACAGGATATGGCCTAACTTGCTGATCGGTGGGGGTCTCAGTGATGAACTGAGTTTGGCAATCTCCATCAGCTCTAAATCTTGGAGATTGACAATGGGGTCCAACCTAGGTACCTGGGACCCCATCGGACAACTCCTGATCTGTGGGGGTCTCATCACTGAGACCCCCACTGATCAGCAAGTTAGGCCCTTACCTGTGGATAGGGCCTAACTTGTGTCATGGGGAAACCCCTTTAAAAGCTAGCAGATGTTGAAGTATCTTTTTCATTTATAGCTTTAATTGAAAAAAAAAATGAAAAAAGACATTTTGCAATGTATAATACATTTTTAAATTTATTTTCTAAATGAACGTAAAATTACTATTATTAATGAATTCTCTAGCAATTGTCGCTTGATATATGAAGTATAAAATGTATAGTCTTAGGTAAATGTGGCCTCTATGACAATGTTTTTCATAGCGTAGCAGGGAATTTTCATAATTTTATTGGCTAATATAAGTATGTATTTTTATATATTTATTTCTATTATTTGGGAGTGTGTGTTTTACTTTATATATTCACCCATGAGGTCATAAAAGACCACTGCAGGGCATGATCAAAGGTATTTTTAAATTATTTTTTCTTTCTTTTCAAGTCTTCCACTGTTACTGGGGTATCTATAAGAGACCCAGTTGGAGGAGAAATGACCCCCTATGAGGGCAAATGTCTGATCAGAGCTGTCTGATCCACAGCTGATTAACTGTTTAAGACCTGGTGATCACATGACCTTCAGCTAATGCAGGGAGGAAAGGAGAAGATGTAAGCAGTAATAATCCTCTTCTACCTTCTTCTCAGGGTCTGTGGCTGTCTCTGACAGTACAAGAGCAGAAAAAATTGCAGCAACACCAAAAGATCAGACACCTGCATCAGCTGACGTTGAGTTGAACTTAGACATTTGGAAATGCTACCAATCTTGACCCTAATTTGCTCCGACAATCTGATGTAGTTATTATTTTTGGTAATATATCTATAATACTGGTTCAGGCAAGGAGTCAAGTATATGTATGAGGACTCTAGCCATATTCATTACTGATATGCTTTTTAAATGGTTTAGAATACTGTATATGTTATACATTCACTAATGACAAGATGAATTAAATGTGCATTTGCTAACACATTTTAATGTGCCCTGCCATATCACATCATATTTATCCACAAATATGTTTTTCACATCTTTACATTCTTGCAAATGACCCCTTCATTATCAATTAGAACAACAAAACATAATGAGTTATTTCATTTATGAAACAAGGATTAGCTTGCTGATCTGAAATTAGCAGGATATCCACTTGTATTAATTAGGAAGTAATTAGCAAATGTATAATCTACAGTTAAAAAAAAGGAAATTGCAGATTACCCAATTAGCTTATAATCAGCTGTGTATCTTCAGTACACATTGCAGTGTACTGAACTGCATGATAATTACCCTCTTATATCCTCACATTCGGTAAACATTCCATTTTTGCTAATGACAAACTATGCATCTTGTCATATTCATTTTTTATTTGTAAATCCATAGAAAGAGTGAAGATGCCCTGTTGTACGGATTTACTGTCAACCTAAATAGAGGTGGAAGACACATCTAATGATTTTCTCGCTGACCTTCTCCTTCCATAATGATGATGATGATGTTTCGTATTTGTTTATCACCTTATCATCTTATCCCATATTCCATTTTTATTGCATAAAGCTAATGTCTTTTCACCATTTTATGAAATGTATGTTTGAATTTATCAATATTCAATAGCAATTATCCTAGTTATCATTATAATGATTGATTACTTGCAGCTAGAGATAAAGGTTTCATATTTCCTTCAAGTTTCTATTTACATGAATTTTTCTCAGCAGGCATTATAGAATTGAATGAAACTATCATGTTTTTAAATTGAAAGCAACCCACGAACAGACACTTTGCAGATATTATCATCAGTGCTGACTGAGTGTATAATGAGAACTGAGAAAATGATGAAAATATATAACTTGATGACAGCTAAGGACCATTGGGTTTTTCTGGTTGACTGGTTTTGCTTACTTATTACAAAATCACATACTATATCCAGCTTAATGCTGTTTTTTGGTATATTCTCCTACCCCACTGGGTGTTTTGAGCGTGTTCAGTCCTAAATTGTCATTTACTGTATATTGCGAGAGCTCTACACACCATTTGCTGAAATTATTTTTGTATTACTAAAAATTGTCTTCATATTTCAAACAGCTCCATTATCTTTGGGCTTGGAGGCAAAAAGACTTGCATTTATATCTCTCTACGAAATTCATCCTGTTGTGTCTTATTAATATTTGCATTTGCCGCATATAACATTTCCTACTGCACCTGTACAATAAACTCCCAAGTTGAGTATCAACTCCCCAGGTTTAAGAAACCAGAGCAGTATACCAGAGTGATTTGCATTTCTGAATTTGCACTGTCGGTCGACAGTATAATTTCTAATAATGAGTTTATCTTTGCATATAGAATTGGTTTGATAAATTCAGTAATATTTTTCACCTGTCTGAACTCTTTATTTCCTATGTACTTCTGCCTCTCACCTCCTTTGATGATTCTTTGGGATCTTGAGAAATGTTGCCAACAGGCCTTTCATATTTCTCATGGATTTGTGGGGAAAGTTTAGAAGGGTACAGCTAATTCATGGCATGCTCTCTATGGACTGGTGAAAAAATATGTACTGCATATTCCAGGTGAGGCAATCCTGATGTTTTGGGGCATCTTTAGCTCTTGGAATACAAAAAATGAACCCTGCTTCTGCTATAGTTTAGCCAATTTGAATAAGATTTCTTGCATGAAACACGCAAGTACTAGGCAAAGTTGCACACCTTGGCTCATATTTATTAAAAACTGCATCAGTTTTTTGTCTGACTTTGCACATTCTTTTTAGTACAAACTTTTTGCACATGTTTGTAGCAGCAGCATATACCTGATGCGACACAAATTTCGACACATTTATCACGCAGAATCCGGCAGAAGTGTGTTCCATGCCCCATGTCAGGGCAGTGCAGGGTGCACTAGATTAATGAAGAACGGATGCCAGAAATCCTGAATCTGGCGCACCAGGTACACTTCACAAGCAAACTGCACCTATCTCTTGTGGGATTTGTCCCAACTTTCCACTCAGTAAAAACATATGAAAAGCTTTTTTTTATCTTTGTGGTATACCAACAAAAAATCTCAGCATAACATTTAGGGGAATGGTTTATGGTATCAATATACGTTTGGAGAGTGTCTGACATGCTGCATCTGTTTTATATCTCCGTAGAGAGTGGGCAAGCACTGCATCCTCTTCATATTTCTTTACATGCATACTGACTTCATAATAGCCACTGTGCAGGGAATTATAGCTATTTTCGCAATCATCTCATGGGGTGTAAGGCCACCATTGATATGAAATTAATGACATGCTCTGTGAAAACATTTCTTGAATTTAGAAACCTTGTTAATGAAATTAAAATTTTCAGGGATTGTCCAAGATATGGCGCTGAGCTCTCCCACTCATCATAGAGAAGTATAATGGGAGGTCAAGCCTTTGGTCACCTGCAGGGTTGATATAAAGCGTTGAACTTTGTGAAGGTGCCAAAGTTTCTTTTGAAAGTCCTGCAAAATTAACTTCTAATATTTGTAGTCTAAAACCATAGAAAAACAACTGTATTAAAGGTGTCTGAAATGACTGGGGTAGCTGTAACATCATGAGTAGGAATGCGTTGTGATGTATGCAGCACTAGTCACATTATGGAGGGATTTATCAAGGCTTGTACTGGTGTAATGGTGCAAGGCAAGGTATTGTGACTATATTCCTTATTCTACCTCCAGACCTGTGCTGGCTGAATAGGGCATATTTATGGCAGTCATCTGACCCACTGGCCACGGAGCAGTTATGACAGCCACTGTGTAACTGCTACATCTACACCGAAGTTTAAGTGCAAGCCCAAGTTTCACTATCTCATCCATACAGGGTAAGGCTGCATGCACACAAACATATGCCCGCTTGGCTACGGTGACCCCTCCCCTCTCCTTTGAAATGCTTGGCAGGCCGTACTATGGGCCGTACTAGGAGGAAAGATAGCACATGTCTCTGCCTCAGTGATATATCCAGACCCTTGCATGATCATTGGTGTATTAGTGTATATTGAATTTTAAATACAACTGTTACATTCTTTACTTAGGTAGGTGAGTAAGCTTTTTCTTTCCCTGATGAGCCGGATGGGAAAAACGTGCCATTTGGGAATCATTCACTACTACTCCTATCACAACTATGTCTTCTAAACAACCAAACTGGGACAACCATTCTAAGTAAGTTCTATTAGGGTCAGTTGTTCTCAGAGACAGGTCCCTGTTGGGCTGGTAGTCGTCTAGGACTACGACTCCGAGTGGAGGCTACTAGGGCTTTCTAGTGACAGGGGCATTATCAGGGACAGTGTCCTGGGGGTTATTATATAAACCTGGAACTATTAAATCTGAGACCCTACACCAAATTACACTCTTACTGAAGGTGAACGCATTTACATTAGCCACATCCAAACAGTAACCTCATCCCTCTTCCTCTCTTCAGCAGGCTATAGGTTAAGGTAGGCACTTGTTTACTCATAGTGCTTACCTTTTTTATTATACATTGCTGTTGCCTTGCATATACTTTTTTTCCAAATATATTATTATTAACACCTTTATTGTTACAATCTTATTACATACTTAATTAGAGATATGTTTTACATTTCCCTTGATTCACCGATTGGATTTTGTTTTGTCTTTTTGAGGTGATTGGATCTGGGGAGATTACCCCACCAATCCAGTTTTGTACTTTGTCAGACAATGAAGCAGCAGCAGAGGCGGTAAAAAGACCTATTTTGATGCCACTATTGATGGAGTTATTGTATGATCATGAAAACTGATTTAACATTGGTTGATTACTGAATTTTAGCAAATCAGTTTAATAATTTTATTACTCATTATTAGTTTCCTGCAACATAGTAGACAATTCATTTATTTCATATAGGAGGGTTTATTTCTGTGCATATCTTCTCTTTACCAGAATTGTTATTGAGTTTTCCAACTAGATGATTTTAACAATAATTTCTGCAATTAAGGTGATCCAGCCAAGTGTAATTATCCCATGATGAATGTATGCAGTAATTTGCATTGTGTGGATATGTCAATTATGTAAATGCAAGCTTTCATGCCTCAGGTGTTCCTTAGTATGTGAAAAGTTAACAACACAATACGTTTGCATCATTATATGTGCTTTGAAATATTTTGCACCGTTATTGTATGCCCCCTGTGTTGCATAACCATTCATTATCATACGTGTAATTTGCAGTCAGCACAAAATGATAAATCATGGTTGGTAATAGACAGCTTAGAATTACAGTTCACGTCATGTCCATCATGTTTATCCATTTAATTGCACAGATTATCAAGGTATTCACAGTATGATCCGGTTGTCAAAACATTTGCATGAGGATGAGCACTCACAAATAGGTTATTTTTTTTTTGTTCAATTAGATCGTTGAAATCATCTACTGAATGCCAATGTGTGGAGTAGCAAATACAAATTTATTAAATGCTGTATAAAATTTAGTACTTAAAGGGTTTATCCACTTTCAACAAATAATTTATATTGTTTGTGTAATTCCTTATGTGTTCTAGATATCTACTTGTTGTTTAACTCATGTGGATGAAAATCTGTCCATGGTCAAGTGATGTCCCACAGGTGCACGGCTTGTTATAAACACAACTCTGATTACTCTATGTGATATTATGAGCTGTGCATCTGTGTGATATCACATGACCATAGACATATGTTTTTCCACGGGAAGTAAACATAGAAACTTTCTACAGAAGGACGTCAAGAAGAGATCTAGAAAACCGTGAGGAATTGATACGGAAAGTATTTTGAAAAATTACTAAAATCATTGCTATAAGGTTTTTCAGGCTTTAATATAAGGATGAGCCATCTTTAGGATAACTCTTCAATATCAGATCAGTAGTGGTCTGCGGCCTGATACTCCCACCAATCAAATATTGCCAGGTATCCACATAGTTTGGCTATCAGCTACAGTTCGTTTCCTATTCCAGGGAAATATATGCTAACTTATTTTCAAGGCTGCAACTGGTGTAGGGTAAATATAACATCCATTTAGTAAAGCAGACTAGACTATGAATCATGGCATCATCTCAGTGAAGAATTGACACAAGGGGAAACCAGACTGGTCAAGTAGAATGAGTGTCTTTCTCTTTAAATAATTCAGGCGAGTAATGTGAGGAACAAATGATATTGGATGATTTAGAGGGTTTTTTTTTACACCAAATGTAACACTTTATAAAGTTTGTACGTCCACCTGTAAGTCAATGACAGTAAGACAAATATCATGAATAATATATATCGGTAGTGTTCATCTGTAATGTCCATATAAGTCAGTTTTCATGATTTAATAAGAAACTATCTAGCATTTACTGTGTAACTTATCATAGGGGCACATTTTCTGTGTCTAAGACTCAGGTTCTTTTTCTAATGTGCATAAATATTACTTTGAGATGGAGATATTGACAAACCATGAAGAGCAGTTATTATTTTAATAACATAGCAATTAGTTTTAATGTATGCAAATGTACTTGCCATAGTTTTATTTGTAGATATGCCAAGTTATTAAATTAAGATCTACTGAAAATGAAATATAACATTGATATTAAAATAGAAACATGCCAAATAACCTACTTGTGTTAATTGCTGGAGAGCCTCAGAGGAGCAAGCCCTCGTCTTCTCAAAGCATATAATTTCAATGCATCACCTGCTTGTTAATTTCAGAGAAGAACAATCTATTCATATCTTATGGTGAAGATCAATTAACAGTTTCATGGATAACTAATGAATGTAAAATTGCTGCATAACTAATGGGGAAGATTTGCCTTTTGACACATTTCATTATCTATTTGCTAAACATTCTCTGCTAACCCCTTAGTATTTTCTACGTGACTATCACTAAATTAAAGGGTTCTTCCATTTTTAGAGGTAGTCTCAAATACAGTGGGTATGGGAAGTATTCAGACCCCTTTACTTTTTCACTCTTTGTTTCATTGCAGCCAATTGGTAAGATCAAAAAGTTCTTTGCTCATTAACTTACATTCTGCACACCCCATCTGGACAGAAAAAAACTGAAATGTAGATTTTTTTTGCTAATTTATTAAACAAGAAAAACTGAAATATCACACAGGAATAAGTATTCAGACTCTTTGCTGTGACACTCATATGTAACTCACATGCTGTCCATTTTTTTCTGACCCTCCTTGAGATTGTTCTGGTCCTTCCTTGGAGTTCATAACACCTGCATTGCAAATATGCCTTTCCGCTTTCTCTAAGCATTTGCATTATAATATAATTGTGTGTTTGAACTTACCTGACTTCATGACAAATTCCTCTGTTTATTCCAAGGGGTTTGCTTTGGTTTGCATGCATTTCAAAAAACAACAGGTGACTTGTCCGTGCCTCTCACTCCTCAGCTCTCAGTCCCACCTTTGTGCTTCCCCTAAAGCTTTCCCACTGATGTCAGCACACCATGCTGTCAGCTCTGTTCCTATGAAGGAGCACAAATGTGGGGGCTCAGAGCTGAGAGGTAAGCAACACAAACAAGTCACACGTTGTTTTTTGAAATGCATGCAAACCAAAGCCTAAACAGAGGAATTTGTCAGAAAGCCAGGTAAGTTAAAACACACAATTATATTGCAATGCAGATGTTTTATAGGTAGTTATAAGTTGGTGGGATCCATAAGTTTCAAGAAGAGGGATAATGGAATGGATGCATTATGTTTTGCTAAAAAAAACACTTGTACGTGGCAGGAACTCATGCTTGCCCACTCCACAGCCGCCTGAACCCCTCCATGCTCACATCCCCCACAGTGCCCTGTGCCGACCCACTCCATAGGCAGCTCTGCCCCATAAGGCATGGAGATGGTGTAGCTGCAAAGATTATCGAAAATTTCTTGCAGTGTGCCGGAAATTGCGATTATTGGCGTGCTTCTACTGATAAATACCCCCTTATCGAGTACAGCCCCTGAAGATCCTTTCACAAGTAGTCACCTTCCTGCCTAATTGCAATAGGGAGATAAGAAGGTTCTGGGCATTACAGATTTAGTAAAAGACTGTCTATCGATTTCCTTACATCATACCTTTTTTATCCAGCAATAATGAAATCCTCAGAGATTCTTTTGCTGTATATTTTCTTTTCATCCACATTTCATACATACACCTGAATTTTTAATGTAAGGAGGTAATATTGGTTTCAATAAAGCCTTCACAAGATAATAAATGAAGTATGTCTTATGTATCACCAAATGTATTGCTCTCAAGCAGTGAGCAATTGCATCAAAGCTTTGATACAATATCTTCAGTATCACACTTAGAATTCTCAATAATTAAAGTGTTACTTAGCTCAATCAAATAGACCTAAAATCAGTCCTGAAACAAAGTGGGAGATTTTCTGCTAAAAATCAATAGCAATCCAGTGAAAGCACCAAGCCTGAGCACTCCCTTAATTACCCATTGTGCAGTCTCAGAGTGTGTGGGTTTCTGTAAAGTGCAATACCAATTAGAGGAATATTTCTACAGCTTTGTGATATTCTTTTGAATGACTATAATTTAGATCGGAATCAGAATGTATGAGAATCCAAGAGACCCCACCTATATGTTACCATTAATTATAGACTATACGATGATGTACAGCATAATATGCAGGAATGGTTTATTGCTCAAAAGGGTGGAGTACATCTGTTCTAAACAGAGTGTTACTTGAGAATTTAATTATATGGTAAAGACTTCATTATTACTAATATATGATATTATGGTGGTAATACTTAATTCTAATCGGACTATATAGCAATATAGTGATAAGCTGATCAGTTTTGTATTCATGGGTGTAGTTTTTAAGAAGGTAAACTTTAGGCGACACTTATCAAGTTCAGCACTTTACAGGTTTGGGAGCCTTTGCACTACTACAGGCAGCCCCAGGGTTACATACAAGATAGGTTCCATAGGTTTGTTCTTAAGTTGAATTCGTATGTAAGTCGAAACTGTATATTTATAATTGCAGTTCCAGGCAAAAATTTGGTAACCCGGTGGCACGATGCCACCCTCAAACCCAAAATCTACATGGCAGCATATGGCACACACTGCACACAACACATATTTTAAATGTTTACATAGACTTCTATGGGGTCTATGGAATGGAAATAATGGAGAAAACAGGACACACTCTAAATTTTTTTCAACACACTAATGGTACAATATGGTACAGTAGGTAATACCGCAATGTAAATTGAAGAGTGTTTTGCCCATTGTAGTGAATTTGGCTGTGTGCTACTCATATAAAAACGGTATGGTACGGCTAGTACACAGCCATTTTAATATGTTTGTGTTAACAAGGCCTAAGTCTAATGCTCCAAGTGGGAAACATTATTTTGTTGGAGTTGGAGAATTAATTTAACATTTTGACCCAGACAACAAAAAAAGTTCTCTTCAAATATACAGTCTAGATTTATGTAGGAGACAACCAAAACTAATAAGTCTATTTTCTAAGGAGGTGGTAAAATGAGCATCCCAATAGTTGATGCTACAACCTAAAAGCATGTGTTATACTCCTGCAAACATTAATCAAAATCACTCAACAGACATTCAGGAAACAAATAAATGACTAATTATAAATAGTAACACCACTGAGATCTCCATTAATGTTCCTCCATGCTTTACTCTCTCTACCCACCACTCAATTGAGTGTCCTTTGGTCTTCTTCCTATCAACCTTTCCCTACTTTTAACAAGTCTCCAAAGCAATACTGTTTGGACTGTTAGTTACCACTCACTGCTAAAACTTCTACCACCTGTGTACTCTCAATGACTGTTGCTAGGCAACCAGATGCCTTTTGATCCTGAATGTCTTTTCAAGTCTGAATTTTGTCCCAGCTGCACCAGTAAAGCAATATGTAACTCTCCCTAAGCATGTGCTCTGCTTTCATACAACACAATGGAATGTATGGACTATTTCTTTAAGGCTTGCTTTTAAAAACCCAAGCATTGTTAAAACCCAAGCATTTCAATGTTTGAGTGAAAATGACCTGTTTTATGGACTTTGCTTTAAGCCACCATGTTTCTGGTCCCTAGTTCTAGGTCTAGTTTCTTGTTATTCTTTATAGCTGTTTTTATATTTAGTACTTTTGGTACTAACTTCTGGCCCTTTACTGCACCATGATTTTGGCATTGTCCTTAGCTAAATTTGATTGCATCTAGTCACTGTTTCTGTACTGGGTCACTTTGCCATTCAAGCCTTCCATCAATGTCTCTGGAATCTCCTGGTTCTATCTAATGCGTGTTTCTGACAGTTGCTTCTGTTTTCATCCAAAGTGTTGTCCTGATTTCTGCTTAAGGAATTTCCTGATATAATCTGGGGGCAGCTCTGTCTGTTATTTCCTTTCTCGTACCTTTCTGATAATTCCAATCCATAGCTGTGTTTCCAGCTTTTATGTAATTACTTCAGCTTCTGTTTATTGTAAATACTAATTCTATTGTCTGGTTGTGTTTCTTGCCTTTGTGTTCCTAATTTCTAATCCTGATCTTTAGCTTGTCACCATGTTCCTGATATAATATTTCATAGTACTTTTACGCACGCCAAGTCCAATCTGTCAACTAGTGATGATTCTGAGGATTGCAACTTTATTGACAGTATTGCTGTTTACTTTATTCAAAATCCATAGATTAAATAGATGATTTAATGTATGTTTTAAGAAGCTTCTATTTTGCATTCCATATAGAGGGAGTCCCCTACTTAAGAACACCCGACTTACAGGCGACCCCTAGTTACAAACGGACCTCAGGTAATTGGTAATTTACTGTACTTTAGCCTTAGGCTACAATAAACAGCTATAACAGTTATTAAAGGTGTCTGCACTGACGCTTTATTTTTAATCCTGGTTCTTATGACAACCCAACATTTTTAAAATCCAATTGTCACAGAGACCAAAAAATTTTTGACAATTATAAAGTGTACATTTCCAACATACATACAAATTCAACTACGAACAAACCTGCAGAACAGATCTTGTACGTAAATCGGGGACTGCCTGCATATATATAAATATATATATAGATGTATATTACCTTATGAGCACTACACTCACCGGCCACTTTATTAGGTACACCATGCTAGTAACGGGTTGGGTCCCCTTTTGCCTTCAGAACTGCCTCAATTCTTCATGGCATAGATTCAACAAGGTGCTGGAAGCGTTCCTCAGAGATTTTGGTCCATATTGACATGATGGCATCACACAGTTGCCGCAGATTTGTCGGCTGCACATCCATGATGCGAATCTCCCGTTCCACCACATCCCAAAGATGCTCTATTGGATTGAGATCTGGTGACTGTGGAGGCCATTTGAGTACAGTGAACTCATTGTCACGTTCAAGAAACCAGTCTGAGATGATTCCAGCTTTATGACATGGCGCATTATCCTGCTGAAAGTAGCCATCAGATGTTGGGTACATTGTGGTCATAAAGGGATGGACATGGTCAGCAACAATACTCAGGTAGGCTGTGGCGTTGCAACGATGCTCAATTGGTACCAAGGGGCCCAAAGAGTGCCAAGAAAATATTCCCCACACCATGACACCATCACCACCAGCCTGAACCGTTGATACAAGGCAGGATGGATCCATGCTTTCATGTTGTTGACGCCAAATTCTGACCCTACCATCCGAATGTCAAAACAGAAATCAAGACTCATCAGATCAGGCAACGTTTTTCCAATCTTCTACTGTTCAATTTCGATGAGCTTGTGGAAAATTGTAGCCTCAGTTTCCTGTTCTTAGCTGAAAGGAGTGGCACCCGGTGTGGTCTTCTGCTGCTGTAGCCCATCTGCCTCAAAGTTCGATGTACTGTGCATTCAGAGATGCTCTTCTGCCTACCTTGGTTGCAACGGGTGGCGATTTGAGTCACTGTTGCCTTTCTATCAGCTCGAAGCAGTCTGCCCATTCTCCTATGACCTCTGGCATCAACAAGGCATTTTTGTCCACAGAACTGCCGCTCACTGGATGTTTTTTCTTTTTCGGAACATTTTCTGTAAACCCTAGAGATGGTTGTGCGTGAAAATCTCAGTAGATCAGCAGTTTCTGAAATACTCAGACCAGCCCTTCTGGCACCAACAACCATGCCACGTTCAAAGGCACTCAAATCACCTTTCTTCCCCATACTGATGCTCGGTTTGAACTGCAGGAGATTGTCTTGACCATGTCTACATGCCTAAATGCACTGAGTTGCCACCATGTGATTGGCTGATTAGAAATTAAGTGTTAACAAGCAGTTGGACAGGTGTACCTAATAAAGTGGCCGGTGAGTGTATGATCAAGAGGGGAAGTAAAGAAAGTTACCATTTGACTTGAGAGGTCAAATGGTAACTATAAAATACATTCTTTTTTAGTTACATTTTATTTTATAAAAAGTCTGTGTTTGATTATACAGCAAATGTTGATGTTACTATTAAATATCCACCATACAGGAGAATAGGAAGTTCATCATCCTGTAATTTCCGCCTATTAAATGAATCCCCAGATTTGTTATTGGACCAAAAATACATTAATATTTTGTTTAACATCACATACTATATTTAAAAAACTTATGTACTAGGTTGAAAGTTGACTTTCTATTTGTCATATATATTGTGAGCCTTTCTAATGAATTAGCTTGAAGTGGCTGGAATAATATGATTTATAGCACCTTCCAACTCTGTATCACAGCATTTTACTAGATGGATGGGAAGCTTGTTGTAATGAGTTTAGGAATGAGAATACATCCATCAACTTCTTCTACACCATCTAAGGAAAGACAACACACTATCTCACATGTCACAGGCAGGGATCTAGGTCATGATGACATAAAATACATGATTAAAACCAACTAT
Source organism: Engystomops pustulosus (assembly GCA_019512145.1). Taxonomy (NCBI): domain Eukaryota; kingdom Metazoa; phylum Chordata; class Amphibia; order Anura; family Leptodactylidae; genus Engystomops; species Engystomops pustulosus. Next base: position 202,812,736 of record CM033641.1, read on the forward strand.
ATGACACAAATGTTAAGCTCTAAGATACAAAAATGAGCATTAAATTCAATTTAACTCATAAATATGGAATTTCTAATATTCTGTTTAGCTTGATGTTGGATTCTTAATCGCATGTCTATGCCCCATACAGATTTTCCATAGGAAAATGCTTCAGTATCCCCTTTGGCACTAGTAATTTTTTCTTATTTTTTTTAACAAAGTGTATTTCTTATTGTATACATCTATATATAAATATCAGGACATACTATATTATCAATTGTTAGTAGAGCGTAATTTCTGTTAATGGTCAAGTACCAGGTTATAGAATTTCCATGATTGTGCACTGTGACTGTGAAGTTGAAATTACACCAGCACAAACAATAAAGTACTGTAATGCTAATGAACTGCACAATAAATTGAAATAGACCATCAGTCATGTCATGTATCCTCTACAGAAGAAGTTTTTTGCAAATCCTTTAATAACCAAGCACAATAAAAATGTAGTTTTAGTTACAACCACAACCGCATCCTCAATTATATCAATACGGGTTGTAGTGGTCAGGACTCCACTCACCAGACTTTTGGAGAATGGCTTGCAATGTTATGAAAGTCTATGGTAATAAAAAACTCATCTAAATTAGTTAGCCCAGCTGTAGATCTACAGGAATCAAATTTTCAATAACAAAGCAATTTAGTCATTTAGGGGGGTAATGGGCACATGACTGGCACTGCCACAAGTGACCAAGTATACCATTTGCCCTGGTGTACAATTCCTATATTTTTTCGGAAACTTACAATAGTTGTTAAATACAATATGCCTCCAGGATGAAGGATTGTAAACCAAGCAAACTGACATACTGGTGTTTGCCCCCTCTGGTAGGATCTGCACTTTTATTGGCCTTTTATTCCCGGTGTTTTTAAGGCTTTTTAAAATTATGCAAATGAGCTTCAGGGGCTAAAGGCTCCATAGGTTTTAATAGAGCCTTGAGCCCCTTCGGCTTAGTTGCATCATTTTTAAAGCCTTTTATTCTTAAAAACAAGAGCATAAGAAACTTGTCATTTTACAGTGCTTGGTTTACAACCCTTCATCCTGGTGGTAGATGTCCTTTAAGTGTAAAGCAGTATATCAGTGATGGTGCTGACCCGAAGAATAAACTGGAGAAGTCATGTGGAGTGCAATGTGAAAGCAGTTAAAACAGAGTCCACAAGAAAATGGCACAAATGTGTTTTTTTGTCAATTTCACCAAATTTCGATTTTTACAGCTTCCCAATACATGGCATGTAACATTAGATACTGTCACTAGAAAGTCTACTTTGTTATGTAGAAAACAAGCAATCACTTGGCTGTGTATATGGAGATATACAAAATGGATCATGGATTTTTGAATGTGAGGAGTAATAAAATGTATGCAAAGATAGCATTGGAAAGATGCCCTTGCTAGACATGAGAAATTGGGGCCAATGATCCTATAGGCAATAAGAAATAGTTTAAGGAGCTACAAGAAATTCACAATAAAATTCAGGATTTGAAAAGTTATGATAATGTTTCATAAAGATGACAAAATTTGAATAAATGTTAATTTTCCTTCAAAAATAAATGTGGAGATTAATGGAGAAGACTAGTATGTTCTCATACTATTGTAAGTTAATTTGCGAGTGTTATATGAACATTGCCAAAGTTATCAGTTGACACCCCATCCAACAAAGTATTGGGGTGCCTGTCCTGCTCTACTCACTGCCCATGTGGCCCCAGCTTTAAATAAAAAATTCAGAACATGGATAACTTATGACATGTAACATATGGCAAATCATCACTAACTACAACCTATGTTTAAGTATAATTGGCCCCTCCAAGCGGTGGTGGTGGTCATTGTTCTGTATCAGAGAATGTATATTAGACTCATGGGGGGATATGTATCATGTATTTGATAGCGGTCACACCCCCTGCATCCGGCCAGATACATTAAGAGGCTTCGGCCACATGATGTATCCAGAAGGCCACCGACTTGGTGTAGTTTTTGTGTAAATAACAGCGAATGAAAGTTCTCTGGTTCCTCAAAATTACACAGCTATGCGGCGGGAGCGCAAATTCTTTCACTGCGCAGAAAACTGGCATAGAAGGAGTGATAATTTTTCGCCTATGGTATAAGAAGGGATATAAGGAAGCACAGTGCAGACATTTGACTCAAAGCACACTGCAGTAAAAGCCTACTCCAAACAGTTATGAGAAAATAGATAGATTAGAACATACAAGAGTGAAAGTGGGGAAGTGACGGAAGTAAATAGATAAATAAAAGGAGATAAAGAAGGGAATCGCGTAACACTAAAATTGCAAAATGGATTTCAGTCTTCCTCATTTCTGCTATTTGACCTATTTCCAAACTGACATTTACATTGCAATTACCTTTTGGCACATCCATTAAGCAATATCCATGGCAACTATTTATTAGCAAATGGTTCTAGGTGCTACTTCCCCTATAATTATGTTTTATGTTGATTTGATAAACTGAGAACAGTAATAAAGACACATAAACCTATCCAATTATTTTAGGGTTGAATGCCCACACCCATTATCACATTACATGTTTAATTGATGTTTTCCCACACGTAAACATGAAGCAATCTGCTATCCTGGCAACAAGAAAATTAAATCATCATTAATCTACCTAGGGCTTCTCTGAGCTATAAGTATCTACATTTGCCATTTCCATCCACTTACCAAATAAACTGAATCAATCATCAGACTCCAGGAAATGTGTTGTCAATATTCTTTTGTACTAATTTAAAATCATTGTGAATATAGACAAAGGAAAAGTCAGCTCACCTGGACACCGGGGTTGAAGATGAACGGCTGCAAAAGCACGGATCAGACCTTTGCCCAAAGGAACACTTAGAAATTTTAAAAAACACAATCCAGCTTGGATTTGCAATTCCATAAAATCTTCATGATTTATTTATACAGCATTAAAAAGGAATAAATCCCACATTGGAAACATATATGGAAGATAAAAAAGGTCTGCAGGCAAAGCCTACACGTTTCAATAAAACATCTTAATCAAATTTAATATCATTAAACCATATAACTTTTACTAATTATAGACTGCTTTATCTCATTTTCTTGTGAAGATCACAAGACTCAATGTAGGGTTTATATACAGGAGAGGCTTCTCACACCTTCAATACAATGTACATCCTTCATCAAGGATCAAATGGAGGTCTTTAATATGCAAGGGGGGGTTATTTCATAAATTTTGGAGGGAAATTCAAACTATAAAAAAATATGAGTTCCCGCTAACAGGACAGGGTCAGGAAGGATTGATCTATTTCAGCTTGACCGGCTGTCCAAATTTCTGTTGAACTTCATGATGGTTAAATCTTCTTGCTCAGTAGTAAGATATATTTGTTTTCATTCTTTTTATTTTACAACTGTATATGTCTGGGTTGTATAGTATTGTATTCTTCATGTCTGCACTGCACATCCATGTATCCAAATCTTTAAAACTTAATAAGCCTCTACCTTAATTTTTAATAATGCTGCCACATATTCTCTATTATTTTGTAATTGCAGATATGCTAAGAAAATGTCACAAAAAGGTGCTATTGTGCTGGCACCTCTGAGAAAAATACTACCTATTTCTACTTCCTGCATTATATGCTGTATGTCTGTGTATATATGCTGTATGTGTGTATATGGTGTGTATGTGCTGTATATCTGTGTGTGTATGTGCTGTATGTGGGTACATGGAGTATATATACAGTATGCATGTTTGTGTCTGCTCTATATCTGTGGATATCTATTGTAGGTGTGTGTATATGCTGTATTTGTGAATATGCAATATATATGCTGTATATGCGTGTTTATATGGCGTATATGCGTGTATGTGCTTTATGTGCTTTATATGTGCTTTATGGTGTATATACTTTATGCATGTGTATATATGCTGTATATATTTATGGTGTGTATATACTGTATGTCTATATTTGTACTATATGTGTGTGTATAATGAGTAGTTGATGCATATATACTGTAAACTATACTCAACAATGTAAAGGCCCTGATTCCATATATATACATAGTTGTCTATGGGGGGATTTGTCACCATGTTGTCTGGTTTCTTCTACTACTGTTTTCAACTTTTTTGAGCCTGCCCCCATGTAGTATACAGCCTGCCCCCATGTAGTATACAGCCTGCCCCCATGTAGTATACAGCAGCCCCTAGTAGTATACAGCCTGCCCCCATGTAGTATGCAGCAGCCCCAAGTAGTATACAGCCTGCCCCCATGTAGTATACAGCATCCCCTAGTAGTATACAGCCTGTCCCCATGTAGTATACAGCAGCCTCTAGTAGTATACAGCCTGCCCCCACAGCCCGCCCCCACAGCCCTTAAAAAAATAAAGTTCTATACTCACCCTCCGATGTCGGCACGGCTCCCGATGTCAGCGGGTCCCGTCTTCTTTCTTCTCCGCGGCTCCTCTTCTTTCTTCTTTCTTCCGGCATGGACGCGGCCATGTTTTCTTCTAGCAGGCGCATCTATGACGCGGCCGCTGCTAACGTCATAGTATGCGCGGCCAGGAAGAAAACATGGACGCGTCCATGACAGAAGCAAGAAAGAAGACAAGACGCGCTGACATCGGGGAGCCGCGCCGACATCGGAGGGTGAGTATATAAGTTTTTTTCTTTTAATAGACTCGTGTATAAGCCGAGGGGCCGTTTTTCAGCACATTTTTTGTGCTGAAAAACTCGTTTTATACACGAGTATATACGGTAGTTCCATTCTGCGGCTGAAAAGGTCTTGGAGAAGAACCCACAAGTGAGAGTTGGGCCCTTGGCACCCTTCTGTGTGAGAACGGTTCCAGCACCAACCGATCAAGGCGTCAACCTCTAGCAGGAACGGTTTCTCAGAATCAGACCGGGTGAGAACGGGTGCAGATGAAAAGGCAGATTTTAGCTCCGTGAAAGCATCTTCAGTCGCCGGAGGCCACTGCCTAGGGTTGGCGTTCTTCTTGGTCAGCGCCACAATGGGAGATACCAGGGTGGAAAAATGTGGGATGAACTTTTGATAGTAATTGGCAAATCCCAGGAATCTCTGGATAGCTTGTAGTCCCACTGGACACGGCCAGTGAAGTACTGCAGACACCTTGGCAGGATCCATCTGTAGTCCCTTGTCTTAAATAATGTATCCAAGGAATGGGAGACTCTTCTGATGGAATTGGCATTTCTCGAGCTTTGTATATAGGTGATTGGCCTAACGTACATGGGTCTGATGGGATTCAATGTCCACAGAGAACACCAGTATGTCGTCCAGGTAGACCACGACAAAGGTATAGAGTAAGTCTCTAGACCAAAGGGCATAAGTCGAAGTGTATTGAAGGCGGTCTTCCATTTATCACCTTCTTGTATGCGAATGAGGTTATATGCCCCTCGCAAGTCCAACTTGGTGAAAACCTTGGCACCACATAGACGATCAAAGAGTTCAGTGATCAGGGGAACTGGGTAGTGGTTTTTCACCGTGACTTTATTGAGGCCGCGGTAATGGATGCACGGACGGAGAGAACCATACTTCTTGGACACAAAAGAAGAATCCTGCTCCAGCAGGAGACGAAGACTTGTGTATAAAGCCCTTGTGCAGGCTCTCCTTTATGTAGGCCGAAATGGAAACGGTTTCAGGAACAGACAGAGGGTACACTCGAACCAGTGGACGAGATGCACCCGGCACCAAGTCCACATATGGAGCAGGAAGACCCAGCAAAGACTTGAAGGACTCCAGAAGTGAATCGGCTGAGACGGGACAAGGTGCTTCCAGACAATGTGAGTGACACTCCCGTCCGCAGCGGAGAACTTCACCCGTCTGCCAGTCGAGCACCGGTGCGTGGCGCTGCAACCACGGAAGACCCAGAAGGACTGAAGACTTGGACTGGGTTAACAGATAAAAGGAAAGTCGCTCTTTGTGCATGACCCCTACTTGTAGGCATAGGGGTTCAGTGTGGTACCGGATCGGGTCCTGGAGAATCTGCCCACTGACTGACGAGATAACCAGCGGCTTCTTGAGACGGACCACAGGAAGATGGTACTTAGAGACCACAAAGTTTCCTGCTGACTCGGAATCCAGGAAGAAAGAGGCAGAAAATGGGTCACCCTTACCGGAGCGGAGTAAGACAAGTATGTTCAGACGTGTAGAAGCTTTGTTCTCACCGAGGGACGCTTCTCCCAAGAACCCTAGGTGCGCGCGTTTCCCGGACGCGGAGGACAGAGTGGACAGGTCCAAAGGAAGTGCTGCAGGCTGGCACAATAGAGACAGAGGTTCTCCTGAAGTCGCCTAGATTGTTCCTGGGAAGACAGCCAAGCTCGATCCACCTGCATAGGCTCCTCTGCAGACGGCATGGCCGGAGGCTGGAGCGGCCTTTGAAAAGCAGGAGCTTAGCAAGGTAGACGTCGTTGACAGACTTGGGGATGCTTGTGACATAACTCCTCTGTACGCTCCCTAAACCGCACGTCTATCCAAGTGGCCAAAGTGATGAGACCTTGGGAGGCGTAATCTCGGCGGGATCCGGATCTTACTGTCAGGATTCGGGATGTGTGGATCCACTGGACCACCGCGGGAGGTGGTACTAGCCGACACCTGGGACCGAAGTCAAAGTGGCACCTGGTCTTCACCAGAGCCGGCGCAAAGCAGGATGGACTTGCTGCAGCAGGGTACCACCAGGTCATTCCACAGGTACGACTAGCCTGCGGTGGCAGCCGTCACAGAAGACAGGCTCGTGGTTGGGTCTAGGCACAGGTTCAGAGCAGGTGGCAGAGATGCAGGGTCAAGTCCAATCCGGGGTCAGCAACAGGAGGTCCCCCTTTAATGTAATGTCCACAGCAGAGGCCCCCTTTAATGCAATGTACACAGTGGAGCCGTTAATTAAAATTTTCACAAAAAAATGGAACAAATGTCACGGCAGGTATTATTTGCTAAAAATTTTTTTTACCCAAAACTGCCATTGGCAGAAAAGATTACCCATATCCGGACAGTAACTAAATCATACAAGTTTTATTATTTGTACATCTTAAAATGATAGTAGTATTGCTACTGGGTGCTCCATGGAAAAGTGTTTAAATACACAGTATGACACAGAGTTCGGGCTAATCATAGTATCATTGTCAGCACCCGTCCAGCAAACGCGCAACCACAACCAGACTTGGCGCTAGCTGTAAGACTACGTAAGTGGTGGCGAATTCACCCTGCGACGTCCCTGTGGGCTAAGGCCCTGCCTAAAGCAGATAAACCGCCCTGATAAGGGCGAACCCACTATTAGGAACCTAACTGACGGTCCCTGAGTGACCCTACAACAGAATAGGGGACACTTACTTCGTCTGGCAGCTGCTGGATGGTGGAGCGGACAGGTAACGGAAATACAGGTATAGACCAGTGTTCACACTGGCGCACAGAAACCAACACAAGACTGAACAGGTAACCGGAATGCAGGAATAGACCAGTGTTCACACTGGTACACAGAATACAAACACAGGACTGAGACAGGGACAGATATACACTCACCGGCCACTTTATTAGGTACACCTGTCCAACTGATCGTTAACACTTAATTTCTAATCAGCCAATCACATGGCGGCAACTCAGTGCATTTAGGCATGTAGACATGGTCAAGACAATCTCCTAGACTTGTAAAAGAAACCTCTAATCTATACAGTGGAAGCCATGTTTATGAGCTGAAGTAGTACGTCTGAATACACACCCATCGTTCCAGAGGAACAAAGTTGGAGACATGTAGGGCACGTTGGGTAGGTTAAAGAGGATAACCACAGTCACAAGTGATTCCCTATTCCTGGGATAGTGTCTGATCGCTCGCTGTAAGGGGAAGCTTAGTCTCTGATGAAATATTCTATTTTATATTTTGGAAGTCCAATTCATACAGAAACTAAAATCTGTATAAAAGCAGAAGCATGAAGAACGCCCTAAATATATCTATACAGCCACAAATAATGTCCATTTTGCAGGGTCTGGAGGTTCCATGATCAAATGTAGGTGGATTGAAGAGCGAAAAGGATTCCCAAAAATATTCGGCTCTTCTGCACCTGCAATATTGTAACATGAGGTGTCCCTTGGCAATGACGGTAGTAGTACTCTACAGCTGGTCACACATCTCAGATGGCTTCTTAGCTGATGGCCAGTCATATCTGATCACTATGATGCACGGAGACCCATCACCTGCACTGTGGTCGGTCCACATGTTTCGGCCACGATTCACAGACCGACCGTTGTTGCGTGCTACTAGCTGCTGGACTATTATGGCAGCAGCTTATCTTACCAAGGGAAATGGAGAACCTGATCCTTTACATCTGACTTTTGGGTGGAGTTGTTTGGTCCACCAAATTCTGTGTTCAGTAGATATTAAGCGCCTCCTTAGACAAATATGGAGCCTACTGCCTAATCTGTTTACACTACCCGCCCCCGATGGCGCCTCATGTTGCCATGTTTCCTGGATGATATGACTGGTCTCTGTTGGCTTTCTGTACTGCATGTAGATGACGGGTTGTTTCTTCTTCTTGTGCCAGATCCACTTTTCTATTTTTTATGTGACTTTCCCGCAATCTGATGTGCAATATATCCGGAAGGATTACATGTGCCGGGCTCTGTGACCTGCACTGACATTCAGCAACTTGTAAATACTTTCCATAGACTCCTCTGCAGATGTAACCAAGGCTTTGCTTTAATTTGTGGGGGGTCTTCATTTTGTTCTCTTACGTTGGGGGTGGTGAACACTGCCCCCTCATATATCAGGTGATTGAGTTTCTACCCACTATCTAGAGAGCTTAGAAATAAGGTTGCAGCCCTGGGCATCACATGAGAGACACAGGGAGATGATCACAAGGATGGCGTAGTCTACTCTCTGTATATGTCTTCATGCATGCAGGTGTACAGGGCGTGTGAACCCCTCTGGTGCCAGAATGATACATAATAAATCACAGCTTTATTCCCTATGCTCTGACTGTCACCCTGGACATTGCTGTGGGGCTGAAGATAATATTTTAATATTTGTACAAAGTAATTTAATTTTAATTGTTCTATGTATATAACTGCATTTCTAAATAATAAAAAAAAAAAGTTTCTTTTAAAATGAATACTTTGTGCAGTGTGGTTTTTATCAATATAATGAGAACATAAACGTGTGTGTGCGCGTATAGATGGATCGTCTCAAAGAAATTTAAAGCGGCGCAGCAAAATCAGTAAGCAATTAATATGTGCAAAGCCACAATTGAATCCAGGCCAAAAAAAAGGAAGATTCTTCCAAATATTTGTTTGAAAAGGCCGCACAACAAACCATTCTTTAAAGTTGAAAAGGCTCGGGGTTTGTAAGAGCCAAAACGTTGTTCCCTAGGGATTAAAACCACCATTTTTCAACTTTAAAGAATTGTTTGTTGTGCAAGCTTTTCAAACAAATGGATATATAGAAATATTGATATATAGATATATATCTGATTCTGGTTATGAGTGGCTCACTGAATATATAGACAAATCCTTAAAAAGCTTCTGCAACCTGATCCAAAAACCCTGACAATTTTAATATCAATTGATAACAATTAGTCAGTGACAAAGGAAGAAGTGGCATTTCGTACAGGTTATAATGATCAGGAGGACAAAACTCCACACTACGCCCCAAAAGTTCCACACTCACAGTACAATGTCACCTGGATAACAATACTTCTAAAATGTATATACCCCTCACTGACCCCATATATACACTCACCGGCCACTTTATTAGGTACACCATGCTAGTAACGGATTGGACCCCCTTTTGCCTTCAGAACTGCCTCAATTCTTCGTGGCATAGATACAACAAGGTGCTGGAAGCATTCCTCAGAGATTTTGGTCCATATTGACATGATGACATCACACAGTTGCCGCAGATTTGTCGGCTGCACATCCATGATGCGAATCTCCCGTTCCACCACATCCCAAAGATGCTCTATTGGATTGAGATCTGGTGACTGTGGAGGCCATTTGAGTACAGTGAACTCATTGTCATGTTCAAGAAACCAGTCTGAGATGATTCCAGCTTTATGACATGGCGCATTATCCTGCTGAAAGTAGCCATCAGATGTTACAGGGTACATTGTGCTCATAAAGGGATGGACATGGTCAGCAACAATACTCAGGTAGGCTGTGGCGTTGCAACCATGCTCAATTGGTACCAAGGGACCCAAAGAGTGCCAAGAAAATATTCCCCACACCATGACACCACCACCACCAGCCTGAACCGTTGATACAAGGCAGGATGGATCCATGCTTTCATGTTGTTGACGCCAAATTCTGACCCTACCATCCGAATGTCGCAGCAGAAATCGAGACTCATCAGACCAGGCAACATTTTTCCAATCTTCTACTGTCCAATTTCGATGAGCTTGTGCAAATTGTAGCCTCAGTTTCCTGTTCTTAGCTGAAAGGAGTGGCACCCAGTGTGGTCTTCTGCTGCTGCAGCCCATTTGCCTCAAAGTTCGACGTACTGTGCGTTCAGAGATGCTCTATATATATATATATATATATATATATATTTCCTGGTCGTCCTACGGCAGCACTGAATGGGTTAAGTCTCACATCCTCCTATTGGACAGAAGATAACAATTAATTAGCAATAGAGATTGGCAGGCTGACTCCCTATAAAATACCCCTGAACCAATGAACATACGTGTTTTTTTCTTCTGTGGAAGTGGATAACAAGAAGTTTGGTTGAGCGTTGGCCCCCTGTCCCACGGTTTGGGAGCTCCATTCCCTTGGGACCGCTGCCCGATGGCAGCTTGCTGCATAACCCGAGTGTGTTACAGCGTCACTGCACAGCACAGGATGTCTTGCTTGCTGTATGCTGATATCAGCTGTTATCACCTCAGGCAAGTATCCCTGTGTTTCCCCGCTGTATTTTGTTTCCCCCGCTTTACCACGCCTGCCAGGGGTGGAGTTGGGCTTGCCGGGTGTCATGGCGCTTGTTGCGTTGCCTCAGAGTCGCGCGGGGCGGTCTGCGCATGCGCGGGGTAGGGGCGCGGCTTGATTTCTGTTGCTTCCCTTTCTGGCGCATGCGCGGTCTGTCGCTAGGGGGCCGCGGCCATTGCGCATGCGCGAGTAGGAGGTCCAAGACTTCCCATTTAAACAGATATGGCGCGGTACGTGGGTAGCGCTCGCCAGGCAGCACAGCCTACCCACGGGAATCGTAAGTGCTCACCTCTGGTGCCCTTCGGGTTCTGTTGTATGGCAGTGTGATAGTGTTCCTAATGTTGTGTGTCTTCCAGATGCCCTCAGGAGCATAAATATTCAGGTTGAGCTTCCTTCACTGGTGGAGATTGGAAATTATGAAATCAGGCTTTATTCATCTAATAACTAAGCGTCAGCCTGTCAGCGCTGTCAGTCGACGGCGTGTACGCTTAGCGGTGATGATGCACCAGCTGCACTGAAACCCCCGCTCGGACAAAGACGCTACGGCAGGGCAGCAGGAACCTCCAAGCGTACGCGCCAGTTTCGTGCACATGTCCATCTTTGAACCCAGTGTTGTAGGGAGCTGTGTGATCATTTAGGATGATGGTATGGTCCAGCTACGTACTCCCCCCTCACCCTCCTTCTGTACAGATCACCCTACTCTGCCGCGACTGGGGACGGTGACAGTGTCTTGCTGGGGGGACTAAAGCTGGCAAAAGCCTTGAAAGCGTACCCTTGCCCATGCTGGACAAGCTGCCTGCTCGCCTACTCTCCCCTCACTTCTTGGTCCGCGCATAACTAACGCACTCTGCCACTAGCGCTGTCATAAGGTAAATACGGTTTCGGCTTGTGCCCAGGGCTTCTTGTATTCATGCATTCTCACACGTCCCTCCTTTCCTCTCCATGTATGAGAGTGGAAAGATTTATGCTTGTAAAACAACAACCCCGTTGTCCAGGAGAGTGAATACGCCAGTCATCGGTGCGGGAATAAATTTCTTTGAACGCGAGGTCACGGGATAGGCCGCCTAGCATGAAATCTGCCTACTGCTCCATAGTCCACGCGCAGAATTCACTCCCCCTCACTGGCCTGACTGTCCTTTCCCTCCTCCCCTCCCTCTTCTTCTGCCCCATACACTCGACATTGAAGGACTGAACAATGGTCCCCTCTTCTGTCTCCGCCAAGATCTCCTCCTCTTCCTCTCATTCCTCCTCCACCCTCCTCCGATATGTGCTGAGCAACAGACCTACGGGTGCTTTGGCTATCAACAAGGGAAATCTTCTCCCCTTCTCTTGTGACGAGCGCAAAGCTTCCGACTTCATTCGACCAGAGAGTTTTCAACAGGCAGCATCTGGGATGGTGAGGCTGATGATTGCGGCAATCACCACGGACCATCTGTGTTGACCTCCTCAAAGTTACTCAGCACCTGACAGAATATCAGACATCCACGTCCATCCGTCCTCTATTGTAACTTTGAGGAAGCTGAACTGACCTGACTACCAGTTCTGGTGGAGTTGACATCTGGCAGTCAATCACAATCGCTCTGCGCTGCTGGTAAAACTCTGGATAACATGGTTTAAATGTTGAATTCCACCCATCGTGGGCACGTCGCACAACAGTCGGTGAGCGGGCAGTTGGAGGCGGTCGCTGCGCTGCCCTGATAGTGGCAGCCTCTGTGCTGCACTTCCTGAAATCGCACAAGAATGCGGCGCACCTTCGTGACAAATCTGACAGATTGGGTATGTCTTGTGGAAACGCTGAACTATCAGATTTAACACATGGTCCCAGGCATGGCACCTGTGTCAGTCTGCCGATTGCAGAGCCGCCACCAGAGTTACGGCCGTTGTCACAACACAACCATGCCTGCTTCAGGTTCACGGTGCCAGCACAGATCCAGTCCTGCGCCGTGATGCCCTGTAATATTTTCTTGGCGGTGGGCCTTTTATCGCCTAGGCTCAGCAGTTTGAGCACCGCCTGCCTTGTCGCTTAGCGACGGCACTGCTGCTGTTCCTAGAGCTTTAGCGACTGATGGCGCCATGCCACGATGGTAGTTCGGAGGAGGAAGGAGGGGTGGGAGGAGGAGAGGCATAGTAGGGCCTTTGAGACCTGGAACCGAGGTAGGCCCCGCAATCCTCGGCGTCGGCAGTATATGACCAGCCCCAGGGTCAAGACTCGTCCCATCCTCCACCAGTTAACCCCCTGTGCCGTCAGCGATATAATAGTGGCCCTGCCCGGGAGCACTCGTCCACGTGTCCGTGGTCAGGTGGACCTTGTCATAAACGGCGTTGGTCAGGCACGGATGATGTTGTCTGACCCGTGCGGTGCAGGGCTGGGACGGCACATCGGGAAAAGTAGTGCGGGCTGGGGACCCGAATACCGAGGGCGGGCCGCCGCCATGAGGTTCGAAAGGCCTTGGTCTCTACTAGCCTATACGGGCCAGCATCTCCAGGCTAAGCAATCTGGAGATGTGGACATTAAGGGCTTGGGCGTGCGGTGTGGGTTGCACTATATTTTCTTTTTCCGCTCCATCGTCTGGGGTATGAGAGCTGAACGCTGGTGGATGCTGTAAGGATCGTGAGGCAACATGGTGTTTTGTGCCAGGGTCGGGCAGGGGGGCTGACTGTCAGCTGACACAGGGAAGGAGCAGTGGTGTCACGGCCGGAGGTGAGCGGGCTTGGTGCCACTGATTCGGGTGTTTGTCATTCATATGCCTGCGCCTACTGGTGGTAGTTAAGCTAGTTATGGGGAACCCCTGCTGATCCTGGTTGGCAAAGTTTGCACACCACAGTCGTCGGTCATCAGGGTTTCCTTAAGAACCTCCAGACTTCTGAAAATCTAGCCCTCGCCGCGGGAGCCCTCGCCACGGGAGTTTACTACTGACCTTTGGCGCTGATGCACCTGCTCTGGCGCCTCTCCGTCTGGCCCCACGCCATTCTTCCTCTTCCAACCTGTTCTGCTTAGGATCTCCTCCGTCTCAGAAGCACTGTGTTCACCACCGGCCTCTCAACCCGATTGGTCTGTCACCTATCATCCTCCGATCCTCAGTCTGCTCCCCCCTCGTACTCCTGCCCTGACAACACACTTCACCCTGTCTGACAACCGTGTCTCCTCATCGTCGGACACCTCTTTACACACTTCTCTGCCACTACGTCAAGAAGGTCATCATCACCCACAGACTGCGACGTGTGGAAAACCTGGGCATCGGAAATTGCTCAGCAGCAACCGGACAAGTGGTTTTTGTGACTGTGGGAAGGGCCAGAAAACAGTTCTTTCAGAGTATGCCGTTCAATGGCAAATTTTCCTGGGAGGGGGCAGACTGGGTGGGAGGAGCTGAGGTGCAGGAGGGCCGATTTCGGTGACATGGGTGGACTGCGTGGAACTGACTGGGTGGACAAATTGCTTCGAAGCATTGTCGGCAATCCACGACATCACCGGTCGCACTGTTCTGCGCCTCAACAGTGCTCTACCACGAGTCCCATAACTTCGGACATGAACCTAGGGAGTATAGCTCTGCGGCGTTCCCTGCTCCTCATCAGCGTGGTGTCTCACCCCGCCCAGGACCACGCCCTTCTGACCCCGTAGCAGTAGTTGGACGCCCACGTCCCCCCCTCGTCCCTCTACCCCTAGCTCTCGGTGTTAAACATTTTGAAAATGAAAGGTTATAACTTTAATTTTTTTTTTTACTTTTTTTTGTGTTTTTTTAGTTTTTAAAACCAACATGCTATCCTATTGCTATGGCTATTTTCTAGCCAACTATGAAACACACTGCTATGCCAGATGAGATACGCTGAGTTTTGAAATAAATAACGTAAATAAAAAGTAAATGGCAGACTGTGCCTAATTGAAATCCAACCCCTAATAAATTATCCCACTTCGGTCTTGCGATGATATGTGCGTCACTAAGCGCTAAACACAGCGGTCGCAAGTCTCACTCCAATTCCTCCACAATGGCTAGTATATGCCACTGCAGCAAGGACAGCCACCAGCATATCAACCAGAATAAAATATATAAACGCTATTGTAGGCGTAAGTAATCCGTTTGGATTCTCCTTTGGCTATTTTCTGCCAAGTATGAAAGCACACTGATGAGATGACGCTGAGTTATGAAAAATAAACGTAAAATAAAAAGGAAATGGCAACTGTGCCTATTGAAATCAAACCCCTAATAAATTTAGGTGTTTGAGGTGGATCTGTGTTGTCACTAAAGCTAACACAACGGTGCAAGTCCCCCTGCAATCCTCACAATATGGTAACTAGCTGCACTAACTAGTGCCAGCAAGCCCAGCCACAAGCAACAAACAAAAAAGTATAACGTATTGTAGCCCTAAGAAGGCTGTTGGGTTCTTGGAGAATCACTACTCCTGCAACATTAATCTACCTGCACACTAACGCTAACCCGACCAGCAGCAGCTCTCTCCCTAGCGGCATCCAACACGAATGATCCGAGCACGCGGGCAGCGGCTAGTCTATCCCAGGGTCACCTGATCTGGCCAGCCAACCACTGCTATCGACGTGTAAGGGTACCTACCGTCATCTGGGTGGAGTGCAGAGTCTCCTGGCTTGTGATTGGCTCTGTTTCTGGCCGCCAAGAGCAAACGGCGGGAGCTGCCATTTTCTCGAGCGTGGCGAAGTATTCGTCCGAGCAACGACAGTTTCGAGTACGCTAATGCTCGAACGAGCATCAAGCTCGACGAGTATGTTCGCTCATCTCTAGTGACTTTTGATTTTTTTTTTTTGGTGACTTTTCATGCTACTGTTGCAAACAACATAGTAAAGCACTGCATCTTTACCCCACCTGCCATTTACCTATAGTGATTCTTTGACTTTCTCTCTTTAATCCCTGCAAGAAATCAGCATCCACCAAAGCTCTTCCAATCGCCAATCGTCTTAGCCCATTGTTTCTCAACATTTTTTTTCACATATACTTTCCGTTTCTGTCCATTTTGTATGACTCAACATTCAATTCATCCTGGAAGACTTGCACCAATGTTTATGCAAACTCCTTAATACTTTAATTCATTACAATCAGTGAACCCTCTAAATATTTTACATGCGCACGTCTATAGACTACTATATTTAATTCTATCTAAACACAACAAATAAGTGAATATTATGTTCAGTGTCCCTAATGACTATATATTTAAAATCAGGGCCGGCAAATTGAATAATAGTACTCCTCATAATATTAATTTTGCGTGAAGTGCAGAACCACATAATACAATTGTTTAAAATACAGTGTCAGACACCCCAAGAACAATAACATATTATATAGGGCCCTCAAGAATAAATGACATTCCATATAGTGCTCCCCGAGTACATACATTTAATGTAATAATAATATAATTTTATTGTCCCCAAAGGGGAGAAAGAGATGTCACACCAGTTTGAACCACACAACCAATTCATAAAATACGAATAAAACGACTAACATAAAATTCATCAGTAACAAAGACATCAATACATAAAACCCAAAATAATTTTCAACCATTAGTGGTCATTCCAATAATCAGTGCTCAATTTACATACGAAATTTGATATCTATCTCTAAAGTACCACTTAATATATGTCAAGTTTACATAATGGTCTCTATCTATAGATATATAATATACGCTAACGCATCTATTGCGATGTAATAATATGCGATCTTACAACATGACTCTACGATTAATCCTGAATAATATAATAGTGTCTTAGTTATAAATAATAATAAAATAGAATTAAATGAATAAGTGTCCCCCAGAAAAATGGAATTTCATGCCCCAGGATTAATGTCATAGAGTGCCCAGAAATACATGGGAATTTCATATATTGCCCCCACAATGATACAATAGGAAATATAGTGCCCGCAGTATCAATTATTTGTAGCTCTAGTGTACCCAGAGTATTTTACAACAGACTTGTTGAAGTCGCTAACATAAAATAATTAAGTGACTCACCTGCCTGACGTTCCCGCATCCTCCATCTCTTGACGCCAGTGAAATTAATTAATGATGCTTGGCACAATACTATGCCACTCATCAATCAGCATGCCCCAATGCCTCAAGGACCCTGAGTCACAGCTCAAAGGAGAGTGTCCCTGGCATTGGGCCCCTGACGGTATTACCAGCACCACACCTGATCGTGTCCTCCATGTAAA
Organism: Engystomops pustulosus; assembly: GCA_019512145.1. Classification (NCBI taxonomy): domain Eukaryota; kingdom Metazoa; phylum Chordata; class Amphibia; order Anura; family Leptodactylidae; genus Engystomops; species Engystomops pustulosus. The sequence goes on from CM033641.1 coordinate 202,829,817, forward strand.
CATATGGAGATCTCAACAGAAGTTGTTCAAAATCTTGGAGAACACAAATCTTTAATGCTGGTCGACTTGTTTCAAATCCTCTGCCTCTTATATTTTTTCCCAGTTAGTTCTAACTGATATTGCAAGGCATTCTTACCATTAAGGATTTTGTCCACCCGCCTAAAACTTTCACACAGTACTGTGAATTGCTGCACCTATTCATTGTACAGTGCACAGGTGGAAGGGGGTAAGGCTGCACGTGAGCTCTGATGAGAGCTTGAAGTCCATAACAGTAATATTAGAGCACATGGATATTATAGGTCGGCCAAAGCACTTGCTTTTGCTGCTACAGCTGAAAGTTCCATTAAGAGATATTACCAGCTGGAAACATTTTCAATAAATATTTCACAACTATTCAATATAACGGTTTACATTGTGTCAGAATTTGTTCCAGCATCAGTATTGATTCACCTTTCCACTCGTTTTGCCGGTTCGCACATTGGATGCACGGAACGAAAGCAATAAATTATAAATACTTTGCTATCCAGGGTTCGCAGCTTCATCCTACAAAAAACAAGATATAGGCTGCGTTTTCACAAAAACAGCATTATAATGGCTGACAAATGTTACAGATGATATACTGGTCGAGGATGGCATATTCTAGGTAGTATATTATTTACCAAGCAAAAAGCAATGAGACTTCTAGTTGATATTTTATTTGATTTAAGATGAAATAAAACTGCTTTTGTCGACTCCAGCTAAGCCGCATGTTACTTCTCATTAACCACAATTTCCTGTGATAATAATGCTGACCCTCTATCACCATTCATCTTACTAGCCCAGTACTGGTAAATACTAGCAAATAGATTGCCATAACTCTGAGCTATAAAGATGGATTCGGAGTCTGCTGAGCAATTTATTCCATGGTTACAGTTTCTACTGTTTGATGGTTTCCCTCTCGTTGTCTTACAGCTTTGTGTGTCTGCGGAAAAACCAAACGACTTTCATTATTTTAATACTTAATATTGAGAAACAATAAATGCATTTCATCCTTACTTTTAGGTGTCCTACAATCTTCTAATGATTTACTAAGTCATTGCTACTATCATGCTGAATGCCAAATGTTATCACCCGTCACTCGATCAGACTTACGAAACTTAATGACAGATTTACAAATCTGTGTAGGTACATGTGTGTCACATAGGGGTGATGATGGGCGATAAGTCTGGTCATCTTAACTCGTCTACTTTATATAACACTAATAGTTTGTCTATTTTGGGGATACCATTAAGCCTTGCTATCTAGAACTGAGCTACGCTCATTGCTCCACAAAGAAAAAAAAATCAAAATAGATAATAAAAGATAGATAATTGTAATTTCCAACATTATGCATAAGCTGCATTAAATACTACATGAACATAAACACCTAAACATTTTTTCCTCACCATATTAAGAAAACACATGCATGCTCAGCCAGGCTGCAAATACATGTATAGGAGGGGAGTTCAGCTATCAAAATTATACAATACTAGGTAATGGATAGCTGAACAGTGTTTACTGCTATGTTCTTCAATTTATCATCAACTGTATTGACTTGTAAGGTTAGTAGGTTTTATTTTAATATTTTATACATTACGTTATCTAGATAGTAAGAAGGGAAACTCATCCGATTAGACATAGTGGCCACAAAAAGATTTATCTCCAAGGCTGGGAGCACAATATACTGTACATAAACTATAGGGACTGTCTATTCACTTCAGTTAAAATGTGTTGGCTTTTATTTCCCCTGCTGTGGTGCTGAATGGAACAGTACTTTTTCTGTGTCTGAATTCACACATTTAAAGCCGATTCTTGGTGTATGTGGAAGTGGAAAACAATAAGCTTATCGTCAAAAGTTCCACCTTTATACCCTTTATGAGCATAAGACACTCTTATGTGTGAGGTAATATGGATAGGGATAGAGACAAAAGACCGGCAGGAGAGTGACAAGTGAGAGAGAGACAGACAGTAGGAGAGTGAGTGTGAGAGGCAGGCAGGGAGAGTGAGTGAGAGCCATGCAGGGAATAGTAGAGAGGCAGGCAGGGAGAGATAACACAAAATTTTTTTTGTTAACGGCTTCTATTAGTATCCCAGGCTGCTGCAAGGATCTCCAGCTAGTTTACATATACAATTCTGTTATCTATCTCCCTATAACTCTGGTATTACACACACTTTGAGCGGGACATATATGGGATATGTTGTAACTTGGGGTCCACAACCCGTCTGTGCTCATGGGCTGTGCCTGTATTTTTATTTGTATTCTGTTTGGTTTTGCTAAGTACTTAATATAGATTTACTTTTATTGAATTCTCTTTGACTAGTGCATACCCTAGTTTTTTTATTGTGGCTTTTTCTAATTTGGGATCTAACACTTAGCACTTGGTCTATTATTTATTTTTGCAACAAAGTTGTTTTGTGTATAGCATATTCAGGAACTGCTGATTACTTCTCAAACCCTTTCTTTCAGGGATGTCACTAGCCAAACAACAGTGACATTTAGGCATCAATGGGTACAATTACAATCTGACTAAAGCAAACACACACACGCATATATAAATAAGGAGAAAACTGCAGCACTCCATTATGAAAACAATGTTGTGTTTATTCCACCTCTATCAACGTTTTAACTTTGTACCACCTTGTCAAGCAATGTTTTTCATGATCATAGAGATATATTTATAGTCACAGTGTGATGACATCATTCATAAGTAAACATCAAGCTGAGCGAGGTGGCTCGGTGGGTAGCACTTCTGCCTTGCAGCGCTGGGGTCCTGGGTTTGAATCCCACCCAGGTCATATATATATATATGTATTAACATTATATTAACGGCACTCCAGGCGTAGAATTGTGGCAAAAGATTGCATTTTATTCAATGTTCAAAGCGATGCTTTGGCTCAGGGTGTGAGCCTTCCTCAAGGAACCTTGAGGAAGGCTCACACTTGAGATGTAATATCCCTTTGAACATGGAATAATGCACTCTTTTTGCACATTCTACATCTAGAGTGCTGTTAATAGCTATATATAATATTTTATATTATCGAAATTTGCTCACCGAAATTTGGTTTCCTGTAGTCCGTAGGCACACTGAATGGGTTAAGTCTCACATCCTCCTATTGGACAGAAGATACACAATTAAAATACCCTATAAATCCCTATAAATACCCCTGAGCCAATAACACACGTGTTTTCTTATGCGCAATAATTACTCTTTATTGGGGGGGGGGATCTACGTGCTGCCTACGGACTACAGGAAACCACAATTTTGGTGAGCAAATTTCAATATTCCTGGTCGTCCTACGGCAGCACTGAATGGGAGGCTTCGAGGCAGCCGAACAAATTACACTCTTGCCGAAGGCCAAGCCTACCCCGGAGCCCACATTGAGTCTATAGTACCTGATGAAGTTTGAAGGACCGATCATACTGCCGCCTTGCATATTTGATCAACAATATATGGTTTTTTCCGCCCAGGATCAGCCGTTGACCTAGTTGAATGCGCTTTCAGATTAAGAGGAGACGGAGCCTTCTAGATCATAACACATGGAAATTATGTCTTTAATCCATCTGGCTAGAGTAGACTTACTAGCTCGTTTTCCCTTATTAGGGCCCTGACTGTAGGAACAGGGCTTCAACTCCCTAAAGATTTCTCCCCTGGAGATAAGCGAGAACTGATCTCTTCCACATCCAGGGCTTGAAGCTTTCCTTGCTTCTTCTTCTGGGCATCTGTACCCAGGACAGAAGGAAAATCTCTTGATTTAAAGCTATTGAGAAGTGTATTTTTGGCAAGAAACCCGGCATTGTTCGAAGAATTATACAGTCTTCCATGACTCTCAGATACGTTTCCTTACAGAGAAGGCTTGGATTTCAGTAATCCTTCTTGCAGAACAAATGGCCACCAGGAAAACAGTCTTCCAGGAGAGAAGATGCAGAGGGATATCTGAGATTGGTTCGAATGGTTTCCTGACATAAATGCTTGAAACAATAAAGATCCCAAGACGGTAGAGGTGACATAACTGTGAGGCTTAACCTTCTTCAACCACTGAAGAATCCCTGACCAACAGGTTCTCAGAGAAGATTTCGCCTAAGGAAGAATTTGGCAGTAAAATGGACTTTCAGTGTGTAAACTTAAGGCCCTTCTTTAAGCCATCCTGCAGAATTGAAGGAGGGAAGGAACGTGAGTAGAAGAGCTCTTTTGTGATAAGCACCATTGCTTATAGATTCCCCAGACATGTTGTAGACTTTTAACGTCTCAGTTTCATAGAGGCCGACAATGTGTCAATACCTCATCGAAAACCCCGACATTCTTAGATTCCCCTTTCAGCTTCAGGCCACCAGATGGGAGGTGCTGGGTTGAGTGAAGGAACCTGTTCTTGGAGTGCAGTCCTCCAGGGAGGGAGAACCGAATTCCCCTATTGATAATAACAGTAGAAGAGGAACCAGGCCCTTCTCGGCCAAAATGGGATCACGGCTATGACTGTTGTTTTTCTCTCTCCTGATCTTCGTAATCCTCTGGAATGAGCGGGAACAGTGGGAATATGTAAAGAAATTGGTCGTCCATTCCGAATGAGAGTGCATCCACCACTCCTGGGTTCTCCTGTTTTGTACAGGGAGCAAACTGGGGAACTGAGAGTTGGATCTTGACGCCATCAGGTCCATCGGAGAATACTCATTTTCAGGACAATTGTTAGAACACTTGTTTGTTCAGAGACCACTCCGAAGGTCTGACTGGATTGGGCTTAGCCAATTCCGCCTCCACATTCAATACTCCCCTGATATGAAACCGCTGAGATGTTTGAAGCGTCCTGTTTGGCCCAGGTTCATCAGAAGGACACTCTCTGGCAAGAGACCGGCTTCTCGTGCCCCCTGTTTGTTGATATAGAAAACAACTGCCAGTTGTCTAATCGACCAAAACTTCTTGCCCGAGTAGAGACTGGAGAAGTGAAGAAGTACCAGACGTACAGCCCTCATTTCTTTAGGTTCGAAGGCAATTTGGACTCGGACCGTTTCCACCTCTTTTGAACCACGGGTCTTCCAATAGGGTGCCCCAGCCCCAATTGGATCGTCCGATGTAAGGCCCTGGCTGAAGAATTGGATGGATCGCTAAAAGTGGGTTTCAGGACCACCAGATTAAGTCCTTGAAGCTTGGATTGAGATCGTCATTGGTTTGTCCAAGGACTGCAACTCCTGACCATTGGGAGAGAATGGACGCTTGGAGACCCCTCATATGGGTTTTTGCCCAAGGGACCCGCTTCTATAGCCGAGGTTATTTGTTCCTAGGGACTGCCATGGCTTCCTGATTTTGTCCTGGGTGGCAGAATCAGATACTTGATCGCTTTCTTAAGAGCGTAATTCTGGCTGATGCAAAGAGAGCGTCATGTTGGAAGAGTTTATTATGAACCTCTAGAAATTTCTGAGAGTTTGCGGAACCAGAGATGACTTCTTTTTGTTGATCACAACCCATGAACCTCCAGAGTCTTTAGGACCACTGCAATCGTGGTACACTCAAGTGCTCCGTTTGATCTATCAGAAGCCAGTGCGCCTAGATAGGGTATCACCTGGATGCCTTGTAACCGAGGGCTGTTGATAACACCACTGCGACCTCGTAAATACTCTGGGCCTGAACCCAGACCGAGGGCAGACACGTGAACTGGTAATGCAGTACTGTTTGTCCTGTAGTATAGCGACCTGGAGAAACTTCCTGTGACTCTGAAGTACTGGAATATGCAGATACGCATCTTTCAGATCCACTGTCGTCATGAAGCAGTTCCTGGAGATTAGAGGAAGGGTTGTTCAGAATAAACTGGCTGAGGTAAGTAGATCTATCACAGTCCGCCAGATCCTCCTTGCTATGGGACAGGAATACTCTGGAATAAACGCCTGAACCTCTCTGGGATAGGGGACAGGCCCAAGGCACCCTTTTCTATGAATTCCTGAAGAAAGACGAAGGAACCATTTGATCGCCAGGTTGGTTGATGAAGAACCTGTCCTGGAGGAAAGCTGGTTAGCTCCAGAGAATACCCTCTTCTTACAAGAGAATTGACCCATGCGTCTGAATTTTTTGACCCATATGTGCCTTGCTCCACTTTTGACAGGCCTGTGTCATAATTCGGATTTCTTGAGGGCTCCGAAATTGCCATATGAGGTTTTTTTATTCTGGACAAACTGATTCCTGAAACCCTTTTGTCATCTCCTTCTAAACGTCTTCTGACTTGTGGAGATCTTTGTCTAGAATGAAGGACTTAAAAGCTTTCTTTCTTGGCTTGGGAAAAGAAGTGCCTTTGTCATCATTAATGACCTTCAGGATTTCTTCCAGCTGTGACCAAACAGACTTGACGACTGAAATGGTCTTACAAAAATGGGTTTTTAGCAGGGACATCTCCCGGCCAGAGCTTTAATCCAGACGCACGCCTTATAGAATTTATGGGGCCATGCTACTGATGTTAGCTTGATTGTATCAACATGAGAGTTCACAAAGAAACTCTGCGCTGATTTGAGAAGAGAGATATCCTCTAAAATATCCTTCCTCGATCGCCATCCCTGACATCATGGGTGTAAGCTGGCTAACCAGATTCTCAATGCCCTTGCCACTGGAACAGAAGCCAGGAAGCTTTTACATATTTTTCAGAATGGGTATAAGCCCGACTTTTGAACGAGTCCATCTTCCTATCAATAGATCTTTCAGGAGGGTACCTCCTCAGCTGGAAAATGGAGTAAGTGCGAACTTGGCAAGAGACATATTCACTTTAGGGAGAGACTCCCTTCAGCGATAAAGCAGTATCCAATCTGTACCGACTTAAATCTAACCCCAGGGTTGGGGTTTTTATCAGGTTTTTCCAGCAAGACTCCATTAGATTCTTCAAATCTGGATGGCTGGGCAAATATTTGGCTTTCTCTTAGGGAAATAATAAAGAGCTTCTCTTTTAGAGAGATCTTCAGCTCTTATCTGATTCCACTGCTTCTTTTACACTTTTATAAGCCTGAAACACCTTCTTTATTAAATAGATCGTCTGGAGAGGTCTGCCTCCTCCTCTGAGCGACCTCACCATCAACCTATACTCCTATGACTGAGGGCCCTGGGGAGTCTGATGTACACGGATATGATCTTTTCCTATTTGTACTTGGGAGTGGAGGTTCAGCTACTGCCTGAGCAATAGTAGTTTTAACCAGAAAAAAACCTGGTGGAATCTGCCTGTAAGCCCATCTCCTCCTGGTGTGGAGTGAACTCCTTCACACACGTCGGTTCCCGATCCTCTGGCAAGGCTGGTGACAGATAGTAAACATATATGCCTGCCTTACTGGCACTTTTTTCGGTTCTAGTGCTACTTCCCCTATATTATGTTTTATGTTTGATTTGATAAACTGAGACAGCAATAAAGACACAAAACCTATCAATTATTTTAGGGTTGAATGCCCAACCCATTATCACATTACATGTTTAATTGATGTTTTCCACACTAAACATGAAGCAATCTGCTATCCTGGCAACAAGAAAATTAAATCTCATTAATCTACCTAGGGCTTCTCTGAGATAAGTATCTACATTTGCCATTTCCATCCACTTACCAAATAAACTGAATCAATCATCAGACTCCAGAAATGTGTTGTCATATTCTTTTGTACTAATTAAATCATTGGGAATATAGACAAAGGAAAAGTCAGCTCACTGGACACCGGGGTGCAAGAACGGCTGCAAAGCACGGATCAGACCTTTGCCCAAAGGAACACTTAGACAATTTTAAAAAACACAATCCAGCTTGGATTTGCAAATTCCATAAAATCTTCATGATTTATTTATACAGCATAAAGGAGTAAATCCCACATTGGAAACAATAGGAAGACAAAAAAGGTCTGCAGGCAAAGCCTACGCATTTCAATAAAACATCTTAATCAAATTTAAAATCATTAAACCATGTAACTTTTTACTAATTATAGACTGTTTTATCTCATTTTCAAGTGAAGTGCTGTATATCTGTGTGTGTATGTGCTGTGTGTGGGTACATGGAGTATATATACAGTATGCATGTTTGTGTCTGCTATATATCTGTGGATATCATCGGGTAGGGTGTGTGTATAGTGCTGTATTTGTGCATATGCTTTATATAGGCTGTATATGCGTGTTTATATGGCGCTATATGCGTGTATGTGCTTTATATGTGCTTTATGATGTTATACTTATGCATGTGTGTATATGCTGTATATATTTATGGTGTGTATATACTGGTATGTCTATATTTGTACTATGTGTGTGTGTATAATGAGTAGTTGATGCACATATTACTGTAAACTATACTCAACAATGTAAAAATCCCTGATTCCATATATATAATACATTTAGTCTATGGGGGATTGTGTCACCATGTTGTCTGTGTTCTTACTTACTGTTTTCAACTTTTTTGACTCAGATGAGACTTTTTTATGGCATCTGAGGCAAAACTGGCTAAACAGAGGAAGAATAGTCTTAACAGTGACAACAAGTCTCAAAACATAGTAGAAAAAACAGACAAGAAGGTAATAAATCCCCCTATATTCTTTCAGGAGACCCCTATACATCCTAGGGACCTATGAAGTTGTAAGTCAGTATAGACAGAAATGATTTGTAAAACAGAGGAAAATACAGCTACTTATGCCATGTGACTGAGGCCTTAGGCACAAGATTTGTGTAATTTTATTTTACCTAATATTAGTTATATTCAAAATATAGAATACTTTTCATATGGAATCTGGTAGTTGACAAAAGTAGGGCTGATTGGCATACAAAGAATACTACAGGTTTCATGAACAATTAAAAATGGTACTACTTTTAGTACAATTGTATGGTAATTGCTGCAATTCAATGAACATATTAAAATGTTCTGCTCGTTTGAGATTTAACAGCAAATGTAAATTGCGTAAAGTTACTGACTGCCAGGAAAGCTTTCAAGACCAAGGAGACAGTCTGACAGCATAGCAGAGCAAGAAGTCTGTAGACGTCAGACAACCTTGGGTGAACTGAAACAGAATAAGTGCAGCGGCATTCTACATATAGAAAATGGTAAGATGTGACAGCAAGGAATAAAAAGCAAAATAAATGAAGGGATATATATTCAAAAATAGTGCATTTATTCCATGTTCAAAGAAAGTTTCGGCTAAGGTGTGAGCATTCCCAAGGAAACCTGTAATGTCCCTTTGACAGCGCTGGGGTCCTGGGTTCGAATCCCACCCAGGTCAACATCTGCAAAGATATATATATATATATATTATAATATATATATATATAATAACCGATATATACTCGAGATAAGCTGACCCGAGTATAAGCCGAGACCCATAATTTTACCCCAAAAAACTGGGAAAAACCTGACTCAAGTATAAGCCGAGGGTGGGAAATGCAGTATAGCCAGCAAGCCCCCAGTAGATATAGTCAGCAGCTCCCAGTAGTATAGCCTGACAGCCCCTAGTAGTATACAGCCACCAGCCCCTAGTAGTTACAACACACCAGCCCCCAGAATAGTATACAGCAGCCTGCCCCCATGTAGTATACAGCCTGCCAGCCCCCATGTAATATACAGCACCCCTAGTAGTATACTGCCTTCCCCATGTAATATACATCATCCCTATAGTATAAAGCCTGCCCATGTATATACGCAGCCCTAGTAGTATACTGCCTTCCCCCATGTAGCTACAGAGCCCCTAGTAGTATACAGCTACCTCATGTAGTATACAGCAGCCCTTGTTTATTACGCCTGCCCCCATGTAGTATACAGCAGCCCTAGTAGTATACAGCCTGCCCCCATGTAGTATACAGCAGCCCCTAGTATTTACAGCGTGCCCCCTGTAGTATACAGCAGCCCCTAGTAGTATATGCCTGCCCATGAGTATACAGCAGCCCCACTAATAGAAAGCCTGCCTCATGTAGTATACAGCAGTCCTTAGTTGTATACAGCCTGCCCCCATGTAATATACAGCAGCCCCTAGAGATACTGCCTTCCCCCATGGTATACAGCAGCCCCAGTAGTATACAGCCTACCCCATGTAGTATACAGCAGCCCTAGTAATACAGCTGCCCCCATGTAGAATACAGCCGCCCAGTAGTATACTGCCTTCCCCCATGTAGTATACAGCAGCACCTAGCTGTAACAGCCGCCCCACATGTAGTATACAGCACCCCTAGTAGTTTTTTTTTAAATAGACTCGTTTATAAGCGGAAGGGACGTTTTTCAGCACATTTTTTGTGCTGAAAAACTCGGCTTATAAGAGTATATATATACACTCACCGGCCACTTATTAGGTACACCATGCTAGTAACGAGTTGGACCCCTTTTGCCTTCAGAACTGCCTCAATTCTTCGTGGCATAGATTCAACAAGGTGCTGGAAGCATTCCTCAGAGATTTTGGTCCATTATGACATGATCGCATCACACAGTTGCCGCAGATTTGTCGGCTGCCATCCATGATGCGGAAATCTCCTGTCCCACCACATCCAAAGATGCTCTATTGGATGAGATCTGGTGATGTGGAGGCATTTGAGTACAGTGAACTCATTGTCATGTTCAAGAAACCAGTCTGAGAGATTCCAGCTTATGACATGGCGCATTATCCTACTGAAAGTAGCCATCAGATGTTGGGACATGTGGTATAAGGGATGGACATGGTCAGCACAATACTCAGGTAGGCTGTGGTGTTGCCAATGATGCTCAATGGTACCAAGGGCCCCAAGAGTGCCAAGAAAATATTCCCCACACCATGACACCACCACCACTAGCCTGAACCGTTGATAAAGGCAGGTGGATCCATGCTTTCACGTGTTGAAGCCAATTCTGACCCTACCCTCCGAATGTGCAGTAGAAATCAGAGACTCATCAGACCAGGCAACAATTTTTCCAATCTTCTACTGTCCAATTTCGATGGCTGTGCAAATTGTAGCCTCAGTTCCTGTTCTTAGCTGAAAGAGAGTGGCACCAGTGTGGTCTTCTGCTGCTGTAGCCCATTGCCTCAAAGTTCGACGTTATGTGCGTTCTGAGATGCTTTCTGCCTACCTTGGTTGAACAGGTGGCAATTTGAGTCACTGTTGCCTTTCTATCAGCTCGAACCAGTCTGCCCTCTCCTCTGACCAAGGCATCAAAAAGGCATTCCGTACACAGAACTGCCGCTCACTGGATGTTTTTTCTTTTCGGACCATTCTCTGTAAACCCTAGAGATGGTTGGGTGAAATTCCCAGTAGATCAGCAGTTCTGAAATCTCAGACCAGCCCTTCTGGCACCAACAACCATGGCCAGTTCAAAGGCACTCAAATCCTTTCTTCCCCATACTGATGCTCGGTTTGAACTGCAGGAGATTGTCTTGACCATGTTACATGGCCTAAAGTTGCCGCATGTGATTGGCTGATTAGAAATTAAGTGTTAACAAGCAGTTGGACAGGTTGTACCTAATAAGTGGCCGGTGAGTGTATGTATATATATATATATATATAATATATATTTCCGGTCGTCCTACGGCAGCACTGAATGGGTTAAGTCTCACATCCTCCTATGGACAGAAGATAACAATTAATAGCAAAGAGATTGGCAGGCTGACTCCTAAAAATACCCCTGAACCAATGAACATACGTGTTTTTCTTCTGTGGAAGTGGATAACAAGAAGTTTTGGTTGAGCGTTGGCCACCTGTCCCACGTTTGGGAGCTCATCCCTTGGAGACCGCTGCCGATGGCAGCTTGCTGCATACACCGAGTGTGTTAACAGCGTCACTGCCACAGCACAGGATGTCTTGCGCGTCTGCTGATATCAGCTGTATCCTCAGGCAAGTATCCCTGTGTTTCCCGCTGTATTTGTTTCCCCCGCTTTACCACGCCTGCCAGGGTGGAGTTGGGCTGGCGGGTGTATGGCGGTGTTGCGTTGCCCTAAGAGTCGCGCGGGGCGGTCTGGCATGCGCGGGGTAGGGGGCGCGGCTGATTTCTGTTGCTTCCCTTTCTGGAGCATGCGCGGTCTGTCGCTAGGGGGGCGCGGCCATTGCGCATGCGCGAGTAGGAGGTCAAGACTTCCCATTTAAACAGATATGGCGCGGTACGTGGGTAGCGCTCGCCAGCAGCACAGCCTACCACGGGAATCGTAAGTGCTCACACTCTGGTGCCCTTCGGGTTCTGTTGTATGGCAGTTGATAGTGTGTCCTAATGTTGTGTGTCTTCCAGATTGCCTCAGGAAGAAAAAAGTGCCAGTAATGGCAGGCATATATGTTGTACTATCTGTCACCAGCCTTGCCAGAGGATCGGGAACCGACGTGTGTGAAGAGTTCACTCCACACCAGGAGGAGATGAGCTTACAGGCAGATTCCACCAGGTTTTTTTCTGGTTAAAACTACTATTGCTCAGGCAGTAGCTGAACCTCTCACTCCCAAGTACAAATAGGAAAAGATCATATCCGTAACATCAGACTCCCCCAGGGCCCTCGTCATAGGAGTATAGGTTGATGGTGAGGTCGCTCAGAGGAGGAGGCAGACCTCTCCAGACGATCTATTTAATAAAGAAGGTGTTTCCAGGCTTATTAAAAGTAGTAAAAGAAGCAGTGGAATCAGATAAGACGCTGAAGATCTCTCTAAAAGAGAAGCTCTTTATTATTTCCCTAAGAAGAAAGCCAAATATTTGCCCAGCCATCCAGATTGAAGAATCTAATGGAGTCTTGCTTGGAAAAACCTGATAAAAACCCCAACCCTGGGGTTAGATTTAAGTCGGTTACAGATTGGATCGCTTTATCGCTGAAGGGAGTCTCTCCCTAAAGTGAATATGTCTCTTGCCAAGTTCGCACCTTAACTCCATTTTCCAGCTGAGGAGGCTACCCTCCTGAAAGATCTATTGATAGGAAGATGGACTCGTTCAAAAGTCGGGCTTATACCCATTCTGCAAATAATATGTAAAGCTTCCTGGCTTCTGTTCCAGTGGCAAGGGCATTGAGAATTGGTTAGCCGCTTCACCCATGATGTCAGGGATGGCGTATCGAGGAAGGATATTTTAGAGGATATCTCTCTTCTCAAATCAGCGCAGAGTTTCTTTGTGACTCTCATGTTGATACAATCAAGCTAACATCAGTAGCATGGCCCCATAAATTCTATAAGGCGTGCGCTCTGGATTAAAGCTCTGGCCGGGAGATGTCCCTGCTAAAACCCATTTTTGTAAGACCATTTCAGTCGTCAAGTCTGTTTGGTCACAGCTGGAAGAAATCCTGAAGGTCATTAATGATGACAAAGGCACTTCTTTTCCCAAGCCAAGAAAAGAACAGCTTTTAAGTCCTTCATTCTAGACAAGATTCCACAAGTCAGAAGACCGTTTAGAAGAGATGACAAAAGGGGTTTCAGGAATCAGTTTGTCCAGAATAAAAAAACTTCTTCGCGAAAGATTTCGGAGCCCTCAAGAAATCCGAATTATGACCAGGCCTGTCAAAAGTTGGAGCAAGGCACATATGGGTCAAAAAATTCAGACGCATGGGTCAATTCTCTTGTAAGAAGAGGTTGTATTCTCTGGAGCTAACCAGCTTTCCTCCAGACAGGTCTTCATCAACCAACCTGGCGATCAAATGGTTCCTTCGTCTTTCTTCAGGAATTCATAGAAAAGGGTGCCTTGGAGCTGTCCCCTATCCCAGAGAGGTTCAGGCGTTTATTCCAGAGTATTCCTGTCCCATAGCAAGGGGATCTGGGGGACTGGTGATAGATCTACTTACCTCAGCCAGTTTATTCTGAACAACCCTTCCTCTAATTCCAGGAACTGCTTCATGACGACAGGGATCTGAAAGATGCGTATCTGCTATTCCAGTACTTCAGAGTCACAGGAGTTTCTCCAGGTCGCTATATACAGGACAAAACAGTACTGCATTACCGTTCACGTGTCTGCCCTTCGGTCTGGGTCAGGCCCAGAGTATTTACGAAGGTCGCAGTGGTGTTATCAACAGCCCTCCGGTTACAAGGCATCCAGGTGATACCTATCTAGGCGACTGGCTTCTGATAGTCAAACGGAGCACTTGAGTGTACCACGATACTAGCAGGGTCCTAAAGACTCTGGAGGTTCATGGGTTGTGATCAACAAAAAGAAGTCATCTCTGGTTCCTGCAAACTCTCAGAAATTTCTAGAGGTTCATAATAAACTCTTCCAACATGACGCTCTCTTGTCATCAGCCAGAATTACGCTCTTAAGAAAGCATCAAGTATCTGATTCTGCACCCAGGACAAAATCAGGAAGCCACTGGCAGTCCTAGGAACAAATAACCTCGGCTATAGAAGCGGGTCCCTTGGGCAAAAACCCATATGAGGGGTCTCCAAGCGTCCATTCTCTCCCAATGGTCAAGGAGTGCAGTCCTTGACAAACCAATGACGATCTCAATCCAAGCTTCAAGGACTTAATCTGGGGTCCTGAAACCCACTTTTAGGCGATCCATCAATTCTTCAGCCAGTGGTCCTTACATCGCACGATCCAATTGGGGCTGGGGCACCCTATTGGAAGACCACGTGGCTTCAAAAGAGGTGGAAACGGTCCGAGTCCAAACTTGCCTTCGAACCTAAAGAAATGAGGGCTGTACGTCTGGTACTTCTTCACTTCTCCAGTCTACTACCGGGCAAGAAGTTTTGGTCGATTAGACAACTGGCAGTTGTTTTCTATATCAACAAACAGGGGGGCACGAGAAGCCGGTCTCTTGCCAGAGAGTGTCCCTTCTGATGACCTGGGCCAAACAGGACGCTTCAAACATTAGCGGTTTCATATCAGGGGAGTATTGAATGTGGAGGCGGAATTGGCAAGCAACCAATCCAGTCAGACCTTCGGAGTGGTCTCTGAACAAACAAGTGTTCTAACAATTGTCCTGAAAATGGTATTCTCTCGATGGACCTGATGGCGTCAAGATCCAACTCTCAGATCCCCAGTTTGGCTCCCTGTACAAACGGAGAACCCAGGAGTGGTGGCTGCATGCACTCTCATTCGACTGGACAGACCAATTTCTTTACATATTCCCACTGTTCCCGCTCATTCCGAGAGTATTACAGAAGATCAGGAGAGAGAAAACAACAGTCATAGCCGTGATCCCATGTTGGCCGAGAAGGGCCTGGTTCCCTCTTCTCCTGTTATTATCAAGAGGGGAATTCTGGTTTCTCCCTCCCTGGAAGGACTTGCTACTCCAGAACAGGTTCCTTCACTCCAACCCAGCACCTCTCCATCTGGTGGCCTGAAGCTGAAAGGGGGAATCTAAGAATGTCGGGGTTTTCCGATGAGGTTATTGACACATTGTCGGCCTCTATGAAACTGAAGACGTTAAAAGTCTACCAACATGTCTGGGGAATCTATAAGCAATGGTGCTTATCAAAAAGAGCTTCTTCTACTCACGTTCCTTCCCTCCTTCAATTCCTGCAGGATGGCTTAAAGAAGGGCCTTAAGTTTAACACACTGAAAGTCCATTTTACTGCCATTAATTCTTCCTTAGGCGAAATCTTCTCTGAGAACCTGTTGGTCAGGAGATTCTTCAGTGGTCTGAAGAAGTTAAAGCCTACAGTTATGTCACCTCTACCGTCTTGGGATCTTTCTATTGTTTTCAAGCATTTATGTCAGGAACCATTCGAACCAATCTCAGATATCCCTCTGCATCTTCTCTCCTGGAAGACTGTTTTCCTGGTGGCCATTTGTTCTGCAAGAAGGATTACTGAAATCCAAGCCTTCTCCTGTAAGGAACCGTATCTGAGAGTCATGGAAGACTGTATAATTCTTCGAACAATGCCGGGTTTCTTGCCAAAAATACCTTCTCAATCAGCTTTAAATCAAGAGATTTTCCTTCCTGTCCTGGGTACAGATGCCCCAGAAGAAGAGCAAGGAAAGCTTCAAGCCCTGGATGTGAAGAGATCAGTTCTCGCTTATCTCCAGAGGGCAGAAATCTTTAGGGAGTCTGAAGCCCTGTTCCTACAGTTCAGAGGCCCTAATAAGGGAAAACGAGCTAGTAAGTCTACTCTAGCCAGATGGATTAAAGACATAATTTCCATGTGTTATGATCTAGAAGGCCTTCCGTCTCCTCTTAATCTGAAAGCGCATTCAACTAGGTCAACGGCTGCATCCTGGGCGGAAATAGCCCATATATTGTTGGATAAAATATGCAAGGCGGCAGTATAGTCGGGTCCTTCAACCTTCATCAGGCAGTATAGGCTCAATTTGGGCTCCGGTGTAGGCTTGGCCTTCGGCAAGAGTGTAATTTGTTCGGCTGCCTCGAAGCCTCCCATTCAGTGCTGCCGTAGGACGACCAGGAATATTGAAATGTGCTCACCAAAATTGTGGTTTCCTGTAGTCCGTAGGCAGCACGTAGATCCCCCCCCCCCAATAAAGAGTACTTATTGCTGCATAAGAAAACACGTGTGTTCATTGGCTCAGGGGTATTTTATAGGGATTTATAGGGTATTTTAATTGTTATCTTCTGTCCAATAGGAGGATGTGAGACTTAACCCATTCAGTGCTGCCTACGGACTACAGGAAACCAAAATTTCGGTGAGCAAATTTCGATAATATAAATATATATATATAGCTATTAACAGCACTCTAGATGTAGAATTGTGCAAAAAGAGTGCATTAATTCCATGTTCAAAGGGATATTACATCTCAAAGTGTGAGCCTTCCTCAAGGTTCCTTGAGGAAGGCTCACACCCTGAGCCAAAGCATCGCTTTGAACATTGAATAAATGCACTCTTTTTGCACAATTCTACGCCTGGAGTGCCGTTAATATATATGTTAATACATATATATATATATGACCTGGGTGGGATTCAAACCCAGGACCCCAGCGCTGCAAGGCAGAAGTGCTACCCACTCGAGCCACCATCGATCAGCTTGATGTTATTTACTTTATGAATGATGTCATCACACTGTGACTATAAATATCTCTATGTATCATGAAAAACATTGCTTGACAAAGGCTGGTACAAAGTTAAAACGTTGATAGAGGTGGAATAAACACAACATTTGTTTTCACTAATTGGAGTGCTGCCGTTATTCTCCTTTATTTATATATGCGTGTGTGTGTTTGTGTTTGCTTTAGTCCAGATTGTAATTGATACCCAGTGATGCCTAAATGTCACTGTTGTTTGGCTAGTGACATCCCTGAAGAAAGGGTTTGAGAAGTAATCAGCAGTATTCCTGAATTATGCTATACACAAAACAACTTTGTTGCAAAAATAAATAATAGTACCAAGTGCTAATGTGTTAGCATCCCAAATATAGAAAAAGCCACAATAAAAACTAGAGGGTATGCACTAGTCAAAGAATTTCAATAAAAGATACATCTATATTAAAGTACTTAGCAAAACCAAACAGAATACAAATAAAAATACAGGGCACAGCCCATGAAGCACAGACGGGTTGTGGACCCCAAGTATACAACATATCCACATATATGTCCCGCTCAAATGTGTGTGTAATAAACCAGAGTTATAGGGAGATAGATAACAGAATTGTATATGTAACTAGCTGGAGATCCTTGCATAGCCTGGGATACTAAATAGAAGCCGTTAACAAAAAAATATTTTGTGTCTATCTCTCCCTGCCTGCCTCTCACTCACTTTCCCTGCATGGCTCTCACTCACTCTCCCTGCCTGCCTCTCACTCACTCTCCCTACCTGTCTGTCTCTCTCTCACTTGCTCACTCTCCCTGCCTGTCTCTTTGTCTCTATCCCTATCCATATTACCTCACACATAAGCTGTCTTATGCTCATAAAGGTGTTATAAAGGTGGAACTTTTGACGATAAGCTTATTGTTTTTTCCATCTCCACATATCACCAAGAATCGGCTTTAATATGTGGTAGAATTCAGACACAGAAAAAGTACTGTTCCCTTCAGCACCACAGCAGGGGAAATAAAGCCCAACACCATTTTAACTGAAGTGAATAGACAGTCCATATAGTTTATGTACAGTATATTGTGCTCCCAGCCTTGGAGATAAATCTTTTTTGGCCACTATGTCTAATCGGATGAGTTTCCCTTCTTACTATCTAGATAACGTAATGTATAAAATATTAAAATAAACACTACTAACCATTACCAAGTCAATACAGTTGATGATAATATTGAAGAACATAGCAGTAAACACTGTTCAGGCTATCCATTACCATAGTATTGTATAATTTTGATAGCTGAACTCCCCTCCTATACATGTATTTGCAGCCTGGCTGAGCATGCATGTGTTTTCTTAATATTTTCTTGGTGGAGCAATGAGCGTCGATCAGTTCTAGATAGCAAGGCTTAATGGTATCCCCCAAAATAGACAACTATTAGGTGCTATAAAGTAGACGAAGTTAAGATGCACCAGACTTATCGCCCATCATCACCCCCTATGTGACACATTTGTACCTTACACAGATTTGTAAATCTGTCATTAAGTTTCGTAAGTCTGATCGAGTGACGGTGATAACATTTGGCATTCAGCATGATAGTAGCAATGACTTAGTAAATCATTTAGAAGAATTGTAGGACACCTAAACGTAATGGATGAAATGCATTTATTGATTTCTCCATATTAAGTATTAAAATAATGAAAGTCGTTTTGGTTTTTCCTGCAGACACACAAGCTGTAAGACAACCGAGAGGGAAACCATCAAACAGTAGAACTGTAACCATGGAATAAATTGCTCAGCAGACTCCGAATTCCATCTTTATAGCTCAGAGTAATTGGCAATCTATTTGCTAGTATTTACCAGTACTGGGCTAGTAAGATGAATGGTGATAGAGGGTCAAGCATTATATTATCACAGGAAATTGTGGTTAATGAGAAGTAACATGCGGCTTAGCTGGAGTCGACAAAGCAGTTTTATTTCATCTTAAAATCAAATAAAATATCAACTAGAAGTCTCATTGCTTTTTGCTTGGTAATTAATATACATACACTTAGAATATGCCATTCCTCGCACCAGTATCTCATCTGTAACATTTGTCAGCCATTATAATGCTGTTTTCTGTGAAAATGCAGCTTATTATCTTGTGATTTTTGTAAGGATGAAAGCTGCAGAACCCTGGATAGCAACGTATTCTATAATTTATTGCTTCTTCGTTCCGTGCAATCCATATTAGTGCAGAACAGGCAAAGGCATAGTTGGAAAGGTGAATCAATACTGATGCTGGAACAAATTCTGACACAATGTAAAACCGTTTAATAATTTGAATGATGTTTGTGAAATATTTATTGAAATGTTTCCCAGCTTTGTTATATATATCTTTAATGGAACTTTCAGCCTGTTATGCAGCAGAAAGCAAAGTTGCTTTAGGCCTGACCTATAATACATACATGTGCTCTAAATTATTACTGTTATGGACTTCAAGCTCTCCATAGGAGCTCACGTTGCAGCCCTTACCCCCTTCCACCTGTGCACTGTACAATGAATAGGTGTGCAGCAATTCACAGTACTGTGTGAAAGTTTTAGGCAGGTGTGGAAAAAATCCTTAATGGTAAGAATGCCTTGCAATATACAGTAGAACTAACTGGGAAAAAATAAAGAGGCAGGAGGATTTGAGCAAGTCGACCAGCATTAAAGATTTGTGTTCTCCAAGATTTTAGGAACAACCTTCCTGTTGAGATTCTCCAATAATGTTTACAAGTGGAGGACCACTATCAGGTAGTGCTGATGGTAATACCGTCAGGGGCATGCTGATTGATGTAGGTGGCATATGTCATTGTGCCACAGCATCATTAATTTATTTCACTGGAGTCAGAGATGGAGGATGCGGGAACGTAGGCAGGTGAGTCACTTATTATTTTAATGTTAGCGACTTCAAAAAGTCTGTTGTAAAATACTCTGGGTACACTAGAGCTACAATAATTGATACTGCGGGGCACTATACTATTCCTAATTGTATTCATTGTGGGGGCAATATATGAAATTCCATGTATTCTGGGGCACTCTATGACATTAATCCTGGGGGCACTAAATTCCATTTTTTCTGGGGGACACTATATTCAATTTAATTCAATTTACCTAATTTTATTTATTTTATTTATTTACCTATATGAAATTTTATTTATTCTGGAGTAATCTATGAAATTTATTCTATGGGTGCTAAATTAAATTAATTCTTGGGGACACTATATTAAATTGAATTAAATCTGAAGGCACTTTGTGTATGTGAAATGGCATTTATTCATGGCGACACCATATGAAATTTATTTTGTGTTTTATATTATTGATGTCTTTTATTATGATGAATTTTATGTTATGTCTTTTATTGTATTTTATGAATTGGTTGTGTTGGTCAAACTGGTTGTGACATCTTCTTTTCTCCCCTTTGGGGACAATAAATTATTATTATTATTACATTAAATGTATTTACTCGGGGAGCACTATATGGAATGTCATTTATTCTTGAGGGCCCTATATAATATGTTATCTGTTCTTGGGGTTCTGCACTGTATTTTAAACAATGTATTATGTGGTTTCTGCACTTCACGCAAAATTTAATAAATTATGATGACCTGCAGTATAAGTACTATTATTCAATTTGCCGGCCTGATTTTAAATATATAGTCTATTAGGGACACTGAACATAATATTCACTTATTTGTTGTGTTTTAGATAGAATAAATATAGTAGTCTATAGACGTGCCGCATGTAAAATAATTTAGAGGGTTCACTTGATGTAATGAATTAAAAGTATTAAGGAGTTTGCTAAACATTGGTTGCAAGTCTTCCAGGGATGAATCGAATGTTGAGTCATACAAAATGGACAGAAACGAAAGTATATGTGAAAAAAAATGTTTGAGAAACAATGGGCTAAGACGATTGGCGATGGAAGAGCTTTGGTGATGCTGATTTCTGCAGGGATAAAGGAGAGAAAGCAAAGAATCAATATAGGTAAATGGCAGGTGGGGTAAAGATGCAGTGCTTTGCTATGTTGTTTGCAACAGTAGCATGAAAAGTCACCAAAAAAAAACAAAAGTCACGTAAACTTGCACCTAGACAGAAATTTGCACCAAATAGAAAATCATGAATTCAATTGTATTTCAAGCTGGGTCTATGTCAAAGGGACTTTGCACTGTCCTATGTTCACTTGGAGCAATGCAAAGTCACAAAACAGCATTTGTACCACAACTGGGCCAAAACAACACCAAACATAGACAACAATCCCATTTACAAATTACCCCAATGTGTATTATGTGGACGATTGTGAAACATAAAGTTGTCTGATTTGAAAAAAAAAGGTGCTTCATGGAATGCACAGTGAAAGCTGTGAAAACAAATCCCATAAGAAAAAGCCAAGTGGCTTATCCTGCATGAGAACAAAGGATTGTGCATGTTGACCTCCAATACTCCTAATACCTCGATTCCTAGCAAGTGCTATGGGAAAGTTAAGATGTCCCTATGTTTATATAACAGTCTGCTAGCCTTGCTGAAATTGCTCAATTGGATCTATTATGTACACTTTTCTGGCATTTATTTAGTATATATTGATTTCTTTCCGTTGGTTTTTGGGATGACAATTTTTTGCACACCTCTGTTGTGGTTTAGCACATTTTTTATCCCAGCTGTAATTGCCAGCTTTGATCTATGTTTGTTTTAAATGTTCAACCACCATTAATTAGTTGAATGCAGTCTACCATTTTTGAGTTGAGTTGTGTTAAGTGATATATTTCTACAGAGATATTAGACTTTGTGGCTGCTGGTTATAAGAAGACAACACAAGAAATAGTATTCCTAAATCTAAGCTGTTAATTACAATAGTTGGCCATTTTTTTTCCCACTTGTGGTAAAGGAACCTGCTAAGAGGAGGCGTAAAGTTGGACTATGTAGTTTTGAACTATTCCAGATTTATCATTCAGCATGAGACAACATGATACATCTGATGCATATTGAGGTTGTTCATCTAACTTTTTAGTTATTGAGTCCTCATGGTTCCATACTTTCCAATATAGTACTTCTGTCAGGCTTCCTATTCAAGCAGTATTTCCTCGAAGTAGAGTTACTCATTAATATGACAAATGGTGAAAGATGCCACAATGGCCTATTAAGCCACTGTGGTCAGTTTCCCACTGCATCATACTCAGTCTGGTTAAACTCAAATTGGTCCAGGTAGTTTTCCACCACTGATAGACCTGTCCTCAATTACACTTGGAGCTGCCATGACATTCTACTACTGATATGAATCCCTTTGTACCTAGTACTTTCATTCACTTTTTCACATTTAAATAACAACACAAGTGAGCAGAGTATGGAGCAAACACCATGCTATGGAAAAGGCCAATACATTGAATCTGAGGTATATAAATACCCACTACTATAGTCCCTACTAGAGCTCCTTACATCTCATAAGTTGTATGGAGCCATAGAACAGTTGCAGACACAAGACCTAATATACAGTTGCCTAAATAATATGTGAAAACAAAAAATGGAGAAGATTTAACAGAAGTGTCTGAGGTAAAGCTGTTCTAGTTCCCCATTGAAACCAATCAGAGATCAGCTTTACTTTTATAATTTTATTTAATTTTAAACGGCTATGGGAAAATGAAAGCTAAGCTCTGATTGGTTGCCATGGGTAACTAGAACAGTTCTGCTCTCAGACACCTCTGATAAATCTCCCCCATTGTTTGTAAACTTTTTGATTTTGTATAGTTTAGCTTTTATTTCTAATTATTTTATAACTTTTCTCAGTTCTCAGTTGTATATATAGCGATGAGCACTGTTCCATTTTCATGGAGGTGAGACATTATATCATATGTTTATTATGCAGTATGATCACTTATCATCTTGATACTCTGAACTTTACATTTTACTTTGAAATAAAGGAAGAGAAAGAGCTGAACATTTCATTTTTATGTTAGGAGGAGGATATAACGAGCAATGATTCACATTTAGCACCAGGGTTTTAATTTTAATTTACTGCAGGATGCATTCCATTAGCTGTAATCACTGGCATTGTTAATGGCTCTACCTGTAATAAGACAAGTTCACGTTGTCATCCCTACAGGCAAAAGCGCAATAAAGTTAATGCACGGCTAATGTGTCTCCTACCCTGTCTTTCCCAGTGAGTGTTCTTATGGCTTATTCCATGAAACAATACTTAATGAGGGCACTTATAACTGCTAGAGCTATCTCATATCATGTGTGGGAAAGACTATATTGACAAGCTTTATTGCAAACAAGTTTACATATTTTCAACACGTTTATTTTTATAGACCTTGCAAATTACAATAGAGGGATAATTTGTGAAACTGACGCCTCATCTTTCAACTTTGCAAAGCACCTGGAGCCTGTTAGGGATTAGCCCATGCACATACAAAGATACTAGTATGGATACAAGGGGCTCTATTAACTATTTTCTCCCGTTTTGCATTTTTGTTTACTTTTTGTTTACCTTCCCAAAGCTGAAGCTTTTCTATTTTCCATTTCCAGAAGCTTTTTTTTTGTGGGACAAATAGTTTTTTCCTAATGGCACTATTTAATATTCTGCACAATAAATAGGTAGCTGGAGGAACACAAAGAGAACCCAGAGGAGCCAGGGGACCCGAAGATGGAACCAGAGCACCCAAAGCAAGAAGAGGCCCTGCAGGGGGTGTTAGAAAGGTGAGTACAGTGCTTTGTTTTTTTTATAGGCTTGGCATACTTTGGGCAGGGGATGGCCTGGCTATATACTGGGGGGGGGGGGGGGCTGGCTGTATACTGGGGGCAGGGGCTGGCTATATAATGTGGTATATGGGCTGGCAGGCTATATACTAGGGGAGCAGGGGCTGGCAGGCTTCATACTAGGGGAGCAGGGGGCTGGCTATATACTGGAAGACAGGGGCTGGCTGTATACTGGGGCGCATGGGCTGGCTATATAGTGGGGAGGCAGGGGGCTTGCCAGCTATATACTGGGGGGAAGGGGACTGGCTAGCTATATGCTGGAGGAGAAGGGGACTGGTCAGCTTAATACTGGGTGGAGGCTGTGACTAATGTATTTCCCACCCAAGGCTTATACTCGAGTCAATAGGTTTTCCCTGTTTTGTGTTAAAATTAGGTACCTCAGCTTATACTGTGGTCAGCTCATACTAAAGTATATACGGTAATTGTTCTTTGCTGCTCTAATGTGTTGGATTCGCCTCTTTTTGTAAATTTCATAACTGTACTCAAGAATTAAAAAAAAAATTCTTCATTAACCTTTATTTGCCCTGCTTGACTTTTGTTATAGATGTTATCAGATGTTCAGTCTTCATTATAAAAATGTAATGGAATAAAATTCTTAAGTAATATTTCTTCATGTTAAGAAATAATTTTGAGTTATTTCCCATGGTTTTGGTTTTATAACTGGTAGATGTGTTAAAGGCTGCACAGGATTGTGGTTTTTGGGTGGAGATCTTTTTTATAATTACTTAATTACTATTGAACATAAAACATAATTATGGTTTATGATTCAATTCGGAATAGAATTAGAGACTCCAAAAATGGAGGCCATTAAATTCTTATATGCCCTACCTAATTGGTAGTACTAACAATCATGGTAGGTTTATGCACATCACAACTGACCTGTTTAAGATTATAGTTTATGCACAAGAACAAAGGTTATTGCCTCCTTATACCCCTTTCTAGCATAGGATTGAATGGAAAAACAGTTAAGGTAGCTTAAAGGAAACCTACCACTGCTCGCATGATAAAATCATGCGAGCAGACCATCTGGTAGGCTATTTTATACTGATGCCAGCACATACTTTAGTTAGGCACAGCGATCGTTAGTTTAGCTAAAAAAATGTTTTACTTACATATGAAAATAGCACTCCGGTGCTACCCTACGTCATCTTCGGAAGGGAGATGCCTTCCAATCTTTAATTATTCCCGCCTCCTTCATTGTAGCCGTCCTCCTTCAGGTGCCGAGAGCCGTGACGTCACCAAGCTCTCGGCACCTATCGACGGCCGGCTGTGTGAGAGTTCCTTTAACCCTACTATGTTTAACCCTAGTGTACGTTAATGCTATTAAGCCCTAATATTGGTCTGTAAAAAGAAATACAAAATGGAGAAATATCAAACTACTTTTGGAATACGGAAAGTGAAAAATGGAAATGCCAAAACTGAAAATGATAGTGTACTAAAAAGTGGGAATGTCCGGTCACCAGATTACATGTTCTGCACCTCTAAACAGTGAGTTTGGTTGTTGAGCAACATTCAGCAGAATTATGTCAAAAGTTAAACATAAAGGGTAAGTAAAGGAACATTAATTAATTTGATTTCACCATCAAGAGTAAAAAAGGGAGAAATGTTCCCATGTACTTAACAGCAATCTGTGACCATTATTTACCTAGCCAAACTATCTACACTGTTATGTAGGGCTATGTCCACACATGTCATAAGTGTCTTTGTCTTTATTTTCCAGATGCTCCTTCAATGCAAACATTTCCCTTTATGAAAATGCAAATTAGGTGAAAGTGCTTCAGGGATGTTGATATAGTGGCTCACGTCTCCAACTCCACCACAGTAACAAAGTACCCGGCTACACTTCCACTCCTAAGCACCTTTCTTTCATCAAGATGGGGAGCCAGAGCCATAAGGCCGCCTTCTAATACTCCTCCATGCACATCAGCCTCATTTGTACAGTTTTCAAGTCGCATTGAAAGAGCAGTGGGACTATAAAAACAATGGTATAGGGGACATGTGTGGCCACAGGCCTATTTAACGTATCTCAGGTATGTGAATTGTGGTGATGGATTCCCTTTAAGATAACTCTCTTCCAGCTCTCTCATACACATGTACAATTGGCATCGGGGAGCAGCAGAACGGAGACATCGGGGAGCAGCAGAATGGAGACATAGGGGAGCAGCAGAACGGAGACATGGGGCGGCAGAACGGAGACATCGGGGAGCAGCAGAACGGAGACATAGGGGCAGCAGCAGAAACAGAACGGAGGACATGGCGGCGCAGCAGAACGGAGCAATAGGGGAGCAGCAGAAGGAGGCATAGGGGAGCAGCAGACGGAGGACATGGGGCGGCAGCGAGACGACAGAACGGGGACCAAGTAGGGAGCAGCAGAATCGGAGACTCGGGGAGCAGCAAACGGAGAATGGGGAGCGTAACAGAAGCAGAAGGGAAATAGGAGCAGCAAGCAGAACGAGACATAGGGTAGCGCGACGTAGACGGCGGGCAGAACGGAGCCGGTGGAGCAGCAGACAGAAAGGAGGACAGGGGGCGGCAGAACGGAGACATCGGGGAGCAGCAGAACGGAGACATCGGGGAGCAGCAGAACGGAGACATAGGGGTGCCGAACGGAGATCGGGGAGACTTCAGTGAAAGAAGAGCAGCGGATCCCGGGACATCAAATCTCCCGACAAGTAAGCAGATGTGCCGAACATCTGCAATCTATTCTTCACTGTGTTTTTCACTTAAATGATCCTATGTTCACTGTTTTTATTCTATTCTTCACTGTTCTTCACATCTGCTAACTTGTCGGGAGATAATATACGCGCAGAACAGTGAAGAATAGATTGCAGATGTTTGTATACATCTGATAACTTATCAGAAGACATTCTTTTTCAATTAAATAACACATTTTATTCCCGAACCATGGTCCCTTTGAAAAATGCTCGAGTCTCCCATTGACTTCAATGGGGCTCGTTATTCGAGACGAGCACTCGAGCATCTGGAAAAGTTCGTCTCGAATAACGAGCACTCGAGCATTTTAGTGCTCGCACATCTCTAAAAATAACCCCCCATGCCTAATGGCAAATATGGGACGATCATATTACCCATAGTAATAAATGTGGCCGTGTGGTAGCTGTATGAAAACGGTATGGTATGTGTAGCTAACGGCCATTTTAATACCTTCGTATGAAAGGGGCCTTAAACTATGCCACATTTATAATTATCAACAGATACAGTCTTAAACCTGGTGCACTATAAAACTGTCTAGTCTAATTCTGCGCTGTCTCACCTTGCGACACTTTGATAAATCTGCACAAATGAAGGCCATGTGAGAGTTTTTTCAAAATTATCTGAGAGCAAAACTGTTCTAGCTTTTCATGGCAACCAATAAGAGCTCAGCTTTCATTTTACAACAGAAGTTTATAAAATGAAAGCTTAGCTCCGATTGTTTGCCAGGAGCAACTCGAATAGTTTTGCTCTCAGTAATTTCTGATAAATGAGGCCCATGACGTCACAGTATGATGCTGAGGCAGCTACATCTGAAATGCTCTGTGTATGCACTTATTACTTAGATTATTGTATGCAGTTTTCAGTATTGATCTGTTTCTTTCTCCTATTGTATCATTTATGTGTCTTTTGTTGCCAAGATTTCCAGTATAAATGCATTCTTGAATTTATCCTTGAAAACAATCACTTTCTCTCTGCATGCATTTTTGCTTTGAAAATTGATTCGGAAGAGCAAAGAATTGTTTATTAAGAAAATAAATAAATAAAAGGCTGATGAATTTTTTAGGCCTGTAAATATTTTTATGGTGGAAAGTCATTTTACCACACAGCACTTTTCCAACAAAGGATTCCGTTAAGTTATGCATGACTCTCGTTTGTCAGTTCAGAGATTTGCCTGTCTCCACATCCTCACTGTCTGTATAATTTGACTTGACTCACTGTGGAGAAAAAATCACCTTCCATTAAAGTGTTTTCTGTAGTAAGCGCTCTCTGGCAAGCAGTGTAGTGTAAACATGAGTGGCTGTGAACATTTATTAAATAGCAGTGATGAATATTTCAATACCCTTGGGAAAGCAATTCACAGCTCAATCATTCAGGCTGTTTTAAGTGCAGCGCAGGACAATTGCACTACATCTTCCATTAATATTCAATGAGCCATTTTATTCTGTTTACTTTTTGTGTTAATATATAATTTAAGAAGCTTTTGTCAAAACAGAGAACAACATTAAGAATAATTTTAACAAAGCTGTGTTGAAAATTTCACCTTTATCTAAAATTCACTGCAGGTTGATCTAATAGCTAAAATGTAAAGTGTTCTGGTCTGAATTTCATCCATACAAAAAAATAAATTATTCTATCAAATGTCTTCTGCAAAATGTATTTGACAGTATTAGAATAACTTTTCTGGAAACAGAGCCAGAATATCTCCTTGACCTCTCAGGCTGGTTCCATGTGAAACATTCAGCATATTGCAGCGGGTGTTCAAGCATGTCTATGCTATGCGTTTTCACAGAAATTCCCACCCTTGAACTGCAAAAGGTAACCCTACAGCAATTATCCTGTAAATTCCCCTACAAATTCCCCCAGTTTGGGATGCCCTCTGTCATTGTAGAGTATACTATACAATTTCTATACACCTAGTGCCCAGGCCAGGGCAATTGCTGCTGTTTCACAAGTTCCTTCTGTCTATCTAAATGATCCTATAATGAGAAGAAACCTTTCCCTTACTCTATTTGCTACATGTAATGGCATGTGGACATGTGACCCTGCTCTTATATGTTCAGCCAAGCCAATCACAGGCATGCCTAAAGAGGCCACGCCTCTGGCTAGAAGCTGCTTAATTGGCTGCAGTGAATCAAGCAGCTTCAAGAACATGAACCTTAATCCTGAACAGTGAAAGTGTCTGAGCCCCCGAGTCCGTTGGAGCAGAAAAAAACGCAATGGGAAACACCAGGCTCTGCCTCTCACTACCATAAAAGACAGAAAAGAAATATGTGGCCCCTTCCTCTAACTGACATAAAAGATACAATGGGTAACACTGGTACATTCCTCTCACGACCATAAAAGACAAAATAAGAGGAACACTCAACTAAGCCCCTGTATGGCAGCCATGCACCTCTATGGGCCTCTTCTCTACTTTTAATGCTTTTGGTTTAAAATAGTAGTTAAGATGTTTGTTTTTTTCCACTACATAAGATAATATGGTATACACCATCAGATGCTGCCATACTAATGCATAAAATCAGTTGCATATACAAAATGTAAGTGTGCATACTACTAAGGGCTGGATTATCATTGGTGCTCGTAGAGCACCAGCATTGAGCCCCGCTATGTGGATTGTTTTGGGGGGGGGGGGCAGGCTGGAGCTCCAACAGCTACATTGATGCTCCAGACCTATGTTCAGTCAGTAATCATTTGTATGTGTGTCTATAAGACTCGCATGAAAGTGATTCTGTGGCCGTGTCAGCAGTGGGGTATAATATATTCCGATGCGGCTTCTTTAAGACACAGGAGTACGGTGATGGCATAGCACTCCTGCATTCACAGGAAGCTGCACAGGAAAAGGATGTTTTTACCAGTACTCATTTTTTTTATTTTTTTTGTATGCTCTCTGGGGCTACAAATTAAGTAACTGAGGGGAGCGGTATATTCCTTAGATTACTGGGTGGTGTTATATATGAATGGGGGGTTGCTTGGAATGTAAATTAATTTAGGGATTTTGTTACTGTATAAAAATTAATGGGCTCTGTTTATACAGAGGTGGCTAAGGTGTATAATTCTGAGGAAAAATGTATATAATATAATTAGAGGGGCACTTTATGTAGTTCAGGGGGTTGTATGCATTGAATATGGGGGAATAATAATGTGATTTAATTTAGTGGGTAAAAAATATTTTTTTCAGAGTGTATACTTTACACCTGTCAAAGTGTAGTCAGTTGTTTTGTGAGTGGTAAATATGACTTATAGGTATATGGGGTGCACAGTGTGGTCACTTGTGGTGTGAGGGGTAAATGTGATATAAATTGATGGCACAGTGTAGTCAGTTGTGGTGTGAGGGGTATATATGATATATAGGAGTTCACAGTGTGGCCACTTGTGTTGTAAGGGTATATATGATGCAAATGGGGGCACAGTGTAGTCATTTGTGGTGTTACTGTATACATAAAGGTAAATGGGGGTACAATGCGCAAAGTTGTGTTGTTAGGGGTATATAATATTACATATATATATGCACAATGAGGTCAGTTGTGGTGTGATGGGTATATATGTTATATATAGGGGCAAAATTTACACCAACCTTCCTGGATCCATTATTAGGAATCTACTTAAGGCTACATTCACACGACCGTATGATTTCTCCAGTCCCGTATTTACGGGCCGTATATACGTGACGTTTTTCATCCGTATGCAGCACGTATGTAACCCGTATTTTATACGTCCCCATTGACTTCTAGGGCATACGGAACTGAAATACGGGAGAAAATATGACATCTCTATATTTTTATACGGCCAGTATACGGTACGGTACAGAACGGAGTTAACAACGGCAATATAAATGGTCAGACGTATTGTCCATTGAAATGAATGTGGCCGTATGTAATCCGTAAAAAAACGGTACGGATACGGCCGTTTTCATACGTCCGTGTGAATGTAGCCTAAGAGAGATGTCCTTATTCTGACTACAATTCATGGGAACTCCAGCATCCTCACCCTTGTATGAGATACCACCACTGCTGTCCCCAAGCCACGCTGGCTTACAATAAATACATGGGTGGGGTTTATCTTTTAGATCAGGTGCTGAAGCATACAGTGCCCAATCGAAAATGAAGATATGGTACAAAAATTTGGCTATGTACACTGTACAGATGCAGATGCACTGTGCAGGTCATGCCATATCATTTCTCTAAATTCAAGAGTTGGTGATGAAGACACTAATATTTGGACAAGTAGGACAGGGCCCCAGTACCTCTGGATTGGATGTCCCCTGGTGAAGTGCCCCAGACTGCTACTAAAGGAGGGTTAGGAAGGACACTATACAGGCAGTCCCCAAGTTATGTTGAAGATAGATTCTGTAGGTTTGTTCTTAAGTTGAATTTGTATGTTGAAGTTGAACTCGGAACTGTATATTTTATAATTGTAACTTCAGATAATAAGATAAGAACCAGGATTAACAATAAAGCTTACTTGCAGACACATTTGATAACTGTTAGAGATTTTTAATGTAGACTAGGGCTCAAGTACAGTAAGTTACTAATTTCCAGAAGTCTGTTTGTAACTAGGGGACCGCCTGTATATAATTGCAAGACCTGCCCTGACAAACCTGGCCTCTGAATGAAAAAGTTCTTCATGAGATACCATGAAGCTCCAGAGAAACAAACTTTTAGTTGGTCCCTTGGTATATTCCAGCATATTATATGCAATGCATTCACAATTTACATCCAAACTTTGTTGTGAATTTTTTTTCACAAATGTTAGGTCAAATTGCTCACTATACCCCTTGATTATTTCCTTGAGGGGTGTAGTTTGCAAACTAGGGTCACTTGTAGGTTTTATTTTATTATTTTTAGAATTTCTACTTTTCCTCCAAGCCTTTGGATGTGTTAGCATGTCCTTTCGAAAATGCTCCTTATAACACTTGATAATACACATATTACACCATGCTAATTTCTCCAAGGGGTGTACTTTCTAAAGTGTCATTTGATGGGGTTCTCCTCTGTTTGGGTACCACTAAGGCTACATTCACACACATGTATGGAGGACATATATAGGGCCGACGTATATATGTACGATATATGTCCCCCATACACTTCTATGGGCTAACGACCCTGTACGGGAGCGGTACGGTGCAACACACATGCTCCGTAGCCCGTAGAAAGATAGGACATCCTACTACTTGATACGGCGCCGTGCGCTGTATATCCTATGGAGAGGATATCATCCCCTCCTCCTCTCCACAGCGCTGATGTATGCCCGCCGTACTACGGTACGGCATGCATACATCGTCTGAATGTAGCCTAAGGCTCTCCAAATGCATCCAGGCACATGTAAAGGATTTCTGTCAAATTTTGCAAAAGTCAAAATAAGTGCAAAAGTCACTCTTTCCCCTCTGTGCCCTACTGTTTTCTATGCACATGTAGGGCAACTCTACACTCCGGAGAAATAGTTTTATTCATTTTTAGGGGTTGTTTCATCGTTTATCCCTTGTGGCTTTAAAAAATTAGGGGCAAAAGTGACTTTTTCGAGAACATTTGCATTTTTTTCATTTTTGGCGCCTAATTGAACTTTCCAAAATGGCATCACTTGTTGGGTTTTCCTCTGTTTCAGTTACACTAGGGATTTCCAAAGGCGTCCTGACACAGCTAAAGTATTTCGGTCATATTTGTCCTCCAAAAACTGAATAGCACTCTTTCCTTTCCAAGTGCTACCCTGTGGAAATACAGTAGTGAAAATCAGAAATATTGTTTCTAATGTTATAAGCCTCATAACATGCTTAAAAAGTAAAGGATGTTTGAAAGATGGAGCCAAGTTAAAGCAGACATATGTTAAACATAACTTTCCAAATGGTAGAAAATGAATAAATACTAAACATGTTGCTTACATTTCTCAGCAAACATGAAGTACAATATGTCACAAAAAAACTCAAAAATCTCCAAATCACCTGGATATGTTAAAGTGTTCCAAATTTATTACCACATAAAGTGTTAGATTTAAAAAAAATGGTCCAAGTCATTGAGGGGTTAATCTGGGCCTGGCTATACTCTTCTCCATAAAGCCATAGTTGTACAGTATAGTCATTATTCTCCTGCCATAAATTATTATGTAATATATCTTACATGAGTCACCTAAGCTCTTTTGCCGAAAACAAAAATGTGTATCTAGACTTAGATGATTGACAGCACCAGTGGAAAATAGATAGGAAAGTATCATCCAGCTCCTTCCCAATGTGATCCTCTCTCACAGTCAATCACTGAAACGTCAATTCACTCCCTGCTTGTGACTTCAAGCTTTTTTCTGTAACTAGTTATTGCCAACCTTAAAAAACTAATATAACGTTACTTAAATTAAAAACGTTTAAATAAATCTATAGGAGTAAAAGTGTTAGATAAGTGAGATGCATTGCTAGTCACACCTCTATATCACCTCCCAGGACACAGCACATTAGTATTGATTTATAGATATGTCCTTTAAATCCCAGTGAATCTTGGACTTTATCCTAATTCTTTATAGTTGTAATATCCCAGCATGCAATATTCAGAAGCCATTGCAACTCAGCTCCTACTGATATTAACGATAATGGATGTATAATAGGGCGGCTATTTCAACTCTTTTTTTTTAACAAAGTGGTAGTTAAATTCAGGGAAATATGCAACTCATTTTTAGGAATGTTAACATATTTGCCAAATACATCCAATAAAATATGATTTAAAAAAATTCATCAGTACAAGTATGTAGCTACTTGTGTATCATTATGAATTTGCATTAAAATCAGCTTCATTATTTGTAGTTGATAATTAAAAGGGCATTCCAGGACTTTCCTTTTAATCAGCTAACCTTTGTTGAGGGTGCAGTCACATGTTGCAGTAACGCATGCTTTTTCAATTGCATCACAACACACAAGAGATTACAGATTGCCAGATTACATTACTGTCAACATTGCGTTTACAAACTCACATGTTAAAACCATTTGTTAACACGTGTTTTGTAAATGCAAAGTTGACAGCAATGTAATCAGGCAAATTTCCTCTTCTCAGATGTTGTGACGAGTTTGAAAACGCATGCATTACTGGCAAGTGTGAACACAACCTTAGGTCTTATATCTCAAAATGGTGAACACCCAGCATCCTCAACAGTCAGTTGTTTCAAGAAGTTCAAGCACTCCAGTAAGTGGCATTACCTCTTCACAGGCCTCTGATGTCATGTCTATTTGTCAAATGCTGATTCAGTCCCAAAGGCTAAAAGCTAAACTGCAGTACCATGCACAGCCTGTATGTAACGAACAGCGCAAAGCTTGGCCGACATTGAAGAAACTACAGCGCACTCATTAACTCGTTCCTGACAAAAAGAGCTCGGCAGTTTTCTTCTGCTCTTGCACTAATCGTCTATGACTGTCGGACATGGCCAAGGACGCTAGGGAGAGTGCAGAAGTGATTTATTACTGGTTCTGCCTTCACCTCTTTCCACTGAATAGCACTGAAGTAGCGCTATGCAGTGAATAGCAGATCTGGCTCTATAGACCTTCGGGTCTGTAGGGGTTAATTAGAGCTGCTGGGTCTGATCAGATATTAATACACTGCCGTACATCAGTATGGCAGTGTATTAATTTGAACAAGTTATCATATGATCTCAGAGAGTGGGAAAAAAGTAAAAAAAAATAGTCTAAAATTCCCAAACACAATAAGAAGCGAAAATCACTATATTCTGTATCACCACATCCTTAACAAACCCTTACAATAAAATACAATGACTGAACCCATATGGCAAATGTCTTAAAAAATAAAATAAAAAACACAGCAAAAATTATGATTTTTGCACATCCAACCAAACATAAAGTCACATTTGCCCCTGCATGATACCAATAAAAAGTACAGCTATTCCCTGCAAAAATAAGCTCTAAGACAGCTCAATCCACAAAATGATAAAAACGTTAGGATGCTTATTAGACAGCAATGCAAAATCAAGGGATTTATCCTGTAGTCAAAGTCAAACATAAAGAGACTATATAAATAGGATATTGCCATAATCGTTCTGACCCATAGAACATAAGTAACACGTTAGCTGTGCTAAAATAAAAAGGAAAAATCAATTACAGAATAGATTTTTTTTTTGCATGCCACCACAAAAAAAGCTAATAAACGGTATTGCAAATATAGTGTTACTGCATTCCTTGAGGGGTCTGGTTTTTAAAATGTTTCTATTCTTTGAAGGTTTTTACAGCCCTACTATCTTAGAGCCTCAGCTAATGGGACATAGCATCTGAAATCTGTTCCAGCAAAATCCGCCCTCCAAAAGCCATAGACGCTCCTTCCCTCCACATTGTGTACCCATACAGTAGTTTGTGACATGTGTGGGATATTACTGCATTCTATAGAAACTGAGTAACAAATGGGGTGCATTTAATTTAACCCCTTCTAAATATACAAATTTAGGGACCAAAGCAAAGATTTTCACAAGCCAATGTAATTACTTTCTATAAAACATCTGATAAATTCTCTGGTTGGTGTAGTTTGAAAATAGGATTATTTATAAAGTGGGTCACTGTTCTGGTACCCCAGGAACTTTCTAAATGCATAATGACAACTGAAAACAACGTCATCAAAATCTGCCATTTAAAAGCTCAGTGGCTAATTCTGTTTTGCTCTCTGTTGCGTGCCTTTAACGTAGTTTATAACTGCAAGTGGGGTATTGCCATACTCGCAACTGCACAACTATTTCTGAGATGTGTTTTCTCATTTTATCTTGCATAAACGTGTAAATTATAGGACTAAATAATCATTTTATTGTCAAAATTTAAAAGTTTCAAATAGAACCTCCATTTTGTTTTAATTCTTGTAAGATGCCTAAAGGGTTAACAAGCTTACCAAAGGCTGTTTTGAATAGTTTGAGGGGTGCAGATTTATAAAGGGGCAATTTGTGGGGAGTTTCTAATAAATAGAACATTGAAAACCCTCACAAAGATGAATTCTCCTCTAAAAAAAAATAAATCTGAAATTTATTCAAAAATTACAAAATCACTTTAAGCCTCCTAACGTCCTCATAAAAAATAAAATAAAGTATAAAAAGCAGCATAAAGCTGTCATATGGTTAATGTTAGTTAGCAACCAATTTGTGCAGTTAGACTAACTGTATGAAGAGCAGAACATTTAGAAATAAGAAAATCGATGATTTTTCAAAATCTTTACCAAATTTCCATTTTTTATAAATAAGTGCAAAAACTTTCAACTAAAATATGGCATTAATTTGAAGTACAAGAACATGTCATGAAAAAACTGTCTGAAAATAAACTCAGTAAATATAAAGTTTTCCAAAGTTGTAACTGCATATCGCGAGAATACAGACAGATTTGAAAAGTTGTAAAACTTTTAGAGGCACTTATCAATTTAACATCCAGTCACGTGTGCCACCACAAAAACCTTTTATGCCAAAAAAGGGGAAGTAACCTTAACGAAAGTGAATTATAGAAATGTGAGAGAGTGGATCTCCAACTACTTATTCACAAGTTTATACAGTAATACTTAATTTTGTTACCTAAAAACATGTATGGTACAACAAATTACATAAAATGCATAAATATCTAGTAGATTCCAAATGAAGAATGTCTGCAAAAATTATGGTGAAGTCTATTATCGAAACAACATGATCGCGATTTCTTCTTTCCACGTTTTCCAAATTTATGCAGTAAATCTCATTAAATAATGAAAGTAAGATAAAAAAAAATGAATAAAAAATAATTAAATATTTAAAAATATGTGCATAGTTAATTTTTTATGAACACATAAATGGATCAATGTCCTGGAGGCTCATGCTCACCGAATATAGGGCCCTATTTCTGTAGCAGGTGATTAGACAAATAGCAGTAATATTATATTGCAAGGTACTAATAATATGATGTTATGGATAATATAGCACTCAACTCACGGTTTGTTGATATGTGCTTAGAACACCCATCTATTTTCCTTAGGGTTGTAGTTTTATCCTACTGTAAGGTTTTTACGGTCCTGCTCCGTCAATGTGGTATACGAGGACACTGTAAATGGCACCGTGGAATCTCAGCATTTTTGTTCGTCGTCTTGTTAGGATGGCTAGGATAGCTCCAGTCCGTGCGTCCATGCGCATGCGTGGTGCAGTGAGAGTTACGTCCGGATCGTAAATTGAAAAATTGGGCTATGTCCCAAGGGTGAAAATGAGATGTGTCCTTAAGGGGTAAAAGTGCCATTAAGGTGAATGCACTTACGCTACAATATCATCCACAACCTGTTAACAGCTGCAGGCCTGATTTTAAACAGATGTCATGTTTTTTTAAATCCTCCCTGTCCTTCTCGAACATCCAAATTCTCTCCTACAAATTTCAAACTGGCCTCGATATGTACTGGCTTATGCAGGAGGAGGACACGTCTGGGACTGCAAGATCTGAGTCCTTGGTGGCGTAGCGTTACTGCTACTGTAGCCTTTGTTATGCTGGTCCCAGCTTTCTCCAGGTCATTCACTAGGAACTCCTATGTGGTTCTGGGCTTTTTACTCAGCTTTCTTGTGATCATTTTGATCACCATGAAGTGAGATCTTGTGTGAAGCCCCTGATCGTCATAGTTGATTTCTTCACACCTAGTTGCTTGCCTATTGCAGATTCAGTCTTACCAGTCAGGTGCAGGTCTAAAATTTTGTTTCTGTTGTCTTTCGACAGCTCTTTCCTCTTCACCATAGTGGAGTACAGAGGAACCTCTTAAAGAAGAAGTAACATGTCTGTGAAAGACAGAAATCTTGCTTGTTTGTAGGTTAAAAAATACTTATTTTAAACCATAACTTGTAAATAAATTCTTTAAAAATCAGGCAATGTGATTTTCTGGATTTGTTTTCACATTTTCTCTCTCATTGCTGAGGTATACTTCATTGTTTTAAGTGGGTGAACTTGCGCAATTGGTGACTGACTAAATACTTTTCCCCCACTGTACAAAGATTATTCTCAATATGCAGTTCTAGCCAACACTTGGACAGTGTAATAATTAGTAACGTTTCTCAATTAACTCCAAAACACAGTAACGGGAGGAAGCGTGTGCCTCCAGTGTGGCTGCAAACACAGTTTCCAAAATAAGAAGTAAATACATACAACTTTTAAAAACTGCATTTCTCATCTTTGTTCTTACATATGATAAATGAAACTATACTTTTGATGATACTGCTCCCGCAACCCCTCAGTGCCATTAAGGTGCTTTCACTATGTAGTAAGCACTTAAATCTCAACATGTAGAGTACAGCGATAGATCAAACACAGGCCTGTGCCCTCTACAGTGGTATAATACAACTGACACTCTCTTACAACAATAGGGACTCTAAAATAATACTGTCTCCAACAAATCTCTCTTACAGTCATGACTTTTGGATATGGGAAGGACTCTTAGTTACAGATAACCAACCACATGGATGCACCTGAGGCTCATTTGCATAAGTTTAAAAAAAATTCTCTTCAAAATGAAGCCATTAGAAGATCACAAAAGAATGGACACGTTTCAGGAGACATACACCAGTGTGTAAGCATGTTTTGTGCACAATACTGCATCCATGTGTTGGATTTCCTTTTATTTTTAACCCAAACTAGAGAAAAATCTGTGGGCAGGGTATCATGGGTATTGAACAAGCTTTTTGGCTTGCAAGGCATGAATATGAAGGTCAGGAACGTAGCTAAGCATCACAAAGGAAATCACACAGGCAGTAGGAAACAGCCTTCTCAGAGGCATAGAGCACAAAGATCCGGCAGGGGACACAGGATGGGTTGAGAATTTAACAGAATGGGCAGCCGGCCAGCGCCAATTATCGGCGCGCTGGTCCTTTAAATCTCAGAACGCCGACACACTCGCCCTATGAGGCAGGGACACACATGCCCGAATGAGGAGACCGGCGGTGGAACACGGACAGGTGAGTGAGGCTGCAGCAGGGAAGAGGGGGCACAGGGAGGCACACAGATCGTCGGGAGAGAGGATGAAGGAGCACCCGTGACAGCTGTCAATTGGCTGGCTCTTGCCGTATGTATTTAAGCACCTTTAACAGAAAGTACTGTAATAAGCTTGTCCCTTGTCCTTATATATATCTATATCTAGCTTGTGTCCAAGTTGGCTCAGTTACGTGCACAGTTAATCAGTTTCTTACAAGGCCCATTTAGTAGCAGGCAAATATTAAAACATGAAGCTGAACCATGAATAAAAATAGCACTGTATTTACTCCTAATGTATGATGGTATTAAAAACCAGCTTTGTCATTTCTCTTGGGACACTAACAATTCCGGGAAAATTGGATGCCTGAAGGGATAAAAGTCACCAAAGGAACATATGCTTTCATTGACAGCCAAAAATGAAAGTTGTTATTATTTGCAACCATCTGCCATTAAGCATAATTTTTTCCTTAGTTAAATTGATTTGTTGGCCTACCAAAGTGTTAGAGCTTCCTAAACAAATCCGTTGTTTTGTAAATTTTCATGTCTTATATATTTTTTGTGCAAGAAATTGCACTTAAATTTCCATCCTTTTTATGTATAGTGGGATAGATTACTTTTGAGGAAAACTATGTCATGCCTTCCTTTATATTTCATTGCATTCTTTATTTTGCAGCCTCCATTGACAGGCAAAGCGGCAGCGGCAGTCAGTGCTAAATTAAACAACATCCAAATCTCTGCTTGACAAGACACATTCAAATTATGGAGCTGTCCCTTCCAACACTAGATCTTTGCCAGTTACATTAGCATACAATTCATTCTAGGTGACAGTGTTCTTGCTGAAAGTAAGAATAAGGGGAGCTTCTTAGCAGGCAAGTCGTTAAATAAAAATAACAACTTCATTTTTGCATTTGTCACAATGTTAATATAATATTCTCCTAAGTATCCTGTACATTTAGCATTCAGATAGAATAGCATTTAGGGTAATCTTTAGAGAATATCCTTTTTTCTGTAGATAAGTACAATGGTGTTGGAAAGCAGTGGCCCAGCTGTCATAACAGCTGTCATACACATTAATCATGACAATGACGAATACTTATAATTAGGTCCTTTCAAAGCACCCAGGATGTAAATCTTGGAAAGTTTTGGAAACCATTTTCTTAAAGATTAACATCCCTCTCTCCTCATTTACATACATATAAACATAGGTATATATAGGTTTAAAATGAGGAGACAGGGATGTTGATCTGTAAAGATGAGGAGAGAGGCATGTCCATAAAATGGAAGCAGATTAAGGGTCATGTGATCTCTAACTGTCCAATCTGCATCCTCTACCTTTCAGGACCTTATGACAATATTCAGTTGTATTACTGTCATATATACCTACAGATAATTTATATTTTTACTGTAAATAGAATTCTGAAAAAAATTATATATTTTATCAGAGAGATTCATGTTTGGCCATCTCTTCATTTACTGCAAACATGTAAAAATTGCAGCATTTTTCAAAGGGTACAAAACCTTCCAGGACCTTATTATAGAATTAACTTTTATTGTTGTCATTTACCTGTAGTGTCGACATCTTTTCACAGCTTCCCCAGTGCAGTACAGGGGGGTGACAGTAATATGACTAAATATTGTCATAAGGTCCTGAAAGGTAGAGCATACAGATAGGACAGTTATAGATCACATGACCCTTAATTTGCTTCTGTTTTATGGACTGGAATCTCTGTCTGATGAAGTAGAAGACATTTTTTTTAGCAATTACACATAACATTACATTTCAAGATATTGGTGTAGCACATTTAATAGGTGTATATTGTTAATATCCTGCCTTCCACATTAAAAAAAAAACTTGAAAAGTACTCTTTAATTTTTCTCTGATAAAAATTACATTTTTTTTTAATGCAGAAATTATTAAAGTTTAAATAGGTCGTCAGGGAATAAAAATATTGTTACACATGACTGGGGAAAGTGGGGTTAAAAACAATAGACCACCTATACTCACCTCTCTCCCCGCTCCCATTCACTGCTGTAGCAGGCAAATGGCTGTGGTTGGGATGGCCACCAGGCTCTGTATACAAACAGAGACCTGACGTGACTAAAAGGTAGTGCATGAGGAGGTGAGCATGAGTGGTTTATTGTTTTTATAGCCCCCCCCCCCCCTCCAGCCATATATGAATTTTATTATTCCCAGACAACCCCTTTAATCCCTAAAGTTTAATCATCAAAATTCTTAATAGACGTGCACCACTGTAAATTTTACTAAAAAATGATTGCCTGTTTTGTAAGACTTTATTTCACCCAGTGAGACAATGAGAAAGATCTTGATAAAGAACAATCTACAGGGGTGGCATTTTTCTTCCTGACTAAGATATGTTAGCTATTTATTTAAATGGTTTCTTAGCTCCTGTGGCAGTGTTGATAATTCAAAGCCTGGACATCCAGTACTGCACCTCAGAGTCATTTATATGCTGTGATAGATGAAGATCACTTTTATTGCTTAAATATTGAAGTTTATCTTCTGTCAGCGAGATTAACAACTGGCTGCCACGGCATAGAGAAAGGCTTTGAAATTCTACATTTCCCTAAATATTGTGCTTGGTGGTATAGTGAATTTAAGGCTTTTGATAACTATTTTATATCATGAAGATTTTTGAATAGCTACAGTAACATTATATATTACATAATTTAAATATGTGTTTAGAAAATGTGAACATTTTTGAAGAGACAACAAATCTTTAGAAACTGTATAAAACTTTTGTTGCACGTTCAAAGGACACTGTAGGATTCTATGGCCCATTTAGTCAAAACTAGAGATGAGCAGACCCGACATTAGGGTTTAGGGTTTGTGTTCGGTCGCACAACCTGGACATATTGCCAGATTTCCACTGAATAGACAATCCACCAAATGATGTTCATAGCAGCCAGCCATGGTTATGATTGGCCCGGGGTGTCCCTAGAAACTAGCCATGATTATGACTGGCTAGGGTTGTACCTAGCATCTAGCCATGGTTATGATGGGTATAAAGTGGCATGTTAATTAGGTACATGTAGGTAGGTCAACTTGGGGTTGAGGAGAGTTTAAATAGCACAGTGATGGCGAACCTTTTAGAGAGCGAGTGCCCAAAATGAGACCTAAAACACATAAGCTTTTCCCAAAGTGCCAACACGGCAATTTAGGCAAACTTATTGCTACCAGAATCTTTGAGCTTCAATCCGACCCTGTCCACACCCCTTCACTCTTCAGACAGGACCAAGCAGCACAGGATGGGTCACTACTTGGACTGCCTGAGACTGCAGGAAGGTGTCATGTCAGGCAAACTCTGTGCCTGGGAGACAGCCCGAGCGCCCACAGAGAGGTCTCCGAGTGCCATCTCCGCCACCTCTGAAATAGCATATTGGGTGTTGACACTACACTGTGATAATCTATTCCTCTTTTGATACATTCCATAATTTTATTTTCTTTAGCAGCAGACGCCTGGCATTGATCACTAAAATTGAGTTTACTATCCACCAATACCCTCAAGTGTTTTTCTCTGTCAGTTTTACCACAAAAATTATGATTTAACACATAGGGGCTCATTTACTAAGGGTCCAAACACCGCACTTTCGTCAGGTTTCCAGAATATTTCCATTTTGTGCTAAATTGACCCGGGTTTTTGGCGCACGCGATCGGATTGTGGCCCATCGGTGCCGGCTTTCACGCGCCAGAAATCTGGGGCCGTGGCTGTCGGACAACCCGACGGATTCGGGAAAAAGGCAGAATTTGTGTCGCAAGATCAAGCACTCACGTGCACCAGGAAGAAGAAGGTGAACTCGGTCGGACCTCCGCGCAGCAGCTGGATATCGGGCGCACGACCTTAGTGATTTCCAGCAGACCCGAATCCTCGTCGGACAACACGCTGCAGGATCGCGATTGGACCAGGCAAGTAAATGAGCCCCATAATCATACTTTTTATTTCTTCATCCAAGTGCATAACCATACATTTATCTATATTAAACCTCATCTTCCATTTGTCAGCCCAGGTCTCCAGTTTCCACAAATCCCTCTGTTATTATACTATCCTCCTCTGTATTAAATACTTTACACATCTTAGTATCATCTGCACATATTGAAACTCTAATTTGTAAACCCTCTATGAGGTCATAAATAAAAATATTAAAATAAATAGACCCAATACTGACTCCTTTGGCACCCCACTAGTAACTTTAACCTAATCTGACAATGTGCCATTAATGACGACCCTCTGCATTCTATCACTAAGCCATTTGTTTACCCAAATACAGAAAATGTCCCCTAGTCCTAGAAGTTTCATTTTATGGGAGTAACCTTTTTATAAGAGTAATCTTTTATGCAGCACTGTATCAAATGCCTTGGTAAAGGCAAGAAAATATACAACATCCACAGCCTTCCCCAGGTCTAGTCTGGAACTTAGCTCCTCATAGAAGCTGATTAGTCTGACAGAACCAGTCCCTCATAAACCCATGTTGATACTGTGCTGTAAGGTTATGAACAGTGAGATACTCCAGGATTGCATCTCTAATAAACCCTCAAGTGTTTTCCCAACAACTGATGTTAGACTCACAGGTCTATAGTTTCCAGGATCACTTTTTGACCCTTTTTTAAATATCAGAACCACATTTTCTATACACCAGTCCTGTGGAACAGAACCTGTCCTTAATGATTCCTCAAATTTTCAAAATAATGGTCTGTCTATCACAGTACATAATTCATGCAGTACCCGATGGTGTATGCAATCTGGGCCTGGTGATTTGTCTATTTTAGTGGTGTTGAGGTGGCGCTGCACCTCTTCCTGGGTTAAACAGCTGATATTTAATGGCGGATTTACATTATTCCTCATCATGTCATTTCCCATTATACTTTCCGATTTGTGGAAATTGAAAAAGTGACATTCCATAGATTGGTCCTTTCCTCATTCCCCTTCACCATGACCCCCAAGTTATTCCTCAAAGAGCCAACACTCTCCATTTTTAGTTTCTATTTATATATTTGTAAAATAATTGAAATAATCTTTCATCTTTAATCTTTGCTGCCTCTATCTGTGTTTTACAGAATTTATTTTTCTCTCTACTATCCTGTAACGCCGCATCACTACCTTTGTGTTTTGGTAACTCAAATGCCTTCTCCTTCTTGTTCATTGCTTGTCTTACAGTACTAGTTAACAACATTGTTTTTTTCCTGTTCCTATTGTGCTTGTTCCCATATGGTATGGTATATATACAATATAATTAGATTTTATAAAGAAGGAGCCCATGGATAACACCGTGTCTGGATTTATAAGTAAGTGTCCCTGGTTTATAATGTTTCGTTTTGATGGTTCCTTTAAATGAGCGAGGTAGTGTAAGTGAATCTGCCCCCCCCCCCAGCATTTTTACATATTTTTGTAAAGTTTATCTTTACTACTCTATTCTAAACTTTTATATTATTTATGGTTTTGATTTTCTTGTAATTTTTTTGTGCATAATTTTGTCAATGGGCATTCAAAAGGAAATCAAATGCAAAAATAAAATAGGCAAAACAATGCTTCTTTAAAATACCAATAGAACAGAGAAGGCCCTTGATGGTGGTGAATGGGATGATGCACTAACTCCTCGAACACAGCAAAACACAGCAATGGCGAGGAAAGCTAGAGGTACTCACCCTCTATTGGAAGGGGGACCTTCCCCTCCAGCATCGCCATACAGGGGGAAAGATCCATCCGATTCTCCGCTGTCGAGGCGGTCCTCTGTCAGTTGGAGGGAGTGTAATAGGGGTTATGGTAGCTTGGGAGTGTTTCCATCCAGTTGATGCTTGTTTGAAAAGATATGGGGATTAAAATTGTCTCTATAAATGTCAAAGGGCTTAATAGCCCTTATAAAAGGCA
Organism: Engystomops pustulosus; assembly: GCA_019512145.1. Lineage (NCBI taxonomy): Eukaryota > Metazoa > Chordata > Amphibia > Anura > Leptodactylidae > Engystomops > Engystomops pustulosus. The sequence goes on from CM033641.1 coordinate 202,873,941, forward strand.
TTGCACTTTTTTTGTTAGTTCAAGGCTACCAATCCGTGTAAGCTCTAGAGCGAACCTTTTGGAGACCGAGTGCCCAAACTACAACCAAAGTCCTCTTATTTACCATAAAGTTCCAGCATGGAATTTTAAGCAGTAACTTATTGATACCTGTTCTTCCACATCCTTCAATCGTATCGGCCCCCAATACAGTTTAAAGAAGGAGGGCAAATTCAGACTCGTTGTAGCTTCTCTCCAGGGTCTCTCTGTAGAGGAAGAATGGTGGGTCCAGAATGAGGACCTCCAAAGTTATTGCAGTTCTGTCAAAACCTTTTCACTTTTCCCACAGTTCCAAACAGTCAATGAACTGTTGCTTTAAAACTGCTGAGAGCAGCATCTCTTAAGTTGCCTGAGACTGCAGGAAGATTTGGTGGATTTGGTCCTATTTGGTGAACTCTGTCCTGAAGTGATGACCTGAGTGCGCACAGAAATGGCTCTGAGTGCCACCTCTGGCACCCGTGCCATAGGTTCACCACCACTGCTCTAGAGTTTATAATTTATTATTTGTATCACATTCAAGATAGAGCTTATCTTATTAAAATATTAGTGTACACTTTAAACACCACAATAATATACAGTGCTCTGTATAGTTATATACAAAGTAATTTTACTCTGTTAATTCCTCTTCAGTCTATTCACTTTTATAAAGCTGGATCATTCCATTTTGTTGGCTGACTGTGCACATTATATTATAATATGATTGAGTGACAGGCTGCTACAAAGTGCATAGTATATATCTTTACACTTCTAGAAGAGAGCTCTAGCCTTTCATCATATCCAAATTGACTCTGTTTCCCATGCAACTTATTGAACTCTATAAATGACTTTTTCAATCCAGACGTTATTGATTTAATGGAAGTGTTAACCTAAAGCTTCTTCACTGTTAATACGAATGCTGTGAAAAAGGAATGGAAAATATCTTATTTATCCTGAAGTACATGTTTATTATTCTTTGATTTATTTTCCGCTCAGATAATTCTTTAATTTTGCGCAAGTATTTTGCTCTATAATGGAAATAATGTGCTAGATATCAATTTCCAGAAAGTGCCAGCAGCACTCTAGATCTTAACATCTTGAACCCTATAAAGAAGAGATTGGGAATGGGAGCAGTTGTTTTCAAATGGAGTCAACAAATATTTATATAATTTAACCATCTAACTGCCATGGGTTTATTTTAAACATCATGTATTTTCTATGGTTAGAATATTAGGACAAGGGTTTATATCTTAATATTATAATAAAGTCCAGACTCTTTCAATTAAAATCATACAATCCAGACTTATCCTTACGCAGTTGTTTGAAGTTTCCCTTCTTCCCTTCTGTGTGTCATTAGGTAAATCGCTTTAGGTTTAGGAGTAAATGATACATTTATACAATTCCTAAGAATTAAGGAGGATATGTGTCCAATGACTATCACATAAGGTGGGTGGTCTTTTTCCTTGGAATATGGCCAGTTACATACAGTATGTAATCACTCCCCACCCATGACTAATCTGGGAATGTGAAAATATTGTGTAGATCTTTACCAGCATCTGAGCTATTGTCATTATTTGTGGTTTTGGTTCAGTTAATTATGTAAAGATAATTGCATAAGTGGTATACATCCCTTAGATTTATAGGATGTCTTATGTGTCTTTTATTGATTATGATGTTTAGTAACACACATTAGGGCAGATTTACTTACCCGGTCCTGTCACAATCCAGCAGCATGTTTCCCCGTTGAGGATTCGGGTCTTCCGGCAATCCACTAAGGTAGTTCGCCCGATGTCCACCAGGTGTCGCTGCTGCGCTGAGGTCCGCCGGAGTTCGCCAGAGTTCACCAACCTATCCTGGATGCAGGTAAGCGCGTTTCAAACGACACATTATATTTTTTTAAATACAGAGGTTTTTCCGAATACGTCAGATTTTCCGATGGCCACGCCCCCCGATTTCCATCACGTGCATGCCGGCGCCGATGCGCCGCAATCCGATTGCGTGCGCCAAAAACCCAGGGCAATTCAGGGAATTCAGATTTTCTCATAAAGTGGAGTAAAGTAAATGGTAACCAGTAAGTCTTATATCGCCTGGCAAAGATTAAAATTTGCATCAGTGCTATGTTGGAATACAACTTTAAACAAAGCCAGAGAACACTTTAGACATTACATTATTCATTGGCAATTCTTTATTGGAGTTGTAGAAAGAGTACAAGAGAGAAGAAATTTAACTAAATGTATTCCTCTGCTAATGAGAGAAATTACTTTTCTAGACCAACCTTCAATAATTTCAAGATGTTCATCAGCAAAACCCCAAGTATGAGCCATATAAAATCAAACCTTACTATAAGTTGCCAAGTTGAACAGTCAAATCTTAGGCATTTGAGTTGGATGTTTATGAGCTAAAAGTTCAGAAGAACTTCAAACAGTCAAGTTAGAGAACTTATGAGCTAAACATTAAACCCAATATTTTTTACGTTTTATTTTCCAAACCTTAAATAAATTATGTCATCTAAGAAGTTGCTTTGGCTTACTATGTAAGTTGTGCTAGTCTTGTAAGACCTTCAACATCTCTCAAAGTAACTTAAGCAATGCTTTATATCAGTGATGGCAAACCTTTTAGAGACCGAGTGCCCAAACTACAACAAAGACCCGCTTATTTATCGCAAAGTGCCAACACAGAAATTTAATTTATGATTTATACTCCCTTGATAGTTTTCATTGATATCAGCACTCTGAGGACACCAATAAAGCAGAAAATAGTCCCAGGTTGAGCTGCCACTTTAAAATAGCTCTGCGCACAGCAAGTCCTGGGCTGTCTGGGACTGCAAGTATATACCTGGAGTCATCTCTGGTGAGGGCCTGAGTGCCCACAGAAAGGGCTCTGAGTGCCACCTCTGGCACCAGTGCCATAGGTTAGCCATCACTGCTTTATATCATGGACCTAGTTACATTTTCAGTGAATGTTTGACTGATTGATCTAGACGGAGTCTTAAGACAGTGGCATCGCATGTAAAACATCTTTTACTGCTGAAATATGACTCCGTCTAGATCAATCAGTCAAACATCACTGAAAATGTAACTAGGTCCATGATATAAAGCATTGCTTAAGTTACCTTTGAGAGATGTGAAGGTCTTACAAGGAATAGCACAACTTACATAGTAAGCCAAAGCAACTCTTAGATGACATAATTTATTTAAGGTTTGGAAAATAAAACGATAAAAAAATATTGGGTTTAATGTTTAGCTCATAAGTTCTCTAAAATTGACTGTTGAAGTTTTCTGAACTTTTAGTTCATAAACATCCAACTCAACATGCCTAAGATTTGACTGTTCAACTTGGCAATATGATAGTAAGGTTTGATTTTATATGGCTCATACTTGGGGTTTGCTGATGAACTCTTGATATATTGAAGGTTTGGTTAGAAAAGTAAGTTCTCATTAGCAGAGGATACATTTTAGTTAATTCTTCTCTCTTGTACTCTTCTACAACTCCCAATAAAGAAGGCCAATGAATAATGTAATGTATAAAGTGTTCTCTGGCTTTGTTTAAAGTTGTATTCCAACATAGCCACTGAATGCCAAATTTTAATCTTGCCAAGGCGATATAAGACTTACTGGTTACCATTTTACTTACTCCACTTATGAGAAAAATTGAATTCCCTGAATGCCCTGGGTTTGGCGCACGCAATCGGATTGCGGCGCATCGGCGCCGGCATGCACGTGATGGAAATCGGGGGCGTGGCCATCGGAAAATTCTGACGTATTCGGAAAAAAAACCTATGTATTTAAAAAAATATAATGGGTCGTTGAAACGCGTTACCTGCATCCAGGATAGGTTGGTGAACTCTGGCGAACATCCGGCGGACTCAGCGCAGCAGCGACACCTGGTGGACATCGGGCGAACTACCTTAGGGATTGCGGAAGACCCGAATCCTCAACGGGAAACATGCTGCTGGATTGTGACAGGACCAGGTAAAGAAATCTGCCCCAAATGTGTGTTACTAAACATCATAATCAAATTAAAAGACACATAAAGACATCCTATAAATCTAAGGGATGTAACCATTATGCAATTATCTTTACATAATTAACTGAACCAAAACCACAACTATGAAAATAGCTCCGATGCTTGGTAAAGATCTACACAATATTTTCCATTCCCAGATTAGTCAGGGTGGGGAGTGATTACATACTGTATGTAACTGGCCATTTCAAGGAAAAAGACCCCCACCTTATGTGATAGTCATTGGACACATATCCCCTTATTCTTAGGAATTGGATTAAATGTATCGATTACTCCTGAACCTTAAAAGCGATTAACCTAATGACACACGAAGGTAAGAAGGGGAAACTTCAAACAACTGGGTAAGATACGAGTCTGGATTGTATGATTTTAATTGAAAAGAGTCTGGGACTTTATTATCATATTAAGATATAAACCATTGTCCAATATCTGACCATAGAAATACATGATGTTTAAAATAAACCCATGGACAGTTAGATGGTTGTAAATTATATAAATATGTGGTTGACTCATTTGCAAACAACATGCTACCTTCCCAATCTTTCTTATGAGGGTTCAGATGTTAAGATCTAGAGTGCTGCTGCATTTCTGGAAAATTGACGTATCTAGCACATGATTTACCATTATAGAGCAAAAACTTGCGCAAAATTAAAAGAATGGTATCTGAGGGAGAAAATAAACAAAGAATAATAAACATGTAACTCAGGATAAATAGAGTATTTTCCATTCCTTTTCACAGCTTTCGTATTAACAGTGAAGAAGCCTTTAGGTTACACTTCAAGTAAATCAATACGTCTGATTGAAAAGTCATTTAGTAGAGTTCAATAAGTGCATGGAAACAGAGTCAATTGGGATATGATTGAAGGCTAGACTCTCTTCTAGAAGTGAAGACTAATACTTATCCTTTGTAGCAGCCTCTTCACATCAATATATTATAATACGATGGCGACAGCAGCCCAACAAAATGAATGATTCCAGCTTTATAAAAGTGAATCGGACTGTAAGAGGAATTTAAGAGTAAAATTACTTTGTATATAACTATACAGGCAATGTCTATATGTGATTGGGCTTTTAAAGGTGTATAACTTCACACGTAAATTTTAATAACGAATAAGCTCTATCTTGGAATGTGATACAATATAATATAAACTCTAGAGCCAGTGGTGGTGAACCTTATGGGCACGGTGCCAGAGGTGGGCATCAGAGACATTTCTGTGCGCACTCAGGTCATCACTCAGGACCAGAGTTCACCAAATAGGACCAAATCACCAAATCTCCTGCTAGTCTCAGGACAACTTGAGTAGAGATGTGCTCTCAGCTAGTTTGAAGCAACAGTTCATGACGTTTGGAACTGTGGAAAAGTTGAAAAGGTTTTGACAGAAACTTGCAATAACTTTGGAGGTCCTCATTCTGGACCCACATTCTCCTCAGAGAGGACCGGAGAGAAGCTACAACGAGTCTGATTTGACCTCCTTTCTTTAAACTGTGATTGGGGGCGATACGATGCGATGATAAGATGTGGAAGAAAAGGATCAATAAGTTACTGCGTAAAATTCACATGCTGGAACTTTTGGTAAATAAGAGGATTTGTTGTAGTTTGGGCACTCGGTCTCCAAAAGGTTCGCCATTACTGCTCTAGAGCTTTACACGAGATTGGTAGCCTGAATAAACAAAAAAAGTGCAAGGCCTTATAAGGCTATTAAGACTTTGACATTATAGAGGACCAATTTAATCCCCATATCTTCTCAAACAGCATCAACTGGCATGGAAACACTCCCAAGCTACCATAACCCTATTACACTCCCTCCAATGACAGCAGACCGCCTCGAGCGAGAATCGGAGGATCTTTCCCCTGTATGGCGATGTGGAGGGAAAGGTCCCCCTTCCACTAGAGGGTGAGTACTCTAGCTTCCCTCGCCATGCTGTGTTTTGCTGTGTTCGGGAGAGTTAGTGAGCATCATTCTCACCACCATCATGGCATTCTCTGTTCTAATGGTATTTTAAAAGAAGCTTGTTTGCCTATGTTTATTTGTTGATTTGATGTTCCTTTGAATGCCCATGACAAAATATGCACCAAAAAAAATTACAAGAATAATACAAAACCATAAATAATGATAAGTTTATGAATAATAGAGTAAACGACTAAACACTTTACAAAAATATTGTAAAATGCTCGGGGCGGGGGGGCAGATTCACTTACACTACCTCGCCCTCATTTAAAGGAACATCAAATACAAACATATAAACCAGGGGACACTACTTATAATCACAGACACGGTGTTACTCATGGCCTCATTCTTTAATAACTCTAATTATATTGATACAATACCCCATTACATATGGCGAACAGACAAAGGAACAGGAATAAAAAACAATGTTGTTAACTGGTACTTGTTTAAGACAAGCAACATGAAAAGAGGATGGAGAAGGGAATTTGAGTTACCAAAACACAAAGGTAGTGATGTCGCGGGTTAGAGATAGGGTTAAGAGAAAACATAAATTCTTAAACAACAGATAGAGGGCAGCCAATAGATTAGAAGATGAAAGATCTATGACAATTGATTTTACAATATAGTATAAATAGAAACTAAAAATGGAGTGAGGTGTTGGTCTATTGAGGATAACGTTGGGGGTATATGGTTGAAGAGATGGTCAATGATGGAATAGGACCAAATCTTATGAATGTCACTTTTCAATTTCCACAAATCGGAGAAAGTAATAATGGGAAAGACTGGTGATGAGGAACTAAGTCAAATCCGCAGTTAAATATCAGCTGGGTTGAACCAGAAGAGGTGCAGCCGCCACTCTAAGCACCCCACAATTAAAAAAGAAAAATTACAAAAGAATACAGAGTGCCATTGATACAAATGTGGGTACGGAATGAATATATGACTGTGGATAGACAGGACACATATTTGTTGAAAATTTGAGGACCCTCCATAGAACGGACCACCCCTAAGGGTTCAAGGTATCCACCCTACGCCGAGCGCTGGTGTATAGAAAATGTTTCGTCTCTCGGGTTTGCATTTGAAAATCCAGCCGTTAAACGTTGGTAACAAAATGATACTGGAAATAAAATAGTACTTAGACCCAGATTAACAGTAGTGTTGGGAATCAGGAAAAACAACTTGCAGGGGTTATTAGAGATGGCAAATCTGGAGTATCTCACTGTTCATAACCTTACAGCACAGTATCAAATGGGTTTATGAGGGACTGGTTCTGTCAGACTAATCAGCTTCTATGGGAGCTACAGTTCCAACGATAGACCTGAGGGCGGAAGTGTGGGATGTTGTATATTTTCTTGCCTTTACCAAGGCATTTGATACAGGCTGCATAAAAGATTACTCTTATAAAAAAGGTTAACTCCCATAAAATGAAACTTCTGGATAGGGGACATTTTCTGTATTTGGGTAAACAAATGGCTTAGTGATAGAATGCAGAGAGGGTCGTCATTAATGGCAACATTGTCAGTTAGGTTAAAGTTACTAGTGGGGGGGCAAAGGAGTCAGTATTGGGTCTATTTATTTTAATATTTTATTATGACCTCATAGAGGGTCTTACAAAATTAGAGTTTCAATATGTGCAGATGATACTAAGATGGTAAAGTAGTTAATACAGAGGGCAGGATAGTATAATCACAGAGGGATTTGGGGGAAAATGGAGACAGGGCTGACAAATGGAATATGAGAGGTTTAATATAGATTAAAGTATGGTTATGATTGGATGAAGAAAAATAAAAAGTATGATTATGGGGCTCATTTACTGTGCTGTCCAATCGAGATCCTGCAGCGTGTTGTCCGAGAGGATTCGGGTCGTGGAAATCAACTAAGGACGTGCGCACGATATCCAGCTGCTGACGCGGAGGTCCGAACGAGTTCACCTTCTTCTTCCTGGTGCACGTGAAGTGCTTGATCTGCGACACAAATTATGCCTTTTTTCGAATCCGTCGGGTTGTCCGACGGCCCACGGCCCCAGATTCTGGCGCGTGAAAGCCAAAACCGCACAATCCGATCGCGTGCGCCAAAAACCCCGGGTCAATTTAGCACAAAATGGAAAATTTCGGGGAAACCTGACGAAAGTAGCGGTGTTTGGACCCTTAGTAAATGAGCCCCTATGTGTTAAATCATAATTTTGTGGCTAAAACTGAAGAGAAAAAACACTTGAGGGTATTGGTGGGCGATAGTAAACTCAATTTTGTGATCAATGCCAGGCGTTCTGCTGCTAAAGGAAAATAAAAATTGGAATGTATCAAAAGAGGAATAGATTATCACAGTGTTGTAGGTCAACACCCAATATGCTATTTCAGTAGGTGGCGGAGATGGCACTCGGAGACCCTCTATGTGGGCGCTCAGGGCTGTCTCCCAGGCACAGAGTTTGCCTGACATGACACCTTCCTGCAGTCTCAGGCAGTCAAGTAGGGACCATCCTGTGCTGCTTGGTCCTGTCTGAGAGTGAAGGGGTGTGGACAGGGTCGGATATGAAGCTCAAAGATTCTGGTAGCAATAAGTTTGCTAAATTGCCGTTGGGCACTGTTGGGAAAAGCTTATGTGTTTTGGTCTCATTTTGGGCACGCGATATTCAAAGGTTCGCCATCACTGTGCTATTTAAACTCTCCTCAACCCCAAGTTGACCCTACCTACATGTACCTAATAAACATGCCACTTATACCCATCATAACCATGGCTAGATGCTAGGTACAACCCTAGCCAGTCATAACCATGGCTAGTTTCTAGGGACACCGGGCCAATTAACCATGGCTGGCTGCTATGAACATCATTTGGTGGATTGTCTATTCCGTGGAAAAATCTGGCAATATGTCCAGGTTGTGAGACCGAACACAAACCCTAAACCATAAGTCGGTCTGTCATCTCTAGTTTGATAAATGGGCCATAGAATCCTAACAGTGTCCTTTGAACGTGCAACAAAAGTTTTATACAGTTTCTAAAGATTGTTGTCTCTTCAAAAATGTTCACATTTCAAAACAAATATTTAAATTATGTAATATAATGTTAGTACTGTAGCTATTCCAAAATCTTCATGATATAAAAATTATCAAAAGGCCTTAAATGTCACTATACCACCAAGCACAATATTTAGGGAGAAATGTAGAATTTCAAAGCCTTTCTCTAGCCGTGGCAGCCAGTTGTTAATCTCGCTGACAGAAGATAAACTTCCAATATTTAAGCAATAAAGTGATCTTCATCTATTAACAGCATATAAGACTCTGAGGTGCAGTATATGATGTCCAGGCTTGAATTATCAACACTGCCACAGGAGCTAAGAAACCATTTAACATATAGCTAACATAATCTTAGCAGGAAGAAAAATGCCACCCCTGTAGATTTGTTCTTATCAAGATCTTTCTCATTGTCTCACTGGGTGAAATAAAGTTTACAAAACAGGCAATCATTTTTTAGTAAAATTTACAGTGGTACAGGTCTATTAAGAATTTTGATGATTAAACTTTAGGGAATAAAAGGGGTTGTATGGGAATAATAAAATGTTATATAGGCTGGAGGGGGGGGGGGGGCTATAAAAACAATAAACCACTCATGCTCACCTCCTAAGCACTACATTTTAGTCACGTCAGGTATGTTGTATACAGAGCCTGGTGGCCATCCCAAACCACAGCCATTTGCCGTACAGCAGTGACGGGGAGAGGGGGAGAGATGCGTAGTATAGGTGGTCTATTGTTTTACCCCCACTTTCCCAGTCATGTATAACAATATTTTATTCCATGACGGACCTATTTAAACTTTAATAATTTCTGCATTAAAAAAAATGTAATTTATGAAGAGAGAAAAATTAAAGAGTACTTTTCAAGTTTTTTTTTAATGTGGAAGGAAGGATATTAACAATATACACCTATTAAATGTGCTACACCAATATCTTGAAATGTAATGTTATGTGTAATTGCTAAAAAAAAAATGTCTTCTACTTCATCAAGACAGAGATTCCAGTCCATAAAACAGAAGCAAATTAAGGGTTCATGTGATTATAAATGTTCTATGTATGCTATACCTTCAGGACTTATGACAATATTCATCATATTCGTCACCCCCCGTACTGCACTGGGGAGCTGTTGAAAAGATGTGACACTACAGGTGAATGACAAATAAAAGTTAATTCTAAATAAGGTCCTGGAGGTTTGTACCCTTTGAAAAAGGCTGAAAATTTTACATGTTTGCAGTAAATGAAGAGATGGCCAAACATGAATCTCTCTGAAAACTATATCATTTTTTCAGAATTCTATTTACAGTAAAATATAAATATTGTAGGTAATATGACAGTAATAAAACTGAATATTGTCATAAGGTCCTGAAAGGTAGAGGATGCAGATTGGACAGTTAGAGATCACATGACCTTAATCTGCATTCCATTATGGAACAGCCTGTCTCCATCTTTACAGATCAACACCTGTCTCCTCATTTTAAACCTATATATACCTATTGTTATATGTATGTAAATGAGGAGAGCAGGGATGTTAATCTTTAAGAAAATGGTTCCAAAACTTCCAAGATTACATCCGGGGCTTTGAAAGGACCTAATTATAAGTATTCGTCTCTGTCATGATCAATGTGTATGACAGCTGTTATGACAGCTGGGCCATGCTTTCCAAACACCATTGTACTTATCTACAGAAAAAAGGATATTCTCTAAAGATTACCCTAAATGCTATTCTATCTGAAGATAAAGTACAGGATACTTAGGAGAATATTATATTAACAGTGTGACAAAATGCAAAAATGAAGTTGTTATTTTTATTTAACGACGCCTGCTAAGAAGCTCCCTTATCTTACTTCAGCAAGAAAACACTGGTCACCTTAGAATGAATTGATGCTAATGTAACTGGAAGATCTAGTGTTGGAAGGGACCGCTCCATATTTGAATGTGTCTTGTCAAGCAGAGATTTGGATGTTGTTAATTTAGCACTGACTGCGCTGCCGCTTGCCTGTCAATGGAGGCTGCAAAATAAAGAATCAAGGAAATATAAAGGAAGGCCATATTGACATTAGTTTTCCCAAAGGAATCTATCACACTATACATAAAAAGGGATGGAAATTTTAAGACAGTGGCATCGCATGTAAAACATCTTTTACTGCTGAAATATGAAGTTTATGTGAAGAATAAATGCAATAAAGCATTTATCATTCAGAGCAAAGAAGATTTACTCATCAACTTTTCCAGTCCCCAGGTATTTATAAAAATCCTAACAACTAATTGATCTGATATTTGTTGCATAAACTATCTAGAGCAGCAATAATGACATGTTATTTATGATAAACATTCACTTCTGCAAAGTGTTCCATACTAAAGCATGTGGCAACTGTTTGAGATGATATGAACAAGAAGAAAAATAGATGCGTACAATAGACTTAAATATTATGGAGTACTTTATTGAATCAATACAAAAAAGACAAGACACAAAGAGATGTAAAAACACTAAAAAACACACGATGAACGTCACTACCTATACAAGACAATGGTCCGAGATAAGTTCTCTACTACGAACTAATTGGAACATACTACAGAGTGACCAACGTCTTCGAGCCTTTGTACCCAAAGACCCCCCCCTGACAGCTCGTCGGGCACAAAACCTAAAAGACCAACTAACCCGTAGCCACTTTTCAAGACCTATACGCCGTACGGGCATGGGTGAACGGGTAAATGGTTCTTTCCCTTGCGGTTCTTGCTCGGTCTGTCCACTGGTCCAACCTGAAAGGAACTTTCTGAATCCGTCTAACCATGAAACTATCAAACTAAAAAATTTATATTAACTGCAAAACTCGGAATGTAATATATGCGCTTATATGCCCATGCAACAAAATCTATGTTGGGCAAACATCTCAAGAACTGCGAAAAAGAACTCAACAACATCTTTCTACAATCCGACACGCAACATCGCACTTCTTACAAGATAAACCATTATCCACGGTGGCTGACCATTTTAGAAGATTCCACCAAGGTAAGCCCACTGGTTTACGGGTTGTTGGCCTGGATCGTCTCCATCCGAATCCACGGGGTGGGGATCCAACACCAGGATTACTACGGCTGGAGAGCCGTTGGATTTTCAAACTAAATAGCCAAACACCCAGTGGACTGAATGAGGATCTTTTATTTACAGGATTTTATAAGCCCCTTTAAAAAGACTAATCGTACAGATATACACTTCCAGTTATACATGTGGGCCCTATTTTTTGTTGTTTATTCTTTGTCTATTTGTAAATCCGTGCATTCTAGATCACACTTGAGGCACCACCTCATACTCCATGATGTCCAGGATCACCACCCACGGTAAGCTTTCTCCCTTACATTTTTGCACTCTTTTGTGACTTTGGGACCCATAAGGTATATTTTTTATTCGGTCCCCCTCTTCCCCTCTTTTTTTCATGCATGGGCACCAGCACGGTTTCATGACCTCACACGCACCATTCCCTGGTTTCCTGGGATCCTTGTTTTTTCCCCCCTTCCCCCATCTTCAGGTCACTGCACCTTCACACACCCGTCCCCACTTTCACAGCTTTAAAAAAAAAAAAAAATGGTAACACATTATCCGTGATTCTATTTTTATATTCATTGTCTATTGTTGCCTACTTTGTTCTCATGTTCACTTGACACACTCAAGTGGGTACACTGTGTATCTTGGATCATTGGAATGGATATATAACATCATGGAACAATAATAGTGTTTCTATTTATATATCTGATCACCTATTTTAGATTCCAGCGTAGCATCTGATCTTGTCTGTACATCAACCTCAACTTCTGGCGGCCTGTGACAATGTGCCTCTCCAACCGAAGTCCCCCTTGGCATCCACAGTCCAATTAGGATCTTCTCCGATGTCGGAAGGGATTATCCTTGATCGTTATCAACGAAAGTAGTACCATGATATGTTTAAAGAACGTCCATCTCTTTATGAATGATATTATGAATCAATTTGAGATTCGCTTCTTCCCGTATGTTGCGCCAAACGCATGTGTCATGGTCGAACCGTATTAGACTGTCATTGCCTTCATGTTCTCATTTCTCATTGAATTGTGGAAAACTTGTTTATGAAAATATATTGTCTAGTGCCATTGCTCCCCATCTCCCGCCCCAATCAGTGTTCACGCATAAACCAAAGAACCCCCACAAGGGCATTATTGAGCACCCACCCCGCACTTACCTTATTAACGTTCCAGTACAATGATGATATTTTAACTATACCATATTACCATCTGATGGTTTTTACGGGCCCTCCTTCCCCTTTCTCCCCCTGTTTGCCTTTTCCCCCCTCCTTTGCTTTATGAGCATATATATGTAGAGTAGATTGAATTACCTATTTATACTCCCTCGTTTTTTAAAAAAAAGGAAAAAAAGGGAAATTTTTTTTTTTTTTTTGATTTTTGTGTATATTAATTATAGATTAACCTCTAATACCTTTGCTGAAGGTGGGCACTTGGCACTTCAGGTATATGTATATATTTTTGTATTGTATGGTAGTTGTTCATACTCCCGCACTTTGAATTTTCACCTGCAGGTTGAATCCTTTTGCACTCGGTATTTTGGGTATACTCGGGTAGGCGAATAGAGGGAGAGATATACACAACAGCCCTGCAATACCCTATACATCCATGTGGGGCTCGCAGCCTTCATGTTTATCCTATAATAGGGACAATGCATGATATTTGCATGCATAACTCTTTAATGTATTTCGGCGGGCTTGTATTCGGCGAGCATGCATGCTATCCGTGTCCTCCTTCATGCTGTTCTGGTTGGGCTTTAACCTTATCCCGACAGCGAGAACAAAACCTATTTTGTACTTTGTCGCGCTTTTCATACTCTGCGCCGCAAATGACCAGGAGGCGCGGCTCCGGTCTTCTAAGCCATGTGATCCATCATGTGATGCAATATTCCTCGTCGCCTTTGATCGGGAGGCGCGGCTCCCAAACCATGTGAGTGATCATGTAATCGGCTTTACTCGCGCATGCGCATTTTGATTAGATCCACGCCGACCAAAAACATACACGAGTCGACTGGAGGTAGGACCCTTTGCATCTATGGGACGTTGTTGATTGGTGAACACTGATTGGGGTGGGGAGCTTGGCCTTTATATAGACTTGACTCTGCATTACTTATTCACTTACCCCTGAGGAAGTCACCCCGAGGTGACGATACGCGTGGGGTTCTCTCCCTCCCCGGTGTCCCGTCCAGACGCATGACCTAAGTACACTGGTCCTCTGAGGATAACATGAAGGGTATAGTATAAGCAGGGCAGCCCATTAGCACTTTGCATCATATTACCATTGTGATGTTCTTGCTTTCCCTCATATGTTTTTTGATTGCATTCACTTGTACATTGTCGTGGACGTTGTCAGCCGGGTCAGACTGGGTCACACATTCGACCCAGGAGAGTGTAACACACGTTCATCGTGTGTTTTTTAGTGTTTTTACATCTCTTTGTGTCTTGTCTTTTTTGTATTGATTCAATAAAGTACTCCATAATATTTAAGTCCATTGTACGCATCTATTTTTCTTCTTGTTCATATCATATGTTGTGGTTTGGATGCGTGGACATTTCTGTACCATATTTTTACATTAGCCTGTCTGTAGTTCTAAACTGTTTGAGATGACTTCTCACAATTGTGAAGAACATTGTTTTTTCAAAGGCTGGTGCACCAAAAGAAAGCTGTCAGAGCACCAGATGCATGAATGTGGTGCCCTCTGCACACTTCACAGCCAAACTGCACCAGGTCATGATGTGGGGAGCCTGCATGTGCCTGAAATGCTTTCAATATTAGGATTGTATTAGGCAAATGATGAGCACTACCTGGTTTTCTCCACACTTATCACTTAGAATTAACCCCAAAAAGGTCAATATTAGAGATGAGCGAACACTAAAATGCTCGGGTACTCGTTATTCGAGACGAACTTTTCCCGATGCTCGAGTGCTCGTCTCGAATAACGAACCCCATTGAAGTCAATGGGAGACTCGAGCATTTTTCAAGGGGACCAAGGCTCTGCACAGGGAAGCTTGGCCAAACACCTGGGAACCTCAGAAAAGGATGGAAACACCACGGAAATGGACAGGAAACAGCAGGGGCAGCATGCATGGATGCCTTTAAGACAGTGGCATCGCATGTAAAACATCTTTTACTGCTGAAATATTAAGTTTATGTGAAGAATAAATGCAATAAAACATTTATCATTCAGAGCAAAGAAGATTTACTCATCAACTTTTCCAGTCCCCAGGTATTTATAAAAATCCTAACAACTAATTGATCTGATATTTGTTGCATAAACTATCTAGAGCAGCTATAATGACATGCTATTTATGATAAACATTCACTTCTGCAAAGTGTTCCATACTAAAGCATGTGACAACTGTTTGAGATGACTTCTCACAATTGTGAAGAACATTGTTCAAAGGCTGGTGCACCAAAAGAAAGCTGTCAGAGCACCAGATTCATGAATGAGGTGCCCTCTGCACACTTCACAGGCAAACTGCACCAGGTCATGATGTGGGGAGCCTGCATGTGCCTGAAATGCTTTCAATATTAGGATTGTATTAGGCAAATGATGAGCACTACCTGGTTTTCCCCACACTTATCACTTAGAATTAACACCAAAAAGGTCAATATACATCTCATCAGACCAGAGAATCTTATTTCTTATAATCTAAGCGTCCTTCGTGTTTTTTTTCTGCAACCTGTATGCAGGCTTTCATATGTCTTGCACTGAGGAGAAGCTTCCATCTGCACACTCTGGTATAAAGCCGTGGCTGGTAGACGGCTGCAGTGACAGTTGACTATGTGGAACTTTCTCTCATCTCCCTACTGCATCTCTGGAGCTCAGATATAGTGATATTGGGGTTATTCTTTACCTCTCACACCAAGGCTCTTCTCTCATGGGAAAGAGGTTTGATCATTCCAACTTTCTTTCATTAAAGGATTATAAAGGCTATTGAGCTCTTAGGAACATTGAGTGTTGCAGAAATTCTTTTGTAACCTTGTCCAGATCTGTGCCTTGCCACATTTCTGTCTCTGGGCTACTTGGGCAGTTCCACAGACCTCATGATTCTCATGTGCTCTGACATGCACTATGAGCTGTGAGACAGGTGTGTGCCTTTCATAATCAAGTGACATCAGTTTAAATATACACAACTGGACTCCATTGAAGTAGTACAACCAACTAAAGGAAGATCAGAAGGAAATGAATAGCATGTGCGTTAAATATGAGTGTCACAGCAAAGGAAATAAATACTTGACCATGTGATATTTAAGTTTTTCTTGTTTAATAAATTAGCAAACATTTCTGTTTCTGTTTTTCTGTTGAGATGGGGTGCAGAGTTTTCATTTATGAGCAATAAAATAAACAAAGAGTGAATCACATAAAGGGGTCTGAATTGTTTCTATATCCACTGTAAAATCAATTCGCCATCAGAAATAACATAACGGGGCAAATAGGCCAAGAATAGCTAAATATATAATATATGTCTTGTGAGGGGATGTCGGTGCCTAACGGGCTGTCGGTTGCTGACGGGTTCATGACTTTTTGGTAGGAAAGAAGTTAATCACAATGAATAGTTTCCATATTAAGCTTCCATCAGCGCCACCTGAGTTCTTTAGAATGCGACAGGTGTTTTCTCTTTTAAAGTCAGTTATCTTTTAATAACAGAATTATCATATACCACTGTTTCTCTTTCATAACTGTATGGACTGATATATGAACACCCTGAAAGATATATGAAGTTACCTTTTATGTTAAAATAGGAGTAGGATCTACAAGTGGCCCTACCGATTTACTGTGATGTATTAAGTAGAAGTAGCTGGCAAGTCTCCCTTACTGAGACAGCCCTTAAAGTACTAAACAGAGCCTATATAGTCCTCACTTGGGTCCATGCCTTTAACCCAGAGGTCTCACCACAATGCTTTAGAGGATGAGAGGAGGATGGTTGCGCCTATCATATTTGGTGGTTTTGTTTGATTGTAGCCCGCTTTTGAAACAGTATTGGGCAGGTTCTGAGTCATTAAAGGGATGCAATGTGTCACACAACCCCAAATCTTGGTAATTCAGCAACAAGTCCCTTGCACCTTGTCCCTATTTCTTTTACTAATGGATTATACTACTTTGAATTGACTTTTTGTTTTTTCATATTTATGGCCTATTTTCTTAATAGGCCACCTGTATCTGATGGGTGTCAACATCTGCACAGAGCACCAAGAGAGAATTTTCATGATGTTGACTACATGGCGGTCTCTACAATGACACAGAGTTGACTGCTTTGAGCTTTGGGTGCTCTGCTGCGACTCTGAACAACTAATTGATGTGTGGGTCCATATGTTGGGCCCAGTGATAACTGTTGATGGCCCATAGCAAATCCTGGGAAACTTTACAGGCATGAAGATACTTAAGTTATTATTAATTTTACATGGATACCATTTTATAGAGCTGAAATACTACAGTATACGTATTCAATAAAATTATGCCATATGGAGCTATAAAGACACACAAAATATTACATCAAATATTTTAATGATAATATTTCTTTCCACAATTGCTTAATTATCGGCTAAACAGATGGTTATCAGATTATAATCTGGAAAAGCAAAAGTAGAATATAATTAAGAGACTATCAATAATTAACAGAACAAACGTTCCATTATTTATAGCGAATCAGCAAATTTGATTGAGTTGTTGACAAATTACTGCCTAATCAGCTCACCACACAGCTGTGTTTTCCTCATTTAGGAGAAGATCTCAGGCAGGTGCATCAAAGGAGGATGAAGAAATAACAGTGAAGGTCCATGATGACCAATCATCTTGGAAATGCAAAAGCAAGCATTTTGCTGTTGAGACTTACCAGAAGCATGAGCTAATTCATAGCATAGAACAAAGCATAATGTACTGCATCAGATAAACCTAAAAATGGATGTTTTCTGTATAAACAGTCATCTATATTGCCGTATTTTTTGGACTATAAGACGCACATTTTTTCCCCAGAAGATGGGGAAAAAACTGTGGTGCGTCTTATAGTCCGAATGTGCCGGACTGCAGCCCTCCACTGCAGGAGGGAATGGAGGACGGCACATAGCAGTAAGCGCAGGGGCAGTGCTGAGCTCGGCTATACACAGCTGCCGCCTGCTAGTGTCTGTGAGCAACGGAGCTCATGCAGGGCACACAGACTGTGACACCACTTCCAGGTTATCTGAGGAAGGAAGCACAAGCCACGCCCCCTCAGCACGGAGCTCTCACTGTGACTGTCTTCTCCCAGAGTCCCAGCTGCTCGTGCTGCAGGGGCATCACATAACACTAGAGGGGACAGGAAGTGTGACCAGTACTGGAGTCTCTGCTCCTGTGCCTGCAGTGCTGTGCTCACAGGTGTGTGAAACAGGTGAAACAATTCCCAAACAGTGCTTATACAATGTAACAGGAGCTTACAGTCTATGTCACCTCCTGTGTCCTCCTCCTCCTGCTCATAGATTGTAAGCTCTTGTGGCCATTGTACAAGCACTGTCATCTCCTGTGTCCTCCTCCTCATAGACTGTAAGCTCTTGTGGCCATTGTACAAGCACTGTCATCTCCTGTGTCTCCTCCTCCTCATAGATTGTAAGCTCTTGTGGCCATTGTACAAGCACTGTCATCTCCTGTGTCCCCTCCTCCTCATAGATTGTAAGCTCTTGTGACCATTGTACAAGCATTGTCACCGCCAGTGCCCCTCCTCCTCATAGATTGTAAGCTTAAACTATTTTGAATGACCAATCAGAGCCCTGCCGTGATTGGTACAAACTGGAGCTTCGTGTAGCTGCTTTGTCTGAAAGCTTAACAAAAGGTGGAGGAGAGGAAACACTACTTGCCATACAGGAGAACACTACGCCATGACATTAGGTATCACTACCCCCTACAGTGAGTCCATATCAACCCCACTGTGAGACCCTACTGTAACACTACCGCCAATACAGTGGAACACTACACCACTACACCGAGTGCAGGGAACTACCCCCATAACTTGTGGAACACTCCCCCTACTGTGGGGACTCCCGACATGGAACATACTACCAGGAGACCCCACCACCGTGAGAGACCTTGCCCATACGTGAATACTTCCCGCCATACAGTAGACCTTACCCACCGACCATACATTGTAGACATCTAACGCCATACAGTTGAAACACTACTAACCGACCTACCGCCAACATGAGCAACTACCCCCCCCATACAGTGGTACACACGCCATACGTGAGGAACACTAACCCCATACAGTAAGGAACACTACAATCTACCCCCTAGCGTGAGACACTACCCATACAGTGAGGAAGCACTACTGCCATACAGTGAGGACACTACCCCCTACGTGAGGAACACTACACTCCATACGTGAGGGACACTACACCATACTGCGGGACACTATGGACCCACCACACCCGCCGCCATCCCTGAGCTACACACTACTGCCATACTTCTAGAATACAACCGAGACGCATACATTGGAAGATATTACCCCAGCCTAACATGTGAGGAACATTAACCTCCACTACTGTAGGAATACTACCCTCGTCACTTGAGAACATTGCCACCAACTAGGAATCTACCGGCCCCATACAGTAATGGAAACCTACCCCCCATGCTACAATTGAAGAAGTAGCAGCCATACGTGGGAACACACTACCCCCATACATGTGAAGACTACACGCCATACAGTGATGACACTTCCCCCACATACAGTGAGAAAAACTACCCCAACAATTGAGGAACAACTGACATACTGCCATAGTAGTGCGTGATACTTCCCCCCCCAGTGAAGGAAAAACTACCTCCCTACATGAGAAACACATCCATCAGTGAGGAAGACTACTGCCCGTCATTTCCCTTTTCTTCTTCCCCAGTTTCTCTGCCCCCATGACACGTTTTGCTTCGATGCCATTTAGCTAATACAGGGACATTTTTTTTTTTTAATACATTCGATCCCACAAAATCAACACTGTAAACCTACTCACTTTGAATCTTTCGTACTGGATCGACGTTTTTCTTCCCCTGAAATTCAGAACCACTTGTAACAGATAATTCCGCCATCTCTAGTTAGTTTACCTTTACATTACTGCTATATGCATTCTGATACCACGAGTATTATTTTATTCGGACTATAAGACCCGCAACGGCCATAAGAAACGGCCCTGTGTTTTAACAGGTGTAAAATAAAAATTTTTTTTCTTTTCCCCCAAATAGTGTAACTAAAACCATTTAATAAACGTAACTGTACGTCGCGTGCGGCCTTATGGAGTCAGCGGCTGGTTTTCTCTTTTGGAAAGGGTACGGGCGAGTGGCCGAGTAGCACCCCTCACCCCCCTCACTCGCTCGTCCCGTGCACCGATGCGTGCCCGTCTCCGTGCTACGTACGGCTGGCACGACGTTGCAGTTGAATGTAAGCCTAAGGGGACTGTGTAGGGGATACTTTTATTAGGGGTCATTGTGTGACATGGGGTTTGAAGTTTTTAATAGTGTACTGTGGTTTCAGGAGAATAATGGGGACCTTTATTAGGGGACATTTTATGGGACACTGTTGCCTGATGTTGAAGGATGGCTCCCGTGCCGACACTACAAGTGTTCTGCTCAGATTCAGCCCTATACAGAACACTTTGGTGCGTGCGGGGGTATGCCCGTTCCTTTGACCCAATTGGCTCAGCAAGCTCAGCCAACCATGTTGGGGGCTAATTAGTGATGGGAATTACAGCTCTTTAGATAAATTATGCTGCACCTAGTCAGGGTGTCTCACGAGTTCCCAGGCGATTATAGTATGAGTATATGTCATTGGTCACAAGACTTACAATCTATGAGGAGAGGGCAGGAGGTGACAATGATTGTACAATGGTCACAAGAGCTTACAATCTATGAGTAGAGGGGCAGAGTGACAGTGCTTAGACAATGGTCACAAGAGCTTACAATCTAGTGAGGAGGAGGAGGCAACAGAGATGACAGTGCTTGTACAAGGTCACAAGCTTACAATCTATGAGGAGGAGATACACAGGGAGGTGACAGTGCTTGTACAATGGCCACAAGAGCTTAAATGTATGAGGAGGAGGGGCACTGGTGGTGACAATGCTATACAATGGTCACAAGAGCTTCCAATCTATGAAAGGAGTGGGCACTGGTGGCGTAATTGCTTGTACATGGCCACAAAGCTTTTACAATCTATGATGCAGGAGGAGAGGACACAGGAGATGACAGTGCTTGTACAATGGTCACAAAGCTTACAATGTATGAGAGGAGGGGCACTGTCGGGTGACAATGCTTGTACAATGGTCATAAGAAGAGCTTACAATCTATGAGGATGAGGAGGGCACTGTGGTGACAATGCTGTACATTGGTCACAAACTTACAATCTTGCGGGGAGGCACTGGCGGTGACAAGCTTGTCACATGGTCCAGACTTACATCTATTAGGAGGAGGGCACTGGGCGGTGACAATGCTTGTACAATGGTCACAAGAGCTTACAATCTATGAAGGAGGGCACTGGCTGGTGACAATTGCTTGTACAATGGTCACAAAAGAGCTTACAATCTATAGGAGGAGGGGCACTGGCGGCGGTAAATGCTTTGATACAATTTCACCAAAGCTTACAATCTATGAGGAGGAGGGCACTGGTGGTGACACTGCTAGTAACAATGGGCACATACACTTATCGATCTATGAGGAGGATGGCACTTGTGGTGACAATGCTAAACAATGGTCACACGCGCTAGTGTTCCTCACTGTATGGTGGTAGTGTCCCTCACTGTATGGCGGTAGTATTCCTCACTGTATGGGGGTAGTGTCCCTCACAGTATGGGGGGAGTGTTCCTCACTGTATGGGGGTAGTGTTCCTCACTGTATGGCGGTAGTGTTCCTCACAGTATGGGCGTAGTGTACCTCACTGTATGGGGGTAGTGTACCTCACTGTATGGCGTAGTGTTCCTCCCTGTATGGAAGTAGTGTTTTCCACTCTCCTCCACAATTTATTGTTAATGCTCTTTCAGACAAAGTGCTACACGAATGCCTCCAGTTTGTACCAATCACTGCACTGGCTGCTTGTCCCCTTCCAAATTCAGTTTAATAACAACCCTCATCCACAAAGCTCTGCATAATGCTGCACCTCTCTACCTCTCATCTCTCATCTCAGTCTATTGCCCAGCTGTCAATCAAAACCAGCCCTGGGAGTAGTTTTCAAGCACAGAAGACAGACCTGATCCCATTCAGAGGGTTCTGAAACACTAGCTGCTAGCTGGTTTCTCTTATGTGTAACTCAAAATTGTGACCAACACAACTACAAATCTATATCCTCATATAGTCATATTGAAAGAAAAAATGCAATAGAAATGGCTCTTGAAAAGCAAAAGCAGGAAAATATTTTTTTTCACCAAAAAATAAAACATGTTTGGTAAAATATGAAATAAAATAATAAAAAAAGAAAAAATAATGTACAAAAAATAAAGGTGGTTTGTAATAAAAAATTATAATAAAAAGATTTGAAACTGATGTCCAATGCCATAAAAATGTGACGTGAAGAACAATTTTAAACTTTGTCTTTTAAAATACATTGATAAAATGGAACAAAATACAACTTATTGATTATAAGTGAAAGGACTGAAGTCATTTGTTTCACTTCTATCATTACATAGCTAAACTGAATTTTGCAATACAGTGCAAAATCTCTAAACATAGAGTTGCGAGATAACATAACAGCTACAGTTTTGTTAGTAACTTTTTTGTGTAAGGCAACCCTACACAGTAATCCAACACAGTAATTGTGCTCCAAAAAAATAATAAAGGTGGGTATTTTATTTTATGAGGCAATTATTGTTTGATATTAGTGTTTAGGCCAGTCAGTTATTATTTTAAAAAATACCCTTCTTTTCTATAGCAGTAGTAACCACTCATTTTGTGCCCTCACATAATAAAAATGCTGACATTGGCCTCCTATCTTACTTTAATCAGTGGCCAGTCTCAGATGTAATGCATTAGTAAGTTAACAATCAGGACCAGATTATAGGGAGGGCTCCAGGGATGTTCACCGCAGGGTCCCACCGCTTTTCTTATAAGGTGGTCCATACCATCTATGTCCGACAGTCAGCTCACAGCTGTGTCTTAAAGACACAGATGTGATTGATATTTCTGGTTTGCGATTTTATTGGCTATGGGTGCTGAACCTCCTGCATTAGAGTTGGACATTTTGCCGCCCCCCAAAAGACTCTGATATCTGCTACCTGAGGCAAAAGATCATCAGCCTAACGGCAGATGTGGCCCTGCACATTACTAGGTAAAGAGCAGCTGAAGCAATTCAGTTTTTCTCAATCACAAGTATGATTCCATTTTGAATGAATTGAAATACTTTCCCATCCCATAGCATTGTACATGTCATTGTTAATTCTCAGCTTGTTATGTTACTTGCTTGTTATTTTTTCATCAGGCAGAAATACAGTTTTTATAGACACTAGTCTTTGAGAAAAACAAGTCATCAATAACAGTGCTTAGCTTTTCCATTGAGAGGGTATTTCAATCCTTGCAGATGGAAGTGTAATTGAAATTATCTGAAGAGAAAGAAAAAGCAAGAGCATACAAATATAGAAGGAAGGAAACCCATTTGGTCTTTGGCAGTACAGACACACTGCTTAGCTAATCCATGCTGAGTGCAATTCAATACTCTTTCATCTAATGCTGTACTCAAGGAAGACAATTAAGGCATAATGCAATAACAGCTGACACAAATCTGTTTGGTTGCCCAGAAGCAGATTAAAGAATAGTTAAAATCATGCAAATCTAATTTAAGGGGTTCTTTTACGTTATTATCTAATCCCAAGCATCAGTTTTTGATTAATACATTTATATTACCAACACAGCGACTGTGAGAGGCTGAAAAGTGCCAAAATGATTTATGTGTAGAAGTTACATGGGGAGATCTAAAAATCCAATAAATATCTGATGTTATTACTGGTCCCTGCGTTACATTATATAATACATCAAAAGCAATTGAAACTGAAGGTGAAATAAATGTAATACTTAGTGTGAGACTCTAACTACAAATTTAAGGAAGTAATCTGCATATTGTAGGAAGGCCGCACTTTATTCATGTATAATTGTCACAACATTTGTCAATGTCCTCTATACCCTATTCGGACTAACAGCACTTGTTATCAGATTACAAAAGCAGATTAGTAATGTACAGCTACCAGACACATGTTATACATGCTCATGCTGTTACCCAACACCATGACTTCAATCATCAGTCACCACTTTAAGTACATTTATGAAAGGCAGGAAAATTGAGACACATCGTTTTGGTTGAGCACTGTCAGTCAGCCTTTTACTGTTTCTACATGCTAATGAATGTTTTCATTAGTCTCTATAGCATGTTGCTATAGGCAGAGGAGTAACCTAGAGATCCTGGGTGCTAACACAAAATATCCACCCATCTTTGATGCAGCATTTAAGGTGAATTCACATGCAGTGCATTTGCCTGGCTTAGGCTGCATTCACACGATGTATGCCCCCGGTCTTGAAGTACGGCAGGCATACATTGGCGCTGAGGAGAGGAGCAGGAGATGAGCGCAGCTCACCCCCGCCCCTCTCCATAGGAATATACAGCGCACGGCGCTATATTACGATATTACGTAAAATGTTAGAACATGTCCTATCTTTCTACGGGCTACTGAGCAGTACGGTGCCCCACGTGGGCTGCACCGTACCGCTCCCGTACAGGGCCCTGAGCCTATAGAAGTGTATGGGGGACGTATATACGTCCCCCATACGTTCGTGTGAATGTAGCCTAAATCAGTGCATGCACGTCACTAAACCTGTAATGGAACATACTATTCCAGAACAATGTAGTAGAGTGGAGTAGGCGTTGGGCGCATCCACACCTACATGCTCCAAAACAAACTTATAGCATCCACATCTTGAGGAAGTGGATACTACTGATGAGTGGAAGCACCATACAGGACTGCTGCTCTGTGCCCCCATGTGGTGCTTTCTCTGTGATTCTCTCATACCCCAGTAATGTCAAACTAATGCTGATTTGTTGTATCTGGGTGGTTATAAAATGGGGGGAATCCCACATTGCTTTAAAAATTAATGATAATAATTGAACAAAGCAACTTGAGTCCCCCCTTTCCTATTACCAGCCAGACACAATGAAGAAGCAGACTGGCATTCCTGGAGTAGCTGAGACTTCATATTTTAAGCTTTACAAGGCCAATAATACAAACATGAGTTTGCCCCGGTGCTTGATAATCTATAGATCCTGGAGTACGTGATCATACTTAGCTCTTCCTGGCACCCCCAGAAGTACAGGGATAATGGTAAGGACTAGAGATGAGCGAGTATACTCGTTTGAGTATACTGCTCGGTCGAGTATTAGCATACTCGGACCGGCTCGTTACTCGGACGAGTATCTCGCCGGCTCCAGATCGAGCAGTAAATTAATAAAATAAATTGAATAAAAGTATTTCTATTGTAAAAAAAAATAGTACACATGTTTCCAGATGTTTTACTTGTAAGAACACATTGAACTAAAACTATTCTTCACTTTGTTTCTAAAACAAATCTTTCCAAAACATCCTGGTTAAAGGAAATCTACCATTTAATTTTATGCATTTTGAACCAAACATACCTTGAGAATGCGGTAGCAACACTGATTCAGAAGCATATGTTGTTTAATCCCTGATCCTGACTATAAAACACATTACACAGAGCTTCCTGAATTGTCCAGACAGGACTAATCAACCTGAGATGGATGACTCCTACACATCAGCTGGGGGATGGTTCAGCGATTGATTACTTGTGCCTGTCAGGAACAACACAGTGATAACATCATTCTCTGGAGCAGTGAATATTCAGGGTAAGAAGAGAAGCCCCAAGTCAGCCACAGAAGTGACAAAGCCTTGTTATCATAATTTTATAATAGTTTTTTTTTTCAGCAAAACCACTCAATTCAGGGATTAAACAAGATATGTTTTTGCATCAGTATGGCTACAACATTCTCAAGGTATGTTTGGTTCACAATGCATGAAAACAAATGGTATATTTCCTTTAAACATTTTATCAAAAAGAAATCCCATTTATCAATGTAGTCCACCAAATCTGACACATCCTCCACATAGATGATCTGAAGCAAATACAAAGCTTTCAATAAAACAAATAATAATAATATTGTCACCACCTCCTGAGACCTGTGCAGCTCTTTTCTAGTAACAACCAGGGGGCTAAAGAGACTATTTTCAAATGTATAACAGTAAAATGTGGTCATACAATATAGTTTTGACAAATCCCATCTGTGCATCACAGATCTGCCTTATGCCAGGATACAGGGTCCCCTATGTAATTATGGGGATCCTGCCATGCCTGGAGATATGGTGCCAGAGTGATGGGAGTGCTGACAGAGTTGCTGATGCACAGCTTGCGCTCACTCTTTTCCCTGTCACGCAGTCACGTCAGTGAGGAGAGAGGAGGGGCAGAGCAGGAGAGTGTGCGGGCCCCAGACTGCACAGGAAGTGTAAACAGCAGTGCACCCTGTGTGTCATTCTTACTCTATATAATCAATGGGTGTGTTTGTATAGGTCTGTGTATATATGACCCCTCAGTTGTATTGTATTGAGTTATTTCTGTAAAGGTTAAATAGGGATGTGATTTATTAGAGATATGCATAATTTATGATATAAATAAGACACAGTTCACCTCTGTCCTCCTGTTTATGATGACAAAAAAAAGTTGCAGCTCACATAATTTTTTTCTATTCTTATTAACGGAAACAGAAATCTTCCATTCATCTTTCATTTATAGTTTCCGTTATTCTCCTCTATAATGTATGTGTATAATGGAAAATTGTGAACGGTAAACAAATGACCATACATTCCATACATGTAACCCTACAGTCTATAAAAACTATTACAAACATGGAATCCTAGGTAAGGGTCTGGGCTGTAATAGCAACTGATTGGCACCCCTCTCCCAAACAACGATTTATGATTAGATGGCTTCACTCACGTGCCACCTTCATCTAAGTGCTGTGGCACATGGATGTAAAGAGCATGTGAACCCTATCCTTACACATTTATAGAAGACTTTTACCCCTTACACCATTAATAACTCTCCGTATCACCAAAAATCAGACACTCAGCCGATTTTCTGATATGCAAGTGAGTAGACAAGAGTCAATTCTGAAGAAAAGAATCACAATTTCTCGAGGCTGCCACTTAACCCTGTCACTTTCTTGTGATTGTCTCTTCAGATCTCAGCCAGAGCAGACAGGAAGTCCTCTCCCTGTCCACTTCCTGTCCTTACCAGAATGTTGTCCCTCTCACTGCATGGTAAATTTAGCAGTGAGCACTGTGTGAGAAACTGCATTTCTTGTCACTATTTCATCCTGCAATAGGAGAATCAAAATGACAATGGAGCCAAGTGATGATGGACCACGCCAACATAGACACAGACAGGAATGAAGTTTGAGGAGCTATTTACCTGGTGGGAGGAGGCAGATTTAAGCTTGGACAGCTGCACTGCACTTTTCAACAATGGCACAGTGGACAGTGAGGCAAGCTTTATTTTGTCTCTTCTGGATGACGCAGTAATAGTACATTGAACATCTCTGAGAGTGTATTGACCTCCTCAAGGGATTAATAGCTGCCTGCTTAGACAACTACACACGTTCTGTGTCCTGTCTGTTCTGCTCCATTATAACAGTGGCACACAATTCCACACTCGTTCAACTTCATTTAGTGACACCGCTTTTTTTAATTTCAGCAAAAGCTTTGCATCGGGGTGATAAATTCCAAGATAAGACCAATCCTTAAGCTGTCACCCATGTGCTTATAATATTCAGCAGCTATTTATATAGAAGCTGACAGCTACTCTCAGAAATAGCAATGGCAGCATAAATAAAGCTGTTTTAGACGTAATGCCTGAAATATACTGTAGCATCAATTTCCATGTAATAGATATAAAACATTTTTATGTCCTCGCCTGACTCAGTGAGACCACAATGCACTTAGCTTTTTAATAACTATTTAATGTAACTGCAAAAATATCTCTATCTGCTTCTCAGTCTATCTAGAAATTATAGATACTGGACATCTATAGATACTGGTGGTCCCCTACTACACCCGACTTACAGACAACCCCTAGTTACAAACGGACTTCTGGATGTTGGTAATTTACTGTACTTTAGCCTTAGACTACAAATAACAGCTATAACAGTTATTAAAGGTGTCTGCAATTCAGCTTTATTGTTAATCCTGGTTCTTATGACAATCGAACATTTTTCAAATCCAATTGTCACAGAGACCAAAAAAATTTGTCTGGAGCTACAATTATAAAATATATTTATGCCTGTACACTGATCAGCCATAAAACTAAAACCCGCTGACTAATATATTGCACCATGCCACAAAAACTACTTGGTTCTATCAAGATACGTATTCCACAAAATCGCTAAAGGAGTCTTGTAGTACCTGACACTATACTATTTCTGAACAATATATTGCAATATTAAATTGAAAGAGGATAATATACATATTTCCTTGTACAGTACAAATTTAACTGCCATTAAAGGGGTTGCACAGGTTCATTAACTTTTTTACAAGTTTTCCTGGGGGTATAAAAATAATAAAGAACTAATACTTAGCTTGGTTCTTACCATTGATTCAGCAATCGGCCTCCCATCACGCCAACCTCTGTTGGTTGATAACGGCTCTACGTTCAGCATGCTTCTACATCTTCTGGCTGCAGCCTGTATTCAGCTGTACAGGTGAGCACTGCTGATGTGACATCACCCCTGATCTTCTGTATATATCAGAAGAAGTAAGCTATGAGCATAATGAAGATTTTGATTCCATGTGAAAGTATTATTTTTAACAAAATAATGCTCCATGTTGTGCTGTGAGTAGACACATTCATAGCATGAAAACTAAGCTACCATATATACCCGAGTATAAGCCGAGTCCCCTAATTTTAACACAAAAAAAATTTGTGACGCTTTGTCCGACACTGATTCAGGTCTGCTGGGATTCAGTAAGGTCCGTGTGCCCGATATCCACCAGGTGTCGCTGCTGTAGTTCACCTGCTTCATCCCGGCGCATGTGAGTGCGTTTTTAAATTGTCGCGTGAAAGCCAGCGCCGATGCGCCAAAATCCGATTGCATGCGCCCAAATCCCGGGGCAATTCGGTGCAAATCTGAAATCACCAGGAAACCTGACGAAAGTGCGCGATTCGGACCTTTAGTAAATGAGCCCCATTGACTTGAGTATAAGCCGAGGGTGGGAAATGTATTGGTCACAGCCTCCCCATTATATAGCCTGCCAGACTCTGCCCCATAGTATATAGCCAGCACTTGCCCCCAGTATATAGCCTTCCAGCCCATATCCCCCAGTATATAGCCAGCCCCATGCCCCAGTATATAGCCAGCCCCCTTCCCCAGTATATAGCCAGCGGCACAGGAAGCTGGAAAGGTGAGTTTTGATATATTTTTTCTCGAATATGAGCCAAGTTTGGGTTTTCAGCACATTTTTTGTGCTGAAAGACTAGGCTTATACTTGAGTATATATGGCATAAAATCCTTGTTAAAAAATGTCTCAGCTACTGCACCTATTTGCATAAATTCAAGATCCTCTATGCTTAGATCTTAAAGAGATGGATTCTAGTTTAACACAACATCAAAATAATCTACACTAAGCTGTGAATTTATCATACGCCAGTGCATAAGGCACTTGCGTATGATGTAGTCCCTACCCCTCCGCTGCTTTAGATACATCAGTAGGCTCCAGCCTCTTAATGTATCTTACAGGCGGCTGTAGTGGTGTGCAATTCATCACCTGTGACTGCATGGCATAGAATTAAGCTGTAGTCTCCACCTGATTTTGGTCCACCAAGGATATACATTTTTATTCCTTTACTTTTATACAACGAGTAAAGTAGTGTTGGCGTTTTAGAATATGCTTTGAGCATATTAAAGAGTGCGATTCCATGTGAAAGTATTATTTAATGTACAGTCAAACCCTTTTAATAGTAAAGTACAGTATAGTAATATGTTGTGTTGTGAGTGCACAAAGCCATAGCATGAAAGCTAAGCTGTTTATTTAAGAATCCGTGTTAAAAAATGTCTCAGCTCAGAGCTGAACAGGTGCAGGTTATAGCTAGCGTGCAAGCATGGGGCAGGATTCTCCCACCCACTCCGGCACGGCCTCCATCACTTGCCATGGAGGTAGCACAGTGCTCTGGGAATTGTGAATACTTTGGGGCTTGTATGCCAAAAAACTTTAAAAGTTTTGATTAATATCCCTGTATTATAATAATAAATATGTATTCAAAAAAACATACTGTTAGGTTGTTTAGATTGTGAGCCCCATGGGGACAGGGACCAATTTGACATGCTTTGTGCAGCGCTGCATAATCTGTGTGCGCTATATAAATAAAGAATTATTATTATTATTATGTATTTATATAGCGCACACAGATTACACAGCGCTTCACAGAGTTTGCCAATTTCCTATGTGTTTTATTTTTGTGGAAGTTATGAACTTACTTGTGTTTTTTAAAATTGTATTTTCTATATTATTTAGGGAGTTGTGAGAAAGGAACACTGTAAGCCATACTGCAGCTATTAAAGGGAACAGGTGGAATGGTAAAAATATGTTCTTTTACTACTTATACATAAGATGTAACAAGAGCTCTCCCCCTTTCTTGAAATCGGAGCTATAAGGCCATAGACCTTCACTTGTGTAAATCCATAGGAAGGAGGGTGTAAAGTTCCCACCTAGAATAAACGTTCCTGACCTTTCAAGTGATGAAAGCTATAAGCTATATAATTATCATATATGCTGGTTCAGCTGGAGTGGTGACAACTTACTAGACTCTGTGTCTGGTGTAAGAGTCAGATCTGAAGCACATTACAAGAAATCATTAGCTTAATATTCCAGCCGGCCTAGTCATTTTATGGTGTTGTAGACTTTAAATAGGAAATTGAAACTTGTAAAGGTGTGGTTTGTTTTTTTGGTAATATTAAGTATTACTAAGTAATAAATTATGAATTATAAGTTGGGAGTTGGAGACTGGTTTTATTACACTTTTCTCGAAAGTTATTTCAGTGAATAAATCTGGGCTTTGTGCTAACAGGTTCTGTATGAAACCATAACTTTTATTGGGAGAATTAAATATGTTCAGTTTGTGCTTCTTTTCAGTCATCACCTGCAGATAGAAATCTGTCTGAGGTTGGTGTATTACATGTTCTACTATGTATAGGAATTTACTTTATAATATCTTTGTACGTGTTGATACACACCAGATGTCTCCTCTTTAGACACATTAGTTTGGACCAAATTGCAACCTTGATCTTGTCTCATTATTATAGTTTCATAAATATTATGATAATTTACTGCTCATATCAGCAGAGGTGAATCTACAATTGTTGGTCCTTTGGCTGGGGTATTTTTTCTTACATATTACCATGATACAAATTTGTCTTTTAAGGAAAACTTTTTTTAACACATCTCAATCTCTATTGACCCATCTTGGTGTTAATATATTTTATTCTCATGGTGAAAGGGTAACATTTTTCTGTTGTATTAAACATTCAATATATTTCTAGAACAGGAACTGGTGGATCTGACGTGGGGTGAACCTCTTTAGAGAAGATATAGGTAGACTGAATAGGTGCCTTAGGCATTACATATGTCACCAGGCATTCATACACATAGACATAGGCATAGGCATTCTAACCTTGAAGAAAGGTTCACTTAGAATGGCCCATCGTTTTTGGTTGGGTCTGATTGAGTTGGGGATGAGACGAAAGACTTATGGAAATATGCAAATACCTTTTTCAGAATGGAACAAGCCCTCTAACACAAAGCATGACTTTCAGGAAGCCTAATGACATGATGGGGGTCATTTACTAAGGGCCCGATTCGCATTTTCCCGACGTGTTACCCGAATATATTCGATTTGCGCCGATTGTACCTGAATTGCCCCGGGATTTTGGCGCACGCGATCGGATTGTGGCGCATCGGCACCGGCATGCACGCGACGAAAATGGGGGGGCGTGGCCGAACGAAAACCCGACGGATTCGCATTTAAAAAAGGAAATTGTGTCGCGGAGCTTGCACTCACCTTCATCCAGGATAGGATCGTGAACTTCAGTGCATTTCAGGGAACTTCAGCGCAGCAGTGCCACCTGGTGGACGTCGGAGGAACTGCCTTGATGAATCCCGGCCGGACCCGAATCCAGCGCATAGAACGCGCCGATGGATCGCGAACGGACCGGGTAAGTAAATCTGCCCCGATGTGTTATTTAAGCCAAACCAGTATATTTGTTCTAGAAGGAACAGACTCCCAGAGTCTGGAAGTAAGTGTGGAGGAGAGACTTTGCTTTTCTTGTGCTTCCCATTTGGCATCCAAACACCTTAGTTGACTATTTTGGCCCTAGACATTGTGTGAAATTGAGATAATAGGGGATATGTATCATACGCCGGTGCTCAATGATATGCCCACCGCTGCATATTTGCAGCGGGATACATCAAGAGGCTTCCGCCAGGGCCTGGCATAGAAATGAACACAGCCGGAGAAAGTGCCGGCCCACTCCCGGCTGGCCGAACCGTCCGCTCGGCTGGCCATGCCCCTCCTTTAAGCCCCTTCACGCTCACTGGGGCAAATAATTGCAAGTGCCAGCAATAATTTCAGGGCGCAGAGGTCCTGCTAAATATGCCCCAATGTGTGGCCAGCTATAGACAAAAGCAGGGTTGAGAGACTACTCAGACCAGTTCTGTTCACCATCTTTACATTATGTAATTAACAGAAGTAAATTCATATATTTACACATTCTTATACTATAATTTCAGAATAATCTACAATCTATCGGATCAATGCTTAGCCCTGTACCATCACAGTATTGGTTTTCTATAGCACTGATGATTCAAATCACATATGATGAAATACAGGGAGCAGTGAACTGAAATCAATACGGTTAAATGTTGAAGTCATTAAGAAATGCTTAAGCATCTAATATATGATGACAAATGCTAAGTAACATGTCACTT
Source organism: Engystomops pustulosus (assembly GCA_019512145.1). NCBI lineage: Eukaryota > Metazoa > Chordata > Amphibia > Anura > Leptodactylidae > Engystomops > Engystomops pustulosus. The sequence goes on from CM033641.1 coordinate 202,907,010, forward strand.
TACGGAGTCTATTCAGAGTGAATTTAGACTTGTAATTAAGATTGGGAGAAAATACAAACTAAGTCAACATTTGTGAATTGCTAAGCAGAGCCGCTATGGAATCCTAAGAAATAAAACAATTCTGTGAATGGTAAACGACAAGTTCACCTTATACATAATCAGGATGATATGTAATTTCCTTTTGATTACACAGTGATGTGTGAGACTTTCTTCTGTATCCCTGAAAGAATTGTTCTGCTTCAGGCAATACTTACCCTTGTTGAACAATTGAACTGTACATTTTTCTCATTATGCTAAGTACTTTGATCTCTCCATGCATTTAAAACATTACATAAAGTATAACATAAAATCTACATAAGGCAAAGAGATGACTGAAAAAAATTCATAATTATCACAATACTGCTCATAGAATAACCATAAAGTATGCAATGTCAAAAATACTTTGACTGGTTTTCTGTCCATTACATTTCCACAGTCACTGCTTTATACAACTTTGGGAAATATTTGTCTCGATATATATCTGCAGAGGCGTAACTTGAGGGGGTGCAGAGGGTGTGGTCGCAATCAGGCCCAAGAGGCCATAGGGCCCATAAAGTGTCACTTTACTGAGTACTATTAACCATACATTATAGTTGGGGGCCTGGCAGACACTTGCACTGGGGCCCATCATCTTCAAGTTAAGCCACTGTGTATCTATTTTATCAGATGCTGTATCAGCTTTAAATAAAAGCTTCACCTATGGGGCCTCAAAGTTTTCATTCTACAGTAAAAGTTACTTTGTGGTAATGAAGATATACTAATAGGGTTGAGGAATCAGAACTTTTTGAACTGGTCTGTGCCGAACATTGTTTCTGGTTCTGCATTTACCTCCCCCTCACTGGTAGCAACTGAGATAGTTGCTGGCACCATTCACAGGTTTTAACCACTCTGGAATGGTAGAAATGTATCACTAATATTCCATGCTTACACTTCCATGCATAGATTTGTTTTCTGTGATGCAGACTGTTTACAGACAAGTCTATGACACTCTATGGAAAGCAGTCACTCATTGGGAAATCATTGGGATTGTGATGGCGTGGATCATCATTATACAGCCTGTGATTACTTTGTTGGCAAGTACGAGGTGAGTCAGGACCAAGTGCTCACCCTTGTTTACATAACACTAAACTCCAACTAACATAGGGTTAATATCATTAAAATAAAGAGGTTAAAGTTTAACTTATTTATAAAACATTCAAGTATATTTAATGATATTATTTAATGTATCAATAAACAAAAAAATCATAACAATAACACTTCCTTTATTCATATAGCACACACAGATTATGCAGTGCCCGCCAATTCAGTCCCTGTCGCCTTGGGGCTCACAATCTAATCAACCTACCAGTATGTTTTGGAGTGTAAGAGGAAACAGGTGGAAACCACACAAACATGGAGAGAACATACATAACTCTTTGCAGACGTTGACCTGGATGGGACTCAAACCCAGCACCCCAGCGCTGCAGAGCTGTAGTGCTAACCACTGAGCCACCGTGCATCCTTAAATAAAGACGATGTACTAATTTTGGGAAGGTTTCATAATATGTTGCCTAAAATACATAAAAATAAATTACCTTCATAGAACCAGAACTGAAAATATAAAAACTCTTAATGTCTGTAGTTACCACTAGAGGGAGCAAATTGTATACTATTAAATGATAATCATTATTGAAATTGTGGTTATTATTGGTTATTGGTAGTTGTATAAATAAACTTTCTTTATGGCTGCAGGTACTGAACATTTCATCATACACAATTCTTCTTAGCAAACACAGATTATCTAATACAATCACGTTATAATTATACCGCCTATTAGATGGTTGTGATAATTCTAAAACAGCCCAAATTTTGTCTCACGTATTTAATTTTAAAGTCAGTAGGTTTTATGCATCCGTACAGCTGATGTTCAAGATCATTAACCCTTTTTCTTCAGCTTTGTGGTTAGCCTTATGCCTATGATCCTTGGCATTTAGTCCACTGGAACCCTAATTGCATGTGCACAGCGCATAGTAAAGCTGAGGTCAGTACTACTAACTTTACTTTGCATGGTCTGAACATCTGCATGCCCAGAAAAGCAAGGTGTAATGACCTGTGCTTCCTTCTGTGAAGTGTGTATATGCGGACCCCCACAGCCTTTTCTGTCCAGGCTCTCAAGAACCTAAACAGGCAAGGAAAAAAAAGTTTGTGACTAGAGATGAGCGAACATGCTCGTCCGAGCTTGATGCTCGGTCGAGCATTAGGGTACTCGAAACTGCTCGTTGCTCGGACGAATACTTCGCCCGCTCGAGAAAATGGCAGCTCCCGCCGTTTTGCTTTTTGGCGGCCAGAAACAGAGCCAATCACAAGCCAGGAGACTCTGCACTCCACCCAGCATGACGTGGTACCCTTACACGTCGATAGCAGTGGTTGGCTGGCCAGATCAGGTGACCCTGGGATAGACTAGCCGCTGCCCGCGCTGCTCGGATCATTCTCTGTCTGGATGCCGCTAGGGAGAGAGCTGCTGCTGCTCAGGGAAAGCGTTAGGGTGTTCTATTAGCTTACTGTTAGGCAGGAGTGATTCTCAAAGAACCCAACAGCCCTTCTTAGGGCTACAATAACGTTCTACTTTTTTTATTTTAATTTGCATCTAGTACCATTTTGTGAGGAATTAGCAGGGGGACTTGCTACCGTTGTGTTTAGCTCTTAGTGGCACACATATCCATAGCAAAGACCGAAGTGGGGAAAATTTAGTAGGGTTGGATTTCAATTAGGCACTAACTCAGTGTCATCTCATCTGGCTAGTAGTGTGCTTTGATACTGGCTAGAAAATAGCCATAGGAGAATACAAAGAGCTTAATTACGCATACAGTAGCGTTCTATATATTTGATTTCTGGTGATCTGGCTGGTGGCTGTACTTTTCTGCAGTGCATGTTACTAGCCATTCTGAGCAATTTGTAGTGAGACTTGCGACCGCTGTGTTCTGCGCTTAGTGACGCACATATCCATAGCAAAGACCGAAGTGGAAAATTTAGTAGGGGTTGGATTTCAATTAGGACTAACTCAGTGTCATCTCATCTGGCATAGTAGTGTGCTTTGATACTTGGCTAGAAAATAGCCATAGGAGAAAAAAGAGCTTATACGCATACCGTAGCGTTCTATATATTGATTTCTGGTTGATCTGCTGGTGGCTGTACTTCTGCAGTGCATGTACTAGCCAATTGAGCAATTGTTAGTGAGGACTTGCGACCGGCTGTGTTCTGCGCTTAGTGACGCACATATCCATAGCAAGACCGAAGTGGGAAAATTTAGTAGGGGTGGATTTCAATTAGCACTAACTCAGTGTCATCTCATCTGCAAGTAGTGTGCTTTGATACTTGGCTAGAAAATAGCCATAGGAGAAAAAAGAGCTTACTACGCATTACAGTACAGTAGCGTTATATAATTGATTTCTGGTGATCTGCTGGTGGCTGTACTTTCTGCAGTGCATGTACTAGCCAATCTGAGCAATTTGTAGTGAGACTTGCGACCGATGTTGTTCTGCGCTTAGTGACGAATATCATAGCAAAGACCGAAGTGGGAAAATTTAGTAGGGTTGGATTTCAATTAGGCACTAACTCATGTCATCTCATCTGGCATAGTAGTGTGCTTTGATACTTGGCTAGAAAATAGCCATAGGAGAATACAAAGAGCTTACTTACGCATACAGTAGTTCTATATATTTGATTTCTGGTTGATCTGGCTGGTGGCTTACTTTCTGAGTCATGTACTAGCCAATTGAGCAATTGTAGTGAGACTTGCGACCGCTGTGTTCTGCGCTTAGTGACGCACAATCCATAGCAAAGACCGAAGTGGGGAAAATTTAGTAGGGGTTGGATTTCAATTAGGCACTAATCAGTGTCATCTCATCTGGCAAGTAGTGTGTTTGATAACTTGGCTAGAAAATAGCCTAGCATATAGGATAGCATGTGTTTGGTTTTAAAAACTCAAAAAAAAACAAAAAACACAAAAAAAAAAAAAAACACAAAAAAAACAAAAAAAGTTAAAAAAAAAATAAAGTTATAACTCTCATTTTAAAAATGTTAACCCGAGGGCTAGGGTAGAGGACGAGGGCGGGGACGTGGGCGTCCACTACTGCAGGGGTCAGAGGCCGTTGGTCCTGGGCGGGGTGAGACACACCGCTGCTGAGGGAGCAGGGGAACGCCGCAGCAGCTACACCCTAGGTTCAGTCTGAAGTTATGGGACCGTGGTAGAGCACTGTTGAGGCCAGAAACATGCGAACAGGTGTGTCGTGGATTGCTGACAAGCTTCGACGCAATTGTCCAACACCAGTCAGTTCTTCACGCAGTCACCCATGTCCCGAAATCCCCACTCCTCCAGCTCCTGCACCTCAGCCTCCTCCCCCCCAATCTGCCCCTCCCGGAAAATTGGCATTTGAAACCGGCATACTTGAGGAACTGTTTCTGGACCCTTCCCACAGTACAAAACCACTTGTCGGTTGCTGCTGAGCCAATTTTCGATGCCCAGGTTTTCCAACAGTCACAGTCTGTGGGTGATGATGACTCTTGACTGTAGGGGAAGTGTTGTAAAGAGGTGTGTCACGATGAGGAACACGGTTGTCAGACGTGGGGAAGTTGTTGTCGAGGGCAGGAAGTCCGAGGGGGGAGCAGACTGAGGATCGGAGGATGATGAGGTGACAGACCCAGTCTGGGTTGAGAGGCGGCGTGGACACAGTGGCTTCTGAGACGGAGGAGAGTCCTCGACCAGAACAGGTTGGAAGAGGCAGTGGTGGGGCCCGCGGAGAGTCAGGGCCAGAGCTGGTGCATCAGCGCCAAATGTGTCAACTGTGAGCTCCCGTGGCGAGGGCTCCGCGGCGAGGGCTAGATTTCAGAGTCTGGAGGTTCTTTAAGAAACACCGGATGACCGACGGACTGTGGTGTGGCAACATTTGACAAACCAGGCTCAGACGGGGTTCCCAACTACTAGCTTAACTACCACCAGTATGCGCAGGCATATGAATGCTAAACACCCCACTCATTGGCACAAGACCGCTCACCTCCGGCCGTGCACACCACTGCTCCTTCCCCTGTGTCAGCGCTAGTCAGCCCCCTGCCCAGGACCTGCCACAAAAAACCCCATCGTCGCCTCCACGATCCTCCACAGCATCCACCAGCGTTCGCTCTCCATACCCAGACGACTGGAGCGGAAACGCAAATATAGTGCAACCCACCCGCACGCCCAAGCCTTAATGTGCAAATCTCCAGATTGCTTAGCCTGGAGATGCTGCCTATAGGCTATAGAGACCGAGGCCTTCGAACCTCATGCGGCGGCCGCCCCTCGGTATTCGTTCCAGCCGCCACTTACTTTCCCGATGTGCCGTCCCAGCCGTCACCCACGTGCAGACAACATCATCACGTGCCCTGACCAACGCGTTTCTGACAAGGTCCACCTGACCACGGAAACAGTGGACGAGTGCTGCCGGCGCAGGGCCACTATATATGCTACGGCACATTGGTGTAACTTGGTGGAGGCGGGACCGGGTCTGACACTGTGGGCTGCTCATATACTGCCGACGCCGAGTGATTGCGGGGCTACCTCGGTCCGGTGTTTCAGGCCTACTAGCTCCTCCCTCCTCCCACCCCTCCTCCACTCCTCCTCCGAACTACATCCGGGGCACGAGCGCAATCAGTCGGTAGTCTAGGCACACAGCAGGCCGTCGCTAAGCGACAGCAGGCAGTGCTCAAAAGCTGAGCCTAGGCGACAAAAGGCACACGGCCAAGAGCTATTACAGGGATCACGGCGCAGACTGATCTGTGGCTGGCACCGCTGAACCTCAAGCGGGATGGGTGTGTGTGACAACGGCCGTAACCTGGTGGCGGCTCTGAACTCGGCAGACGACACAGTGCCATGCCTGGCCCATGGTTTAAATCTGATTAGTTCGCGTTTCCTCAAGACATACACCCCAATCTGTTGATTTGCTCACGAAGGTGCGCGCCATCTGGGCGCATTTCAGGAAGTCCAGCCCAGATGCGCCACTATCAGGGCAGCGCAGCGCCCCTCCAACTGCCCGCTCACCGACTGTTGTGCGACGTGCCACGAGGTGGAATTCAAAAATGACATGTTATCCAGAGTTTACCAGCAGCGCAGAGCGATTGTAGACTGCCAGATGTCAACTTCACCAGAAATGGTAGGTCAGGTCAGTCAGCTTCCTCAAGTCTACAATGAGGAGTGGACGTGGATGTCTGATATCTGTCGGTGCTGAGTAACTTTGAGGAGTCAACACAGATGGTCATGGCGATGCCGCCCTCATCAGCCTCAACCATCCCGATGCTGGCCTGTTGAAAAACTCTCTGGTCAGCATGGTCGGAAGCTTTGCGTCGTCACAGAGGACAGGGGAAGAATATCCCTGTTGATGCCAAAGCACCTCAGGTCTGTCTCAGCGCATATCGGAGGAGGTGGAGGTGGAGGAGGATGAGGAGGAAGAGGAGGAGATGTTGGTGAGACACAAGAGGGGACCATTGTTGAGTTTCCTTTACTGTTCAGCGTGTATGGGCAGAAGAGAAGGAGTTGGGAGGAGAGGAGTGGAGGAGGAGGAGGAAATGGACAGTCAGGCCAGTGAGGGGAGTGAATTCTTACGCGTTGGTACTCTGGCGCATATGCAGATTCATGCTAGGGATGCCTGATCCCGTGACCCTAGCGTTCAAGATTTATTCCAGCACCGATTACGGGTGTTCACTCTCTGGACCCACGGTACAAGCAAAATCTTCCACTCTCATCCATGCAGAGGAAAGGAGTGTGAGATGCATGGAATACCAGCAGGCCCTGGTGCCACAAGCTGAAACAGTATTTCCCTTCTGACAGCGCTAGCGGCAGAGTGCGTAGTTCTGGGGACAAGTAGCGAGGGGAGAGTAGGCGAGCAGGCAGTTGTCCAGCACTGGCAAGGGTACGCTTTACAAGGCTTCTTTGCAGCTTTATGTCACCCAGCAAGACATGTCACCTGTCCCCAGTCTCGGCAGAGTAGGGCTGATCTTTTCAGAAAGATGGTGAGGGAGTAAAGTACGATAGCGACCATCCCGTCCTCAATGATCACACAGCTTCCTTACACTACTGGGTGTTCAAAGCTGGACTGTGGCACGAACTGGCGCTGTACGCCTTGGAGGTTCTTGCTGCCCTGCCGCTAGGCCTTGTCGAGCGGGTTTCAGTGAGCGGTGGCATTCTCACCGATAAGCGTACACGCCTGTCGACTGACAGCGCTGACAGGCTGACGCTATTAAAATGAATAAAGGGCTGGATTTCTCAGAATTCCAATCTCCACCAGGTGAAGGAAGCTAAACCGAAAATTGATTCACTCCTCCTCCTCCTATTTTCCTCCTTCTCCTCCTTTTGTACAGTATAAAGCAGAGGAAAATGGCTATTTTTGACAGGGGCCCACTGGCTCTTGCTATAGTACTTCATGCATTTAATTTTTCGGAGGGCCACCTTACCCGGTCCTGTTTGGAAACAATTTTGTGGAGTGCACATACAGGCACTCAATCTATTCCATTTTACTGCAGGGCCACATACCTGCTCCTCTGGTTGAAACATTTTTGGGACTGCCCCATACAGGCACTCAATCTATTCCATTACTGGAGGGCACCTACCTGCTCCTCTGGTTTGAAAACATTTTGGGACTGCACACACAGGCACCAATCTATTCCATTTTACTGCAGGGCCACCTACCTGCTCCTCTTGTGAAAATGTTTGGGACTGCCCACAGGCACTATCCAAATTAAATTGTCTCCATAGCAGCCTCCACACGTTTGTCTCCATTGTTACCATCCAAAAGTCGTCCATAAGCTGCTCCATACATCGTTCCCTTTATCAAACGAGGTGTGTCAGGCAGAAATTTGGGTTGTTTCATGTGGATTCCACATCAAAGTGTTAACTTTGTCGCCACCTGCTGTGTTATCCACAAAATATACTGGCAAACTGTACCATTTAGGGATATTATTTTCAGCGCTTCTTGCGCATCTGTTTACATTCCCCTCACCCGGCATATCCTAAATTATAAGAACGCTACTACACTTTGATCTTATACAAAGGTTCTTAGAAGTGCGTTTGGGGAGTTAGCCTGTGAGACAGGGGTTTGAATTGGCCGAAAGCTCGCCTGGCAGCGGGCGCCAGCTCCATGCGTTCATGCGCTATCTGCGCATTCTGTTTACATTCCCCTCACCCGCATATCTAAACTATAAGAACGCTAATACACTTGATCTTATACAAAAGGTTCTTAGAAGTGCTGTTTGGGGATGTAGACTAGAGACAGGGGCTTGAATTGGCGAAAGCTCGTGGCAGCGGAAGCCAGCTCCATGCGCATCATGCGCTTCTGCGCATTGTTTACATTCCCTCACCCGGCATATCCTAAACTTATAAGAACGCTACTACCCTTGATTTATACAAAAGGTTGCTTAGAAGTGCGTTTGGGGAGTAGCGACTAGAGACAGGGGCTTGAATTGGCGAAAGCTCGCCTGGCAGCGGAGCGCCAGCTCACAGCGCATCATGCGCTTCTGTGCGCATCTGTTTTACATTCCCCTCACCCGCCATAGCCCAAACTTCATAAGAACGCTACTACACTTAACTTGGTGCAGGTGGGACGAGTCTGACCTGGGGTGGTCATATACTGCCGACGCAGAGAATTGCGGGGCCTAACTCGGTCCAGTCTCCCAAGGCCTCTATAACATCCTCCCACCCTCCTCCACCTCCTCTCCTCCGAATACATCCGTGGGGCATGGCGCCATCAGTCGGTAGCCTAGGCACAGCAGCAGTGCCGTCCGCTAAGCGACAGCAGGCGGTGCTCAAAACTGCTGAGCTAGGCGAATAAAAGGACAACCGCCCAAGTAGCTATTACAGGGCATTCCACATCAAAGTTGTTAACTTTGTCGCCACCTGCTGTGTAATCACCAAAATATACTTGCAAACTTTTACCATTTAGGGATATATTTCAGCGCTTCTTGCGCATCTGTTTACATTCCCTCAACGCCATATCCTAAACTTATAAGAACGCTAGCTACACTTGATTCTTATACAAAAGGTTCTTAGAAGTGTGTTTGGGAGTAGCCTAGAGACAGGGGCTTGGATGGGCAAAAGCGCCTGGCTGCAGAGCGCCAGCTCCATCCCAAGATCCAAATAACATAGTTGCAGCACCTTTAATCTACTATAGTTCACTGCCTCCATAATATAATAATAATAATCTTTATTATATAGCGTCATCATATTCTGTAGCGCTTTACAAATCATAGGAAACAAATTCAAATGTAATGTAACAGAGCACAACATGTATGGACAACAGGAGCGAGGTCCCTGCTCGCCAGAGCTTACGGTTTATGAAGATGATTGGGGTAACACGAGGTTAAAAGAATATTTAATGGACAAGCCATTCTTCTTAGGGAATAGAAAAAAATATAATAAATGGAATGCTGTCGCCTGAACCACTCAGCGTCATCTATATACCCGGTCCGGGTGAATGGGACTGCAGAGAAGTCTGGTGGTGTTGGTTGCTGGATAAACAGAGGGGGAAGACACAGGACGGGTTTTAGTAGAAGAGTTAAAAACTTCAGCAGTTAATGAGTGTTATAGGCTTGCATAAAGGAATGGGTTTTTAAGAGCCGTTTGAAACTTTGAGGTTAGTTTAGTCTGATAGTCCAGGGCAGAGCATCCATAGAATTGGTGCAGCTCTAGAGAAGTCTTGGAGAAGGAGTGGGAGGTCGCACTAGGGTAGAGGTTAATCTAAGATCACTGGCGGATCTAAGAGCACGGGTTGGGCGATAGACTGAGATAAGAGAGGAGAGGGGGGGGGGTGCAGCATTATACAGAGCTTTATGATGGGGTATTATTATTTAACTGTATCGAAAGGAGACTGGCAGCCAGTGCAGCGACTGGCTGAACTGTAAGCATATGGTCACTTATACAAAAGAGCTGTGTCAGGCAGAATTTTGGGTTGTTTTCATGGCTTTCATGTTAACTTTGTCGCCACCTGCTGTGGTAATCCAAAATACTGGCAAACTTTTATCATGTACCGATATTATTTGAGCGATTCTTGCTCACCTCCTTTGGTTCTCTTGACACCCATTGGTTTTGAAGCGCTTGAGTCAATTAGGGTATGTCGCCATGCCACTCTAGCCTGCTGCCGCTGCCTCATGGCCCTCTGCATGCGTCCCCATAGTCGTAGGGGTCAATTATTGGAGTTTTACATGCTTTCTAGCTTATTCTGCCACTCTGTCATGGCCATGCTGTTGCCCATAATTTCGGCATAAAGGTGCGATTAAGCAGCCCAGAAGCATCCATGCAATCTGCCCCTGCTGTTTCCTGTCCATTCCGTGGTGTTTCCACATTTTCTGAGGTTTCCCAGGTGTTTGGCCAAGCTTCCCGTGCAGAGCCTTGGTCCCCTTGAAAAATGCTGAGTCTCCCATTGACTTCAATGGGGTTCGTTATTCGAGACGACACTCGAGCGCAGGGAAAAGTTCGTCTCGAATAACGAGTACCCAAGCATTAGGGTGCGCTCATCTTTATTTGTGACATAACATCAGCTGCATGAAGGATGCCTCCTGACTCCAGTTTCTATGTGTCTCTGGTTTCTGACTGTGACTGTCTCTGATTGTCTTTGTATTGTCTCTGAAGTCTCTGCTTCTGACAGTCTCTGACTTTCACTTGTCTATGGGAGCGTTTCAGAAGTGTCTGAGAACAGAACTTTTAGTTGCCCAACAATCAGAGTTACGTTTCATTTCCTACAGCTGTATATTAAGTTACAGCGATACTTGATTGGTTTCATGGGCAACTTAAAAAGTTTACCTCAGACTCGATTGCCTATACCAACCAATCATAGTTCAGAATCATTAAGACCTGTGGCAAAACAGCAGCAGTACGGCTCAGCTTCTAACTGTCCGAACAGTAGCAGAAAATGAAAAATGGATGTGTTGAAAATCTTGTTATTATTTCAAATATACAGTACATTTAATACACAAAGTATCCATATATTGATAAAAGATATAGACCAGTTTACTGATGAAAAGTATATTATATAAACAGTGTAATTGCTGTGCATCCCTTGCATTGTATTAGAACGTAATAGTAAAGCAATCAATCAAAACATAAAATGACTAACATATCCATGATTTACTTCACCATGCCAAAGCACAACAGGAATATGTGGTTATAAATTGCTGGTCAGATTAGCCACTTCCTTATAACGAACGGAAACATGCTTTACCCTTAGTATAGGTATTCATCACTCATAATAAAGAAAAGTCCACACCATCTTTCAAGCGAGATTTTCCAACTTGTAATTACTGCCCCCAGCTTGCAGACAATCGCAATATTCTAAATGCTAACTGTGTTATAGTTACATTGGAGGGATCTAATGGCACAAATGTAATGCGGCCTAACCAGTTTGTCTTAGCGGGACCTTACCGTGCTGATTGGAAACAGCTGAACTAAATCAACAGTTACCTTGAGCCAAAAGCCTTTGGAGAGCAATTAGAGTCAGAGCTTGGGTTTTGAACCCAATATGGTCTGTCATTCTCAATGATTTGTGCTTGTTGTACTCAGTCTCATTTCCTGCGTGAAATATGAGGCTGTGTAAAGAGGAAAAATTCCCAGGATTAAAAAATATTTGACCTCAGTGCATTTGTGAGCATGAAAGTACACATGTCTAAACGACCATTTTGGTTTGTAGTACAAAGTTCTATTGATGTTGGCAGGCAACGCTTCCCTGTCTCAAAGCCACATGAATGGTTTCAAATTTCAGCCAAAAAATGTTTTCCACATGCTTTAGTGTGGGCCAATTTACACAGCAGATTTTGTGGAGACTGCGGCCAAGTACTTTATAAAGGGTTGCCTTCTTTGGGATCAGAGAAACCACAATAGACACATTACTAATGCAATCTAATTATCTGCTTGAATATTTTTCCAGATGTATCCAATTGCTGAAAATATTGCAATGAAAAAAAAAGGTACGCTTTGGCTTTTTAGCTTGTAACAGTGGCATAAAGAACCTGTTTATCAGAAGGTAGTATAATATCTAGACTTTTTATATGATTAACCAAGCAGTCATTGCAGAACACCCCTCAGGCAAACAGATTGTTGGTTCTTGTTAAATTAGCACAATCTTAGACACATGTTTTCAAGGAGTGTCTCAATGTTACACTGAAAAGTCTCCTGAAATTATGGGTTCATTTGTTAAGTTATGGTGATACCTAATTGCAGAGATAATAATTTATGGGAGGACAAATACACAAAATGTTCCAGGTCTGAGCACATGAAGGAATAATAATTTTATCATTGTACACATTGTACTCATAAAAGTAATAAGATATAGACATCACTGCAAGGTTTTTTTAGGTTGTGATTGTCTGGAATTGTAGATGCATTATATACTGTAGTTCAGTGAGGTCAAGAAGTCAGGAGACCCAATGGTTTCATTTGTTTGCTTGTGTATTCCCTACGAGTGCTAACACCCTCGGTTCCTACAGGTATTTTGTGAGGAAAGAATACAATGGAACTTATTATTTCGAAATCCTAATGGATATTTTGTACACCTGCTATGGTTTCATTGTTTAGTCTTCACTTCCCTACAGACAGGTTCTCATTTTTCACTATCCAGTTGAGATTAATATTGTATTGCTTGCTTTGCTGAAAAGTCAATATGTTGTTTTGTATTATTATTTGGCACAAGTACTGGAAATAAAATATAAGTGTTTAATAATTCTTTGGGATTATTAATTTCATTACAGATTAATGTATTATACTGTTAATAATAATAAAGATCTAACCGAGGAAATAATAGCCCTTATTTACTAATAGCGTAAAATGAAACAAATGTAACAATTGTAAAGCGTTACAGAATTTGATGGCGCTATATAAATAAAGATTATGATTCTTATTATGTAACAATACACTTTATTCATCACAGTAACTGAGGTTGAATGACAAATTTGGTGCCTAGACTGACAGTATAAAAGCTTACTCCACTTATTGTTTGGGTTAAGTTGTGGCAACATTTATGTCAAGATTTGGCTTTTATTTTCAGCTCCAACAAAACATACCGGTCCTTTTATTTTTTGCATTTCTGTTTTTAACTCCCCGCCTTTCATAAGCAATACCTTTCTTGTTGTTTGTGGACCAAGTTGTATATCCCAGTGGCACAATTTCAATGGTCCTTGCAATTTACTTGGGGAACTGGAAAAAAAAATCAAATGTGGTGAGATATGTTAAAATGAAAACTTGCTTTTACTGTACTTTGAGATACCAAATTTATATACTGTTTGTTATGTTTTAAAACTATATATATCTCATTAAAGAAAGTATTCATATAACCCCTTTACATTTTTCACTCTTTGCTCCATTGCAGCCAATTGGTAATCCTCATTGATATACACTATGTACCCCCTTGACAGACAAAAAACTGAAATACAGGCAGTCCCCGGGTTACATACAAGATAGGGTCTGTAGGTTTGTTCTTAAGTTGAATTTGTATGTAAGTCGGAACTGTATATTTTATCATTGTAATCCCAGCCAGAACGATTTTGGTCTCTGTGACAATTGGATTTTAAAAATGTTGGATTATCATAAGAATCAGGATTAACAATAAATCTTTATTACAGGCACCTCTGATAACTGTTACAGCTGACTATTGTAGCCTAGGACTAAAGTACAATAAGTTACCAATATCCAGTGGTCCGTTTGTAACTAGGGGTCGTATGTAAGTCGAGTGTTCTTAAGTAGGGGACCGCCTGTATCACATGATCATAATTATTCAAACCCTTTGCTGAGACACTCATATTTAATTCACATGCTGTCCATTTTCTTTTGATCCTCCTTTAGACGGTTCTACTCCGTTGTTGGATTCCAGATGTGTCAGAGCACATGAGAATCATGAGGTCTACAGAACTTCCCAAGGAGCTCAGGTACAGAAATATGACAATGCACATATATGGCCAGGGTTACTAAAGAATTTCTGCAGCACTGAACATTCCTAAAAGCACAGTTGCCTCCATATTCCTTAAATGAAAGAAGTTTGGGACAACCATAACTCTTCCTCAACCTGGCCATCCAGCCAAACTTATCAATCGTAGGAGAAGAACGTTGGTGAGAGAGGTAAAGAAGAAACCGTAAGATCACTGTGGCTGAGAGAATCTCACAGAATCTCACATTACCACAGTAAAAGAAACAAGCTACTTAGTAAATATAGATATTCCTACAGAACAGAGCCAGGGATAAGCTGCAGATACAACAATACCTAGCAAATACCAGCATTAAATGGAGTCAAACTACTCCTGATAGTATAATGCAAATTAACACAACTGAGATGTAAAGACACCAGCAGGTAATGCAGAAACACCAGCAACAAAAAGACAGGCAAAAAATCAAGCTACATAGCACAGTGGTAGAGAACCGATTAGGAGGCCACAGGACACTGGTTCAAATCATGACACAGAGATGCAGTAGGGAGATGGGAGAAAGTTCCACAAAGGCAACTATCACTGCAGCCATCCACCAATCAGAGCTTAAGGGGAGAGTTTGCCAACAGAAGCCTCTCCTCAATGCAAGACATATGAAAGCCCACATGAAGGTCTCCCATACTATGTGAAAAAAGATTCTCTGGTCTGATGAGATGAAAATATAACTTTTCGGAAAAAACAGCCACTGCTCATCACCTGCCAATTACAATCCAAACATTGAACCATGGTGGAGGCAGCATCATGATATTGAGGTGTTTTTCAGCTGCAAATAAAGGACGACTAGTTGCCATTAAAGGAAAGATGAATGTGGCCAAGTACAGAGATTTCCTGGATGAAAACTGCTCTAAACCTCAGACTGGGCCAAAGGTTCACCTTCCAGCACGACAATGACCCTAATCCCAAGGCTAAAATAACATGGCTTCAGAACAATTCTGTGAGCATTCTTGAGTGGTCCAGCCAGAGCCTTAACCTAAACCCAATTGAGCATCTCTGGAGAGACTTGAAAATGGACGAAAGATGGGGTACAGAGTGAATGAAACAAAGACTGATAAATTTAAGAGGGGTCTGAATACTTTCCATACCCACTGTACATATACATATGTATAAATATTTTTATATGGGTTGCCATATTCTTACCATAACTTTTTAACATTAGTGTATAGGTGTGGAGGCCATTTGAGTACAGTGAACTCATTGTCATGTTCAAGAAACTAGTCTGAGATGATTCCAGCTTTATGACATGGCGCATTATCCTGCTGAAAGTAGCCATCAGATGTTGGGTACATTGTGGTCATAAAGGGATGGACATGGTCAGCAACAATCACTGTCGGACTGGCTTTCCTTAGGCCCACCAGAGAAAATCTATTTGGGGGCCCACTTTTCATTATCCCCCAGGAAATATACTCTAGCAGCCTCCAAATTGTGGTGTTTTCTGATAGGGTTCAGTATTGGGTTGAGCCAGGGCCCACCAGAGGATCCTCTGCTACTCTGGTGGGCCAGTCCGACACTGGCAACAATACTCAGGTAGGCTGTGGCGTTGCAACGATGTTCAATTGGTACCAAGGGGCCCAAAGAGTGCCAAGAAAATATTCCCCACACCATGACACCACCACCACCAGCCTGAACCGTTGATACAAGGCAGGATGGATACATGCTTTCATGTTGTTGACGCCAAATTCTGACCCTACCATCCAAATGTCACAGCAGAAATCGAGACTCATCAGACCAGGCAACGTTTTTCCAATCTTCTACTGTCCAATTTCGATGAGCTTGTGCAAATTGTAGCCTCAGTTTCCTGTTCTTAGCTGAAAGGAGTGGCACCCGGTGTGGTCTTCTGCTGCTGTAGCCCATCTGCCTCAAAGTTCGACGTACTGTGCGTTCAGTGATGCTCTTCTGCCTACCTTGGTTGTAACGGGTGGCGATTTGAGTCACTGTTGCCTTTCTATTAGTTCGAACCAGTCTGCCCATTCTCCTCTGACCTCTGGCATCAACAAGGCATTTCCACCCACAGAACTGCCGCTCACTGGATGTTTTTTCTTTTTTGGACCATTCTCTGTAAACCCTAGAGATGGTTGTGCGATGGTTGTGCGTGAAAATACTCAGACCAGCCCTTCTGGCACCAACAACCATGCCACGTTCAGAGGCACTCAAATCACCTTTCTTCCCCATACTGATGCTCGGTTTGAACTGCAGGAGATTGTTTTGACCATGTCTACATGCCTAAATGCACTGAGTTGCCGCCATGTGATTGGCTGATTAGAAATTAAGTGTTAAGGAGCAATTGGACAGGTGTACCTAATAAAGTGGCCGGTGAGTGTAAAGTACCAATTAAGTTTCTTTCAACTATTTTTGATCATCATATTTTGCCACAGTGTCTAGATAAGAGGGCGTAGCTTAATAAAATCTTAAGAAGAATCAGAAATAATATTGGTGCAGGGGGTACAATCAGGATCCACAAGTTTAAAGGAAATTTACCATTTGCTTTTATTAGTTCTAAAGCAAACATACCATGAGAATGCTGTAGCTACACTAATGCAGAAACATATCTTGTTTAATCCCTGAACCGAGAGGTTTTGCTGATTAAACTATTAAAAAATTATGATAATGAGGATCTGTCACTCCTTGACTTGACACTTTGCAGTCCAAATGACACATCACATGTGTATAACTTTGTTATGTTTTAAGGAGTGAGCGTAATTTATAAATGCCCTTTGAAAATTGTTAATTCTTCAAGTATTGGGATCCAAAATTCCAGTAAGTATCTTATTTGAAATGATCAAATATTTATAATGTTTTCCTAAAATCTTTATGTAAAACACTAAGCTTTATAGCACACATCCACCTGCAGTTTTAAGTTGTTTGGGAAGTAAACAACATGAACCCATTTTTATTGATAACATGTTAAGATGTATCATTCCCTGTAAGTGAAGTATGGATGGGAAAATCCATTAGCTTTGTGGTTTCTCAGAAAATAAAGAATTTAGTTATGAATACATTATGGCAATTAATGTCCAAAATAAATATTTTATCCATCAATCTCCTATATTGCGGTTTATGGAGTCTACTTTTATAGAGAAGTACAGAGGATGAATTCATATTGCATATTCTCAACTAAATACAGCATTACCTACACCATCTCTTAACATGTTTACCTAACTGAATCATGCATCCATCAAATAAATGTTTGCTTTAAGAGAATATGGGGTATTTTAAATAGGTAAAAAGGGGAAAAGAATCCTTAAAAATTATAGAATGAAGGGATGCAAGTGTGGAAGAAGCCTCACATAGCATGGTTGATAAAATGCATACATGTCCATCAGCTTTAGCAGCAAGCTCTCTCAGTGTGACTTTTAATTGCAATCTTTTAACCTGAACCTTTTTGGAACCACTCCATAGAAAAGATAGATAGAAAAAACATTTTAATATAAAGGTTGGTAATATTAGTATTTAACAATAAGGAATGCTACTTATTTAGGGATGCTGACATTTTAGTAAAAATCTTGCTTTTAATATTATTTTAAAAAATAAATATCTTTTCTATTCCAGAAGTGGCTTTTAGGCAAATTATGTAAATTATGTATTTTGCTATAATAAAGATAATAAAACATACTGAAAAAACTCATGTCCACTGCTTCTCTCAATACCATCATGTATTTATAACCCCCAGAAGACATCTGTTTGTAGTCCAAGTAAAGCATCATTAAAAACAGATACATGTAAAAGAATAAGTTGACATGTATGTAAAGGCAGAGTTTTGTAATTTATAAAGACTTTTGGTCACTGTGGGTGTGTGTTGGTAGGACACTACATTCTTCACAATGTTTCTTTGTACTTAATTAGTAGCTTACTTCATTGATGATAATGATACAAATACCATGACATATCTGTCCTCATAGCCAGATGGTTCTTTGGGTCCTACAGTAGGTGACAACTATCTAAAAGTCATCAAATGAATTTGTCTTCTCTATTATGTACTTGGCAGACAGTCTACATTGGTGACTGGTGGCATCATAAAAGTTATTTACACCAATGTTAAGTTGCTTAATGTGTCATATATAATTTCCAGGCAAGATTATTTCCATTTGAAGAACATACCATCTCTTAAGTATCAAACTGTTGCCTTTATATTACTTTTATCATGAACAAGTTAAATATTGCCAGTAGTTAGTGTGGCACCATGAACAAATACACAAGTAGCAATGGTCAATCAAACATAAGAAATTATATACAACATAAAATTTATAGGAAAAACTAAACTCAAAGAGGCCACAATAATCCAGTGACTACCACCTGCTTTTCATTGTGAAACAGTACCAGCTACTTACTTTAAGAAGCAGCTTTCCCTGATATAATAGGATGCACTATTCACAGTGCTATAGCTGCTTTGTGTGGGTGTCAAGAGTCAGAAAACATATTAGGTCAAATTCAATTTACTATTGTGCAGGTTATATCTATAAAGTAAGCATACTTCATAGAACTTGTACTTTTTTATGCCAAATAGGCCATGTGCCAGGAATTGCAGCCATATTAAGCCTTGTAAATCAGTACAATCCATGAAAAATACCCCCTACTGTTTCTTTAGCTAGAACTAAGAAAAGTGGTATTGAGTGGCACATGGAATAAAATCGCCTTCTGGAGATGTTAAATGGTACAGTATATATGTGTTTTCTCACCTTATGTTGTTTTGTTAACCCACAAACACTGATGCAAATAAATTTGTAGTTAATTGTCACCTCCTGTTGCTCCTATAGAACTTCTGAAAAAGTAGACGAACCAGTGTTTGAAGACCTAGAAAGACCAATAGAAGAAGTGGAACTGAACAATCTAACTTGATGACTATGCTTCAAATAACCATTATTTAATCCAGACCCATCCTCATACAAGCATGGCCTTTGGCTTTTGTTGTGCTTTTTTTGCCATTTTTAGAAAGATAATTCGGCAAAATTTTGTGTATACAGTATAACCTGGGCCCAATAAGAATTCCTCCAATGTTATATGAAATGTACTGTAAGGTAATTCTGCCTTACCTCCATTATTATCTATAAGCAAAAGACAAGACCCTTAAAATGAAAAGCATCTTTCCACTAACTTAAAGGGATTACTCCTTCAAAGACACCATGATAGCATATATGAGTTCTCTGTGGCATATTTTAACTGTCTATTATATTTTACAGTTTTACATTCATGTAGTTTCTTTCACTTTGACTCATGACAACCAAATGAATAACATTTCTCCAGAATCTCCTGTTTTCTGCCTGTCCTTAGTCTTCTTAATGGCATATTCGTGTTTCTTTTGATTGCATCCATCTATCTTATAATTTTTCTGTCTTTTTCTTTTTAACTTTTCCGCATATAATTGTTTCCACTACTTTAGCAAAGAACAAATATCCCCCACGTATATTTTAACTTGAATATTTTAGGCTATTTTATGCTTATCTTTCAAGGTTTTCCCTCAAGCTGGTCAAGTTTTATAAATGGACAATGTCTCCATTTCATTTAATGCAATGGTATAGCTAGAAAATACAGTATTTCTTCTAGTCTGGATCTCCATGTTCAGTTTTCTTTCATACTAAGTCAATAATACTGAGAGAAAAATGCAGCGGTAGAGTTTTTCTCCTCTTTTTTAATAACAATAATAATAATAATTCTTTATTTATATAGCGCCTACGGATTACGCATCGTGCACAAAGCATACCAAATTGGTCTTTTTTGATCTACTTCTGGTTTTGGTATCAATAATACCGTGGATACATGGTCATACAGATACAACCCAAAGATCTCTTACAGTAAAAATAAAAATAATTTAGCAGATCATTGCATTATTATTATTAATAATTATTAACTGCAGCAATTAAACCCCTTGTTGAGAATTAACTTACCGTAAATATACTTCAGCAGAGAGTGTATGGAGCAGGTTCAGAAGTTAAAGAAGACCTGTCACCAGAATTTTACCCCTCACACCAGTAATGCATGAGGGCGAAGGGTTAAAAGTTCTCCCCATTTGACCTAAAATGTTCTGTACCTTAATTAGCGCTGTTTTTCTGATATCCAAATAGACAAAGAGTCATATTCTGAAGAGAAGAGCCATGCTTTCTCCAGGTTGCCAGTTCTTATAGATTTTTATCTGGGGCTCAAACCCCTAATCATTGTAAGGTGACTTTCAAATTAAATGAGTCTGTGTCCAGCGCTGGAATGTGACTAACTTGAAAGTAAAGACAAGACCTGTCCTTGCAGGAAGTTAGCAAACAAGACTGATAAGTTTATTGAGGGACCGACATTTATAGAAAACCATAAGGCACTTTACATAAGGCGTGTAATTAGGAAAGCAGCAACTATAATTGGGTGTTCTCACCCAGGAAATGTAACACTATTGGATGTAAGCACACAAAGGAATGTAGAACCACTGGCTGTCTTCACATAAACCAAATGTCCAGATGTTCACCTGGATACCTTCCACTAGGTGCTGCTAGTGAGCACTAAGTCTTTGTGTGCTTTTCTAAGGAATGAGCCCCACCCAAACTTCAGTAATCACTACACAAAGTTATATGAAATGAATACTGAATCTTTAAAATGTCTGACAGTATGTAAAATGGCGTCTGAGTCCAGTGTAATATCTTTAACACAGTGAACCACACCTCCTTATTTTTATTGACAGCTCAGTGTCATTCATATCTCAGGTTGAGAAGACAGGATGTCCTCTTCCTGTCCACTTCCTGTTCTCACCAGAATGTGGTCCCTCTTACCGCATTGAAAATTTAGCACTGAGCACTGTGTGAAAAACTGCAGATCTTCTCATCATACCATGCACTCTATGGTGGGTGGGGCCAAGAAGTAGCCAACATAGACAAAGAGGCAACATAGAGGGAGAAAAAGTTTGGGCAGCAATTTTACTGTTAGCAGGCAGCAGATGTAAGCAGGGACCTCTGCACTGCCCCTTTCAACAAAGGCACAATGTGGGGGGGGGGGGGAAGTAAGGTTTATTGTGCCTGTTCTTGATGATGGGTTCACTTTAAGCCTGCTTCATGCATGTTGGAGCTGACTGTGATATGCAGTGGACATACAGTGGGCAAGATGCACGATATCTATGATTTTGGCTGTTTGAGTCCTTGGATAATAGGATCGTTATGAATTCCATGTCTAATGATTTTATTTATTGAAAAAAAAGGTTACTCAGTTCACAGTAATCATATTTTTTCAGTAATAAAACAAATATATAAAAATGGAAATATTGATGTTTAACAGTGAAGGGCAACAAATAAACACATTGGCCCAGTTTTATTATTGTGTCTGCACCAGTTTCTTGTCTAACTTTGCATGTAAATAAGTGTTTTTGGAGCCTGTACATTTATTTATTATGTGTTGCAACAGTACTGTGCTGAAACTTTCGAAAACTGTGCACCTAATGGTGCATGTTGGTGTGTGTGTTCCTAGTTTGCGCCACATTTATTACTGCACTTAACCACAATTGTGTTGCAACAGCATGAAGCAAAGTGCACCAAGAAAAAAAGGTGTTTAACTGTGTGCGCATCCTGAAAACAGACCATATTAACAAGGAGTGCTTGTCACTATTAATTAATTAATGTGGCAAATTAGAGGAAAACTGCACTAAGGTAGATAACACAAGTTGTTTTATATATATATATATATATATATATATATATATATTATATAATTTTTTTTTTTTGGACCAATATTCATTAAAAAAACTAAATTTTATACAAAATGTTTTAATTTTTATGCACATGTAAAAGTTGGGGTGGCTACTGGACTGGGTCACTACAACTTTGGAGCTCCACCAGTTTAGGCAACAGCCAACTCTTTGCGCATGGTAAGCAATACATGAAATAACAATTAAAGGACCTCTACCACCAGGATGAAGGACTGTATGCAAATGAGCGTGATGGGCTCCATAAACACCTATGGAGCCTCTCGCCCCTCAGGCTCATTTGCATACAGGTCTTCATCCTGGTGGTAGATGTTCTTCAAGGCATGTTCACATGTGCGTCAGAGGAGTACATTGTTCTGTTCTGTTACAACAGCAGAACAATGGAATCTAAAGACATTCTATTTAGTATAAGTCACTATTGACCTCCATCTACAGAATAGCTCCTTCCATCATGTTCTAGTCATTTATGATAGAAAAAATTCTATCACGGCCTTCCATTCTAATGTACCCTTTTGTACACAAAAGCAAATAGTTACTAATGCCAAAAGGAAGGTGTTACATTTGTATCAGTATTTTTATTTCCATTGTTCTACTCTTATAATGGAACAGAACAATGTAAACTGCCCACAGTGATATGAACTCCAGACAGAAAAAGTCATCTAGCTGATATAAAGCTTTTATTTTCAAACTATAAATGCATAAATATTTAATTGGATAATGAATAATTAAAATCTTCATTTAAAATCATTGGAGTGGAAATTTCCAATGTATTAATATTTCCTTATCTATGCCAATATAGTCTTACAAGGTCATTAGTATATGCTCACAGTAGACACAAAACAAACACTGGCTCAAGTCAGCATACTAACTTCCTTCACCTATCCTTGTTTGCTTGCTGAGCTCTTGAGCAAAGTGAGTTTCAGAAAGACATAAAGGTATAACAGCTTGAGTCAATATTTGCCAAACAGAGTGATTTATTTAACATGAGATGACTGCCCCCCTTGTGCAAATACATCTATCTAGCATAAAACTGTTCACAGGCAGGCAGTTTTAGACTAGATGGATGAGTATTCTATTCAGTAGCTCAGAAATTTGTTTGAAGAAACAACAGGCATAGCATTGTGTCAAAGGCAACTATTAAGAAACTGATTACATTACTAAAAATGCAATTGCCAAGCGATAGGAAAAAGAGAGATGAATTCGATGAAAATGAGATTTAGCCGTGACTTAAATTGACCCCAATATTGCAATTCACTCCTTCTTTTTTAAGCAGGAGCATTCCTTAAAGGTGTTTTTTAAGAAAAACATATTCAGGCACATTTACTGAGACTAGTGCAAAATGCACTTTAAAGAGAACCTGTCATCCATACAAAAGGCACTAGGAGCTACTGCCGCACTGTAAAATAGACAGACGGCGCTGTAAGCGATCGGCAGAGAACATAAACGCACTTCACAGGAAGGGTCAGAGCAGGCTACACCTGCTGAGGAGGCTGAGGGCACTTGGAGTGCAGGGGGCTCTTCTTAAGACCTTCTTCAACTCTGTAGTGGCACCAGCCATCTTCTTTGGTGTAGTCTGTTGGGGAAGCAACATCTCAGCTAGGGAGAGGAGCAGACTGGATAAACTGATTAGGAAAGCCAGTTCTGTCCTGGGGGGTCCTCTTGACACAGTGCAGGTGGTAGCTGAGAGGAGGACACTGTGTAAGTTGAAGTCTATTCTGGAGAATAGATCCCATCCCTTGCATGAGACTGTGGTGGCATTGGGGAGCACCTTCAGTGACCGACTGGTTCACCCCAAATGTGAAAGGGAGCGTTATCGTAAGTCATTCCTCCCCGCTGCCATCAGGCTGTTCAACAAACAAGGCCCAAACAGAAGTAACCTGCGCCCCCCACCTAACCAGTCCCTGCAGGTCCCATCCACAGACTAAACATCAAACTGCCGATCATTGCTTGTCTCTTTTTTGTCTTTTTATCCCCCTTTTCTTTTTTTTCATTTATCCCTAATATTATTGTTGTCATAGTTTGTACTTCACTCTCTGTACCCTCTCTGCTGCTGTAACACTGTGAATTTCCCCACTGTGGGACTAATAAAGGATTATCTTATCTTATCTTATATTCATGAGGGGATGGTCCGAGGTGCTGCTTCTCCACCGGAGCGCCCCTCCCACTCCATAGGCCGCCGGTGACCGCCGAGCTTTGTGGGGCAGTTGCCGCCCCTAATTCCGCCCGCTCACTTTAGCATTTATTTGGTAAACACTTTAGCATTTATAATAAATTAGCATATCCATATTACTTCAATACATTACAACACTCTCTTAAGAAACTAAGAACTTCAGCAATGAAGGGTATAGGCCATATCTTTCATGGACATAATATTGTTTAGATATAGAAAGATGTATAAGATTTAGCTACATAAACCCCTTTGTCACTAGCCATATTTATATTACAGGTCATGGTAAGAAATAAAAACTTACCTTGAAGTATGTATCATGTTGGTTTGTTTTATGTAATGCACATCTTTGAATCTTATTTTATGCTGCTAAATATGGGTTTATCTTGTGGTCAGGTATGTCCTGGCATTCGAAATTCCCCAGATATTTTGGGTGTATTTATATTTATCATGCAGAGAAAAAAATATATTTGTATTCCCTTCAAATTAGCTTTGCAGTTTTAACTTCATCCTGTGCAAAGACACATGTACCTAAACAATCTGTGTATGGCACAATGAAGGGGGGATTTATCAGAGCTTGGCATACAAGCAATGAAATAGTCACAATTATTAGCTCAGGGCCAGGAGTTGTGACTATTTCCTCTCATAAGTCATCTTCACTTTGATTGGGCGAATAAAGTCATGAAGAAAGCTGTGCCCAGCGGCAGAGTGGGTGGCATGGAATGGCATGCCCTGAACCTGCACACTACCTATAGCCGGTGCCAGAAACTGATATATTTGTTGTGTGCAGAGGGCTTCTTTACCATCATACATTGGCACATGACATAGCAGTGTATGATAAACTTGTTAGTTTTAAACTAGGCATCCAGCACCAGGGTTATGTGTCCCAACATCACTCCCTCAATAGAACCCTCAGACACAGCAGAGGCTAGTGGCACAATAGAGAAATACACATCATATTGCTTCTTATGGGATTATAATACTGGTGTTTATATACAAGTTTGTTTTGTATTAGTTAAAGGGGTTATCCGGGTGTTAAAAATCACTTGGGCTGTGGCGGGCTATCTATTAATAATAAACATCTACTTACCTCGTCCAGTGCTGCTGATGTCCCACGCCGCGGTCCGTCTCATCTGTGCATCGGTACTTACCTCCTTCCGGCCCGCCAGAAGCTCCTATCCGATTCCCATTTCCCAGTGCTTACCACACTGAGAGATAGGGACGGATGGGAGGAGCCAACCACATCACGGACCGGAAGTTCCTTGTGCGCGGCTTCTGTGCCCCTGTAAACAAACAGGGGCATGGATCAAATGGACCGCGGCGCGGGACATCGGCGGCGCCGGAGGAGGTAAGTACAAGTTTATTATTTTTAAATAGCCCACCCCAGCTCGGTCCTTAGTAATTTTTAACACCTCAATAACCTTAACAAGATGAGACATTACTATATGAGCAACAATATCTGAAAGGTGCAGTTAAAAAACAGTTTACTTCTCCATTGGATCATTGATGCATGATTCATAGTTGTAAAGTGCTCTCTTGCTCTGTGCTGCATTAACAGCATAATGGATATAACAGTAACAAGATTTGATATAGATCAATAAATACTGTGTAAAACAAAATATACAAACCTAGTCATTTTAAATGAAGTGACAGACGGAAGGTATTAGAGGTAATAGGCTCATCATGATTCATTAAAAACTAGGAATTGCAGACAGATTTCATATAAAGATCTATTAACTCCAGTCCATTGTGTGTTGCTGCTTTATTAGAGAGATGTAAAGGAAATAAGCCAATACTTCTTTCAATAGTGATTTGGTGTTCAGTTCTGTGTGAAAGACACTGGGGGAGATTTAATGCCTTGTGCCAAATGTATCAAGTGCTCTAAACACAATTTTAGCTGGTATAAAAAGAGGTTTGACTTGGCTGAACAGGGTGTGGTGTTGGGTGATATGAGCGTGATATGACACTGTGTGCTAAAAAAGTTTTTTTTTATAATAGCTTTTGCTGTCTAGTCTAACTTTACAATGTCTAACTTGTATAGAGTATTAACCTCTTCAAGATGTAGCCAGTTTGTACGTTAAAGGGGTTTTCCCAGGAAAGAAAGTTTTCAAATTTCAATCCCCTAGTGATGCTAATACAATAAAGATCAGTTTTAACCCTTTACTTCAAAATGTTACTCACTTTTATTGCTCCTATCACTCCCTGGGTTGGTCAGTGCAAAATCCCAGAGTGTGAGCTGGGACTCTCCAAGCAGACACATTGGGGCTCATTTACTTACCCGGTCAATTCACGACCCCGTAGAGCGTTGTGCGATGTTGATTCGGAGCTTGCCGGGATTCACTAAGGTCGGTTGTCCGATATCCACTAGGTGTCGCTGGTGCGCCCGGGGTCCACCGGAGTTCACCATCCTCTTCCTGGTACATGTAACTGCGTGTCAAGCGACACATTTTTAAAAAAAATACTGTGGTTTTTCCGAAACTGTCGGGTTTTCCGATGGCCACGCACCCGATTTCCGTTGCATTAAACCCGGCGCCGATGCAACACAACCTGATCACGTGCACCAAAAACCTGGGGCAAAACGGCGCAAACCCGACAGAAATGAGCGTTTTAGGGCCCTTAGTAAATGAGCCCCATTATGATCCATCTAGTTCTGAGAGCTGACAGCATGGATAGATTATCATGGTACAGGTTTATATACACTTTCATCTGGCTTCTGAAGATTTTACTAGTATCTGACACGTAGAAGGAGATATGAGACAGATCAGAGATGAGAGATGATGAGATCCATGAGATACCTATAACACACAATGACACAGTCAGCTCTCCTACATCTCTGCTATTCCACAACACACTAGATGTGCTGTGCCTCCCCAAATAAAGAACTTATCTGTCAGTAGCTTGTAGCTCTCCTCATGCTGCTGCCGGCAGGAACTCAGATTATGTGTATCAGTGTGCATCAGTGAGTCAGCCCTTTGCTGGACTGCAGGGAGTAGGGCTAGAGTGCAAGGAGTATAAAGAGAGAAACTCAGCTGCACTGCCCTCACACAGAAATCAAAGATGGCTTCCCCGACCCTAAGTTACAGGGTCAACTGAAATTGTGTACATCAAGACTGATAGAGACAGGTTGGAATTATATGTGAAAGAGCATGCAAACTGCTTGTACATGTGTTTATAAAGTATCTGTGTCAGTTTTGTGTCATGGCTGCCCTGTGCCTTGCAAGACAGAAAAAATGTGCACCTAAAGGGGAGTGTCAGATCATTCGCCACAATTCAGCATCATGAATAAAGTGCACCCAAAAAAATTTGGTGCACACATCCGGAGCAGTGGTGCACCAGATTCATGAAGAGGGTGCACCACAATTCATGAATATGGTGCCCTCTGCACACTTCACAGGCAAACATCACATAGTGCGTTTTTCACTATTTCTGATCAATGTCGGGCTCTAGGTAAATAAACTAATCTGAAACAAGCCTAAAGCTCCTCAATTATATAGGACTATATCCTCTGTGCCATCTCACTACCTACATTTGGACAAGACAGTTCTCAAGACAGGTAAATGCTGCTTAGGTGCATATTGCTCAAAGCATACAAATATTGTAACGCTGGCAAAGGGGTTCCACCCCTTGTTACGGTCTCCGTCACAGGCTTACCTTCAGCCTCTATGTCCGGCCATGCTTCAGCTCCCTTAGGGCATTTCCCAACAAGGCTGTCCCATCCTATATACCATATACCATATACTCCAGCATGCCCTGTTCTCCACACTTGAGAAAAGGTTTCTAGCTTGCTAGCCCTTCTATTTGGTGTTTGTGCCTGTCTGCTACCCGTGTGTGACCTCTGGCTTGTTCCTGAGCCTGTTCTGATCTACGCTTCCTTGTATAGGATCCTGGCTTGTTTCTCAAACCAGTGCTGCCTGCGATGACCCTCTGCTTGTCCCTGTATTCTGATTGTACGCTGCCTGCCTTGACTACAGACGGTTACTGACTTCTCAATTTACCCCTTGCCGCTGTCTCTGTGGGTCAGCTGCTATCTATACTGGGACCACCACAAAAGGAAGCGGACTTGAAATCTCTCCGCAGTGAGGTCCAGATCCCTATATAGGAGTAAAAGAGTGAATACCGAAGAGATCCAGGGATAACTCCCTTAGTGTGGCCTAAAGTCAAACCAGTTTGATAGCAGAGTGGTTTCACCACCTGCTGATTGTTATCTATCTATCTATCTATCTATCAATATATCTATCATTACCTCGATAAATAGCTTTAAAACTGTTCCCTTAAAACAATAAAATACATTACATCAAAACCTAATAAAGTCAAAGATGCTTCCCTAACTCATACTGAATGACAAAAAAAAATCAACGTCTCATTGCTGGGAATTGAGCATATGTTCCAAGGGATGTTTCCGTTTCTTAAAAAATAGTTTACCATTCAAATATTAACCAAACGTGAAACTTCTTTAATCAGCTGTGCAAATATTTGCCTTACAACCTATTTTAAAAGTGTCATTAAAAGTATAAAAATATGCGCGTAGGACTGTAAAAATGACAAAATAAGGAGTGAAATGTCAGAGCCATCATATCACCAGAACACAGTACCGCCATGTAACGGATGGTATTTATCACTGCATGCTGCATTGTATAAATAGTGCTTTCACATTGTCAGGAAATTATTAATTGTTGCCGAGGCAGGAGATTGTGTGAGCTTCCAATAAGCTGTCACAGAAATAAAGTTCAGTAATATAGCAATGTTAATGTTATATTCACAGTAGGGTTTCAGAGTAGTGTAAATGTTTGTTCACTCTCCATGTTTCAAACACTGGAGGTCATTCATAAAGTAGAAGCGCTTGAACTTCTCATTACAGCTGGTGCAAGATTTTATTTTAGATTTTTGCTACAGAATTGGCAGGAGACAAAACTTCTTTGAAAAAATAAATGTGTCTGACTGTAATCACAGATATTTTAATACTGCACATTCTTGGCACGCGGACAAACTCGCATGGCTGCAGAAAGTAAACACTGCTTTTACCTTTTAACCTTTCACAGTATATGTTCTCTCCTGAGTAGAAAGAAATTGATCTTGAATTACAAGCAAAGGGCTCTATTTAGAAGCATTATGATACTTAAAGCATATGACCTCATAGCGTAAAGCCGTCTTTTCTTTTAAACATATTTAAACAGCCATATATCTTATTACAGTACCTATGTATGTTCATTCCAAGATAAATATTATCAGATGGGTGCAGAGTACAGTAATATTTACAATACCCTCAATGATATTGAAATAGTTGTGGCCAGCCTCAGCCTCACCATTGTTCTCAAGGACATAGTGCCTGTATGTGGTCTGTATGGTCTGAATAGTTTTCTTTCTACGGTTTATTTAACATTTTAGTCCAGCCATGGGCACAGTGTTCACCCCTAACCCCTCCATAATGAATTTGTAATAGATAAAAACAATAAAGGTTGTTTGAAAGGAAAAAAAACTTGGTTAAGTGAATTATATGATTAGTAAAAGTATGTTCTTTATACAGGACATCTTCATTTTCATTTATATGAGCATTACATGGTCCTTGCACTCTTTTTCCTTGGTTTTACCCTTTTGCAACTCAATTCAAC
The DNA here is from genome assembly GCA_019512145.1 of Engystomops pustulosus. NCBI lineage: Eukaryota > Metazoa > Chordata > Amphibia > Anura > Leptodactylidae > Engystomops > Engystomops pustulosus. Next base: position 202,936,459 of record CM033641.1, read on the forward strand.
CACTTGAGGACCCAGCCCTTTTCAGTTTTTGCATTTTAATTCTCCATTCTCCTCTTTATAAACATCATTTTTTTATTTTTTAACCTTTTTTTATTTTTTCTGGTAAGCTGAAACAAATTCCATATGCCCCATGCAGGATGCAAAATCACAGATGCACCATTTTCTAGCAGCTCGGTTTTAACAGGTTTTACTTTATAGAACAAAGGACACATATCATTTTCCACAGTCACAAAGATTCCAAATGTATAAAGTTTTGTTATGTGTTAATACCATTAAGAATTTAACAAAAAAAACACTGCCATGTTCTCACACCTGTTTCTTTTTCATACATAGTTCATGGAACCGTGTAAGGTGTAATTTTCTGCTGATGAATTAATATTTTCTTATTGATGCCATTTTGAGGACTGTACTAGATTTTCATAACTTTTCTGGTAGGTGATTTTAACCTATTTTAACATGTGTAGGTGTTAAAATGGTGAATAAGTGTTAATTTGAACTTTTGGATGTTTTCTACAGCATTCACGGCAGAGAATAAACTTTTTAATATATTTTGATAGAATGTACATTTTAAGATGGAGGGATATCTAACATGTTTATGATTTGTTTTACTTTTTATTTAGTTATGCATTCTAGGGAAAAGGGCCTATATTATATTATTGTGCTATAATTTTAGACCCCCTCGAGTACTTTATAAATAATACAATATACTGCAATACAACTGTAATACAGACTGTAGTCGAGTCTTCTGAATGACAAGGCAACCACATAGTGCCCTCTGATCGGGAATGGGGGATCATCAGTCAAGAGGGCAGTGCCTATGTGTGATGCTAATGCTGATTAGGTGCTGCGGTCAGCTTCCCCCTATCACCAATCACAGCAGTAATCAGCAGGTGTCTGCTATGTAAAACAACAGACTTCTGTCTTGTATGAAAAAGGAGTCACAATTGACATGGACCTGACAATTAATTTACTTGGGCTGATTCTCAAGGGCTAAAAATACCCTGCACCCATTTCAAAATGGACTGCAAAAGGTGTTACAACAAAATTATCAATTTCCCAATAAATAAAATTAAACATTTCTCTGCATTTGGGTACACATTTTCATAAAGACATGTTTTTATTGTCTTTGGTATAATGAGTTTAGTTATGTGTGACCCATGAGTTGACAATCTACCTATAATCCCTCAAATACATTAACTATTTTTAATACATAGAAAGATGTAACTCAGTAAACACAGTAAAAAGCAAATCAATAACGTTGGAGGCATTGTAAGGTTTAATACCAATTTGTGTACTATTTCTTTAGGTAAAATATGTTAGAGGCTATATAAGTAATTTCAAATAAATTAAAAAATGTACACATATAAAATAAAAATATGTATCAGCATCACACTTTCGACTAGCAAGAACAAAACACTCTCTGAGGTCTCTCTCCAGTAGGACATCACTGACATTCTTCTTGGTTGTTCCACTTGACCCTTGGTTAGTCTACTCTATATTTCATTAACACGGTCAAAAATGACACTCTGTATGAGGGGCACTGCTTTTTTCTCTCATATAATGATAAATTATTAGCAAAATCATAACTGTGCAATTTATCCAAATTTGAACCCATTCATTATGGGAACCATATGATAACCAGTCTGACCATTAATCCAGAGCTTGCTTTCCTGTGTAGTCAGGATGCCAATCTGCAATCTAGAGACTATTAGTGGTTATAATAGCATATCCTGAGGTATTAAAAAATATGGATCAAGACAAGGGATGGACTAGTAGTAGACCCAAGTCCTGTAGGTGATAGTGGCAATCGACCCCTCTACTCATGGTGGCTCCAATACTAGGTCTGTGCCTAAACCTCACTAAAGCAGCAAATGGTAGGCTCCCACAGGGCACTGGGTGGTACTAGTTCCCACAGGGAACACCCCAGTGTAACTCCTGGCTGGTATTGTTTAAGCAAGCGTGCACACTTTCAAACTACTCTTCTCATATTTTTCAGTAGACTGCTTCTCGCTGATAGATCACTTAACTTGCTGTAGCAGCATTGGGACTGCATGTGCTAAAAAAGGTAACTCTATGCTCCTGGGGGAGTTTTTTTTAAAGCGAGCACAAGATACATTCTATTATCTGTTATTCTGTTATCTGTTATTCTGTTAACATTCTGTTATTCTACTCCAGATTTACATCTTTCTGCTCATACATTGAAACAGCAATGGCAAAAAAGGCACATTACTGTTTATACTCTTCAGGGGCTACTACTTTATATTTCACTTTCATGGAAGCCAAGCTTAGGCTCCTTTCACATGAAAGGGTGCTACGCCCGTTTTGGCTGGAAAATTGGAGGGGTAACTTTTGAACACTTCAATTTAACAAAGTGATTTTGAGATTGTTTTTATTGTGACACATTGGGGGACATTTATTGGGGGCCTGGCATAGAAATAAACTCAGCCAGTGACTTAAAAGTCTGTAATTCAGTAAAATTCTGTAATTATAGGAATTACTATGATTATGGCAATACCATATTTAGGTATTGTTTCCTATGTTTCACAACACTTACAGAATATAACCAACAGTGGCCCACATTTATCAAAAATAGTGCAACTGCACTATGTGCAGTTTGCCTGCGGAGTGTGCAGTGTGTGAAAGATTCATGAATTGTGTCATACAGGCTTCATGAATCCGGTGCCCACTTAACTGCTCCGGCAGAATGCATTATTTCTTTTTTGGTTCATGCTGCAGAATTGTGGCGCATGGTCTGACAAAGCACTAACACACCCCTTTAGGTGCACATTTTTTCTATCTTGTTGGACATAGTGCAGCTGCAACACACAACTGGTGCAGACACTTCATCAATACATGTGCAAGCAGTTTACATGTTCTTTTCAGTGCAAACTTAGACTAAAAACCTGCACAAATGCTTTAATAAATGTGGGCCGGTATGTGATGAAAATAGTATAGTTTTTGCTTCCAATACGTGTAACACTTTTAATTCTTTTTGTCTATGGAGCTGTTTGAGGGCTTGTTCTTTGGTGGCACATGATAGTTTTTTTAAAAAAAATTTCTTTCACCCTTCATTGTGCAGGTTCACTGTGGGGTTGCGTATCGTGTGGGAAACCCCATTTAGCCATTTAAATGCTGTGGTTGTGTTGACCGCAGCATTTAAGAGGTTCACATCTGTGTTACGAGCTCGCTTTGTCCAGGGGTGTCACATGGGGAGGTCTGCTGTTTGTTATAGCTGACATCAACATCAGGAAAGCGCTGCACATACACTGCACTGAGAGCCAATTACCAGCACACGGTGCCATACTTGTACAGCGAGGGAGCGGGAAAGGGTTAATTGCTGCCCGAAGATGACAGCAGAAAATGTGAAATGTGATGAGACTCCTTCCATGTAATGGTATATTCAGAAGCAGAAAATAAATGTAGGCTACAGGTAAAAATGGCAGATAACCCATAAATGGTACATCAGAAAAAATGGCATATCAGTCTGCACAAGAGCTACTCAACATTATTCCATCCTAATAACATATGCTGCACTTTGTAGTGGTTCAATATGTTGGTGGTCCACAAACTCAACGTATGCAAAAATGAACACACACAAATTCATGTGGTAGGACAGAGATCTGTACTCAAGAATCATTTATAATCTGAAACTAATAAAAACTACTCTTTACTCCCCAAGGACCGCTTTAATAGGTTTTATAAATTAATTTTACATTTTGTCTACAAAACCCAAATGAATCAGTTACCTTTGTTCTTTTGATGTAACATGAAAACTGAGATGGTACTGCTTTTATTGCATTTTAATACTTAGTTTATTATTATACTACTGAATGAGCCCTTTCTTCTTTTGTAATGCTGATGTCACTCAGTCTAGCATTTTGTTTTTATTGTTTTTATATATAAATTATGTGTATATCCTGCAGTGCACATACGGTAAATCATTTTGGAGACAAAAGATGAAAAAAATAATACTATCGAAGTATGGACTGCATTTTCTTTTGCTTTAAAAGTGTGATGTTCAATTGATATATTTCAAATATTCCACCTGAGTACCAGATACTGATGTAAGTGTATCTTTGACTATGACTTGACACAAGGTAGGTCCCCTACTTTAAGAGTGACTGATGTAGCGTAATAGAGGCCATAGTAAACCTATATCTGCCCTGGACTTTGGTGATGTCATTTAAGAAAATTTTATCTATTATAATTTACAATTTTGTGTTTAACTTATAATTTCTAATTCTAATTGTTAAAGAGATAGTCTTGGATGAAGGGGGAGTTACAAGTTACTATAATATCTGACAGAAAAATGGTGTAGAGTATAGGTAAAATCTTTACCAGGTAAGACATGATCTAAAATGTTTTGATCTGGTAGAGATTTATCAATCTGTCTATGTCAGAATTCTGGAGTAATTTTATCCTGAAAGGGTGTGAGACACTTTTACTTAGGGTTTTAGACCAAGCTTTAGACCAAGCTTATGACTTTTTTATGTCCATAAAGGGATGCAGCATCTGTAAAAGAGGCAGAGTCTCCAAGCAATTCAAATTAATTAAAGGGTTAATTTTTTTTTTAATTTAACAGATCCATGTATGTAGTGCACTCTTTGATGACCGGGATTATTTTTAATAAAATGGCTAACCAGTTAACTCCCCAATGCATTCTGGTTGGCCATATTATCAAAAACCTTGGTCATTGCATCACATACATGGATCTGAAACACCTAGTCCTGGTCTAGTATTGTGCCGGGAATTATGGGGAAAGATGTTTGCTTGATGGTAACAAAAGTGGGCATAAGCATTGAGTGCCTAGGGTAACATCAACACTAAATATGGCCCTACTCATTCCAGTTTGGGAGAGGTCAAAGCTACTTAATTTTAGCTTGTGTTGGGGCATCTCAGAATTCACAATTGATCTATATGGATGATCACAGAACGGCACACACAATTCTATAGTATTTAGTGAGGATGACATTTATGTGAGATATCATGGTTGTAGTTACTTTAAGGTCAATATTTTTGCATTTTCCATTTAAATTGTAATGATATGCTAATCCATGAATTTCTTGATCTTTGACAGAGCTCTAGACACACTTACATAAATCAAGATTCACCATAGAGTAAAAAAGAGTTTATTACACAGCTAAGCATTTTTGCTTCATAAATGATCTGCTATGCATGAAAGACGTATGATACCATATGTTCAACATGTCTTTTTGTTTAACTTCCTATTATACTTCATTGCAAGCTATGAAAAGATTTATAACATCTTTACTCATGGTTTTAAAGGGCATATGTCTACCACAGTAATGTTAGACATATTCTTTGATACAACAATTTTTCTATAAGTATCTACTAAATGTTATAGGGTTGAATCAATAAATAATGCATGTTTTTGTTAGTTAGTTAGTTAGTTAGTTAGTTATAACTTTATTTGATGTCATTGAATAACCATATTCTATTAAGAACATGTATGCTCTTAGAGTAGAAAATTTATAACTGATAATCTGGACATACCTATCCTGATGATGCATATCTGAGTATATCATCAACCTAAATAGCATAAATATATGTGAAATCTGTGTGTCATGATGGGGGGGATTTATAAATGCACTTGCGCCGCAATTCTGGTGTTTTTGCGCCAAAAAACACAGTCTAAAATGCCTTGCACCACAGTCATCAAGGATTTTAGACCATTTTTTGGCAGTTTTCCGACTTGTCCAAATAAGGGGTGTAGCCTTCTGTAAATGGGCTTGGCCTCACAATAAAGGGTGTGGCTTGCAGGAAATCATCTGTGTCCCCAAGGTTCTGGCGCAAAGTTTAGACAAACTAAGTAGGTCTAAAGTATGGACCATCATCACAGTGATAAATCTGGCGCAGCAAAAGACTAGTGTTTTCCAGCTAGAAATTGGCAGAACTTGAGACACATTGTTAATTCCCCCCGATATGTCACTTTGTTCATCACATGCACTCCTTATTTTTAATAATATTACTTCAGTTATTCCACTATTTAGCTGCTTGCCTGCAAATCATCAAAGGTTAAGCAAGTTAATTATAGCTCTAAAAATAATGGCGCCCTAGTAACACCGTTACTCATGGAGGGGTGGGTGGTGTTGTTTATGCCTTTGTTTTTCATTTTTTTTGCACCTACCACACCTATGTCTTTGCACCTATGACCATTGCTGCTCCTTTGCACCTTACCCCAGGGCCCTACTGCCCATTATACCCTCTTGTACTAATATGATATGGGGAATAGGGACCTAACAATTGTCTCTTGGAATGTCTGAGTGATGAATGATAGGGTGAAATGCTCTTAGAAAACATATTTCTGATATAATGTGCATACAGGAGATGCAACTGGAGGAGGACCGGCTACACTGGTTTAAGAAAGCTTGGATGGGTTGGGCCTAGCATTCTGTTTTTTCCTCTAATGCTAGGGGAGTATATATTTTTGTGCACAGGAGTGTGCCTTTTACTCTGCTGGAAGTGTCCATCAATCCTGATGGTGGATATGTCATTATCCATGACCTTTTTTATGGAGCCCACTGATATTGGCTGATGTCTCTGTCCCTCCCCCTTCAGGTGCGACCACGTCTGCTCTATCTTTAACTTTATGCTACGATACACAGGAGTCCCTATAATGTGCGTGGGAGACTTCAATACTGTTTAGGACAGGTCCTTGGACAGGAACTTGGCGGGTGACCAGGGGCCTGCTCCATCCTCTCCAACTGCATTCCGCGCCCTTGCTGAGAGCATGGGGCTCAAAGATGTTTAGTGCCATTTACAACCAGATATTAGAGCCTTCTCCTGCTTCTCTACTTCTTATAACTCCTTGTCCTCCTATCTTTCCCATTCCATATCAGACCATGCCCCGCTTTGTGTAACATTATGCTGGGGGACACCTCACCCCACCTGGCTTTTAAAGGCTTTTGTTCTGAAAACTATGTCCCAGGCCATACATCACCTCCAATGAGACCGTGGCTGAACTTGCTGCATTGCAATCGAAGCTAGAATATGTGCGAGACCCCTCAGAACAGACACTCCAGGCGTGGCGTGATGCACAGTACATCTATACTAGCGTTATGATGGACAAAACTAAATGGTCACTATTCTTTTCCAAGCAGAATTACTGTGGGACACTACTCGCTTACTTTGCTAAGGTAGACTCTGCCCTACTCTGGTTACTGATGTCTGGAATCCAGGTGACTCTGCAATTCTGCTACATGACCCTGATAGAGTTGTGGATGCATTCAGAGACTTCTATGCATCCCTGTACTCTTCTATATATGTAATGGCTACTTGGAGCCTTCTGATTACCATACCTCTTTTTCCCTTCCCTCGCTTAACCCCAAGGCCAAAGTGGCCCTGTTGGCCCTATCAGTGAGCTGGAAATCGCCAAGCCTATTGCTTCCTTAGCTAACAGCAAATCTCCTGGCACCAACGGCCTACCAGTTGAATTCTATAAGCAAAACACTGACATCCTAGCCCCCAGGCTGTGTAAACTGTATGGAGAGGCGCCTGAGGCAGGTTCACTGCCAAACTACTGAGACATGTATTGTAGTCATCCCCACGCCAGTGAATGATCACGTATATATTGTGATTCCTATAGGCTCATCTCCCTCCTTCAGGTAGATAGGAAAATAGGTAGATATAGAAATGTTAGCTAAAGTACTGGCATGTAGAGTTAATCCTGTTATCCGGTCCTTCGTAGGCCCAGACTAGAACGGTTTTATGCCAGGTAAATCAACCACTTGTAACCCTCGTAACTGTTCCTGAATCTCTAGACGGTGCATGAAGATGCCAGGTCAAGAGTCCTGTTCTCGCTGGACGTACCCAAGGCCTTTGGCTCGGTGAAGTGGCTTTACTTTGGCTAGTATTGTAGTGATTGGCCTCCCTAGGGAATTTGGGGTTCCTGGATCGGCCTGTTGTATTACTCCCCTATGTTCTCTGTTAGAATTGATGTTTTTTATGAACTGGGTCCTTTGTTGAAGAATATGCAGTGAATTTTTTTTAGTAACTAAAAAATCTAGAAATCCTTTCCACATTTTTCTCCATTACAGGGTTCAGCACCATAAATAATTTTTATATTTACATTGATCGGCCATTTAAGGACTTCAGAATACCCAACATTGTTATGATTGGGTTTGTTAATTTTTCATTGCATTCTTGGGATTGGGAGGTGTTTTGAACTTTTAGAGGTTTTAAAATTTTTGAAAAACTTTGAAAAAAAAATTACTTTTAGACTTTCTTAGGGGGTCTGTTTGTTTCATACCATATTTATTCTACAATACAGCTGCAAATGGGGAGAGGGAAATTTAAAATGTAGCCGCTTAATTGACTGCAGACTGACAATACAAAGAAGTCTGTGTAAGATCTCCTTGTATGAAGGTTTACAAAGGGGAAACTTACATTCATTCCAAGATAGCAGTATACATGTACCACAAGCACTTTAATTCTGAGCCGCGGAATTTAAAACCCATTTTTGTTAGTGATAGGTGTACTTCCAGCAAACACATCAGACTCAGCCTATACATTCTTAACACTGTGACGTTTACAGGAGGTATTGAAATATGGTTATTAAACTCAAGATGGCAGCCTGCATAATCATGAACATAAAATTAAGAATACAGATTTAATAATAAAAATGTATGTCAGTATTTCATTTTAAACAGTATATATATATTATTCCCTTTAAAAGGGACATCTCAGGCCAAGCATCTTGTACAATTGGCTTAGGTCATCATGACATACTTTCACAAGATAAAGATGTGGCACAAACAATGGTTTGAAAGCTAAGAGACAGTCCAAGTCGAATATTCATTGTTATAGCATTCAGTATCAGAAAGATTATGCAGATATAAACCTACCACATTCTGCTTTACAGTTTGTATTCCTAATATTGCGCTTCACACTGCGTGCTGTGCCAATGAACAAACAGTGAATGTGAGGATAACAAAGCAGACAAAGCTTAGAATAATTAGGTTCAAATGGAGTTCAAACTGTTTAAAAGCGCACAACCAGCTGCCTTTTCTGTTTGTTTGTTCATCTCCTTGTTTTATGTAACCAAAATCCCTACTATATTGATTTAAGTATCCTCTGTACAAACCTTCATCCAGCACTTACAAGGAGATCTACAGAGTTGAAAGTACACACACTTCTTAGTTTTGTCAGTTTTGCAGACAATTAAGTGGTTATATTTTTAGATCCCCCCCCCCCCATTTCAAGCTTTGATAATATATTTTGCAAATGCTTTTCTTCTGTGTATAATTTGAAATTCAATTACAGAAAAGTCTGCACTGGAAAGAGGAAAAGATTTCAGAACTTGGCAGGGTTACAATCTAATTCACGTTATTGCGTCATCTTTCACTAAGCCCAAGAGGATATTAGAGTACATCTGTTTAACATTTACTGAAAACAAACAGAAGTGCTGTCAGATGTACCAATTTTAGTCAGAGAAAAATGTTAATTTGGACGTGTTAGGTGGTATGGTAATTTATAGCAGTCAACGGAATCCTAAATGGTTACCATGCAGGTTGTCTCACGTATGATATATTCGCAATGTGGCATGAAAAATAGAGAAGAGAAGCAATTTTAAATTTTAGTTATGTCTGTGCCAGCACCTTCCTTGGTCAGTGCTGTGAGACTGAGGAGACTGAAATTCTATGTGTCTCTCCGCCTTTGGCAGTGTAAACAGTGATTTAGTTGCTGGGCTGTTGAATTGAATGTACCACACATATCTCTTCTTCAGTCTGGCTCTGGATTAGCAACAGTTAAAAATTTTGACTGACAGAAAACTGCTCCTATTAACTGAGACACTTAAAAGATCCTGTATAAGAGGCCCCTTGCCGGGTAAAAACCTTTACTTGCTCTATTTTTGGTTTCAGTATTGTTCTGTTATCTGTACTTCTGGTTATTCGATTTTGGCTCTCCTTTTGTGACTATGCCTTTGTTCCTGTGATTTTGGGCCTTATAGGATATCTCTATTGTGACTCGGACTGCTAATTATTCTTTGGTGTTATTTGTCTGTTTGTCCTGTTTCATATCCACACTTTGACATATTGAGAGAGCATCTTTGTGGTTGTCCCATATCAAGGCAGGGCATTTGGTGGACTGGAGCTTAGGGTTCACTGTCCTTTTTTGTCTGTCCTCCCTCAATCTAAATCCCCCATTAGATTCAGATTTATTTTATGGTTTATTTGTGTTTACATTATATAAAGATTCATAAAAGAAACCAAATGAATTTAAATCTCCAACAAGGTAATTTAACAATATTAGGCACACAAGTCGGAAGTCTCAGAATTGTAGGCCTATAGATATATGTCCCATAAGATGACAAGCAAACTATGGTTTCACATAGTTTGTGCCAATAGCTGTGGCAACCGAGTTGCTGCACGGTATTTCATAGGTTCAGCAATGATGACCATGCAAAGCAGCTCTAAAGATGGTTTGGGGCTAAAAGAGGAGCTTTAAGAGTAGCAAAACAAATGTTACATGGGTGGTCTCCAATACTGAAGTTGCCTTTGACTCCCCAATGCTTCTTCTCTGAGTAATGGCTAAAGCAGTCAGAGAGCAGTGGGCACTTTATGTTGAGGGTCTGTGCAGACAGAATTTTCATGTGTGTTTAATAGTTTTCCTTCTTGTTTCAGTGTAAGACCTCCTAGCTAGCAAATATTTCTTAAAAACTATTTTAATGGTGGAGAAGATTATCACAATCAAACGGTTTAGATTGGAGTATTGGGTTTGGGAATGGAGCCACCTGCTTCTAGCTCTGTAAACTGTGCAACAAAAAAAAACGTCATGCAAGGCTCATGTGTGGGACCTCCACCAAGTATAGTCCAGTAGAAATCTGGACATTCCCTTCCATCCGTTGTAAGGGTAACTAAGGGACTTGTCCCAACATATCCGTACAATAGATGGCAGTAATTTCAGCTCCTCCACCATGATTTACAGCTACTGATATTTCGTCTATCCTCCATGTAATGTGATTGTCAACATACTTGGACAGTTTCAGCACTGGAAAAGACCACAGCATACGCTTAGCAGGGACCTTTAGAGGTAATGGGGGAGGAATGCAACAGTATGGCATCCGTCCCCAATAGTCTTTTCAGGTCCCTGCAGAAAGAATACTGCTCTTTCTCGTACGCTGGGCAGACAAAGACAAAAATAATGCCTCTGTCTGCCAGTATAAGTCTATGGACACAAGCTTACATGGTGTACAAGCTGAACATATGTCAAAAAGGAGATGGGAATGTAAATGTCTGGTTGTCTGTTGATTATTTAAACAAATAACTTTTAGAACACATAACATAACTCTAAGGTTCCGTTTAAACGTGGTGTTTGCTTTGCATTTTAAAACACAATGAAACAATTGAGAAGAAAAGATTTACCTAATTACATTGCTTTTAACATTTGCATTTACAGAACGTAATGTTAACAAACATGTTATTTTCTCATTTACTGTTGTGCTCTGTTAACTCAATGTAAAAGCATATGTGAAAATTGTGTTAAAGGTTGTGTTTTCTCAACACAAAAGTTCAGAAATGGAATCAGGCAAATTAGATGTTGCATTGTGTTTGTAAATGCCATGTGTGAACGCAGCCTTAGAAACATATAGCTCTTTTGTGTTATCAATAACTTAAGTGGAAATCATAGGGGACGTATACAAATATAATCCTACATTACAGAGTACAAACATTCATATGGAACAATAGGAGTTAGGACCCTGCTCGCAAGATCTTACGGAATTTGATGCTATATAAATAAAGATTATTATTATAATTATTATTATTATTATTATAACCAAATACAATACATACTCAGCTAGTGACAGGTTCCCATAGAGCCCTATTAACTAACCTACCCCCTTCTTTTAGCTAAAAATTATTTCCATTAAATCAGTGGAGTAACTAGGAATGCGTGGGCCCCATCGCAAAGTTTTGGGTGGGGCCCCCTCCAACCATAGGTCCTCAATTTTACATAGGGGTTTCCATTATCTTTTTCTATTATGGAGGAGATTAACAGAGACCGGCAGTAGATGAAGCTTTCCTTCTACTGTATTAATAGCTGTAATAATAATTCTGGAGGTGATGGTAGAAGTTATGGCGCTGGGGGTGGGGCTTCTATTTACTGCCGGTCTCTGTTATTCTCCATAATGGAAGAAGATAAAGGAAACCAATCATGGCCGCTCCTGCTCAGTACCAGTATATGGGCCATGTCTCCTCATCACTAACTAGTCAGGAGGTTTAACCCTTACACTGCTGAGCCATTAGCTGCAAAAAAGCAGGGTAAGGGTTAAATCTCTGGACTCCTTGCTTCATTTTACTAAAGTTTCTTATAAGCAGGAACAGGAGCAGCAGAATCTTCCACGAGCCAGCTGCTGCAGAACCTCCCTATTTATACTTAAGATGTTGCAGAACATTATAATACACAACTCTGAGACCACATTTATAAAGTGTCTGCGCCAGTTTTGTGTCGCAACTGCTCTGTGTCCGACAATACTGCTTAGTCTGAACGTGCGCCACATTTATTACTGACCACTCCACATTTATTACTGACTGTATCAGATTTATTACTGACTGCACCACATTTATTACTGACTGCATCACATTTATTACTGACTGCATCACATTTATTACTGACTGTACCATAATTTTGTCCTGGGTCCTAGATATATATGTCAGCTGCTGCAGAACCTCATATTAATGCAGAAATGCAGTGTTGGGGTAAGATAAGTGGGGAAGATGCAGAGGGGTCTGCATGTGTTTAAGGGACACACTAGGACAGGTGAGGAGAGCTTCATAACTGCTCCTGCACACAGGACAGTAAGGGGTTAATGCAGAGTGTGAGGAGACACTGGGGGGAGGGAGGACTTATCTCTGGCTGATTCCTGGCTGCTATGGAGAAGGCTGTGGCTTCTCTGCAGGTGCTGCACGTTCTCCCTCTTCTCTGTATGAAGCTTCCCGCGCTGCTGACATGCAGAGCGGGGATTGGCTGCAGGCATGCTCCTCCCCTCCTTCTGTCCCTCCTGATAGCCTGCATGGAGCCTGCTGGAAGCAGCAAGAGAATGGTGCCCGCCCCTAAATACAGCCCTACTCTCAGCGGTACCGCTGCCCTTCTCATTACATGGAGGGGCGTAACTACAGCCAGGGGGAAAGGGGAGCGCGGGACACACAGGGCCCATGACCCTGCCGGGCCCCGTAGCAACTGCTACGTTTGCTACGGCTGTAGTTACGCCCCTGCATTAAATCCACAGAAATCAACTTTATGTTGTATTCCCACGCATCATAGGGAAGTGCCTTGCTCAATTGGCCCCTCCTATCCACTCATCCCCATGTCCCAAGTATTCAGCACTTCATGTCATATGATGTCATGTGATGTCATCTAAAATCCTGTTACATCTCAATATCTACCCATTGTAAATATCTGATCACATGAAATCACAGCATGCCTCCATGGAGGATGGAGAGGTATTGAAGTCTATGGAGGCATGGTGAAGACTAGAAGTCCATGGAGACATGCTGTGATTTCATGTGATGAGATACATACGTGGCTTAGACATTGCAGTGGTAACAGGACCTTAGATAACATCGCCCTGTCCACCCACAAGCATGTTTTGTAGCAGTGAGACCTGCCAACCAGAAACAAGTAATCACTGAATATGCAGGGTTCAATTGGACTCACATCAGGCAAGTTATATATAAGTTTAAAGGGGTTTTCCCACAAAAGAAAATTCTCACATTTCAAACCTCTAGTGATGTTTACACAATAACAATCATTTTAACCCTTTTACAATTTTACTCAGTTTTTTGCTGTTTAAGCTCCTTAATCTCTCCCTCGGCTGCTCAGTGCAAAATCCCAGGGTGTGGGCGGGGACTCTCTTAGCAGACACTTTATGCTCCATCTAGTTTTGTGGAGTGACAATGTGGTAACATTATTAGGCTACAAGGTGTATATACATTTTCATCTGGCATCTGACAATTGAAATTATATATAACAGTGAATTAGAGAATGTGTTATTTTGTTATCCTGAGTACTTCAAAGAAACTTGTCTTTGTGGGTATAGTAATCATTTTGGGATAAATGCAATGCTTTCTAATCATAGTCTTTAATAAAGGATTTATTTTGGGTCAGGTTCTCTTGAGAAGTTCTTCAACATTTTGTTGAGCCCAATGTTAAAAAATACTATTAACACCTAACACATAAGTTAAATTAAACAAGGACCTCATCTGTTGTATCCTATTTCCTGTCTTTTTGGTACAAGGCATATGTTACATGGAGCTAAATTCAACAAGTAGATGCTGCCATCTAGAGTACAGGTGCTGTGACACTGTAAATGTGTGTCTTAGAGTCGATGCAAAGGAATACAAGAATCCATAGATGATTTTTTATAATATCCCACACCCAAAAGATTATGAGTTTACTGAGTTTCCTCCCCAAAAAATTGAAAAGTAAATTATATTTTAACTTTTTAATAATTAAAAATAATTATATGGTAATTTGCACATTGTAATCTCAAGTAATAATATTAGGCTAGAATTACACACATCATTGTTTCTTTACCAGGCACAGTTCTATACATTGTTTAGTGGCTATGCTAGGTATTGCAGCTCAGCCCCATTCCTTTGACTAGGACTTAGCAGCAAACAGGCCATATGATAAATGCACATGACATAATTTGCTTGTAAAGCAGAAGCAGCATCAGTAGAGCCCTATTACTGCTTCTGATCATGGGGTTGCTGAGTGTCAGCCCCCAACACATCCGATATTGATTGCCTGTCTAAGAATAGGCAATACAAAAAAACTAAAGAATCCCTTTAACCCTGTCTGTAGGATTATTATTGGATAATAAAAAAGTTATATTCATATTCTGTAGCCATTTCTCATACATTTTGAGATCTATGATTGGTGTTGTTCGGCAGAAGATTTAACAGTTATTTTCTGCATTTAGTATTTATTAAACTGGATATATAGATACAGAAGCAGCAAACAGATTATATACAGTATCTGTAAACCCCAATCACAGCTCCCCTTTAAAATATTCATGAGCACTGGTGAAATGAAAGCTGAGCTGTGATTGGTTGCCATGGGTAACTGGAAATATTCTGACTTTCAGACTGCTTGATAAATCTGCCCCAATGTGTATGCACAGCAGCCAGCCTGCAAACAGTTCTCCCAAGGTCCTGAATTTCATAATTGTTTTTTGAGCAAAACAACTCGGATCAAGCATTTAAAAAGATATGTTTCTGCATCAGTGTAGCTAATGCATTCTCAAGGTTTGTTTAGTTCATAATGCATGAAAACAAATGGTAGATTTTCTTTAATGAAAGATAAAAATAATCAGCATCACTAACCCTGTGACTCCATACTAATTTTATACACTTTAAATTGTCCAGCAAATAGTATACAGAGCTGTAATGCTACTACATGGCTTCTATGATGCATAATTTTCATCTAATTGAAGAAAGTGTACCTCATTAAATGGTATGCAAAGAGTTGTGCATCAGTGTATATAGGTGTACTGCTCAAGATTTTTCCCAACATTGGTATTTACTTCAGCCCTTGTCACAAGATGTAACACTGTAATTGTTATTGGCAGGTGAGAGCACAGATATAAGAGCTGTGTTCAGGCAATAATATTTCATCTCATAGTGTCTTAGCACGGTTCTGAGATTTAAAGGGGTTTGCACAGGAGGGACATTTATGGCATATCCATAGTATAATAAGCCATAAATGTTTGATAGACGTGGGGTTCACCTCTGGGATTAGGATCAAGTCTAACCACCCTATCTTGCTGCTCTAAGCTCACATTGATTGTCAAGTACAGACCGTAAGCAGTGGTCAAGTTTTTTGGTTTTTTTACAAAAACAGCAAAGAACTGAGCTATGCTAATTCTATATGGAAACAGAATATCTTACTGCTGTACTCGTTCCATTTATATCCCATGAATGTCTTTTCTGTGAAAATCCCTTTAAGTACTAACTTCTAGCTTGAGACATTTATACCCCAGGACAGAAACTGTACATTATTTTTTACCACATAAGTAGTTTTGATGATTCCCCTGCCACAGCAGAAAATGAGGCACAAACTCATGCTATGTTAATTCTGCAGCCATTCCTCTGTGTGTGCAAGTTCCTGCAAAGCTGACCCCTTCTGTAAACTCATATTTGCTATATGTGGTACTGGCATCAATTTTTAGCATTCATTACAGATTTCCAGGTCACAGTTGTCACTGTAACCTTTGCATCCACTAAACTACTTGATTACTTACATTGTTTACTTAAAGGGAATCGATTACGATTTACCTAACTGAACTTACTGCTCCTTTATGTAGTGCTATGCTCACACATACCGCCTGTACGTTAATATGTAAATGAGACTGCATTGCTTTGGAGATTGTTAGAAAAGCACCTCCTACTCACAGCAACACTTTCTCTGTCCATCGCCTTCTTTCATCTTTCCCCTTCAACTATGTCACTACTGGGGCCAGTGAGTATATAGCTGGGCTGTTG
The DNA here is from genome assembly GCA_019512145.1 of Engystomops pustulosus. NCBI lineage: Eukaryota > Metazoa > Chordata > Amphibia > Anura > Leptodactylidae > Engystomops > Engystomops pustulosus. The sequence continues at coordinate 202,952,964 of CM033641.1, forward strand.
TTATAACTGTGAAATTGGAGACCCCAAAAGCATTTCAGCATCATTTGCATATTTCTAAAGTGAAGTTTTAGCACAAAAGGAGCTACCGGAAAATAAAAAACAATGGTATGTTTAGTATGTGTGGGCATAGGGCACAATGTAACAAAGCAGTCAGTTCGGCTCAGTATAACATGCTGATGGATGACCTTTAAAGAAAATCTACCAGCAAAATCAAGCATAATAAATTAGGGGCACTTACTCATAGATCAAGACTAGAGATGAGCAAGTATACTCGTCCGAGCTTGATGCTCGTTCGAGTATTAAGGTACTCGAAACGGCTCGTTGCTCGGACGAGTATTTCCCCTGCTCGAGATCGAGCATTTAATTAAAAATACACAGTGAAGAACAGTGAGGAATAGAATAAAAACAGTGAACACAGGATAATTTAAGTGAAAAACGCAGTGAAAAACACAGTGAAGAATAGATTACAGATGTTCGGCACATCTGCTTACCTGTCGGAAGATACGCGCGGAACAAAATAGTATGTGAAGAACAATATATATGTGTGAAAAACACATTGAAGAACACGGGGAGCAGCACCATGGAGACATCGGCGGAACGGGCAGCAGCATGGAGACATCGGGGGAACGGGCAGCAGCATGGAAACATCGGGGGACCGGGCAGCAGCATGGAGACATCGGGGGACCGGGCAGCAGCATGGAGACATCGGGGGAACGGGCAGCAGCAGCATGGAGACATCGGGGGACCGGGCAGCAGCATGGAGACATCGGGGGACCGGGCAGCAGCACGGAGACATCGGGGGACCGGGCAGCAGCAGCATGGAGACATCGGGGGACCGGGCAGCAGCATGGAGACATCGGGGGACCGGGCAGCAGCAGCATGGAGACATCGGGGAGCGGCAGCATGGATCCCGACAAGTAAGCAGATGTGCCGAACATCTGCAATCTATTCTTCACTGTGTTTTTCACAGCGTTTTTCATTTAAATGATCCTGTGTTCACGGTTTTTATTCTATTCTTCACTGTTCTTCACATCTGCTAACTTGTCGGGAGATAATATACGCGCGGAACAGTGAAGAATAGATTGCAGATGTTTGCATACATCTGCTAACTTATGAGAAGACAATCTTTTTCAACTAAATAACACATTTTATTCCCGAACCATGGTCCCTTTGAAAAATGCTCGAGTCTCCCATTGACTTCAATGGGGTTCGTTATTCGAGACGAGCACTCGAGCATCAGGAAAAGTTCGTCTCGAATAACGAGCATTTGAGCATTTTAGTGCTCGCTCATCTCTAATCAAGACACTTTGACTATGGTAATCTTCTTATATTTGTTAGCTGTGGCCTCCTTATTTCTAAGATCAACTCTTTTAATATTGCTAAAGAGCCAGAAGAGCTACTCTAAATCTGGCTTTATAGACTGTAACCCTCCCCCTGCTCCTTCAGCACTTGAAGTACTTTGAAACTGCAGATGTGTGATAGAGCAGCACTGCCAGTGACTCATTTTTGTCATTTATCACTGAAAGGACCAACCCTGTCTCTAACAAACCTTAAAGCGTTTGACCACATATAAGACAGATTGCCAGGTTAATGTCCTAACAGTGGGTTGTGTGGGTCATGTGACCTACTAGCATCCACTTTCTAGATTTACTTTGACATTCTGTGTCCTGAAGACTTCCAGCAGTTCAGGAGGCAGTGCACTCATTGCTGAATGCACACCTTTCAATGAACACCACTCCCCTGTCACTGGTTGCATTATCAAGTGGTGTTTCCGATCCAATCAGTAATGAACACGCATTCCACTGATTTATAAGAAGTTCATATAAGAAGTTTCAGGACCTGGTCCTGAAAGTCCTGAAAGCAGTTACTGGTGGGTCAGATCCTTCATGAAGAAGGGGGAATATTTACTAGGGTAAGTACAATATGGGTGTCCCTAGACCCTATTAGGTTACTGTACTTACCCCTTTCTTGTATGTGGTCAACCCCTTTAAGTGAGGAAATCTGCATTTTCATTTTGATAGGAGCCTGTCATCATACAGGAAGCCTAGTGCCTGACATGTGGACCCCCTAAAGAGCACAGTAATACACGTTAATGTCAGGAGGTCACCATGAAATAACATGCCTCAGCTTGAGACTAGCTTTCAAAGAATTGTCTTTATGTTGTTAACTTTGACAAGGTACTCTATTATATGGCTTTGATTAGAGTAGCCAATAATTACATGAAGCTGTTGCTGTTAAGGTCAATTTTTGATATAAAATGCTATAGTGTAATGTAATAACATTGAAGCCATATGCTGCTGCTTTGTTCTACCAGGGGTGTTTTTTGCTTATTAGAAAATTAAAATCTATAAATAACCTTATGGTGATATTGGGAGACTTCCTCCTACAAATGGAACAGTAAAAACAGTTATACAACATAAAGTTTCAAATGGCAGTTATGGAACTAGAAACATTTCTTCAGATAAAACTACAAATATATGCTTGTTCTCTCAGTTGTTTCTGTTCTACCTACTGACTGCATATTGTTGCTGCCAGAAGTCAGGAGTCTAGTTGACAGAATGTTTACCACCTGCCAGCAATAAGTAGTTAAATCCAGCAGTGCAATGCGAGACTCTTTAAAATTGCTGTTGTTTCCATTTACTTTTAAAGTCATTATCGTATATTGAACAGACTCTGGGAATGATTTCCCACACATTTTGCCCAGGTGTATTATGTGTATTATCAAATTCACCGAGGGATTTTCTTTAAATCATACTTGCAATTTAAGTTTACATAAATAACTTGTGTCATTAATAAAATAATAGTTTTGTGTTTCAAAGTCTACTTTATTTGCACTTATATTTTTTGCCAATAAAAAATTGCTGCTCTATGTTTATCAAGATGTTGCACACTATCAGAAAGATAGGAACTGTAACAAAACATTGATATCCCCATTGTATCCCCTACTCAATAAAAATGTATTTATACTACCACTTAAAAGTTTGGAATCACCCTGACAATTTTGTGTTTTTCATGAAAACTCAATACTTTTAATTTTCAAATAAAATGCAAAAGGAGTAGAAATTATAATCCAGACATTGACAAGGTTTGAAATATTTTTTATTTCACTTAAAATAATACTTTTCTCCTTATATGAGAATGCTTCCTTTGCTCCAATTCTATCTGTTAATTTGCTGAAGTAATATGGAGATATTTTACCCCATGCTTCCAGAAGCCCCTCCCACAAGTTGGATTGGCTTGATGTGCACTTTTTGCATACCATACAGTTAAGCTGCTACCATGAAGTTGACATCTGATGACTGGGCTGGCCGCTCCATTACAGATAGAATACCAGCTACCTGCTTCTCTCCTTCATGCATAATTTGGAGGTGTGCTTTGGTTCATTACCCTGTTGCAGGATGAAACTGGATCCAATCAAGCACTGACCACAGGGTATGGAATGACATTACAAAATGGAGTGATAGACTTCCTTATTCAAAATCCCTTAGACCTTGTACAAATATCCTACTTTACTAGCAGCACAGGAACCCCAGACCATCACATTACCTCCACCATACTTGACAGTTGGCATCTGGCACTCTTTCAGCATCTTTTCAGTTGTTCTGCACCTCGCAAATGTTCTTCTGGGTGAACATATGAACATATGTCTGCCCATACCACTTTTTTCCAATGTTCCTCTGTACAATGTCTGTGTCCTTTTCTCCATATTAATCTATTCCTTTTATTATCCAGTCTCATGTATGGCTTTTTCTTTGCCATTTTGCCCTAAAGGCCAGCGTCCTGGCTTCTTAATGACATCACAAGGAGCGACCATCAATATGGCGGTGCCTACCAGCTGTTGGCTCTTGACTGCCACTCGCAACAGTTAAAAATCCCCAAAATAGAAAACCTAACATAACAGACAATAACAAACAACTCGACCAAAGCAACCCTTACTTGTCATGTACACTGAACAATGTAAAATCAATTCTATAAAGATGATGCAAGATTTAATATTTTTTTGTGAATTCACTCCCAGACAAGCAAAAAAAGTAATCAAGAAGTCAATCAATATTTTACCCACACAGTGAACGCTGTAAATAACTTCCTATAATATTTGGTTTTTCATCAAATACACTCACAAAAAAAGTTCTTATAAGTAATCAAAAAAGGTATGTGCCACAAGACAATACCACAGAAAAGAACAACACAAAAAAATAAGCCCTCAACCACCTCTGTCAAAAGAATAATACAGAAGTTATGCCTCTGAAGAGTTGTCAATGCTAAAACAGATGCGATTTTCTGCAATACAGTTTTTTTTCAGTGAAATTGGGTAAAGATAAGAAAAACTAAATAAATGAGATATCACCGTAATCCAAGTAAACCATAGAATAAAGATAACATATTGTTTTTATGGTGAGTGGACAAAAAAGGCTAAGAATCCAAAACAAAAATTGATGATTTTCTTTGTGTCAACCTTAAGCAGTAAATAAAATCTGACAAATAAGCTAAAGATCTCCCAAAGTGAAGTATCTGTAAGGTGTATTTCATCCCGCAATAAAATTGCCCTTACACGTTCACATCATTAAAATTTTTTTAGCCTGCACAATATGACAGTACACAACTGCTTTGAATGGTGTTGCTTCCATTCAATACCCATCCGTGTGACCATACAGAAATTTACCACACATAGGGTATCAGTGCACTCAAGAAAAATTGGTTATCAAACTTCACAGATCATTTCATCATTTAATCCATTGTGAACATGTAATTTTGGCCTAAATAAATGTGTTTTCCCAAAAAATTATTCAATGCCACTTATTTAGGCCACTCAAAGTCACTTGAAAATTGAGTTGTTCTTCAAATCATGAGTCTTGGCGATTTTCATGGAAATTAGAAAAAAGCCCCTAAAATACTAAGCCTTATAACATCCTAGATAAATGAGAGGGCGAATAAAAAACATATCAACATAAAGAAGACATTTGGGAAATGTTATTTATCAAACTATTTGGGTGGTATAACAAACTGCCAAAAACGCAGAACATTTCAGAATTTTTCAGAAATTTTGCCAAATTTCCATTCTTTTCATAAGAAAATGCAAAACTTATCACAAAAAATTTGCAACTAACAACGTGTTGCAAGAAAGCAATCTCAAAATCACCTGTATATGTTATAGAGTTCCAAAGTTATAACCAATTATTGAGACACGTGGCAAATTATATAAATTGGGCCTGGTCAGAAAGGTGAAAAATATAAAAAGTTCTATAAAAAGTGATCAAAAAGCCGTACAGTCCTACAAATGGTAGCATTGAAAAATTCATCAAAAGTTGCAAAAATGACACTGCACACAGCTCCATACACTGAAATATGAAAGAGTTTTTAGCAGCAGAACATGACAAAATGAAGAATTTCTTTTTGTACAGGTTTTAATTTTTATTATAAAACCTATACAAATTTTGTATCCTCACGATCACACCAACCCAAAAAATGAAGTAGACATGTCCTTTAGTGAAAGCCCTAATATCCAAGCCCACAAGAAAATGGCGCAATTTTTTCACCAATTTTACTGCACTTGGAATTTTTTTTCCTGCCTCCCAGTACATGGGGATATTAAATACCATATTAAATACCAGCACTTGTACAGCTCTTTAAATGAAAAAATAAAAAAGTTATAGATTTTTGACAGTGGGGAGTAAAAAATGGAAACACAAAACAAAAAAGGACCTTGGCGTTAAGAAGTTCAATTTGCCTGGATTCGCCTGGCATACATCCTCCGATTCAGCGGGAGCATTGTTTTCAGTAAAAATCAGGGCATCATTGTAATCAGGGCATTCAATTGTATGCCTTTCTGTGACTCTTTCAGTCTCTGCACCTCTTTTGCAACCTGTCTACGACACTCTAAGCTCAGTGGCACTTCCATTCACTATTGATCAATTGTGGTTGAAATCTCCATTAAGTCATCATGCACATAAATGTATTTGTTTCTGTATATATATATATATAGCTATATTTTGGCTGTAAAGACAACCCATATGGCACCACATCAATCCATAGTCTTAAAAAAATGGTCCTCCCACAGCTCCACACTTTTTTTTTTAGAAGAAACTTTTTTATAGATTTTTTTCATCTATGTTCTCTCCATGACTTTATTATACATTGGTCTATAAGAAATATTTCTGGCCATGCCCTGTGCAGGAGGGTGCCTAGAAAATGATCTACTGATCAGTGGTCAGTGCTGGATATAAAACTTTTATTAAATATTCCATGTAAACACTGGAAAAAATAATCTTCAGGGCAAAGAAAAATGCTGACATGTAAGACACCAACAGATGCAGGGTCAGACCTTCCATAGTCACAGTGTTTCTCTGATCAGTCCAGTATGGACCCCCAGTGTCGGCTTTTACTATATTAATTTTTTTTAAATTTTGTTTTGTTGTGTTTTAAATTTTAGTTTTTGACATTTCAGGTTCTTATTGAACTAACTGTATGGAAAGGACTGGGGACAAGTTTTTGATGCCACTGTGTTAAAGAGTTGTGCGAGATTAAGCAAAGATAGCGAGGTGGCCGGGGGGCGGGTATTGGCTGTATGATGTGCTGGGGCATAGGGACAAATGAGCTGGCCACAAGCTGTCGGCGCCAAAGTTCCGGGCTCATGTAAACAAATGGAGGCACGACACAGAAGTATCAAGATGCATACACTGGGAAGCCCCTGGATGCAGGTCGACAGTTTTTTTATTGCTGCCCTGCATGGTGCAGCACCATATACTAAAATTGGAACCATACAGAGAAGATTAGCATGGCCCCTGTGCAAGGATGACATGCAAATTCGTGAAGCATTCTATATTTTTTGGATCCCTTGCCTCGCGTGTCGATGAAGAATGTTGCTAGCTACGAGAGTTAATGTGGATTGCAGGGCACATTGATCATCGACACTTCGAACACACTTTGTGGTCCTGGGTTACTCCCAGGGTTACGCCTGTCAATGTGTGCTTGCTTTGGCAGCACACATACTAAAATTGGACCTATACAGAGAAGATTTTATTTTTTGTGCAGCTTTATTGCAGATAACTTACAGTTGTCTCATTGAAGCCTAAATAATAAAATTACCACATTCAGAGAGCATCATCAGAGGTCACAGTGGGCACAAGGGGATGTCTGTAAGTCGAGTGTTCTTAAGTCATGGACCGCCTGTATTAGATAAAGACTACTTTTATTACGTCAGCTGTACTAGACAGCTGACAGCCGCTGCTTCTGGTACCGGCTCAGTTCGTGAGCCGGTGCCAGAAGCAGGACGTTATAGAACGTCCCCGTGCGCTAAGCATCTAGCCCCGGGGACGTACTATAACGTCCTGGTGCGCCTAGGGGTTAAGTGAAGAACACAGTGAAGAACAGATTGCAGATGTTTCCATACATCTGCAAGGAGTTCTTCACATACTATTGTGAAGAACAACGTTCGGCACGCGTGTCTTCGGATAAGTTAGCAGATGTTCGGAACATCTGCAATGTGTTCTTCTTCAGTGTTCTTCTTTCAATGTGTTCTTACAGTGAAAAATGCTTCAGTCTCCCATTGACTTCAATGGGGTTCGATATTCGAGACGAGCACTCGAGCATCGGGAAAAGTTTGTCTCGAATAACGAGCACCTGAGCATCTCTAGTTAGGACCATATATTTACAATTGCTCTTCTATAAACAGTGTAACAATAAGTTACATATATACTAATTATATTGTATGTCATGTATATTCCAGGTCTCAGATGAAAGTGGCTCCATGCAGATAACCACAGTGTCAGAGCAGAGCCCCTTCTCCATGTCCATGCTGCTGAGCGAGGAGTGCTTCATCCTGTACGGGGGAGACAAGGTCTTTGTTTGGAAAGGTAAAAAAAAAAAAAGAATGTATCAATAACAATTACAAAAACCCCAACTGTTACTGTGTACAGCATCCGGAATCTGAGGGTCATTGTAGATCCCAATATCTGATGTCCTCATACTGTATGTGAATAAGACATATACTAGAAATATATAAGATAGATAGATAGATAGATAGATAGATAGATAGATAGAAATGAGATAGATAGATAGATAGATAGATAGATAGATAGATAAATAGATGGGAGATAGATAGATAGATAGATAGATATAAGATAGATAGATATGAGATAGATAGACAGATAGATAGATATGAGATAGATAGATAGATAGATAGATAGATAGAAATGAGATAGATAGATAGATAGATAGATAGATAGATAAATAGATGGGAGATAGATAGATAGATAGATATCTTAAGTCATGGACCGCCTGTATTAGATAAAGACTACTTTTATTACTCTTCAAACTAATTATGGTTACAAAATTATTTCTCTAAATATGGCCACTATGCAATAGCACTGGTCATCACCATTAACCCCTCTAAGACGAGTCAATGTTAAATTATGTTGACTGGTCTTCAAGGGATGTATGTAGAGGGCTGACAGCTGAGACTACTACAGACAAAGAAGTTTCCTGCTGCTTTATACAGGAGACACCTGCCCTTACCTGCTGTAATTGTACTGGCTTAACCTACTAGGTTAACTGCTGCATCCGACTGCAGCACCGGTACATGGACAGCTCCATATTGGTCCTGAAAGGATTAATCAGCTTCTGACTGTGCATTAGATTCTATGAAAATGCCTGAGCTAACTAATTTCATGCATAAGAAGTACTAATAGATTTTTAGAGAGACCTCTGAATAGATCATTAAATCCACATTACATAGTGACACAAGCAAGAACTTCTCTAAACAGAAGTAGTACAGAGCATACCAGCTATTTTAACTCCTGTGTTTCCAAGCTTATTTTTGCCTCGATGATCAAGCCCTATTTTTCAAAATGTGTCACTTTATCCAGTAATAACTTTAGAACGCTTAATCTTAACCAGGTCACTGTTTTTTGTGACATGCTGTACTTCAGCTTAATGATAAATTTTGGTTGATGCATTTTGCATTTATTTATGAAAAAAGGGGAATTTGGCAAATATTTGGAAAAATGTACCATTTTCAAATTTAAAAATATTCTGCTTTTAAAACAGCCTTAGTACACAAAAAAAGTCAATATCACTTAATAAATCTCTGTTTATTGTTTATACCATATTTTAAATGTTCATTTATTTTAATGCAATGCTAGAAAGATTCCAAATCAGACAGCATGTTTTAAAATTTGTAAGAACATTTCTGAATCAATTATTTGAGGGATCATTTTATTTTATAAATTATTTTTGAAAGTACTGGTAATAGAAACCACCCACAATGCAACCCATTTTAAACACTTTACCCCTCAAACTATTGAAAACATTTGTCATCAATACATTAATTTTGCCTTCAAATGTACCCACTTATAAGGTGAAAATATAATTATTTGTTGTTCAGATTCTCCCAAGCACATAAACACCAAACGTGGTGATGTAACCTGCTGCTTCAACACACAGCGAAGCACAGAAGGAAAAAGCGCCATTTTTTTAAAATAAGATCTTTTTTGTTAACATCCAGCAATACTTTTCCATTTACAACACTAAGAACAAGAACACAACAGATTCCCCTTCCTTCCCCCCAATTCCCAACCTCCGCTATTCCCCAGTACAGTTCTTCAAGAGTCTGTACTTTGGCAGTTGTCTTCAATCAGTTGTTCCTTCCACAATATATCGACCTAGCTGGCCCCACACCCCCAGAAGAACATTTAACACTCATTCCAATCAGGACGTTGCCCGTATACTGTACCCATTTGTATTTGTATCGTTCAGGTGCTGCTTCAGTCCTTTAATAGTAGGGGAAGCGGTGGAATGCAATTCGTTGCTATCAGCTGGCGGGTCTGGTAAAATATACAAGACATGCCTATAATGTTAGGTGTAATGGCCATATCGTCACCCAGCAACCCCAACAGGCAGATCCTGGGGATGCTTCCAATTGTAATGAATATACCTTGAAGATAATGAGGCATATTTAGCAGAACCTATTTGTAGCAATCCGCCACCTTCACGCAGGTAGGGCGTGAAGGGGCGTAAAGGGCAGACAAGGCCGACCGAGTGGAGGGTGCAACCGGCCGGCAGCAGGCTTGCGTGGGGCGTTGTTGTCCCCACGCTGGCTCACTTGCTGTCGCCGGCGACTATTCAAATGTGAAAAGTCACCGGCTGTGCGGCAGGTTGCCCGATACATCAAGGGTCAGAAGCCTTTTGATGTATCCCGCTGTGAATATGCAGTGGTGGGCATATCTCTGCCCTGTGTAGCAACAACAGTGTCCTCAAACAGGGTCAGAAAACGCCGGCAGATGCACCTAGAAATGTGACTGTATGTCTGGTGCATCTGCAATATAACGAGATGCAATGTGGTGTAATATACTGTATGTGTGCAGTTAATGTGTGAAACAAATGTGAATATCTCACCGGCATGCTCAGTACATAGAGTTCACACACTGGGGCAGATTTACTTACCCCGCCCATTCGCGATCCAGCGGCGCGTTCTCTGCGCTGGATTCGGGTCCGGACAGGATTTATTAAGGTAGTTCCTCCGCCGTCCACCAGGTGGCGCTGCTGCGCTGAAGTTCCCTGGAACGCATTGTAATACACCGAGCCGGGCTGAGTGAAGGTAAGTGCAAGCTCCGCAACACATTTTTTGTTTTAAATGCGGCGGTTTTTCCGAATCCATCGGGTTTTCGTTCGGCCACGCCCCCCATTTCCGTTGCGTGCATGCCATATTTCTTTCTTGGGGTCATCATACAGATAAAAACAACTTTGAAGTGAGATACACAGCAGGCACGGAAAGTATTCAGATCCCTTTAAATGTTTCAATCTTTGTTTCATTGCAGCCAATTGGCAAGATCAAAAAAAATTCTTGTTTTTGCTCAAATTCTCAGTGGATAAAATACCAAAATACTCCACAAAGTTTGATACCCAATCTCTCCCGTGTATAATAATACCCCATATGTGGTGCTAAACTGCTTTATGGGCACACGCCAGGGCATTAAAGGGAAGCTGCGCCATTCAGAGCAGATTATGCATTGTCACTTTATAAAGGCTAAACAATCTTTATTTTTTTGGCAATTTGGACATATAAGGGCTTATTTTTTGCAATATAAGATGCACTTTACAAATACTTAATTTTAGTGGGTCATTAGCTTTTTGATGAGATTTTATTAACTCTTGAACGAATGGAGGGAAAGAAAATTGATTACGGTGATACCTCATTTATATAGTTTTTCATAAATTTTTACAATTTTACTGGAAGAAAACTAATATAAAGAAAATGTCTATTGTTTTTGTATCGCCATCTTTTCAGAGATATAACTTTAATATTTTTTTGGTTGACAGAGCTGGTTTAGGGCTTATCTTCCCGCAAAATGCCCCTTACACCCCGGGCTTTGTTAAGGAGCCGGCGCCAGAAGCATGATATAATAGTTCTGCAAAATGCGGGAACGCACCTCCTGCCATGCAGTACTATTACGTCAAATGTCGGGAAGGGGTTAAAGTCTCTCCATTAGATGCTCAATTGGGTGTAGGACAGGGCTCTGGCTGGGACAGTCAGGAATGGTCACAGAGTTGTTCTGAAGCCACAGCTTTATTATTTTCGCTGTGTTCTTAGGGTCTTTGGGTTGTTCCAAACACTTGGGAAGAAGTTTTCATGCAGGATATCCTGGTTATTGGCCACATTCAACTTTCCTTCAATTGCAACCAGTTGTCCTGCTAAAAACAACCCCATAACATCATACTGCCTAAACCATGTTTCACTGTTGGGATTGTATTTGGCAGGTGATGAGCAGTGCCGGGATTTCTCCAAACATACTAAGAATTTAAGTTAATTTTACTCTCATAAGACCAAAAAATGAATCTTATTTCTCATAGTCTAGAAGTCCTTCATGTGTTTTTTTGCACTGAGGCGAGACATCCGTCCGCACACTCTGCCATAAAGCCGCAACTGGTGGATGCCTGCAGTTATAATTGACTTGTGGAACATTATCCCCTCTCTCTACTGCATCACTGGATCTCTGCCACAGTGATCTTGTGGTTCCTCTTTACCTCTCTCAGCAAGGCTCTTCACCCACAATTGTTTAGTTTGGCTGGATGGCCAAGTTGAGGAAGAGCTGTGGTCTCCCCAAACTTCTATCATTTTAAGATTATGTAGGCCACTGTGTTCTTAGGAAACTTGAATACTGCAGAAATTATTTTGCACCCTTGGCCAGATATGTGCCTTGACAAAATTCTGTCTCTGAGCTCTTTGTGCAGTTCCCTAAACCTCATGATTCTCATGTGCTCTGACCTGCACTGTGAACTGTGAGGTGTTATATAGACAGGTGTGTGCCTTTCCTAATCAAGCCCACAGCTGGACTCCAATGAAGGAGTAGAAACATCTCAAGGAGTATCAGAAGGAAATAGACAGCATGTGAGTTAAATATGGGTGTCACACAAAAGGGTCTGAATACTAATGTTCATGTGTTTTCAGTGGTTGTTTAATAAATTAGAAAAAATACATTTTTGTTTTTATTTTCCTGTCAAGATGAGGTGCAGAGTGTACATACATGAGCAAATAAAAAGAACGTTATTAACCATACCAATTAGCTACAATGAAAGAAAGAGTGAGCAATTTTAAGGGGTCTGAAAAATTTCTGTACCCACTGTAAATTGGTTGTATAAAGTCATGAGGGCAGAGAGTTTAGCACTGAAGTCTCTCCCCACCTCAGTAAACCCTCTGATCTTTGCGAGTTTTGTGATCTGACTATAAGGAAAGAAGATTAGGTAGATAAGATAAGATAGGATAATCCTTTATTAGTCCCACAGTGGGGAAATTCACAATAAGCCCCCTGCCACATACAGAGTTTACAAATACCAATTCACTAAAGCTAAATATTACCTCCTTACAGTTCTCAATTACCGTATATTTGAGTATAAGCCGACCCAAGTATAAGCTGTGACCCCTAATTTTAACACAAAAAACTGGAAAAACCTATTGACTCGAGTATAAGCCGAGGGTGGGAAATGCATTGGTCACAGCCCCAGTATATAGCCTGCCAGAACCCTGTAGTATATATCCTGCCAGCCCCCTATAGTAGATAGCCTGCCAGCCCCCTGTAGTAGAACAAATAAACTCCCAGAAGAAAAATAAACTCGGTACTCATCATTGCGATGGCCCGGGCAGCTCCTCTTCTATCTTCATGTGCGCGTCAGGTCAACGGCAGCTCCGTGTTCAGCGCCTCTTCTTTCTTCAAGCTGGTGCCAGGTCCGCGACTGCTCTGTGCGCACGGGCCGGTCGGTGCACAACTATGTTGTCAGCCGCTGTGTCGGCTTGAAAAAAGAAGAGGCGCTGAACACGCACCTGCCTTGAACATGAAGATAGAAGAGGAGCTGTCCAAGCTGTCAGAATGGTGAGGCTCCTCCTTCTACTTAGTAGAAATATTCTGGGAAAAGGGAATTTCTAGACACTAGTGGGAAATGCAGTAAAATAAAAGATAAACAAATCCCTTTCTCCTTCCTTCTCCGCTAGTGCACAGCTCTTGGTTTGTGTACAGGGGCTGCAAGGGTGACAGTATCTCAGGGCATTCAGGGAAGGCTTCAAGCTGCATCTCATGCACAAGCTGTAGCCTGTTGTGATAGTACTTGAGCTGATAGTTCTGACTGCATGAGTACTGATTACTATTTCAGCTGCTACTAGAGCTTCTGGAGGCCGCTGCCATAGCACCAATGGTCGGGGCTCACCAGCATTTGCCCTCATTGCCATGCCCATTTTAGCTCCTATCACTCCCTAGGCTGGTCAGTGCAAAATTCCAGCGTGTGGGCGAGGACTCTCTAAGCAGACAAATTATGATGCATCTAGTTCTGTAACCTGAAAATGTGGTTTATATACACTTTCATTTACCTTCTGAACATTGTACTAGTATCTGACACAGAGAGAGATGAGACAGATCAGAGATGATGAGATCCATTAGATGCTTATTACACACTGTCAGCTCTCCCACATATCTGCTTTTCCACAACACACTAGGTCTGCTCTGCCTTCCTGCTGTGCCTCCCTAGATAAAAAACTTATCTGTCTGTAGTTTGTAGTTGTCCCCATGCTACTGCTGCTGCCTCAGCGGCTCGGATTCTGTGTCTCAGTGTGCAGCAATGACGGACCTCCGTGAGACTGCAGGGGGCGCGGCTACAGTGCAAAGACAGAGAAACTCAGCAAGCACGGCCTTCAAACAGAAATCCAAGATGGCGGCCACCCGATCCTAAGTCAGAAGTTACAGGGTTGTGTGTAGGCGCAACTGAAATTGTGTACAGTAGGACTGATAGAGACAGGTTGGACTTATATTTGGGAAATGCTGTATTTTTGTTAATAACAGTGAATCAGAAAAAGTGTTATTCTGTTATCCTGAGTATATTTAAAAAAAACTTGTCTTTGTACAAACTCAATCTACAATTTACAATCCCCCACAGTATACTTTATGCTATTTTTCTCCCCTACCTATATGGTAGATGCCGCATTTTACACAATCTGTTGAGTGCATTATCCTTTCCAGATATAGATTTCAGTGGAGTCAGGAACATTTACTACTTACAAATTCAATGTGAGGCTCATTGAGCATTTACTGTATCTTTCTTCAGAGCTAAAAAGTCAATCAGTTGTACTATTCTGCTTTTTAACCGTTTCTGTTGCTCAAGAAAAACTCTACTAAAAATAGTGAAAAGTTACCAGCGCTGGATGCGTTCTGTAAAATGTATGTATGTGCTGATTTATCACATTTATATAGATTGAAAGTGTTGTTCAACTACATTGAAATATGTTTAAAATATTTTATGAGGTCATGCACACACACAAAAAAAAAAAAGAATAATTGAAAGAAAAATTCTGCTTGTCTAAGCGGAGAGCACATTTGTAGCAGTAGGGTAAATGTTTTATCGATTGAGGAACTGGGAAACTGAAGTCATTACTCACCACGGGCTAAAGAATAATTGCTAATGCTCTAGCGGAAAGATTAAAAAACAGTTTCTGGAAGTATTTCTTACAATGATCAATGAAGTATCATCCCAGGCCACTGGATCTTCAATAACATTTTTCCCTTTTGGGATGCGATCAATTTTTATAATATGATTCATTTGCCAGTGGGCATGCTTTTTTTCATTTGATGAAAAGGCACTTATGCTCCTTATATTGTTAAAAAGTAACCTTGCAGAGACAGGGTTCAGACTCGCACACAAAAGGTTCAGACGCCTCTGTGCTTTAGGAATAGATTTCAAAGCTGTTCCAAGCACTTGTTACCTTATCTATCTGTCAGTATTGTCACATTAATTTACAGTTATTACGGTAAAATTGTGGAAATTGTGTTCCCTGACAAAGACATCAGGTAGGCACTCTTTTTTTTTTTTTTGCTGTGTTTTCGCTTTTTCTTCAAAATGAGTTTTGGATGAAAAGAATTTTCTAGAATCAATCATAAAACAGTATGCCTTATCATAAAGCTCTCAAAAGGTGAACAATGATTTAACGCAATTATAGCATGTACAGTGAATCGTCTTCATCCAAAAATGAAGATGCACTATATTTATATATACATACATACTGTATATATTTTTTTAGTTTTTCATTAGCACTTAGCATTATAGTGTGGATGGGACCTTACACTATAGTTTAAGAGAACCTGTCACCAGCGACTGCCTCTCTTCTCTTCCCCCCACAAACCACACACAATGGGGCACAATTACTTACCTTGTCCCCCGCAGTTCACCGAAAGTGCATTGTCTGACAATAATGCACTTTGCCCCGTTTCACTAAGATCATGCGCACGATATCCTGCATGTGTCGCTTTCGTGCTCAGGTCCACCGTAGTTCACCTTCTTCTTCCTGGTGCTTGTAAGTGCATTGTCTTGCGACACAATTTGAAACTTAAATACTGCGCTCAGTCCGAATCAGTCGGATCCTCCGACGGCATGCCCCCCGATTTCTGTCACATGAAAGCCAGCACAACTCCGCCAAAACCAATCACGTGCTACACAAACTCAGTGCAGACACCTGTTAAATACCTGTCAAAGCTGCGCAAATCCCGAAAACGGTGAACAGTCCGACGAAAGTGCAATCCTCTGCCCTTAGTAAATAAGCCCCAATACTTTTTTCAATGTCTTTATACATGTTCTACTGATGCCTCTATGGGATTATAGCAACCATTCATTAAAAAAAAGACTTTTATTGATATCCTCTATTCCAGGCAGTGTATCTTTGTTACTCAGCCTGCTATATCATTAAACACTCCCTTAGGAAGGTTGGGTTGAAATTGACCCTGGTTATGTGAAGAGAAATCCACCTTAATAATCGCCCCGCCCAGTGAGGAGGGCAAAGCAGCTTGACTGTATACTTCAGCTCCCAACCTCCATGACTGAAACAGAGAACATCAATAAAAGTCTTTTCTAGAAGAATGGTAGCTCAATAAGGCATCTGTGGAACACTTTTAAAGGCATCTAAAAGATATTTTGTGTGGTTTGTTGGGGGGGTAGGTTCTCTTTAAAATATATCTCCGCGGCAACATCTTAGCCTGCAAGGAAGACAACATTAACCCCTTACCGATGTGTGACGTAATATTGCCATTCTGCGGGAGAATGGAGAGGGCTCACGGACTAAGCCCGCTCCATAGCCGGTAAGTCTTTGCTGCATATTGCACCGATCACAGGTGTTAACCTGTCCATATTAACCCATCGATCGCATGTGCGCCGCCACCTTGTTGAAGATTGTCGCTCCTCGTGACGTCATCCCCTAGTGATGTATACACAATAAAGAGAATTTTAACCCTTTACTTTAAAATTTCACTCAGTTTTATTGCTGTTTAGCTCCTATCACTCCCTAGGCTGCTTAGAGAAAAATCACAGGGTGTGGGTGGGGCCTCTCTAAGTAGACACATTACTATATACTATATAGAAAGAAATGAGACAGATCAGAGGTGCATGAGATGATTAGACGGAGGACGACAGGCAGAGGCTGACATACTTTTATACTGGTACACTATTAGCTCTGCTACATCTCAAAGATATGTGGCTGCCTCCCCCTTCCCTTCGGATCACTTATCTCCTTGTAGTTTTTAGCCTTTCTCTCTGCTCACGATCTCCTAGCAGGATGTGATCATTCAGTGTCTCTGAGCTCCGTGGAGCGGGTGTGGCTACAGGCACACAGCATAGAGAGACAGAAATCTCATCTGCATGATCTCACACAGAAAACCAAGATGGCGGCCCGACACGTAATCAGAAGTTACAGGGTTATGTCTAGGCGCAACTGAAATTTTGTACACCAGGTCTGATAGAGAAAGGACTTGGACTTATATCTGTGAAATGCTGCATGTGTGTTAATAACAGTGAATTAGAGAATTTGTTATTTTGTTATCCTGAGTACATATAAGAAACTTGTCTTCGTGGGAATACTCCTTTAAGCTCTTTTCATCTCTCAACAAACAGGTATGTAAAAAGTTTTTAAATTGTTAGATACTCCTTAACCACTTATCTTCAAAAGTCCACCGAGAACACCAACTGTTCACAGTCATGGTCACACACATAATTTATATACTTAGATTACAATCCAGTTTGACCTATTAAGATCCATTTCACAACCAAAGACCAACAATGGTGCTAACAATTAACCTTATATCTGCTTCAAGCCACAAGGAAAGCTATTATACAAGATATTAACTACTTTAGACCACAACTTGACCATTTAGCTACTAGTTACACAAAAACTTTTCGAGCTTCATGAAGTGGCACTGAGGCTTCTTAGATCACTTACCAAGTGATCACTTAGATCACTTATCACTTTATACTAACATTAATTTCTCCACTGCCTTAAAATACCCAATGTGATGATGGCACTACCCTATTATTCGAAACGAAACCAAGTGATACATAGACCACCAGGAATGTTATTCCTGCTATTTCTGTAGATGAAAGTCCTCATACATATAGTATAAATGTTGTACATAACAATCCCCCCAATACTACCACTACATTTTGCTAGTAAAAGCACAAACAACCATTTTAGTTATAATGGTTAAATATTAGAGATGAGCGAGCACTAAAATGCTCGAGTGCTCGAGTCGAATCTCCCTCATAGTGGTTTAACCTTGGATGATCAAGGCTTTATTTATATTGACAAGAATGCATCAATACTTTCTAGAATATAGTTTATAAGACCAATGTCTTTTATTTTTCGTCAGAGCCCATTATCACAGTTTCAGATGCATAGAACCTATAAGACATTACGCACTTAATAGACTTTAACAGCTGCAGGACACAGTAAAATCTAGTATCATATTATGACCGTGGTTCCTCTCTCAATATCTCTGAAGGGTCATGAATATGTAAATTCTGAATGTACTTTGGACACATGCTTGACAAGAAAGCGGCTACAACAAACTGATTCTAGTTATAAACGCATCAGTATGGAATTTTTTTTTTCTGTTTGAGCAGGCAGCCCATTGCTAGGTGACAGATCATTAAGGCTATATAGCCAGTCAGCGGAAATGAAGAAATAATTTGTTCCTAATAACTTTCACATGACCTCCCAGGCGAAAGAGATTTTTTAAAGTGCTATCTTTAGCAATGCATGTCAAGAGCGTATATAGGGTTCTTGTGACCCACAGTAAAAGCAGGCGGGTAGTGAAACAAAGTAATAAACACCTAGTGACAAGGCCTGAGCATGAAGAGATCTCATCACCTACCATTAGAACACTTATGAATAATTCAGAAACCTCTCTCAGCAGCAGGAGCTTCAGTCAGTCGGTGCTTTTCACTATGCTCCAACAGATAGGAAAAGGGCACAAGAGAACTGACTGCTTTGATTAAACCAGAAAGCCCAGAGGTCACTGTATTTTTTTATGAGGCTGTAAAATTCTAGGGAATGTATTGACCACGCTTGTGTGCATAAAGCTATTAGCTTCTATATACCTGTCCTGTAACACAAGAAAAACAAAGAAAATATTTTCTGTGCTTAAAATTGAGCCGTTTAGTGTATCTGATGATAGCGTAGATCATGTCCTGCAGCACACATTAACATATTCATTTTATTCCGTGTTGACTTAAATAACCAAGAGCTGTCTTCCAATGTCAAGAGACAAAATGTATGTAATTATCAAATCGATTGGCTTAGACATGAGCTGACATTTAATGCGGCGGAAGCTCAGTAGAATTTCTGTGCACAGCAATTGCTTGACATGATAATTTATTAACAGTTAGAGGCCTGTTTGAGAAGTGTACGTGCCATTACAATTACTGTACTTCTTTTGTTTTATTTTTATTATATTTTTTTTTCCAGAAACTAACAATAACCATTTGCTCATCTTTGATTGACAGGGCAATGATCTGTTTCTTTGACATAACTCTCTATTGAGGGGATTTATCACTGCTTGTACTCCTGAATATTGGTATACCACCCATGACTATGTTGGATTCCATATCTATGCCAGGTGATCGAGTGCGGAGTGGTGCAGGCGCAGGTGTAGGTAGGACCTGGCATAGAACTGAGCGGGTGCACTGTAGTACCCCCACCTCAATGGATATATATCAATAGGCTGGAGACTATTGATATATCTGTTGTGGTCCAATGGGTGGGGCCAACATCAAGAGCACTTGCTAAATCTACCCCTATTTATCTAACTTTGGTGTCTGAAAATACTGCACCACTTGGGTCTAATTCCATACTAGTCAGGTACACCCATATACAGTAATTTATATTATTGTTCTTCCTTAAAGGATGCATGTAGAATGTAGGGACAGGATAAAGTACAGTGCCCACAATGCATTATCAGGTGTGGGGGCCACAATAAGTGGTGCAGTATAAAGTGTGTAAATACAAACTATACAATGCCAACCATGATGCTATTCTTTTAAGGAATTTTTCAGGCATTTTCAGGATTATTTGAGGTTGGGACAAGGTCAAAAAAGTAGAAAACACAAAAAGGATACACAGACCCTTTGGTTCCTTTTGAATGCCCCCTGTCTGGGTCTGGGGTGGACCGGAACTGGCACGAATCCCATGAACACTACAGACAATCACTGGACTGACCAATCAGATGAGCAAGGACCTTGACACAACTGCTGCACGGCACTGTTCTCATATACTGTGTTCATGTACCACTAAGGCCAGAGGTCGGCTGCAGTGTTTGTGAAAATATTACCAGTTTTAGTCAAACTGTGCCCCACAACAAAGGTCCTCACCTGGGAGTAACAAAGGTAAAAATCACATCCAACAATTTATAATTGTAATAAAATGTAGTCAGCTGTATCAGACTTTGTTCAGTAAAGACATTTATGTTTTAAAGGTAGCACTATTATTTTAAAGAGCTCTGATAACAATACAGTCTATCAACCTGGTTCTCTAATATCACTAGTGCTGTGATCAATTAGTGGCAATTCTCTACCTTTAATATGTGACTTCTCTACCTTCAATATGCCTTCTCTCACCCATAAAACTAAATTGTACTATGCATCAAGGAAATTGTATTATTAGAATTACACCTTTGGGCTTGCAACAAGATGTCTAAGCTACAATAATCGGCTTTAGACATTTTCATGAAAGATGAAAAAAGCTTCTCAGAAAAGGTTTTCTCTACTTCTTGGAACATATTCAACTCCTAGTGTGCAGTGTTACAGCTATTTCAGGTCAGAGCAACAAAACAAGAAATAATCATAAAACCAGGTCACACTTGTTAGCGTATGGTGAAATCACATGGAGCCCACCATACTGAGAAATTACCTGTGAGTGGCCACTATTAACCAGTTATTTGGGTCAGCTTGATTATTCACATTACTATTATGTTACATACTACACAAACATATTAAAAGCTAGCTATCCTATTGTCTGCATTAATCAGAAATTGTTTTGGTAAGATGATTTTGGTGATAGAGTAGAAATTTTAGAGCCTAGCTATAAGCCTAACCTTTTCTAAAGTGCTATTTGTCTAAATTTGATATTTGAAGACCTAAGGTAGATCATTTTGTTTCTTTTAAAAGTGCAATATGTCATTCATATCAATGTCACACACATCACTGATCTGAAACTAGATACTGATCAGAAACAAATGGAAGAGGTATCTTGTAGCCTACATGATTGTGTGTAACCTGCATGACCCAGCCATATTACCGGAATGGCGGCCAAGCCTCCAATATGGCAAATTGACGCCCCCTAGCTATGGCTGAAATAGGCCAGGGAGCATGCCTATTATCCCAATTGGATAAAATGATATGATTATATGGGTTTCAAATTAATATGGGGGATAAAAAGTGGGTTTAGTGTTTTTTTGTTTCATGATATGCAGCATAATACTGTATAATGAAATTTACAACAACCATAAATAGATATTCAGAGTTCTCCTTTAAAAATACTCTCCACCAGGCTTATAATTCTTTAAAGGATTCTTCATAACTATCAATCATCCAGAAGTCATGTCTGTAATGCAGGTCCAAACGGGCTTCCCAGTGGACAAATGGCTAGGCCACAAAATAACTCATGTAAGTCAGTAATTTACTTTTAGAATATGTCATTGCTTTTTTTATCTTTTCCCTAGTTATCATTTTATAATTCAATATATAATTGTAACTATGATAGGCTGCTGCTGTCCATAGAAGTCTAAAAAGAGGGAATGAGAAAGGGATGAGATGAAACTGAGTTAAAGAGAAGAAAATAAATCTAGACAATGAAATCTTGTTGCAGATAGCCATGAGTTTTTATATCACTGGTAAACTTTATGCATTATTACAGACAACTGTACTTGTCCACAGCAAAACCTCTATACCCATTACTTTTCTCCACCCATAACAGACCTCCATATATATACCAAAGCAGGGGAAAAAACAAGGAGAAAATATAACTAACATGAAAAGCATTTTTGTCTAAAAACTACTGAGTTTTTATATCCTTTTCATTTATCAAAAAAATGTACTCTTCAAATTAAAGATATGATATATCTATTCATATTTTACAACACATTCCATTTTTTTCATACAGTTCAGGAAGAGGTAATCCTGGAGCTTCTTTTTACCATCGAGCAGCTTAGGTGTCCTTGTACTGCCAATTGTCTGAAATCCCAGCAGTCAGAATTCCAGTGACCAGACATGGATAGGAGATAAATGTTTGGAACCTGTCATGAGAAATTGGCCTAATAAACCATTACTAGTATATTGTCAGGTAGCGTAACACCTTCTAGTTTTTGTTTCTTTCATGATCCATCATCAAGAAAATCAACTTTGAAGCGAGATGAAAATTGGTTTTATAATGTTATGTAGGCAGAGAGTTTAACACTGATGTCAAAGTGTGGAGCTCTGAATACCTCCTACTTTGTTATTGACATTGTTGATCAGACTTGGATAGTGATGTCTCTGGATTCAGGACTATCAATTACAGTGAAGGGGGCTTACTGAGGAAAAGAGAGCTTGATTTCAGTGTTAAAATCTTCACCTCCTGGACTTCATACAAACAATTTACATCTCACTTCAAAGTTGATTTTCTCAATGATCCCACTACACTGGACCATGAAAAAAACCATAGAAGGTGTTACGCTACCTGACAATATACTAGTAGTGGTTTGTTAGGCCAATTTCCCATGACAGGTTCCATTTAAGGTATCAACCACTTGTTCAGGTATGGCTTGTCTAGGTAGTTAGAGTTATGTTGGATTTTATTTTGTTACTAACAACACAACACCAACAAGTCATTTAAAGTCAATTCAAAACATCAGACCACAATTAAGGGTAAAGTTTCAAAATCTTTTTAAAGAGCGTTCATAGATGAAAGATAAAAATTGGAAGTAGATATTTCCGGTCTTTGTGTCTGTTCCAGAAATATGATAGTGGGGGATGAACACTGAACATTAAGGTTGCGATAGCTCAATGCTCAAAGTTTCTATGTTCTCACGCACAGTGCCATTTTTGTTCTGTAACTAAGTTTTCAGTATTTTCAGTTGAGACAAGAGAGAATATCAAAACATCTATGCAAGAACTAAAAACACATACGTTCTTCCAATATTTGAGTACCAATTACTCCAATCAATTCAAGATGACCTGTCACAACCTTTGTGGAATAGATAACTCTTATTCTGGGCTTCTTTCCAGCTCTTACCATGAACTACTTTTATAACTTCACAAAAGCAATTTCACATCTCACTTATGTATCTATTGAAAGTAGTTATTAATCATCTTAACTCTGTTAATATAAAGAAGGATAAAATGAGGTTGAGAATTGAAGTCTTTATAAATGATATTTAATAGGACTTCTTCTTTCCACAATGTGTTAGCCAAATCCCAAAATAGAAATGACTACATTTGTATCTAAGTATCTTATTCAATGTTTATGTTAGCAAGTGATAATGGCTGTTTAGTTAACACTTTCATCATTATTTTTGTGCTCAGAATATTTTTATCATGATGTATAAAGAAAAAAATTACTTGTTTTTCTGATTTTCAGGAGAATAGTCCAATTACTTTTTGGACCGTAACTCTTATTTCATAAGAGGATTGGTTGCCCACTTCCCAGGGAGTGCTATATGTCTACTTTGGAGAATGCTAGCATTTTCTCGACTTCCATACTATTTTTTGACCCATGCTTGTATTCTGACCATCCTTTTGTCTCTGGATTCTGTACTGCATTGTTTTCACCAGTATTCACATGTTTTTTTCTGTTTGTTTGTCTTTTTTTGTCTCCATGTCTCTATGTTTTTTGTCTCCATATTTTCATTGCATGTTTAGGATAGTGACTTTGAGTAGGTAGGGAGAGCTAAATTGTCTAGGTTGCTTGTTGTTTGTTCCATAACAGCAGCATTACAGGCTTTAATTGATGCCAGGTCAGTTCCTGGTCCTTACTTGCCTTGTTCAGCACCATGCCCTTTTAAAAAAAAAAAAAAAGTGGCACACATGGACCAAAGAAATTGGCAAATTTCATGGTGTGCACCAGGAATTACTTTCTGACTCTTTCTGAAAGTTAGTGTCCACAACAGTGAACGCAGGTTTTAATGGGTGTTTCGTCAATTGATCAATGCACTGTAACACAGGTAAAATTGTCTCAACTTTACAACAAAGAAAGAGAAGAAATATTTACAGGTTTGTTCTAAATGTTTTCATACCCATTTATATAGCTATAGTGGGGATTTTTCAATGGAGGAATCTTCAGCTCGAAATCCATATTTAGACCCCGCGGCTGGAGAGACTCTAGGTGGTAGATCGAGAAACCTCCCCTGATGTTTAATTTCTTAACTGAAGAAAAAATCCATTGAAAAATACCCACTTGATAATGGGAGTAGAGATGGACTTAAAATTCTTCTCCAATAGTGACTAGTATCTTTTGGTCTTCATATGGGGCATTGACAGAAAGTTTATCACATATATAGATTATCGGGCACTATAATATAGAAAGCAAATTAGATATTGACGGAAAGTTTATTACATATACAAATTTGATCACACATATAGACAACCAATACTTTAATATAGAAAGGCACGATGATGGGGTAAAGGAATTAAGATACAATACATTACTTGTGCTTCTCCTCCGATATACGAAGCCTCTGGGTTGGGGCTATCTGACAGCCGAAGCTTTGCGCTGCAGTCTTTGAGAGATAGTTTGGGATTGGACAAGAGATAGGGCTGGGATAGGTCCATTGGTTCAGGGCCTGTGATTGGTTGGGATTACGTGAAACACATCCTGAGGTTTCTCCTCATAAACAAATATTTATGCCATTAGTATGGGTTTAAACCTAAAGGGACTTGAAGGTTGTGTATAAAATATTTTATTAGTTATTTATTCTATTAGTTATTAGTTTTGGATGGAAATGTAAATATGTATGACATAAAGATCGATCATATATAAAGTTTTAAAAAATGAATTGTTTGTATTATAATGCATATAACATATAGGTATAGTCATAGGGAAATGTTTTTTTTAATGTTTCTTAATTATTTTTAATGATTTTGTCACGGATGATATGTTTTGTATTTATGCAAATTTTTAGATTTAAACACCTGTGATGGCGCTAAACACCATGCCCCGGAAGAATCCTGAAGAGGCGAAACCTGGGTCGGGCAAGGTGTTTGGCGTCTTTATACTGTGATATTCACACTTTTTAACTGCAATTTGTGAGTATATACAATAAAGCATCTTTCTTTAACCTTGGAAATGTGCACTATCTATCCGTTTATCTTCTGGCACAGGACCAATAGTGCACCACGGGCACGGAAGCGACACGGTGGTGCTCTGGAATCCGGTGTTTGGGGAACGGAGAAAAGGGCAAGAAACCTAGGAGATCCTCAATTTCTAACTGAAGGGAAGGTGGTGAGATTACCTATTGAATGTGAACTGTTACCTTAAAGAGTTGAGCACTGACCTTTTTTAATTGTCTGATTTACATGGTGGCAGTTTCATAAGCAAAATGCTAGTTCAAAATATAATTGACACCATGAATTAACATATTGTTAAAAATGAACCTCCTGCTATATGTCTGAGATTTTTGGTGTATCTACATATTACTACATTATATGATATCATTATGATATCATTCTGCTACCACATAACAGAGCAATCACTCTCACATGGCATACAATAACACTATCACGCTAATTATCTAAGAGACACTACATTGGAAGAAGCCACAGAGATATGTTGGCTTGCATTTGTATGACCTGCATATGTCCAGAAATGTTAGACTTCTAGTTTCCCGTACTTTTTACCAAGGTAAAGCTTAAAGACAAGTGCTGCTTTTGTTTGAGACATGTGCTAACAAAAGTGCGATGCCCTGCTCTCTACTTACAACTAAGATATGACAGTTTATTGAAGCAAAAGGTATGTTTACCTGAGGAAAGAATGTCTTTCTGACACCGATCTGCTCTGATGAATCCACTAATGTGAAATTTCTGACCCAATAGACAGTGATTTCACACAGCTGAAACTCCTCTCATTATTCATGAAATATGTGCAGCACAGTGTCAGTTTTCTCGCTGTCGACTAGCTGGCAAGCAATTACTCATTCACATCACCCGTGTTTTTCATTCAGTGGGTGTCTATATACTGCGTTCAGCTTTGGAACAAGAGCACATTGCTGGAATAAAAATGAAAATTTTTGATTGTGTTGTTAGAATTTAAATAGAAGAACAGTTCTGCCGAGATCTTAAATATTTTATCAGCTTAAATATTACAAGACGATATCATAGCTTATAGGTTGGCATATTCTTTCTTTTTAAAATATAAATCTATTGTGGATCTGGCTAGGTACAATTTGAAGAAGTTGCCCTGAGCATCAATAGTCAGTAGTGACTCATTTATGAAAACCAATACAGATAAAAATTGAAAGCTTTGCCCAAAGCATCCAATCAGAATCCAGCTTTTTTCCAGTAAAGTTCAGTGTAATGCATGAAAGCATACTGTATACTGGCTGCTATGGGTCATACTTATACATTTTACTACACTTATTTTCATATCTAATGCTCATTAAATCATCACTATTTAGTGCATCTGTTAAATTTTTCACTCTTTGTTTCATTGCAGCCAGTTGGTAAGATCAAAAAACTTCTTTTTCGATCATTAATGTTCACTCTGCACCCCATCTTGACAGATAAAAACAGAAATGTAGATATTAGTGCTATTTTATTAAACAAGAAAAACTGAAAAATGACATGGTCATAAGTATTCAGCCCCTTTTCTGACACTCACATTTAACTCACATGATGTCCTTTTCCTTTCATCCTCCTTGAGATTGTTTTACTACTTCATTGGAGTCCAGCTTTGTTTAACTAAATTGATTGGATTAGGAAAAGCTCACACCTGTCGACATCAGACCTCACAGCTCACAGTGCATATCAGAGCACATGACAATCATGAGGTCCAAGCAACTGCCCAAGGAGCTCAGAAACAAAATTGTGGCAAGGCACAGATCTGGCCAAGGTTACAAAGGAATACTAACTGCAATTGAGCATATTTGAAGAAAGCTGAAAAGAAAGCTGTTCACTTTGCACCATTTACCTGAGGAAACTGGAAAGGATCTGCAAGGATAAAAGGCAGAGGATCCCCAAATCCAGGTGTGAAAAACTTGTTGTATCATTCATAAAAAGTACTAGGCCAAAAGATTCTTCTACTCAATACTGACCAAAGGGTCTGAATACTTATGACCATGTAATACTTAAGTTTTTCTTATGTTTGCTAATTTATTAAACAATCTTAATTTCTGTTGCTTTCTATCTTACCAATTGGCTGCGATACCTTTTTTGCTTTTGTTTACATTGCTGTTGAAGTACTTGTTGACTTTTTGTGTGTGTCTAACAGATTGTACTTCCAAGTTTCAGTATTTAATATTCCATGCAATAAATTGGAAAGGTAGAAAAAAAATCCAAATGGGGTAAAATTGATTACCATTTTCTTTCAAGCTCTGTTTTCACGGTTTTCACTAAATGACACCCCTCCTTTATTCTTTGGGTTGTTATGATGACTGAGGCCAATACCTTTTCATACTTTTTTTTATTATATGTTTGGTAGACATGCTGAAGTCAAAACGCCATAATAGTACATAGATGGACCACAAGGAAAAAATATGGAGAGGGCTTATCAGGCTGTTTGCTATATATTGCTGCAAACACATGTGACTAACACATGTGATCAGTGATGGCACCAATTTTGGATTTAAACCTATTAAATGCCTCCTCCAAAGCTCATGCGAATGACAGGCCCATCTTTGAGACTCCAGGGCCTGTCATTAGTTAAAAAAAATTAAATGTTGAAAAATCTAAAAGTTCTAATCACCCGCCTTTCCCTTTTATTCATGTAATATAATAGGAATAAACAAACATAATTATAAACATGTTAGTGGTCACCACATCCCAAGTGTTATCATGTATCAGAATATGAAAATTGTGGTTGTCTTGCCATGATGACGACACAAGCGGATCTCCGGCAGGAAGGATGCACCCCCTTGTGGGAGGGACCCACTAATCACATGGTCTGTTTTCTGTGCATTTAAATTGCCAGCTTTTAAACAAATAATGTTACGCATGATTAAGGACGCAGCTTGCGTCTGAAACGGGTTGTATTCATTCCTGTGTCTTTGTCAATGTCTTTTTAAAATGTTGCAAATACAAGATACATTTTATTGAACGCTATGCATCGCTGGATTTGAGCTGGATCATTTTTCGTCTTTGGTAAATGGTTCTCAGGTGGAGTGAGGATCCGTGCTCTCCTGTCATTGGTGTTGCCTTGTGGTAGAAGCTGAATGCCACCCGATTGAATCAGAATAGGAAAACAATTATTCCCGTTGTTGAATCTTGTAACAGAAAATAGCGACCAAATGCCCAAATCAACTGTTTGGCCATTTTGCAACACATAAAAAATGTAATAAAAAATGATAAAACGGTTGTACAGTACCCAAAATGGGAGCAATGAAAACATCAGCTCATACCACAAAAATTACACCTTACACTTTTTCATGCTCCATTGTATGAAAAAGTTAGAATATGGCAAAATAATGAAATTAGTTTTTTGCACAAAAGATTTACATTTTTAAAAATCTATTAAAACATAATAAAACTTATATAACTTTGGTATCTCCATATTCATACCAAACAAAAGAAAGTTGTAATGTCCACAACACATTTGGATGTTTGCCTAACATGATTTTATTTAATTTAATTTATAATTTAATTATATTATTAATTATGATACAGGAAGAGGGTGGGTATGGGAATTAAGATTTTTATTTCTATGCTTTTTTTCAACCCTTGGGGGTCTAATCACTGATACAATATACTGAAGTACTACTGTATCTCAGTATATTGTGAACTTGCTCCACCTAAATGAGAGACTCCGCCCTGACATAGTAATTCCCCTCACCCCCACACCATGATGCCATGTAGGCCTATGATTCAGACATAAATATCAGCGTTTACCATGGTGGTTCATTCATTGTTAGGAGTTGGTGTTTGAGGCATAATGCAGAAAACATCCGCCATGTATCAAAAGAGTTCAGCCTGGATAGAAGACCTTGAGCTACACATACAATGCCTTTTTTTGGCCTTGGCTCAGCTAAGCCAATAACCATCAGTTACACTTAATGGATGTTGATTGGATGTCTACCAGAGTGGAGAGTTGGATGCTTCTTTGGGCCTTGTTCAAATGACATGGCTCCTAATTGTAAGACTGTTTCATGCCTGTGACATAATGTTTTAGTTTTTTGTGGATAACATTTTGAAACAAAGTAATAGATTAAGAAACATATATCAAAGTATGGGAAAAGGATTTTTGTAGTCCTTATGTCACATTTGGTCATGCACTAGTTCAATTAAATCAAACTTCTTTTTCTATAGAACTCCAGTAAACTTCATCACTGCTTCCAAACCTATACATTTATTTTATTTGGTAGTACCGTATTTTCCTCTAATATCTATAGTATATCAGAATTCTGTATTCTAATCTATCTATATTGCTATCACTCATTTTTACTTATTTCACTCAAAATTATTATAACAATGTTAATCCCCACAATTGCCTTATTTATTAAAGGTCTGGCTCTTTAGTTGACACATGAGATTTTCTAGGGTTATTTTTAACATTAAATCGTACAAATTTATCAGGTCATTGAGTATATTAGCAATGGAATATGTCAACTCTTATCTCTAGCAGAATTATTTTGAGAGATGAAACTGGAGACTAGCAGAAAATTGTACTGAATATGTTAAGGTCAATTGCTTGTATGAAAACAGAGACTGTGTTGCCAGAAATGATTTCATTTTATTAGTTCTCACTGTATATTTTCATCATATCGTTTTAATAGCAAAGCAGTTTTGAATCAAAAGTTGAAAGCCAATGTATTGAGTAAGAAGATGTTGGTCATTTTCACTGGAGCAAAAAACTGGACAATAATATTATTTTCTATCCTGTACAGCCATGGGTGATATACATTGTATAGTTTATACCTCCCACTAAAACTGTCATACTTGCATCATTTGTAAGATCATTGCTTCATTGTTATTACAACAAATCTAAACAGGTTGTAAATATACTGATATACATGCCCCATTTTCTTTTAGACCTTTTATATACTATGTAGGAGTAAAGGCTTTCACTGTTTTGCTGCCTCTGATGATAATGAAGTTACTACAATGAAGCAATCCCTATGTGAGGTCTAAAGTGCAAACTCAGCTAAAATAATCATTAGTATAAATATATATATACATATATATGTACATCTGTAGTCATTACTATGAGCTCTGTAAAAATATATGCCTATCTTCAGTCTACCATGTAAACTATTCAGAATACTTAATAAAGTAATACCTCCCTCATCACTTATCAATGAACTATGGTACGGTATTAAATAAAATTAATTACAAGTTTTAATGACTCGTGTCTGTCTTCATTTCTTACACAATGTAATTTGCAGGGATTGATTAATTATACACCACAGATGATTGAATGTGTAATGTGATTCACTGATTTGTTAACCATGCAATGAAGCTGGAGATGCAAGGAGAAATTTACTTCTGCTGGGAAATAACTTTACATATTTACATCTGTGAGTGCCTGTATCGCTTGGATGCCTGCAATGCATTAATTATGTCTGATAGGTTACCAAATTATTTTTATTAGACACACCTAATAAATTCACATCCTAATAGATTACAGTGTCAAGAAGAGAACTGACAGAATATTCACAGAAAATGTATGCTGCTATAGGGGATTATTCAGACAAGTCTGTTTCCTGTCCATGTGTCTTACAGACTACAATCGGACATTACACACATCTATTATACTTAAATCGTATCATATAAAAATTGTAACTAAGATTATGGTCCACACTATAACATAAAAAGCTACCCATAAAAATATTAATAAAAAGTGATCACATGGTCATGCAGCTCCTAAAATTGTATCAATGAAAACAGCCGCTCATTCTGCAACAAAAAAGAAAACTAACAAAATTCTATACACAGAAGTAAAAGTGCACAATAGGCATTAGAATGTACTGATATGACAATATTTAAACATAACAAAATCCAATATAAATTTGCTATTTTATGATCATCCTGACCCAACAAATGAAGAGACGAGTTACCATATATACTCGAGTATAAGCTGACCCCTAATTTTACCACCAAAAACTGGGAAAACCTATTGACTTGAGTATAAGCCGAGTGTGGAAAATTCATTGTCATACCCTTCCCAGTATATAGCCAGCCTGCCCTCTCTAGTATATAGCCAGCCCCTAGTAGTATATAGCCAGCCAGCCCCCTCTAGTATATAGCCAGCCCCCAGTAGTATATAGCCAGCCAGCCCCTGTAGTATATAGCCAGCCCAGGGCAAAAAAGTATTGACCTCAGTCTAAACCCATAATGTGTACAGAAACGGAATGTAGAATAAGTGGGAAAAAGAAAGAGAGAACAATGTGTTTTTGATAAAAAACAAAACACAGGGGAGCACTCTTAGTTGTGTTGTGTGCTGGGTACCCTATAAAAACCTAAAGTGGAAAGTGGGGACTGGAATACCCTTTTGCACACTAATCACCTCAACTCAGGGCCACAGCCCTAACCGGCTGCCACCCCATCTGGAACCTCTCCCTAATATAGGCCTACTGCCCGTATTTATAGGATCCATCAAGTAGTGTAATATTCAAATACAGATAAAGTATCTGAGAATAATTATTGGGAGCCTATATCTCAAATTAAAGGGAAGAACCCTAGACAGTCAAGGATAGTAGGTAAAAGCAATAAACAAGCAGGTTTATAGGTTTCTTAGGTCACACCCAGTCAAATACCCTACATGCCATGTTTTGCCTATAAAAATAGGCTCATCAGGCGCATAATAGACAAAAAAGCATATAGAAGATCTATTCAGTCATATGCAGTAAAAGTAACCAATATACAAGGTCAAATCAATCATATGCAATAGAACCTAGCATATAACCAAATGCCTCCAATAGGTAAAGTAAGAGGATAATCTTACCAGTAGAACCTGCATCCAAACTAGCAAAGATGTGTCAGCTGAAGGAGGCAGATGAGATAATATAAAATCTGTATATAAGAGAATACCAGTCAGTACGGATAATAAGAGGTTAAAAATGCTCAGATTTGTATTGAGCATAAAAGTCTCAAAGACTTACTTTAAGAAGGTTAGTGGCATTGGCCAAAGAAGGAATGTCCGTTCTGGAAACGTACTAAATCAGACCTAGTGCCTAGATGGATAGTCACCCAAATGGGCCGCCATTGTACGGCATGGTGCTGAGTGTGTCAGTGGATCACATTGAGCGGGAACTCAGTAACGCTGGTTGCTGGCTACCCACCGAAATATGCCTGGGTTGCCTCTAAAGCCACTCTCCTAGGAGGACGGATCATGTGGGCCAAAAAATAAGCTACAAGAAAATGGCGTATATCAATTCTTTGGTTTTTTTATTGGTGCAATTTAGAAGCTATACATTTTTAATTTTTCAATTAAATGTAGTCATGTGATGTCATGCTTGATAACAGATGGACTGGAGATGGGTCTTTTTACATAAATACTCCAGAAATGGAATAGTAAATCTCCCCCAATGTGCTATTGTTTTTCAAATATTTTTAATTATATGTACGGTATATATATATATTTTTTTTATTGGTGTTGGTGGTTGAAATTTAATAATAATAATAATAATAATAATAACTCCTTTATGTCTATAGTGCACACAGATTCCGCAGCGCTGCACAGAGCTTGCCAAATCTGTCCCTGTCCCAATGGTACTCACAATCTAATCAACCTATACATTTTACTGTTTATGATTTATTTTTGAATTTTTTCTAAGTTTTTTAAAATTCTTTTTTAGTCTTGAACAACTGCTGTTAAGTGACCAACATAGAAGCTGTATTGGTTGGTACGAAGGGTTGGAATACAGTGTTCAATATTTTTATTCTGTATATTGTTGAATGTTATAGAATATTGAAGGACATCATTGTTAACCTGACACTGTCTTGCATAACAGATTGTTGGTGGTTTTTGGGCCTAAACAGGTTAACTTTTACTTCCCTGTACAACCACAGAGAAATAAAGCATCATTCAATAACTATTGAAATCAATGGGCTGTCAGTGCAGTGTTTGAATGTGCATTTTTGTTGTATTTATGCCACCCTGACTTTTCACTCTAAAATTCTGTATCTACTAACTCTAGAAAACAAATTGATTTGTACATTATACTTTAATATTAGTTTCTTCTATAAATAGTTACACAGTTTGAGTTGTGATTGATTGCTTTATATTACCTGAAGCACTAAATATCATCCATAAGAGTAGATGATTGTTCCAGACTGTCACAAACTTTACTTTTAACAGCTTATATATTTAAATATGTGACAAACAGATGATGTTAATGGAATGATCATGTGTAATATATGTAATATAACCAAGACTAAATGTTCTTATAACACCATACTGTACTTCAGGGGGAAATTGTTTTCTCTTTTTTAGAAAATCAAGCAAAGTTATGTAAAGATAAGCCATCTAAAAGTTAGTTTCATTATTTTTGTCATGAGTGCACACATCTCAAAAACAGTATCTTGTATGTACTGCAGGGACCTGTCTTTCAGTCAGTAAAGTACTAGACAACTATTTCTGTCTCTTAACAAATAAAGAACTATGGCACAAAGCGACACTGTCCACATACATATGTTATGTTAATGCATGAATAATACCATGATGGTCATTTGAGTACACACAACTAAGGCTAAGTTCATACCTGCAGTCAACAGGTTCTGTACCCCATCCCCCTTTTTTTGCGATTAATAATGGATGCGTGATTGAAGGAAATCATCCGTACATTGAGGTCAATGTTAGTTGATGTTAGTCAATGTTACGCTCAATGGACAGAGTGTAATTGCAACCCTTCAATGCAGGTAAGAACTCAGTCCAAGACATTAAGACTGGATTTAACCATGAATTCATTTTTCATGTTAAAATATGGATTTATAAAATGTAATTCACTTATATTTACTGTAAGTTGATGTGGATTTTCAATGCAGAATCTTACCATAAAAACTGCCACTAGTACACAAAACATTGCAACAATTGTTCCTACATATTTCCATTTTAATACGTACTGTACCTTTTAATGAACACTAAGGCATACATTATTTTTACTATAATAAAATAATAGTTAATGGTGTGTATTGTGTGTGTCTATGCCTCTATAAACATAATTAAGATAAAGGAGTTTAAAGCCCTTCATTTTTTAAGACAGAAATCAGTTATTACCAACTTTCGCCTTTCTGTCGTGTCATGTCAAATCTCAAATTCTTGTTTGCTCTAGACATAAATGAAATGCTTGCTCAACCAATCCCCAATCTGAGGACACCATCAGCACCCTAACTACATGCTTAGTTTACCACTTTTACTTGCCAATGGCTGAAATGTTTCACTCCTTTATGACATTGCCCATACAGGCATTCCCCGGGTTACATACAAGATAGGGTCCGGAGGTTTGTTCTTAAGTTGAATTTGTATTTAAGTCGAAATTGTATATTTTATAATTGTAGATCCAGACAGAAAAAAAATTTGACCCCAGTGACAATTGCAGTTTAAACATTTTTTGCTGTAATGGGACCAAGGATTATCAATAAAACTTCATTACAGACACCTTACAGCTGATTATTGCAATCTGGGACTATAGTAAATCATTCAGAGAGCTTCACCAGAGGTCAGAGGGGTCTGTCTGTAACTATGGGTTTTGTAATAGTCGGGTGTCCTTAAGTAGGGGACCGTCTGTATTACTATTTTGATTGGTTGTCCAAGTATCATCCTGCACAGTGTACACAAAACCTTATCTCAACTTCTTCAGAGCACTGCCAACATCCAAAGAAGGGATTGTGCTGGGATTCATCCAAGAAAACAATCCTGCAATCTCGTTGTGATCACACGTCTAGCATAATCTGGATTATCTATGATATAATAATTATTATTACAGGCTGGGAAGTGAGCTGCAGATTGAAAGAGCAATGGTATTATTTTCATTCCTGTCCTTTCTATTATTTCTTGGCAAAGTGGTTAGCATGTATTTTAAAGACCAAGTTGAACCATCTGATAGCTAGATAATCTATCAACAGCAAGTTGGATCACTAAAATAAATCTCGTCCATATTACTTCAATTGCTACATCTGTTATATACACCGTGCTAATGCCTTCTGTCATTCCATACTTTAATCGGCCTCTGTGTTCCACAACTTTAAGATATAAACCCCAGCTTAAGAGGTGGGTATTATAGAGCCCTTACCAGTTTCACCTCTTCAGTAGATGAATACGTATTCCTCAATAGTTGCCATAGAACAGAATGCATCAATGACGCTTAACTAAAAGGTTTCTGGAATGTATCATAGTTACTACATGATCGACAACCGATCTAAGAACTTTACACTGAGAGCCAATATAAACTAAGTGCAAATTTTACATAGTCCAGCACCTTACATTGCACTAATTAATTTTTTTAAAAGATTATTTATTGACAAAAATGTATCACCTATATCCCCCGAGTCCAGAGAATGTGATCCACGTTTACTGATCTATTAAGCATCGGAACTGATAGATATGTTACTCGTGTCACTCTGTCTTCTAGACTTTGTAACATCATCACTAGATCCCCTTTTTAGTTATAGTAGAGCTAACTGAAGTGGAATTCCCAGGCATCAAACATGATATTGATAGTTGATATATGGACTTTGTTAATACCCCCTTGAAGATTTTAAATTTCAGAAATGGGGATAAGCTCTGTAATATACTTTTAAGGACAGCATCTTTCCATGCCCTCTTTCTGCTTCATTCTCCAGTGGTGAGGCAGTGTGTACTTAATTCTTCCACTTCGACAGGCAAGAAGACTACATTATCTCTTTCATATCTCTCCCTTTCTCTAAATGATGCAGATGCTTGAGAGAAGAACTATCCGGTGACTTTCATTAAGCCTTAGAGACATCAACAGTTCTATCTGATCAGCTGTGAGTATTGAGGACAGAACAGTCCGAAACGTACCAGAATGCTTAGTAGGAAGAAAGGCAGGGGAAATGGTGTTACAGGAAAATATTTCCTTAATAAAGTATATTACACAGTTAACTATTATTATCTGCTCTATTGATTTATGCAATGTTATCAAAAGTTTAATTGAGTGGACATAGGAAAACATTTACAGGGAGATCCTTTGTTAAGTACAGTTTTGGGGTTATGATCAGGCTGGGGTTCAGGTCCATCAACCATACAGAAGAAGTACTGTATACATGCTGAAAGTTAACCAGCCGGGTAAACTGGGGATAAGCTATTTATCAGTTTCCTGGATGCCACCCTAGTAGGGAACCTCCCGCTGATACTAACACTGAGTTCAGAATGACCATGCGTTTTTTCCAGGGAACAGATCTTCAAGGCAGCTGCCAATCATAGCTCCAAAAAGACAGCCAGGGTGGATACCAGCTAAAAGCTCATAATAGAACTCGAGAGTGTTGTATTGACAGAGTTCATTCATAGGAGCAGATAGAAGTTCTTCTCTTTCCCTCCTAGGTGTCTGTAATGCAGCTTTATTGATAATCCTTAGTCCCATTACAGCAAAAAATATTTAAACTCCAATTGTCACTGGGGCCAAATATTTTTTGCTGTAATGGGACTAAGGATTATCAATAAAGC
Organism: Engystomops pustulosus; assembly: GCA_019512145.1. Taxonomy (NCBI): domain Eukaryota; kingdom Metazoa; phylum Chordata; class Amphibia; order Anura; family Leptodactylidae; genus Engystomops; species Engystomops pustulosus. Next base: position 202,989,562 of record CM033641.1, read on the forward strand.
TGCATTACAGACACCTTACAGCTGATTATTGCAATCTGGGACTATAGTAAATCATTCAGAAAGCTTCACCAGAGGTCAGAGGGTTCTGTCTGTAACTATGGGTTGTCTGTAAGTCGGGTGTCCTTAAGTAGGGGACCACCTGTATTACTACTTTTGATTGGTTGTCCAAGTATCATCCTGCACAGTGTACACAAAACCTTATCTAACTTCTTCAGAGCACTGCCAACATCCAAAGAAGGGATTGTGCTGGGATTCATCCAAGAAACAATCCTGCAATCTCGTTGTGATCACACGTCTAGCATAATCTGGATGTATCTATGATATAATAATTATTTATTACAGGCTGGGAAGTGTAGCTGCAGATTGAAAGAGCAATGGTATTATTTTCATTCCTGTCCTTTCTATTATTTCTTGGCAAAGTGGTTAGCATGTATTTTAAAGACCAAGTGTGAACCATCTGATAGCTAGATAATCTATCAACAGCAAGTTTGGATCACTAAAAATAAATCTCGTCCATATTACTTCAATTGCTACATCTGTTATATACACCGTGCTAATGCCTTCTGTCATTCCATACTTTAATCAGGCCTCTGTGTTCCACAACTTTAAGATTATAAACCCCAGCTTAAGAGGTGGTATTTATAGAGCCCTTACTAGTTTCACCTCTTCAGTAGATGAATACGTATTCCTCAAATAGTTGCCATAGAACAGAATGCATCAATGACGCTTAACTAAAAGGTTTCTGGAATGTAAATCATAGTTACTACATGATTCAGACAACCGAATCTAAGAACTTTACACTGAGAGCCAAATATAAACTAAGTGCAAATTTACATAGTCAGCACCTTACATTGCACTAATTAATTTTTTAAAAGATTATTTATTGACAAAAATGTATCACCTATATCCACAGAGTCCAGAGAATGTGAATCCACAGTTTACTGATCTATTAAAAGCATATGGAACTGATAGATATAGCTTAACTCTGTGCTCATCTGTCTTCAATAGACTTTGTAACATACATCACTAGATCCCCTTTTTAGTTATAAGTAGAGCTAACTGAAGTGGAATTCCCAGGCATCAAACATGATATTGATAGTTGATATATGGACTTTGTTATATACCCCCTTTGAAGCATTTTTTACATTTCAGAAATGGGGATAAGCTCTGTAATATACTTTATTAAGGACAGCATCTTTTCTATGCCTCTTTCTGCTTCATTCTCCAGTGGTGAGCAGTGTAACTTAAATTCTTCCACTTCAGACAGGCAAGGATACTAATTATCTCTTTTCATATCTCTACCTATTTCTCTAAATGATGCAGAATGCTGAGGAGATTAGACTATCCGGGTACTTTCATTAAGCCATTAGAGACATCAACAGGTTCTTATCTGATCAGCTGTGGAGTAGAGGACAGAAAGCTGAGATACACAGAAACTGCTTAAAGGGGTATTCTCGTCTGGGCACTCACATTCAGTTACATTAATCTGCCACATATATAAACATTTTTTCAATTAATGTTATTAAAAAAATGTTCCTGTTGAAATATATTTCTCATAAATGTAGTCATATGTCCCTTATGAACGATATAGCTTCCTTGGATTCTGGCCACCTCTGCTGGAGTGATGCACAAGAAACGAAAAAGTTATTGTAATTAAAATGTCCGGAGTCCTACATTCCATACCACCTGTGGTAATGATTGCTGACTCCTGGTGTTCTCGGCAGGACTCTAGAGCACAAGCTGGCCAACACTGCCAGAGTGTGACGTGGTCGTTAAAAATTCCGAGGAAAGCCATCTGGTTTTCAAGGACAACATGGCTACTTTATGAGAAATTATCTTCAACAGGAACATTTTTTAATAAACCTCCAATGAAGAAAATGTTTTACATAAGGCACATGAATTAATTAAATAAAAATCCCAATGGGAATAGCCCCCTTTAAATAAGGAAGAAAGGAGGGAAATGTGTTTTCACGGCAATTATTTCCTAATAAAGTATAGTTACACACCGTTAAACTATATATATCTGCATCTATTGATTTGGGAAGTTTTTTTTTGGCAAAGATTTTGCTTATATGCAGACATGCAGTGACATAGGAACAACTTTACAGGGCGATCCTTTGCTAAGTACAAACAGGCTTGGGGTAACCCGGACAGGGCTGGGGTTCAAAAATCAGCCCCATAATGCATGATCAGGTACAATTACAGTTTTGGGGTTATGATCAGGCTGGGGTTCAGGTCCAGCAAAACACAGACAGAAGTACTGTAAACCACATGAGAAAGTATAACCAGCCCTGGGTAAACTGGGGATAAGCTATTTATCCAGTTCCTGGATGCCACCCTAGTAGCTGACTGGCTAAGCCCAGCAACACTCAACGCTGATACTAACACTGAGCTCCAGAATAGACCATACAGTTTTCCAGGGAACAGATTCTTCAAGGCAGCTGCCAATCATAGCTCACAAAAAGACAGCCAAGGGTGTGGCTCACATGCTAAAAAGCATCCAATCAGAACTATTCAGAGTTCTGATAATTGTACAGAGTTCATTCATATAGGAGCAGATTTATAAAGCTGTCTGAAAGTAAATAAGTTCTTAGTTGTCCATGGCAACCAATTACAGCTCAGCTTTCATTTTACCACTGCTCATGAATATTTTAAAGGGGAGCTGTAATTGGTTTCCATGGGCAACTAAGAACATTCTTACTTTTAGACAGTTTGATAAATCTGCCCCATAGTTCTGAACATTCAGCATGTCAAATTAATAGAGTTGAGTCAAAAATGGCTAAGGACAGAAATGCTTACTGGATATTAAGGGGTGTCCAAGGAATACCCTTCTAGTCATTAGTGGTAATAGTGGTGGTCCAATACAACAGGGCCATTTAATGTAGCACTAGTCATTTAGAAGTGTCTACAATAAGCAATACATCTTTGAGTGCAAATTGAGTTAGAATTCTTTTCTCCATTTAAAGAAAAAGACCATATAAAGGATATGATGGATAGCTAGTATGGTATGTCAGTCTTTTGACTTCTAAAATCAAGAGGTAATGATGGCCTATTTTTATCATTATAAAATCTGATCAGTATACGTATACCATAGTTATATCGGATTTTGCCATGGTAACATTTTTTTCATACAGGAGTATGTGAAACCACGTAATAGTCAACTTTGAATGGATACATTTAATTATCTTAGAAAATAATTACAAAATCCCAACATAATCCTTAAACCAGATTGGAGGCCTTGCTTGAAATGCTGGATCTATTTTGAGTGGCAAAGGTTAATAAATATCAATAACCTTAGACTTCACATAAACTTTGTTCCATTTCCTTAATACAATTATTATTATTATATTTCTCTTGAATATGGAAGTGTCACTTTACTTTATTGCACCTTTTCTTGTTGTTGGGAGAATAAAGAGCCAATGAAAAGAGTGGTTCTCGGTACTCAAAGTACTTATATAGAGAAAGCTATTAGGTCTTCAGATAAATTCTTATTATTGCTAGCTGCTAAAATGACAAGAGTGCCAGTTTGGGACATAGATCAAACAACCATTGTGTTCACAGCTCCCTAGAGCTAGGAGAGCACTCGACATACATTCCAAACAAAATGAAAAGCCTCAGAAGAAAAAGCTCTTCCATTTGAAAACTCTTTAATTTTCTGCTTTAATGTTCTTTTTTATCCATTTGTTTTTAAATCACTTCCAAAGTAAGAAATATTGTGAGCTTTGTATAAATAGGAACCTATTTTAATAGAATACACAGCACAATTCTGTATGCCTCAATTCATGCATGACTTATTTATAGTACAGGCAGGCAGGCTATGTACAGGATAAGTTCTGTTTGGGGGCGTTGCTAGGGTGGTAAAAGATCTAGAACATGGGCCACAATGCATATGTATCACACTTCCAATAATGCCCGCTCCTGTACATGTAACATGTGTTAATGTTGATGAATATGGCTTGTTGCCAAAAAAACCCTCAAAACTCAAAAGTTGTTAGCATAGGAAATTGGAATAATTAACCCAAAACAGCCGCAAAGACTTCCTAAACATTTAAACAGGTTCCTTAGTCTGGTTCAGTGGGCGACACAGTCATGGGAAAGACAGTCATTGAAACATTCCACAAGGAGGGTAAGCCACAAAAAGTAATTGCTAAGGAAGCTGGCTGTTCACAGAGTGCTGTACTAAAGCATGTTAATATAAAGTGGTAGAAAAAGATATGGTAGAAAAAGGTGCACAAGCAACCCCAATAACTGCAGCCTTTATAGAATTGTTAAGAAATGGCTAAAAATTTAGAAGAGATTTCCAAGTAGAGTACTGCTGCTGGAGTCAGTGCTTCAAGGGCCACCACAAACAGACGTTTCCAGGACATGGAGTACACTTGTCGCATTCCATATGTCAAGCCACTCCCGACAACGCCAAAACTGTCTTACCTGGGCCAAGGAGAAAGAGAACTGGACTGTTGCTCAGTAGTCCAAGGTGTTTTCAGATGAAGGTAAATTTTGTGTTTCATTTGGAAATCAAGGTCCCATAGTCTGGAGGAAGATTAGAACACAATCTGCTTCAGGTGTAGTGTGAAGTTTCTACCATCAGTGATGGTTTGGGAGCCATGTTATCTGCTGATGTAGGTCCACTATGTTTTATCAAGACCAAAGCCAGTCCAGCAATTTACCAGGAAATTTTAGGGCACTTCATGCTTTTGTCTACCAACAAGGTTTTTGGAGATGGAATTTTCACTTTCCAGCAGGACTTGACACCTTATGTGCAGGTTGCACCAGAAAATTCAATAGTGGTACATGCTCTTAGTTAATCTGGTCTGTTTTCAGGATGGGCACACAGTTGCAACTTTTTTTGCCTCAGCCCGTTGTGACACAATTGTAGTGAAGCCAAATGTGGCGCAAATCAGGACCATACTCACAGTTTTCTAAAGTGTTGGACAATGTGCAACCCAGACACAAAAGTGGCACAAACACTACATGCAAGCTCCAAAGACCTTCTTTTTAGCGCAACAAAAAACTGGCACAGACACAATAACATATCTGTGCAAATGACTTCTGGGTTTTCCTTGACTGTAATCCATAATCATCAACATAAATATAAATAACATTTGAAAAAGTTCACTCTGTTTGAATTGACTCTATATAATATATGAGTTTCATTTTTTGAATAACTGAAAAAAATAACTTTTGCTGATATTCAAATTTATTGAGAAGCACTTGTATATTGAAGTCTTCTATCATACAGAATACAGGGTGGGCCATTTACACCTAAATAAAATGGGAATAGTTGGTGATATCAACTTCCTGTTTGTGACTAAGGGAAAACTTTTCAAGATGGGTGTTGACCATGGTGGCCATTTTGAAGTCAGCCATTTTGGATTCAACTTTATTTTTTCCAATTGGAAGAGGGTCATGTAAAATATAAAACTTATTGAGAATTTCACAAGAAAAACAATGGTCAACACCCATCTTGAAAAGCTTCCCTCTCTCATATACTAATGTGCCACACACAGGAAGTTGATATCACCATCCATTGCCATTTTATTTAGGAGTATCCATATCAATGGCCCACCCTGTAAAGCAACTCTTTTTGGTACATTTGGGAGCTTTTTGTTCTTCCTTTTTGTGTCTACAGGTCTTTACAATTCTGGAGACACCTGTTTTGTTTTCATATAACCATGGGACTATATCCACTGTAGTCTACTTTCAGTGTTTTGGACTTTTTTGATTTATCATATAGGATGATACATCAGGCATGTGATTCTGCTGTTTTTTGTGACTTTAAAGTTGTACAAAAGTTGCAGTGCAAATGTCACATCTGCGCCTGCTGTCTCCTCGATCTGTGCTGGTAGGATTAGGAGACACTGAGTTTTGGACGCCCCCTTGTCCTGGTCACAGGCCTAGGTATAAAAAGATCTTTGGAGAGATCTTTGTACTGTCCGTTCAGGTATTTGTACATTGTAATGAGGTCTCCCCTCAGTGGTCTTTTTTCTAAACTGAATAATCCCAAATTTTGTAATCTGTCAGTGTATTCTAGTCCCCCCATTCCCCTTATAATTTTGGTTGTTCTCCTCTGCACCCCTTCCAGCTCTACTATATCCTTTTATACACTGGTGCCCAAAACTGTACACAATATTCCATATGGGGTCTGACCAGGGATTTGTATAAGAGCAAAACTATGTCTTTATCATATGAATCTATTCCTCTCTTGATACATCTCATAATTTTATTTGCTTTTGCAGCAGCTGTCTGGCTCTAAAAATTTGTTTACCATCTATCAATAGCCCAAAGTCGTTTTCAGCTCCAGTTTTACCAAGTAATTGACTGTTTAGATTCTGTCTTGCAAATGTTAACACTGTGGACCTACAATTGCTTGCTCCTGCCACCTGTGCAGGGCCTAATTTCCTATAAGTGTCCAGTTAAGCCCTGACTCTTTGCTGGTCAAACTGCTATCTTGCTGTGTTCACTAGTACTTCTCTAGTATTCTCTAGTTTCTGGTTTCTGATTTCTTGCCTGTGTCTTGACTATTCTATTTGGACTGCGATTTGGTTATTTATATTCCCCGCTGTTGCCGACCCGGATTGAATACCTCGCCTTATTGTGTTTTGTCTGTCTGTTTTATTACGGGTTTACACCTTACCCAGGGAGGGAACGTCGCCCAGTTATTTGTCTCTGTTTAGGGGGTTACCCAATTAGGTAGGGACATCAGGGTTCACTGTCTTTGTTTGTGTCCTACCATTATAAAAATTATGCAAATGCACTAAAAATGTTGCAAATATAAGGAATAAAAGAAAAAATATGATAAATAACCCCCATAATATTTACATGCCAGGTTCATAAAGGTATTCGAAAAAAGCAAAAACTAAATGTAATTATGAAACACTATTCCATATTTAACACTATTGTAATTATGTAAAACTATTGCATATTTAGTACACTGTATAGCACTTAAGATGCTTTTTCTTTGGGTCCCTATTATATCAGTGTATTCCCCTGCCTTTAAGACTTTTTTATTTGTAATAAGCTTTTATTACAGAAAATCCCTATGGGTTAGTACATACAAGGACTGGTTATATAGAATCAATTGAAATGTATAAAAAAGTCAGAATATTGACAAGACCATCAGATACAATCTAAAAGTCTAAAACCTAAATGGAAAGTGAAATAATGGAAGTAAAATTAAAAATAAATTTATTTCTAGACCTGTGGTATAACAAGTCCAGTACGGGACACATTCATTACTGTAACTACATCTGTATTGCTCCTCTACCGAAAAAAGAAATCCTTCAGCAACTGGACACCAGGACAATATGAAATTAGAGAGGGGAATTAAATCAATAGCCAGTCCACAAGGAGACAGCATGTTCTCTCCTCTGAGCTGTTAGCAGGTGCTGGGTGCATACTGATAAGCTGATAAAAGGCTTATTCAATAGACTAGTAGCAAACACATGCTTTGTTAGAGATGACTTTTTAAGTCACTACACATCAAACAGAGAGTGTCAGCCTTTGAGGATAAACCTATGATGACTCGTGGTGCTCTTTGAACTCATACTAAGGCCCAGGGACTAGGAAAAAAGTGGCTATATTTTTCTCTAGACTCTAGAAGGATTGAGAGCTTCAAAGCAAAGAACTATCACAAGCAAGGGGAATGCATCGATTGAAGGAATCAGTGTGAAATAGTCTTTAATAATTACCAGAAAGCTGGAATCGACCGGTCTTTTGCTGAGCTATATTTTATCTTTATTGGATTAACTGTGACACAGTAGGTTATGTCAAAGGGAATCTACATGAATGCTGAAAGTAAATGTGCTGTGAATAATAGATAGCTGCCATTAGATGCAGCAAAGTTTTTTTTCTTTACATATACAGTTATCAAAAGGAAAAAATTGCATAAAGAGCAATGATCTTTCTCCAATCAGGGGATCTGCTAAACTAATAGGGTTGTCCGATGAGTTGTTGCCAGTCTTGAAATTCTGCTAGAACAAAAAAGTAATTTGTTTTCTGGAGGATGTTTTACACCAAGGGATACCAAGCGTGGAAGAGAGGGATTGAATATAAATCATTATCAATAATGATTCAAGTATCTAAAAAAAACAAAGCCTTTAGGCAGATTTCATATAAATGGTAATGAAATATCACTGTTTAGAGTGCAATAGAGAAAATTAGCTGCAATGCAAAGGAAAAAGTTGTACTTGTCAGTTTTGCTGGAGATATTATCAATAATATATTTCCACATGTCAAGCTGAGATGAGAGGATGGGAAAATGAGGCTGCAAGTATTGACTTTGATACAGAGCCTGCATAATTATGTATCATAGGTCGACGCTAATAATCAATGGTTGTTGGGGTTTTCCAAGGTCCTGGTGAGGAGGTACATTGTCCCTGTAGAGAAGATGATTTAGGTCTGTATTCACTATAGAACGGGTAAGGATGGGTAAGACTTGAAGCCAAACTGTTTATAGGGTATTAATGTGGTTGATAGCCAAAGCCGTTTAATATTCGTCTGTGCAGACAATGAACTCCAACCACTAGGACCACAGTGTTCATCGATATAAATCTTACAAATACTCTAATCACTTAGAATTAATTTAAGAGAATGCCCAATGTTTTAAAACAGGCGTCCATGCAGCAGCTCACAGCTTAAAAAAGAAGAGAAATAAGTCACCCCATGTTGCAGCTCTGGATCTCTGGTCCCCATCAACAGTCAGGTATGAATGAGCTCCTCATTGCCAATCATGCCACCAATTAGCTCAGTGATTATGTGCATGACAGACATTGCTTTTTTTTTTTCCTTTATTACTTTCCAGTATTTAAATATTGGAAACCTGCTATCTAATCCATGTTATTCATCTAATAAAGTTTATTTAGAGCTCTGTTTAAGAAAAACAGAGAACTAACGGTTATAGAGAGATATTTTAAATTAATGCTGAAACTATCTGATACTAAAAGTTATAAATAATTTAGATGTATGCAAACTAGCTTACATATCACAAACATAGTTTCTATATTTTTAATAAAAAATAAAATGACATGACAATAATATAATAATATAAGACACTGTCAATCAGTGTCACGGGTAGTCCCACAACCCATATTGCGGGTCGTAGGCTCATCCGTGCTCCTCGCTCCCCACAGGAGCAGCACCAGCGTCTCTCACCTGTCCCCGCTCCCGAGTCCCAGCCTCGCTCCGTGCGCACACGTCCCAGTGTCCTAAGGTGCGCAGGTGCCAGACTCAGGAAATTTAAAGGTCCTTCGCACCATTAATTGTAATAGTATTTTTATGCTCTCCTTTTCCTGATTCTGCATCATGGTGCAAAGTGGATTCAGTCAGTGACTTTTCTTACTTTATTGTTAGGCAAATATTCTTATTATTACTACTGCAGTCTGAGATAAGAATTTACATGGCATTACTATCACTTCCACCTCAGTCTTGTATCCAGTATCAAATTAAACAATTAAATCATTTAAGGCCGGCCTTTTGCTAAAGCTAAACTAACCACCTTTCAAGGAGCTTGTAATAATTGCCCAATCTAAGCCTGCCTAAAAGAGAAACTGTCACATGTAAGTTGGCAATAAGTGATGTGTCCATGAATCCAGTCCAATGAAATGTTATATCTTGCTCACAAAACACTTGACATGTCACAATGCAGCAAAGCAGAACTGACATGTGCAAAAAGGACAACTGTTAACACATTTATACACTGATATATGCATACCTTTATATACTTATATACACATGAAGTTCTACACTCGTATACTCGCACCCACATACATACAAGTATACACTTATACACACACATTTATGCACTCATATACATTTATACACTAATACACAGAGTATATACAAACTCATACTCATATATATATATATATATGTGTGTAAATATATTTAAATGTGCACATATATATGCTTATATAAATATATGCTTGTATAAATACAGTATTTGCATCTATGCATATATACACATGTACATGGTATATACACAGTATATACATATATACATAGTATATACACATATACACAGTATATACATATATACACAGTATATACAGATATACACAGTATATGCATATGTATATACTTACCTTTTAGGATGTTTGCATGCTGTATGGGTGACCACCTGGCTTCGGCATCATGCGGGGGTGCAGGTGAGGGTTCTGGGGGGGGGGCGCAAGCGGGGGGTGGGGGTCGAGCAGGGAGGTGTGAGCGGGCGTCGACTGTGCCGCCCTACAGGGGGATGAGCGGGCAGGTCAGGGAGGTGGCTGGCGGGCAGGTCAGGGAGGTGTCGGGTGGTCGATCCAGGAAAGAGGTGGGCGATAGCCGGGAGGGGCCCGGGGGCACCCCGCAGTGCATCCTCAGACCACTTACCACGGGTCATGGCAAAGCCCTGCAGGGACCGTGTATCCACGGGCCCCTGAACCTCATGGGCCCCATAGCAGCAGCTACAGCAGTAGTTACACCACTGCTTTTGGACATGTCCAGCCACAAGAAAAATAAGAATGTACATAAACGCTGCTCTAGACCAAACAGTGGATAGGAAATGCTGAGATCCAACATCCCCAATTCCTATCTACTCAAACATCCACCATCAGTGGACAGTATTTAATTTCTTATGCTTGAAACATCCCCGTATGTCAGTCTACATTAACCACTAGTTCTAAGTAAGACTATGTATAACTTTTTACAGAATCTTATATTTACAGTTTGAAATAAGAACTGCGCCATCCTAAGAAGACATAACACGTTACTGGAAAAATCTAATTAAGACAGAAGTGTTGTGCCGAACATTTTTCCTGCAGAACGCTCCACATGTGAATTGCTAAATTAGTTTTCACACTTTAAATGAGTTAAATTCATTAGCAGATTTATAGTGCTCTGGCAACTGTATCTATACATATTACATCTATAAGAAGGTCATGCTTGTTTATGATTCCGTATGCAGGGACAGGGAATGGAAATTATATTTAATCTGTGCCTCTTAATATGACTATTTAACACAGTGGCTGCATTTAATTGCAAGTAATAGGAATGTGATGATTATACTAAATGAAATAACCAGGGCACTATTTTGAGGTTAGAAATGATATGATAATCATTTTTATAGCAGGAGCAGAGTACGCTTCGATCTTGGGTAGGAAAAAAGTAGCAAAGGTTATTGTTCAGTGAACTGCAGTTTGCACTGTCATTTGCTGCAGCAGTTCTTAATTGTGCCTCATTATAGCAAGACGATCATTACTCTGCTTGTCTGTCTGATTTAGGGACCACTAAAAGTGTCTTGTAACAAGCCGCCGAGCTGTCTCCTATGCCGCAGTCCTTTGGCTCTCACCCTCATTACTTAGAATCTGTCCAATTATTTGTCATTAAAGTAATAAAAAAGAACGGCAGCAGAAAATGTAGGAGGTAATTGCTGGAGTCCTGCCGAGGAAAAAAAATGCAAACTGTTTTCAAGGCACTGGGAAGGTGACATCGTTAATTAAGTGTTAGAGAATATGCAAATCAGTCACATTCTCAAGAGACTGTAATAAAATTGAGAAAACATTATTATCACTTGGAGTAAAGACAAAGTTATCGTCACACTGGGTGGTTCAGTCATTTTGTAGCTGTTATAAAAGCAAATAAACCAACATGTATGAAGGTTTCTAAAAAGGCTTCAACCAAAATTAGTTTTCTTTACAAGCACTAATTGAGGTATTGCTATGTATGCAACATTTTAATCACCATGCCTGTCCATTACCAGCAGCCAACTGTAAAATTTACACTGTAAAACTTAATTATAGTACTTTTCCAAGTGAAAAGCCCAGTAAACCTAAACTAAGTAATACCCAAATTCACTTAAATGTAAAATACATTTGAAGTGAGATTCTATCTATTTTATACATTTGCACAACATAAGCGAAAACCACAATGTATTCAACACGCTCATCACTATTTACATGTGTGGGCAGAGTGGAAGGTAGGGCCTTCCAACCTAACAAATAAATTTACATAGAAGAATAATTTAAGTTTTTGGCATGCTGACAATCTGAGATAAGCCCACCTAGATTTAAAGAGGGCATGTGCCTCTCTTAAATATAGTAAGGTTAACAAAATTACACATTTTCTTATTCAATGTTACTAACAAAAATATAACCTTTCACAGACATAATTTCCTGTCTCAACCCTGGTGTTTATATTTTGGTTGTCCCTAGATATGAGCATAAACTCGTGACTACGGTCGGGCAGATGAATAGCTTCTCTTGTAATGCAGGGGGAGGGGCAGAAGGCAGAAAGCACTACAGTCGTAGACACCTCCTGTCCAACATGCAGAGGAACTCTACAAGATAAGATCTTGATCTCAGGGTAGGGGAGCTTAGCAGTGCTGACTGTGTGTTTTATTCAATAGGTGAGGTAGCAGAGATTAGTGTGTCATTGTGTTTTATATTCATCTCATGACTCTGTTATGTGTTATCTTTTAGAAGAATCTTAACTAGATTTCTATATTGTCTCATCTATCTTTTTCTATATTACTAGAATCCTCAGAATTAAAGTGTATCTAAACCCTGTATGCTGATAATCTAAACCCATTGTCATCACACAGGGTCTCGCGGCCGCATTTCCGACATTTTTGGGGATTGCGCCACTGGGACAGGTATTTAGTAGGCAATTGTGCTGCATGCGATCGAATTTTGGCACACTTGTGCCGATTTCTTTCACAAATTGGGGGGCCGGCCTTCGGAGGATCCAATGGATTTGGAAAAACCTCGGGATTTAACTTAAAAATTGTGTTGCAAGACATGCACTTACAAACACTGGGAGAAAGATGGTGAACTCCGGTGGACCTAAACGGGGAAAGGAAACACATTCAGAAAATCGTCACACGATCTTATCGATTCGCAGCACAGTGCATTGTTGTCAGGCACTTTCGGGATCTCCTTCGGACCAGGTAAGTAAATGTGCCCCAGTATCTCATACCACAGAGGAATCATGAAGTGTCTGCTCAGCTAGTGTATTGTCTAAACATCACTAGAGGATTAAAATTTGACAACTGTCTTTAAAATTTGAGAACCCGTTTAACAGATTACTCACCATATCTAATGGACTGCTTGCACTTGAGATGGATAACTGATCCATGGATGGAAAATTGTCTTTAATCTGTTATGACTGCTTTGTATTCCTCTAGATTGGCACTGACAATAATAGCTTGGAGTATTCGGTATCAATGTCTAGAGAAAAAGCAACACTCACCAATATAGTCAGACTCAATGTAGTTAGAGCTTTATTTAAATGTGTAGGTAAATATATACAGGAAGCTGCAAGTGACTAGACGATGGTCCATTTTGCTATCACTGGTGCTTTCTCAAGCCTACGACATTCACATGCCAATATGGATTAATAATAGCCTGACCAGCTGTGTTGTCATGTAACAGCAAACAATTTAGAAACTACACCATACATTACAAATTCAACATCATTAAGATTAAAAACAAGTAATGTACTTTCCTTATTTATGTTACACAACAAATTTCACAGAAAAAGTAATTTGTTTGCTTCAGGCCGAGGACTCCTAAAGTATTCAACTTGATAATCCATTTGGGCTCCCGTCTTGGGAGGTCTCATGATCTGTCACCTAAGGTATTATCATCTAGGGTTCTTTTTGAAATTTTTCGTGCCTGAGAAGCGGAGGGTCTCACATTTTCAAGAATAAGATGGACTTGACATGTCTTTTTGTAATCGTATTATTTTAGCTATTGTGCCCAGAAGAAGTTAACAGCATCATAGTCCCGATTCTTGAATTTAGAATATAAATGTAGGTGTTGCATCAACCAATGTCATTTGTAACAACCAATGTCATTTTATATAAACACCTCCTCAAAAACTGCCATTAATATTATTAACTATGTTGCAACACCATCAACTTGAACTTTGCTATTAATATCTCTCTTGCTGATTGCATTTGGGAATGTAGCTGGAGCAAAAAAAATCAAATGTCGTTTTTTGTATAAAAAATGGACTTTCATAGCGCTCATGGGACTTGTCAAATGATCTTTTTGGAAGTTCACTGCAGTAAATTATCCCTCATACATGAACTAATCCATCTGCCCTAATTTCAGCTTATTCAATGTCTGCCACTTCAGAAGACTCATCATGGTTTCAGTTGAGATTCTAAAAGAACGTAATTGGTCCTCCAGCTTCTTGATTTTCTAGATGGTAGTAGAGGCCATGCTGTATATCTCTGTAATGTAAGTGTTCACTTTTAAGCTTCCTGATTACATGCAATTTCTTAGAAATTGTGCGAAAAATATCACCCCCCCCCCCCGCCACAAGCTACATTATTACTTATGATGTCATCTTTCCTCATCCTAATTTTTCTGTAAATGCTATAAAAATAAAAACTATATGCTTAAAATAACTTTTTACTGGTAATATTATGAATATGTTTAGACATGGCTACATAAGGTAAAGGAAAAGTAGATTGCAGGAAGACTTCATCATAAATGTGCTACTTCAAATGTTTATTCAGAAAAAAAAGAGGAAAGGAGTGTGAGAATGCATGAATACCAGCAGGCCCTGGTGCACAAGCTGAAACAGTATTTCCCTTCTGACAGCGCTAGCGGCAGAGTGCGTAGTTCTGCGGGACAAGTAGCGAGGGAGAGTAGGCGAGCAGGCAGCTTGTCCAGCACTGGCAAGGGTACGCTTTACAAGGCTTTTGCCAGCTTTATGTCACCCCAGCAAGACACTGTCACCTGTCCCCAGTCTCGGCAGAGTAGGGCTGATCTTTACAGAAAGATGGTGAGGGAGTACGTAGCTGACCATACCATCGTCCTAAATGATCACACAGCTCCCTACAACTACTGGGTTTCAAAGCTGGACATGTGGCACGAACTGGCGCTGTACGCCTTGGAGGTTCTTGCCTGCCCTGCCGCTAGCGTCTTGTCCGAGCGGGTTTTCAGTGCAGCTGGTGGCATCATCACCGATAAGCGTACACGCCTGTCGACTGACAGCGCTGACAGGCTGACGCTTATTAAAATGAATAAAGGCTGGATTTCTCAGAATTTCCAATCTCCACCAGGTGAAGGAAGCTCAACCTGAATAATTGATCCACTCCTCCTCCTCCTCCTCATTTTCCTCCTTCTCCTCCTCTTTGTACAGTAAAGCAGAGGAAAATGGCTATTTTTTGACAGGGCCCACTGGCTCTTGCTATACTTCATGCATTTAATTTTTCTGGAGGGCCACCTACCCGGTCCTCTGTTTGAAACAATTTTTGTGAGTGCCACATACAGGCACTCAATCTATTCCATTTTTCTGGAGGGCCACCTACCCGGTCCTCTGTTTTAAAAAATTTTTGGGACTGCCACATACAGGCACTCAATCTATTCCATTTTACTGGAGGGCCACCTACCTGCTCCTCTGGTTTGAAACATTTTTGGGACTGCCACATACAGGCACTCAATCTATTCCATTTTACTGCAGGGCCACCTACCTGCTCCTCTGGTTTGAAACATTTTTGGGACTGCCACATACAGGCACTCAATCTATTCCATTTTACTGCAGGGCCACCTACCTGCTCCTCTGGTTTGAACAATTTTTGGGACTGCCACATACAGGCACTCAATCTATTCCATTTTACTGCAGGGCCACCTACCTGCTCCTCTGGTTTGAACAATTTTTGGGACTGCCACATACAGGCACTCAATCTATCCCATTTTACTGGAGGGCCACCTACCTGCTCCTCTGGTTTGAAAAATGTTTGGGACTGCCACATACAGGCACTATCCAAATTAAATTGTCTCCATAGCAGCCTCCACACGTTGTCTCCATTGCTACCTCCAAAAGTCGTCCATATAGCTGCCTCCATACATCGTCCCTTTATCAAACGAGGTGTGTCAGGCAGAAATTTGGGTTGTTTTCATGGATTCCACATCAAAGTTGTTAACTTTGTCGCCACCCTGCTGTGTTATCCACAAAATATACTGGCAAACTTTTACCATTTAGGGATATTATTTCAGCGCTTCTTGCGCATCTGTTTACATTCCCCTCACCCGGCATATCCTAAACTTATAAGAACGCTACTACACTTGATCTTATACAAAAGGTTCTTAGAAGTGCTGTTTGGGGAGTAGCCTAGAGACAGGGGCTTGGATTGGCGAAAGCTCGCCTGGCAGCGGAACGCCAGCTCCATGCGCATCATGCGCTTCTTGCGCATCTGTTTACATTCCCCTAACCCGCCATATCCCAAACTTATAAGAACGCTACTACACTTAACTTGGTGCAGGCTGGGACCGAGTCTGACCCTGGGGCTGGTCATATACTGCCGACGCAGAGAATTGCGGGGCCTACCTCGGTCCAGGTCTCAAAGGCCTACTATACCTCCTCCCAACCCTCCTCCACCTCCTCCTCCTCCGAATTACCATCCGTGGGCATGGCGCCATCAGTCGGTAGCTCTAGGCACAGCAGCAGTGCCGTCGCTAAGCGACAGCAGGCGGTGCTGAAACTGCTGAGCCTAGGCGATAAAAGGCACACCGCCCAAGAGCTATTACAGGGCATTCCACATCAAAGTTGTTAACTTTGTCGCCACCCTGCCGGTGTAATCCCCATAAAAGATACTTGGCAAACTTTACCTTTAGGGATATTATTCCGCCTTCTTGCGAGATCTGTTTAATTCCCCCACCCGCCATATCCAAACTTATAAGAACGCTACTACAATTGATCTTTATACAAAAGGTTCTTAGAAGTGCTGTTTGGGGAGTAGCCTAGAACAGGGGCTTGGATTGGCTGAAAGCTCGCCTTGGCGCGGAGCGCCACGGCCCATGCCAAGATCCAACTAACATAGTTTTAAATGCAGCAACCTTTAACTTACTACTAGTTCACTGCTCCCATACATGGTCCCCTTATCAAACGAGCTGTGTCAGACAGAATTTTGGGTTGTTTTCATGGCTTCCATGTAACTGTTTGTCGCCACCCTGCTGTGTAATCCACAAAATATAATGGCAACTTTTATCAGTGTACCGATATATTTGAGCGCTTCTGCTCACCTCCTTTGGTTCCTCTCTGCTACCATTGGTTTGAAGCTGAGTCCTTTAGGGTATGTCGCATGACACTCTCTAGCCTGCTGTCCGCTGCCTGTTCAGCCGTCCCCTATAGTGTTCAGGTATTGGTCACTTAGTGGATGTTTTGATGCATTAGCTTCATTCTGTCACTCTTATGGCCAAGTCTGTTGCATAATTTTGGCATAATGGGTGCGATTTGCAGCTCAGAGGCATCCATGCATGCTGCCCCTGCTGTTTCCTGTCCATTTCCGTGGTGTTTCCATCCTTTTCTGAGGTTCCCAGGTGTTTGGCCAAGCTTCCCTGTGCAGAGCCTTGGTCCCCTTGAAAAATGCTCGAGTCTCCCATTGACTTCAATGGGGTTCGTTATTCGAGACGAGCACTCGAGCATCGGGAAAAGTTCGTCTCGAATAACGAGTACCCGAGCATTTTAGTGTTCGCTCATCTCTATATATCATCTTTAATCGTCTACATTGTTTCAAAATGACATGCTGATATGGCAACTAGTATTGGCTGACTTCTTCCAAACATATTTCCTTTTCCCTGCTGTCAGCATCTTATGTTTGAGATGAACAGCTCTGATTAAAGGGAACCTATTCATCAAGTTTTCACCCTTAAATCTAATGAAAGGTTTCCACAAGCCTAAATGGGCGCAAGCTATGGCTACTGCATAGACATGGCCCCCTACACAACTCTCCATGCCCACTTGGCATAAAAGTGGTGGAAGGTGGAAAATAATTGCAATTCCTGGCCATGTGCTAACAAATGTGATTGATTCAAGGCTTGTATGCCAGAAAACTGACATGCAAAACTTGATAGATCTCTCCCAACTGAGTGAACCATAAACTTTTGTGTATACCAAAGTAATACTTTATGATAGCTAAAGCTTGGCTAAAACTGGGTCACGTAACAAGACAATGATCCAGCACACCAGCAAATCTACAACAGAATGCCTGAAAAAGAAAATATTCAATGTGTTGCAATGGCCTAGTTACAGTCCAAACCTTAACGCTACGGAAACGGGTCTCAGAACTCTAAGGGGGCATTGCATAAACAAATGCAGGCAAACTTAAATTAACTTAAGCAACAATGTGCACCAGAGTGATGAGGGATGCTACACACAAAGAAAAAGATTACTATAAGGCATTGCTCGTAACAGTGGTTCTACAAGGTATTCATGGCTTTTCGATTTTGGATTTCTTTGTGTTAAATAAATAGATAATGACAGCATGGGACATACTGTGTGTTGTTTTTCATTTTATTTTGGACAATTGCATAAAACCTCAGAACTCCAAGAGGGTGCAATTTATTTTTCTTTTGATTGTACACTCTAGATGTAATAGATGCATTGTGTTAAGCCTTCTGTTTGCACTGCTGGGCTGAGAGATAGGCAAGGGTTCCAACCTTTAGTGGTTTTCAATCGCTCCTCATTCAGCCCACTATAATGTCTCCTTTAGACTAAACTCACTGTCAGTCATTTGGTTAACTTCTCTGTGTGTGGACCTAGACCCTTACTTCCTGTCATTTTCTCTGTTTTTGGACTTTTCCATTCATTCTAATTTTGTACTGCATTGCCAGCATTTAATGACTCTATGTTGCCATTGTTTTGTTTGTATTTATTATTTTCTGGTTTGTGCTTTTATCCTAATGTATTTTCCTGGCTGTGACTTAGTATATTGACAATGGTTTTGTCTTTTATCTCCGCTCCTACCTATTCTTCATGTTATACGTTGTAGGGAATGTTGTCCCGGTTGAGGTTTGTCATTTAGCGCATTCCTACAGTATGCCATGAGAGTTGGGACGCTTGTACCACCTACCTTAACCCCTTGACCTCCAATGTTTTCATAATTACTGGTTTACACATGTAATAAAAATGTTAAAATGTCTAAATTTATATTTAGATATAAGCTTTTTTTTTCTTCAAAAGAAATGACTCCAAGTTTGATCATCTATATTTTAGGCAAACCACCTTACCATACTAAAATAGAGCTAGATAGAAAATTCAGCAGAGTGGCACCTATTAACTGGTTAAGGGCCAGAGTAATTGGCACTAGACACAGTATACTGTTTCTTCAAGTGGTCTTTCAATGACCCTAACTTTTTTTATTTTTGGTCTAGAGACATGATTTTGTGTTTCTTGTTTTAGGAATCATATTTTATTATTTTTTGGGATCTGGATTTTTAATTTACCATTAATACAAGATTCTCTAAATCATTGTTATTAACAAAAACACAGCATTTCACAGATATAATTCCAACCTTTCTCTATCAGTCCTGTTGTTTATAGTTTTGGTTGCCCCTTGATCCGACCGTAAGTCCTCTGAATATAGTCGGATTCTTCTTATGAATAGCTTATCTCACCCGCACGGCTGCAGTGCTCTCAGCCTCCTCCACCCTGCATTACAAGGCAGCTCAGACTGGCTACAAAGTCTTTATCCAAGAGCGAGGCATATATAGCAGTCCTCCCTGTGTGTTATATAGGTGAGTTAGCAGAGCTGAGAGTGTCATTGTGCTTTGTATCCATCTCATGGATCTCATCATCTCTCATCTCTGATCTGCCTCATCTCTCTTTTTCTATGTGTCAGATGATGTTCGAATGTTCAGAAGCTAAATAAAATTGTAGATAAATCCTGAACCTGATAATTAAAGCACATTGTCAGCACACAGCATCTCATGACACTAGAGGGATCAAAATGTATCTGCTTAGATGGTGCCCACATTCTGGAATTTTACACTGATCATTACTGAGTTATAGGAGTTAAAGAGAACCCTTCAGGCAAAATAACCCCCTAAACTAAATATATTTTCATAAACGGCCATTAGAGAGCATTGCCCCTATCCCTTCATTGTCCCTCTACATGCCTGTAAACTTAAGCAATGAGGTCCTAAATCTGTATGCAAATGACCTGTGAAATGTCCAATGAGTCATTAACATATTTAAGCTGTCCAGCTTATTAATGAGTGGGAGGTACAGCCACACCCCCAGTACATGACTGACAGCCTGTATAATGGTGTGAGGCTGTATAATGATGTGTGTGCTTCCTGGAGCTGGTGCCCCCTATACAGCCTGTGTGTTGTATAGGAGAGATACCACAGCTTCCAGGCGCCATGTTATAGCATAACGTCAGTACTTGTGTACTGATGTCTGTGTGTCACACATGTAAGTAGAACATGTCAGGTACTTGTGTAGCTGATTCGGTGTCCAGGTCCCATCTGCCATGAGGCGAGATGAAATCAGGCGGCAGAATGCGGGTCCCTGTAAGGCGGGGCGAATTCGCCGCTCTAAAGTGGGCGCTTCGGGCGTACTCACGCCCGAATCGCCCACCAGCTAAATAAAGTCGCGCTGTCTCTTTAAGACACATGTGCGATTTGTATGCAAGCGACGCAGCGTCTTCTCCGGCGCTGCGTCGCTCCGTTTCTAATCAGTGACACAGGTGTCATGACGTCACGCCGCCTGTGTCACTGTGCGGAGCCGCGGCTCACAGGAGAGCCGCGTGAAGACTGGAGCCGCGCCGAGGGAGCAGCTGCCTGCAGGTGAGTATGATTTTATTATTTTTCCTGTACTGTCATTTATTTTATGTGTGGGAGTGGGGAGGTGTCGTTATCGTGGGAGGGGGGGGAGTACTGTATACATTATATGTGGCCTAATTGATGTTACTGTGTGTGTGTTGTGGTGTTGGGGGGGTGGGGGTGGGGGTGTGGTACTGTATATATTTTATGGGCCAGAATTGTTTTTTAACTGGGGCGGGGGGTTTACTGTATATATTGTATTATGGGGCCAGAATTGTTTTTATACTGGGATGGGGGGGGGGGGTACTGTATATATTTTATGGGGCCAGAATTGTTTTATACTGGGGGGGGGGTACTGTATATATTTTATGGGCCAGAATTGTTTTTATACTGGGGGGGGTACTGTATATATTTTTGTGGGCCAGAATTGTTTTAACTGGGGATGCAGTATATATTTATATGGGGCCAGATTCATTTAACTGGGCGGGGGGGGGGGGGGGGGGTGGGTATTGTGTAATTAGATATGGGCCAGATCATTTAAACTGGGTTTCTATATATTATATGGGCCGAATATTTTATACTGGCGGGCTTTATATATGTATGAGCCAGATTATTCTTTTCCGGGGGGGTTATATATTTATATGGGTCCAGATTTCATCTGGGGGCTGTATATGGGATTCATAGATATTACTCAAGCTGGGCTGTAATGGGGTACAGTATATTACTAAGCTGGGGGCTGTAGTAGGATAAAGTATATTACTAAGCTGGGGCTGTATATGGGATACAGTATATTACTATAGCTATGGCTGTATAATGGGATACAGTATATTACTAAGCTGGGGGCTGTATATGGGATACAGTATATTACTAAGCTGGGGGGCTGTATATGGGGGTACAGTATATTCAACCTAAGCTGGATGGGGCTATGTAGGGGGTACGTATTTACTAACATGTATAGATCTAATACTAAGCTGGGGGGGCTGTATATGGGGTACAGTATTTACTAAGTTGGGGGCGTTATATGGGATACAGTATATTACTAAGGCTGGGGGGGGCTTTATATGGGATACAGTAATATTACTAAGCTGGATGGGGGGCTGTATATGGGGTACATATAATTACTAAGCTGGGGGCTGTATATTGGATACAGTATATTACTAAGCTGGGGGGCTGTATAGTGGATTACAGTATATTACTAAGACTGGGGGATGTATAGGGAAACGTAATGTACTAAGGCTGGGGGCTGTTATGGGAACAGTATATTACTAAGCTGGGGGCTTCTATATGGGATACAGTATATTATCAAGCTGGGGGGGATCTGTATATATGGGATAGCAGTATATTACTAAGCTGGGGGGTATACTATGGGATACGTTATATTACTAGAACTGGGGGGGATGTATATGGGATCCAGTATATTACTAACTACTGGGGGGCTGTATATGGGATACAGTATTTTTTACTAAGCTGGGGGGGCTATATATGGATAGAGTATATTACTAAGCTGGGAGGGGACTGTATATGGGATACAGTATATTACTAAGCTGGGGGGCTGTATAATGATAGTTATTCCTAAGGCTGGGGGGCTGTATATATGATATAGTATTATACTAAGCTGGGGGGATGTATATGTGGGTACAGTATATTTCTACTAAGCTGGGGGCTGTATATGGGGTACAGTAATTACTAATGCTGGGGGGCTGTATATGGGATACAGTATATTACTAAGCGGCGGGGCTGTATATGGTGATACAGTATATCTAAGCTGGGGGCTGTATATGGGATACAGTATATTACTAAGCAGGGAGGATTTATATGGGGTACAGTATATTACTAAACTGCGGGCTGTATATGGGGTACAGTATATTACAAGCTGCGGGGCTGTAGATATGGGATACAGTATATTACTAAGCTTGGGGGGGCCTGTATATGGGGTACAGTTATTACTAAGCTGGGGGGCTGTATATGGCATACAGTATATTACTAAGCTGGGAGGATGTATATGGGGTCAGTAAGATTACTAGCTGCGGCGGCTGTATATGGGGTACAGTTATATTACTAAGCTGGGGGGCTGTATATGGGATACAGACTTATTACAAGCTGGGAGGATGTATATGGGGTACCAGTTATAATTACTAAGCTGGGGCTTGTATATTGGGGTCCAGTATATTACTAAGCTGCGGGGCTGTAATATGGGGTACAGTATAATTACTAAATGCGGGTCTTATATGGGGACAGTTTTACTAAGCTGCGGGGCTGTATATGGGATACATAGATTACTAGCTGGGGGGCTGTATATGGGGTACAGTATATATTACTAAGCTGGGAGGGCTGTATATGGCATACAGGTATTACTAAGCTGGAGGATGTATAATAGGGGTACATAGTATTACTAAGCTGCGGGGCTGGTATATGGGGTACAGTATATTACTAAGCGGGGGGCTGTATATGGATACAGAAGATTACTATAGCTGGGAGGATAAGTATTGGGGTACGTATATAATAACTGGGGCTGTATATTGGGGTACAGTATATTACTAAGCTGCGGGGCTTGTATATTGGGGTCAGTATATTACTAAGCTGGGAGGGGGCTGTATATGGGATACAGTATATTACTAAGCTGGGGGGATGTATATGGGATACAGTATATTACTAAGCTGGGAGGGGGCTGTATATGGGATACAGTATATTACTAAGCTGGGAGGATGTATATGGGATACAGTATATTACTAAGCTAGGGGGCTGTATATGGGGTACAGTCTATTACTAAGCTGGGAGGGGGCTGTATATGAGATACAGTATATTACTAAGCTGGGGAGCTGTATAGGATACAGTATATTACTAAGCTGGGAGGGGGCTGTATATGGGGTACAGTATATTACTAGGCTGGGGGGGCTGTATATGGGATACAGTATATTACTAAGCTGGGGGGCTGTATATTAGGGGGTGCTATATATTCACATTGGTCAAGGTAGCACTGTATGTAAAATTATGTAACATAATAACAGGGTGGGATATATTAGTTATAGGATACCATAGATTACTTTGCATAATTTAAACTAAATGTTAGGGGTCTGTATTAATAAATTGGGGGTGTTGTATATTGATTGGTGCTGTGTATGCTATAATTCCAGTAGAATATATATAATGAAGGGATGTTTTATATGTATGGAGAGTGCAGTCAGTTGTGTTGTGAGGGGTATATACTTCATACTGTAAGGGACTGTGGTATTTTTAGGGACGCCGGGTGGGGTGGAGATGCTGCACGGAGCTGAAGATATCCGGCCGTGAATTCAGCAGTGATACGTCGTGGATTGGAGAACCCGGAATAAAGTCCTCCTGATGGAAGAGATTGTCATCTATAAGGTACTAGATGCCACCAATGACTCTCAGAACCTGTAGTCAGTCACACAGTGTCAGTAAGCTGTCTGTAGGGTTGTTACTTGTTAGTAAAGTTTTCAGCATTTACTTAACAGGGAGCGGGGGGGGGGGGGGCAGCATTTTAATATTCGCCTCAGGCAGCAAATATGCTAGAATCGGCCCTGTCTGTGTCTCTTACATGTGTATTAGGAGGATGCAGCATGTCAGCACATACAGCACATACACTTGTAAGAGACACAGACAGGGACGCTTCTAGCAATTGCTGCCTGAGTCGAATATTAAAATGCTGCCGCCCCCCCCCCCCCCGCCTCCCTGTTAAGTAAATGGCTGAAAACTTTACTAAACAAGTAACACCCTACAGACAGTGTCACCTGACCAGTGGATCCTTGACTTAAAGTTAATGAGATGTCATTGGTGGCATCTAAGTACCCGTATAGATTGACAAAGTCTCTTCCATCAGGAGGGGAGTTGATTCCGGGTTCTCCAATCCGACGAAGTTATCACTGACCTGAATTCCACGGCCGATATCTTCAGCTCAGTGCAGGGAGTCTCCACCCCAATCCCGGCGTTCCCTAAAAAAAATACCACAGTCCCTGTACAGTATCGATCGTAATTAGAAACCTCAAAAAGAACCAAAACTGACTGCAATGGCTCCTCACATATTAAAAATCCCTTCATGTATATATATTCTACTGGAATGTATAGCATAAGACAGCACCATAAATATACAACACCCCATTTATAATACAGACCCCCTAAAATTAGTTTAATCTTATGAAAGTAATCTTATGGGTATCCTATAACTAATATACCCACCCCCCCCCCCCCCCCCCCCCCCCCCCTGTTATGATGTTTACATTTTAATTTTACTTAACGTGCTCCTTGACGCCGTAAGTGGAAATATAGCAACCCCACCGTAATATATACGCACCCCCAAACGTACACTGAAGACATATAATTGGATTGTACAAGTACAGCCCCCCCAGCCCCCTAGTAATATACTGTACACTCCCAGAAACAGCCCCCTCCCAGCTTGTGATAAAAATATACTGTATCCTATTACAGCTCCCCAGATTAGTAATATACTGTTATCTCAATACAGCCCCCTCTCCCCTTAGTAATTAGACTGTAACCCCATATATACAGCCCCCTAGCTTAGTAAATACGGGATCCCAATAAATCCCCCCAGATTGTAACATATACTGTATCCCATGATATACAGCCCCGTCCCAGCAGCCTTTAGTAATATACGTATCCCATATATACACGCCCCCCGCTTAGTAATAGCTAATTTATTACTGTAGATCCCATATACAAGCCCCCCCTCCCAGCTTAGTAATATACTTACCCCTGTACAGCGCCACAGTTAGAATATCCGGTATCCATATACAGCCCCCAGCTTGGCACGTGACACTTCTGATGTGAGATCTTATACTGTATCCCATATACAGCCACCAAGCTTATGTGATATAATGTACTGTAACCCCTCATATACAAGGCCCCGCAGCTCTATGACTTAGTAAGTATACTGTACCCTCCAAATACAGCCAAGTTAGTATATTCGTACCCCATATAGACATCCTCCCAGCTAGTAATATTCTGTTTGTATCCATATACAGCCCCCCAGCTTAGTAATATACTGTACCCCATATACAAGCACCGCAGCTTAGTAATATAATGTACCCCATATAACAATATTACATCCTCATCAGAGCTTAGTAATATCCTGTAGCCATATACAAGCCGTACCCAGCTAGTAATTAATAAGTACCCCCATACAGGCCCCCCAGCTAGTAATATAATTGTTATCCCATATACAGTACCGCACAGCTTTGAGTAACCTAATACTGTCCCCAATATAAAGCCACCGCAGTTTCATTTAGTAAATTATACTGCCCCCATAGACAGCCCCCAGCCAGCTTTAGTAATATATGTACCCAATATACAGCCCCAGCTTAGTAATTATACTGGACCCCATATACATCGTCCCGCTAGTAATTTATGATCCCATATACAGCCCCCCAGCTTGTAATATCTGCTAACACGCATATACAGCCGCCAGCTAGTAATAATTTGCTGTACCCAAATTCCACCTCCCAGTTGTTAGTGAAATATACGTTTACGTGCCAATACAGCCCCCCAGCCTTAGCGATGATAACTCGTACCCCATATATACAGCCCCACCAGACTTTGAACCCCCCCCCAGACCCGCTTAGTAATGATACTGTATCCATATCACAGCCCCGCTGAGCTTAGACTAATATACACTGTTACCCATATACAGAGGCACCCCGCAGTTTAGTACTATACTGTACCCCATTATTAAAATCCTCACTGACCTTAGTAATTAGTACTGTATCCCATATACAAGCCCCCCCAGCCTTGTAAGATACTGTATCAAATATTACAAGCCCCCGCGCTTAGTAATATACTGTTACCATATAAAGCCCCCCAGTGGGTTATCCGATAGTAGATTAATATGTCCCCATATACAGCCCCCAGCTCTTTCTCTAAGATAATGATATGTTACTCCCATTATATAGGTACATCCCCCCAGCTAGTAAATACTATATCATAATACAGCACCCACAGTACCTCTTAGTTAGCATATACATATAGTATATACAGCCCCTCCCCAGCGATTTTATTCTTAGTAATATACGTATCCCATTATACAGTCCCCTCCCAGCTTAGTAATATACTCTACCCATATATGAGTACCCCCGAAATTAGTCAAAAAATACTGTATCCCATTATACAGCCCCCCAGTAAACTAGTAAATACTGTTCCCATATACATCCACCCCCAGACTTCTGTAGTAAATAATGAGTCCCATATGTACATCACCCCCACAGTATTTCTTAGTATATAATGTATTTCGTCCCACCTGCCCCCAAATATTTAATAACAGAATCCCCCCCAGAATTATAATATACTGTTTCCATAGGACAGACCCCCAGCTTAGTAATATACTGTATCCCATATACAGACCCCCAGCTGTAGTAATTACTGTTTCCCTATAAAATCCCCACAGTCTTATAATCTGACTGTTATACCTATACAGCCCCCCAGATTAGTAATATACGTAATCCCATATACAGCCCCCCAGTTAGTAAGCTTATATGTACCCCATCATTTACAGCCCCCCTCCCAGCCTTAGTAATATATGTATCCCATTTATAAAGCCCCCCCCCCCCCAGCTCTTGTAAAGACTGTCTCCCATTACACGCCCCAAATTAGTAATATACTGTACCCCATATACAGCCCCCCCAGCTTTAGTAATATACTGTATATCCCACATATACAGTCCCCACAGCTTAGTACTATACGTACACACCATAACAACGCCCTCCAGATTACTAGTAATATACTGTACCCCCTATACATCCACCCCCAGCTTAGAAATATTACTGTATCCCATATACAGCCCCCCACCCCGCTTAGTGAATATATACTGTAATCCCAGTAACAGCCACCCTAGATATAGTACTAATATACTGTATCCATTATACCAGCCCCAGTCTGAGTAAATGTTATCCATTCCATACCAGCCCCCCCCAAGATATAGTAATATACTGTACCCCATTACAGCCCAGCGATTGACCGTAGTACCTACTGAATCCCATATACAGCCCCCACAGCTTGAAATTCTCGGGACCCATATAACTATATAACACCCCCCAGGAAAAGAATAATCTGGCTCTAATGTACAAAATTATATACAGCCGGCCCAGGTATATTAAAATATTCGGCCCCCATATAAGTCAAGAGAAACCGTTTTTAAATGGACACATCTGGCCCCATATAATATACCAGAATACCCCCCCTCCCCCCCCCCGCCCCCAGTTAAATTGAATATGGCCCGCATAATGATATATACTGCATCCACCCAGTATTAAAACAATTCTGGCCCCAAATGCTAATGTATAACAGTACCCCCCCAGTAGTAGAAACGATTTTTGCCATATAATATATCTACAGTACATCCCATGCACCCAGTATATAAAAAATTCTGGCCCCATAACATATTATACAGTACCCCCATCCCCCCCATCCCAGTATAAAAACCCAAATTCTTGGCACCATTCCCCATAATACTAAATATAACAGGTAAATGACACCGCCTCCGCCCAGTATAAAAACAACCTTCTGGCCCCATAAAAATATACAGTACCCACACACCTCCACCGGCCCCACCCCACACTCTATACACCAAGCACACACCAAACAGTATACATCGCAAATTTATGGCCAACATATAATGTAGTACAGTACTTCCCCTCCCCCTCCCCGACTACCGACACCTCCCCACTGCAACTTAAAAAAATGACAGTACTGTGTATTAGGAGGATGCAGCATGTCAGCACATACAGCACATACACTAGCAATGCTTTACTATACATTACACACAGACATGAGCAGGGGGAAGAGAGGGGAGGGGTAACAGGGGTGACATCAATGCCTCTGACCATGTGACCAGCCTCATTTACATAATACAGAAAATATGATTTTACAGTGATTAATGTATGAACTGACTAGATAAAGGTTGGGATGGATCCTTGTGAGCTGCTCCAACAGGTAGTAGTGACAGGACAAGTGACACAGAGCTGATGACAGGCGTCCTTTAAGCAGCAATAATACTAAGTAGAATACTAAAATAAGGGTGTTGAAAATTATCATTATTTTGTAAACATCATTTGGGGATTCAAAATTTAGAACTTTATTTCATGGGCAAAAGCCTTTAAACAAAATGTTTTACTCTGAAAGAAAATCTAGTATCAAAATCAAGCATGATAAACCAGGGACGCTTACTCTTAGATCTAGGCACTGTGACTGTGGTAGTCTTCTTATATTTGTTATATATGGCCTTCTTGCTTCTAAAATAGTGCTAATTAGCTGTAAGGCCATTGGAGGCCTTCATGCTGCCACTTTACAGGCTGTTACACTGTCTCCCTAATCTCCCAGCACTTCCCTCTCCCTCTGTCTGCTGTAATATCTGCGCTACATAGAAAGTTTCAGCACACAGTGGGAGGGAGAAGTGCTTCTTGCACCGAGGGGCTATGGTAAAAAAACCCAGAACTGTTCTGTTCTAACTGTTATGTTCATTAGCATAGTTCTAAAACTTAATTTTATAAGGAAAGAGACCATAGATAACAAATATAAGAATATACCACAGTCACAGTTCCTGTATCTGTAAGTAAGTGCCCCTGGTTTATCATGCATTATTTGGATTTTGGATTTCCTCTAAAGAAATGGTAACAATTCATGTTTTATAATATTTTAGCAATTTTTTATGACCCTGAAACAGACATTAAACTAGCTTTTGGCATTTTATCTTGCAAATTTGAATATATTACAGGTCTGTTTTTGACTTGGTGTCATATATGGTGACATTAGTGACTGTTTATTTTTTTCCTTACCTTTTACATTTATCTCGGCCCCATTTGGAGGTAAAAAGTTGCCCACTTACTGTGACAATTGTCACAGTTTTTGCTGTGCTGTGTCAAATAGACACAGCTGCAGCAATTCAGCACCAGGACCCACATGTTTTATCATGTGACTGATACAATGCAGATACACTCCATCATCTAATAATTAATGCTTTCCCATCACTCCCTGGCCCCGCCCATTCAAATTGCAGAGAGCCCCGAACAGGAGGGGAGTGTATGACTTATTAGATGGTGGAGCCCTGAGGTGCTCCAGTGTTGTAAGCCAGAGCACCTCCTGCTATTTTACATTTTTTTTAAACTTTTTAAAATTTTCCCGCTAAACCACGGCATACTAGAAGATAATAAAAGGCCCTGAAGACATAATGAGCGTGTGGGTACTAATAGACTGACTAATAGACTGACATCTTATGCATTTAGTTAAGTACGCCTGCCAGTGACATCGGCAATGTAGCTAATTGATATTTTTTATATGCACATAAATATACAATATCGGGCAGGATGTTGGGACACCACTTTATCTAATGCGACATGTGCAATGGTCTAACCCTGTACCCTACAGTGACTCAGTAATTGGACACTGTCTGATAGTACGGGCATTTGCAATAGAGTGTAAAGTTTACAGCTGCAAGTTGTTTGGTTGCTGCACTCTAAATCCTAAGGGATACATGTACTAATATCTGGGACCTATCCATGTGTAGACATACAACATCACATCATGTTCATGAACAGGCACTTGCACTTCTTTATCTATTTCTATCTTGAGTATATGAGCATGTGCAATATGAGATGAATTTGATATCTGCATTAAATGGACGGTATCAGATTCTTTTGTTATACTCTGATGATTTATTGTGAATATTTATTGTGAGGACATTAATTAGTCCTTATTTCCTACAGTGAGACCCCTGAGAAGACATC
The DNA here is from genome assembly GCA_019512145.1 of Engystomops pustulosus. Classification (NCBI taxonomy): domain Eukaryota; kingdom Metazoa; phylum Chordata; class Amphibia; order Anura; family Leptodactylidae; genus Engystomops; species Engystomops pustulosus. The sequence goes on from CM033641.1 coordinate 203,019,839, forward strand.
TTACTATAACGGCGAAACGCGTAGAGCTAGTGGGTCTATCTGAATCCGTTGACTATGGTCACAATATCTATACGAGTATTATATGTAACGTTTGTTTTGGAGTAGGTAGTGTCATGTTTGGGAGGCCTCCAAGTTCATACCAGGACATTACTAATACACCTTTTCTATCATTTTAGACACTATGGGGCACATGTATCATAGTTTGGTCTCTCTGAGGTGAATTTTAGAGAATTTTGGCGGCTAGTTTTTGAACCTTATGTATGATCCTGTCTTTCTACTTGTGATACATGTTCAGTTTTTCCTATACTGGCAGGCGCAAATTTTGGCTTCTTTTTGAGACTTTTTGTTGCAAATGTGGACATAAGCCACGTAAGGGGGTTATATGCATGAGTGGACACTACTGTTAATTTGGGATTTAACATGTTTCATTTTTAATGCATTTTGAAACTAATTATAACAGCTGTGGAGAGGTGATTTGCCTTATTTCATTACTTCTAACATTTGTTGCATGTTTACATTGCATTTTGTAAACACAAATGTTAACAGTAATGAAATAAGGCAAATCACCTTTCCTAAACTTTTAGTTTCAAAATGCATTAAAAACGCAATTAGAAGTAACCAATAAAAAAATGCAAAAATTTAAGAATTTTGACAATAGAGGTTACTGTACAAAATTTTAAACATTTAAAGCATGTGAAATAATTCCAATTTACATGTTAAAATCAGGTCCACGAAACAAAAACTTCCTTTGCACCTGCCCTGGACCAGGTGCAGATTTGCACCTAAAATGACGGAAAAAAGGAGAAAAGTTGCACAGAAAAACTGGAAAGTTAAGATATATGAGGCACACAGCAAAAGGTGCAGACCGAGGTGAACTTGAAGAGCGCCAACAAAAGTTGCAAAAAAAAGTCGCTAAAAATTTGACAATTTTCCTAGCTGAAACTATGATACATGTGCCCCAATGTCTTTTTACCAAGGAAATTAATAAAAGTTATCTTTTAAATGTTTCTATTTTTCTGTGATTTCAATCTTCATTTTGGACAGTTCCAGACTGGAAAGCACAATTTGTTAGTAGATATTTTGACTCAAACCTAAACAACAAAGATGGTAAAAAGAAAACCTCAAAGCTTGGTTACCAACTTACAGGAGTATAACAACAAAGCTCTTTTTTCCATTCATAGGGGTCATTTATCTTAGCATATTTGTATTTTTGTAATAAATGCTTGCAACTTTTTTAACCCACACAGAAAAGTTTGCCACAACCTCTTTTTTCAGCGTTGTATGTATATTTTCTTCTAAATCCACATGTGCACATATGAAAATGTCGCAATTTTTTGCACATAAAAGTCGTAATAGACGTAAGCAATAGAATGGTATAGGTCCTTTAAGACTGCAACTTTTGTGAACCTTTTTTTAAAGAAATGGCAAAAATCATCAAACTCATATGTCAAACATATTACCTTATATAAATCAAACTAGTCTAAAACCCATAAAAAACGAAGATGAATGACACCCATAGTGTTTTCATTTCAGAAGAAAATACTTTAATATGTAAAGAACATTATGTTACAAGTGCCAAAAGACCTACAAAGTACTCTGGACGTCTTGAAAAGCCCTTTGCGATGCCTTCCCTAAGCCTTGATTGCAGGGACAGCCTTAGGAGATGTCGCTGATAAATCTATTGGCCAGGGAACAAAGAATCTTCCATTAAGGCACATACGTAGACTTAAATGCCATGGATGCTCCATATTGCCGTTTTACTTCTTCCAGCCACAGCCTCACTGTGGGGTTTACCACCTCTTATGTTCTTTGTTGTCCTCCTGCAACTCATAATACTCTCCCTCAAATACTGTAATAATGCCACAAAGAAAGTCCACCTAAAAATACAAACATGACGTAGAATCCCGCCTCCCCCATTCTGGGCACTACATTGTAAAAAACCTTCTATAGTGCTCCCTAAAGTTGGGGCACAATGTAAAACACCTGCAATTGTAACATTATACAGCATACCGTCCTGGTATGGTCACCAACCTTTGTAATCACCCTCTAGGTATAACCCACATATACAAACTACACCTTAAGGTTTACATATAGCACATTGGGGGTCATTTACTAAGGGCTCGATTCGCGTTTTCCCGACGCGTTACCCGCATATTTCCGATTTGTGCCTATTTCCCCTGAATAGCCCCGGGATTTTGGCGCACGCGATCGGATTGTGGCGCATCGGTGCTGGCATGCACGCGACAGAAATCGGGGGGCGTGGCCGAACGAAAACCCGACGGATTCGGAAAAACCGCCGCATTTAAAAAAAAAAGTGTCGCGGGACTCGCACCTACCTTCACTCGGTCCGGCTTGGTGAAGATCAGTGCATTCTGGGGCAACTTCAGCGCAGCAGCGCCACCTGGTGGACGTCGGAGGCACTGCCTTAGTAAATCCCAGCAGAACCCGAATCCTCCACACAGAACGCTCCGCTGGATCGCGAATGGACCGGGTAAGTAAATCTGCCCCATTGTCTCCATTGTGGGCCCCATACTTCATATTGACTGCAACAATTAATCAGTAGTGTGTTGCATTGAGAGAATGGAGCAGTGTTAAAAAGTGACTTAACTTTGCCATAGGCAGGTGCTAAAGATGCTCTTTCCTTAAAGGACATCTACCACTAGGATCAAGGATTGTAAAGCAAGCACACATACAAAAAGATCCTCTGGTAGGATCTGCTTTCTTTTAGCTTTTTATACCTTTGGTTTTTACTGAACATGCAAGAAAAGCCAAGAGAAGTGTGTATAGGCCAAAAAAATATATACAAATCTTTATTAATTCTTGACACCTCACATAACAAACAATTAAAAACACCTAAAACGTACATTAGTGTGTGATGTTATGATATACAAGAAATACACGGACAAAAAGATGATATAGAGAAAAGATAAAATGGTGAGCAGAACAGAAAAGTGGTATGAAAAGAAGGGGAAAGATGAGCTAAAAGAAGGTGAGGAGGGGGAGGAGGGGAGGGGGGCAGAGGGAGACCGGGGAAGACAAAAAGGAAGGGGTGGGGAAGGGGAAGATACCCGTTAATAAGTGTGGAAATGTGGAATAGTGACAAAATTAGATAAATGCCGCACCTGTGTGGTGTTGGCAGCGGAGCGCACATTATCATAAGTGGCATGTGTCTAGCACGCCTCTCGCGAGAATAGTAAGCGGTCACGTGAATAATCACGTGACCGGCATCAAGTCGCGTGAGACTTGTAGGCCGGCGAAATAGTACAAGTGCGTGACAAGTCGCGTGAGACCTGTAAGCCGGCGAGATAGTGCAAGTGAGTGACAAGTCGCGCGAGACTTGTGGGCCGGCGAGGTAGCACATGCGTACAAGTCTCTGCAATCTTAATTCTTGTAATCCTGTTTAGTTATGCGCTGGCGCCCGTGATCATTTAAATAGGTGAGGAAAAACAAAGGTACTGCAATTTGTTGGAGGTCTATGATACATTTACCTTACCACCCTGGGGAGGAAAATTAGAAATAAAAATGTTACCTGGGGTCAAAAAAGGTTCAACGACGTCAACATTTGCAAATCATAAGTATATAAGACAAGTAATAATAATGCATGATCGTACCATCCAAATAAACCATAAAAACCCAGAAGTCCGTTCAAGAGCTCTTCAAGATAACCAATATCCAAAGATGATTGGCTTGAGAAAATTTTAAGTATCAAAAAATGTCAACTTTTTGGCCAAGTCCCAAGAAAGTTGTTCTCATATCCTATGGTTCGGTTGTAGTTGAGGAGTATATCTTTTCAAATTCTTCTTCATTCTCCGTTTTTCTTGTTAGTTGTCGTTAGTTATTCATCTGTATTCCCTTCTGTAGGCCGTAGTGTACTTTTATCATTCAGGTGCATCCCTGAAAGAATGGGGTTCCTATGAGGGAAGATCCCGGTGGAAGTGATGGGGGGCTCCAGTCGTCTGCAGATCAGAGGTGAGTATACTCAAGATGTCATAATGAATACAACTGACAATTCCATATGTCCGTGCTAGTGATTCTTGAAAAAAATATATAAATTAGTGGTAAAAATCATGGTCAAAAATTAGTGTGTGATGTTATGATATACAAGAAATACACGGACAAAAAGATGATATAGAGAAAAGATAAAGTGGTGAGCAGAACAGAAAAGTGGTATGAAAAGAAGGGGAAAGATGAGCTAAAAGAAGGTGAGGAGGGGGAGGAGGGGAGGGGGGCAGAGGGAGACCGGGGAAGACAAAAAGGAAGGGGTGGGGAAGGGGAAGATACCCGTTAATAAGTGTGGAAATGTGGAATAGTGACAAAATTGTATATACGGGAACCGGAAGGATTCCAAATTGCTAAATGTGTCCTGAAATAGTGCAGTAGGGGACCGTAAGGGTCCAAGACTATAAGGGGATTCAACCCCAGGAAAGTGCATGTTGTGCCAGAGTAAGAATATACAAATGTTATTAAAAGGTTATAAAAATAATTGAGTAATGCTCACCAAAAATTGGATTCTGCAGCTCCCATCTTTGTTTGTAAAATCCTGAGAAAAGGAGATCTTCGTTGATACCTGTAGGTGCAATACAATTAAGGTTAAAAATCCAACGCGCCTCCCTCCGCAGGAGTTCCGGAACCACATCGCCACCCCGTATGTTACTGCATATTAGGTCCAACCCCACTACTCTAATGCCATTTGTCAAACCTCCATGGTAAAGTCTAAAGTGTGTTGCAACGGTGGAAAGGACCTTACCTTGATTGAAATATTTAGTAGCGTTCCGGATACTCGAGAGGTGCTGCTGTATCCTCTTCCTTAATTCTTGCGATGTCTGACCCACATAGAATTTTTCACACGGGCAAATGAGACCATATACCACATTTTTACTCCTGCAGTTAATATAGTGATGTAAGTCAAATGATCGATGGTTAGTGGGATTGGTCACTTGTTTGGTCGGTAACATCAAGGGGCAAACCGTACATCTACCGCATGCATAGGAGCCCCTGATTCCATTACCACGACCCAAAGTCTTTTTGTTCCGTTGGAAATGACTTCTGGTTAAGTTGTCTTTCAGGTTTTTTGCTTTCCTGGCAATTAGGGACGGCCTTTCAGGGATCCAGGCATTTAAGCGTTGTTCAGCTCTCAGGATATTCCAGTTGTTCTCTAGAACTTTCCTGATGTCTCCCCATTGATTGTTATAGGTGGTTATGACACCCAACTTGAATTCTGTAGATTTTTCACGTGGCTTCAGAAGGTTAGCACGACTGTTGCGTGCAGTTCTAAGATATGCCTTGGAGATAACTCCCTTTGGGTACCCCCTATGCCTGAAACGTTCCGTCAATTCTCTCGCATTTCTGCGGAAATCTTCATTGGTAGTGCAATTCCTCTTAATCCGGGTAAAACCTTTGGTTTTTACAAAACTAGGCTTTAAAAATTATGCAAGGGGGCTCCATAGTTGTTAACTGAGCCCAGAGCCCCTAAGGCTCATTGGCATAATTTTTAAAGCCATATTTTGTAAAAATGAGAGCATACAGTAATGGAAGAAGAGTAAATCCTGACAGAGGGGGCACAAACCTGCATGAAAGTGTGCTTGGTCTACAATCCTTCTTCCTGGTTGTAGATTTCAAGGACAACATTTCGCTTTGGTTTGTTTTGCAAGGCATAATGTTGTTTTATTGGTGCCATTCTGAGTTCACATTACTTTATGATAACTTCTTATAACATGTTTCAGGAGGAATCATGGTGGGCCTTGTGTCTTTTTGTTGCACCTTTATCTGGAAATATTACCGTATTTAAACTGTTCTTTTTCTAAACAAAGTAAACTTCCCTTCAACCAGATATAGCATTGAAAGATTAGATTTTAGATTTAGATAAAATTTTGATACAGGAGTTTGGCAATTGGAGTATAGCAAACACTTTAGAAAATACTATAGCCAACATTTTTTACATAAAAAACACTATGGCTCATTTACCTTTAGTCTGGAAATTAGCCTGTCTTATTTTTATTTGGGGGGAGGGTTTGGGGCTTGTTTGAATAATCTTAAAGGATGATACATATTGCATCAGAGTCTTTTTCCTATTCTGGCAGGAGAGTGGAGTTCTCTTTTGCGCAAAAATGTGTAACTTTTTGCAGCCATTGAGAAAAAAATTTGTGAAACTTTTATTAACATCAACCTGGATTACAAAGAGAAATTGGGCACAAGTCTAGGACACTAGGAAAACTAGGTTGTGGTAGGCTTTGCTGGCAGAATGCAAAGTCGATTTTTGCAACAATCATACAGAAAATAAAACAATAAATAAATAAAACAATAGTTTTTATTAAATGTAATGTAATGTTCACACTAAGACCACAGAACTGGTGCAATATCATAGACTCTTATGCTTCTTTGATCATTACATAAAAAGCATTGTCTGCCTCACTTCTTCTAAAGTGACGTTTTCTCCATGAACCACAGCTCTTTTATTAAGAACAGATCATTTACAGTGAAAAGATAAAGACAAATTTTGGTTTCAAACAACTTCTCACCTATATCTAGAGACACAAAGATTCATTAATAATAATAATAATAATAATAATTATTATTTATATAGCGCACAAAGCATGACAAATAGGTCCCTTTCCCCATGGGGCTCACAATCTAAACAACAACACAGTGGGGCACAATAATTATGGTGAAGAAATTGCAACATAATCGATTAGGAGGGGCCCACCGTGAACAAGATAAGACAACAGGTAACAGTCTAACTATCCCATTTTTTACATGAAGATCATCTGAAATTCGGAATAATGTAGGTAACTGTGTCAAGTGGCATAAAGTAAAAGGTTGTACCAAGGCCTAGGAGACCTAAGAGGCCCATAAAGTCTCTTTTCTCGATATGGGAAGACTAGCAGTATACATTCTATAGTTAGGAGGTCTAGAACACAACAACTGCAAGTTACAACTTTGTCAGTAACATAAGAACCGTCAAAAGGCTGCAGGCTGTATACTAGGAACAGGGGACTGCAGGCTGTATACTAGGGACAGTGGGTTGCTGGCTATATACTAGGGACAGGGGGCTGCAGGCTGTATACTAGGGACAGGGGTCTGCTGGCTGTATACTAGGGACAGGGGACTGCAGGCTGTATACTGGGGGCAGGGGCTGCAGGCTGTATACTGGGGGCAGGAGCTGCAGGCTGTATACAGGGGGCAGGGGCTGTATACTGGGGGCAGGGGCTGCAGGCTGTATAATGGGGGCAGGGGCTGTATACTGGGGGGTAGGAGCTGCAGGCTGTATACTGGGGGCATGGGCTGTATACTGGGGGTAAGGGCTGCAGGCTGTATACTGGGGGAAGCGGCTGCAGGTTGTATACTGGGGGACATACACTGGCTGGCTGTATACTGGGGGCAGGTTGGGACCAATGCATTTCCTACCCTCGGCTTATACTGAAGTCAATCGTTTTTTCCATTTTTTTGTGTTAAAATTAGGTACCTCAGCTTATACTTGGGATGGCTTATACTAGAGTATATGTGGTATATAAGATTTATTATGGTTTAATAGATTTTCAAAAATTAAAAGTACTTTAGTACAAACAGGAAATTTGACCATTATGTCATATTCTGATGCCGATAATGTTTTCATGCTATCTATGGCCAGGGCTGGTATTTAGAAAAAGAGGGACCCTGGATAAAACTAAAAGTGAGGCCCCAAAATAAAACTATTTTATGAATCATCGCATTCAGTGAAAAAGGCTACTGTCACAGCTTACAATAAAGTTCACAGCTTATTTCACCTGATACGTGGACTGCTGTGCTACTATTTTTTTCTAGATAGACAGATATAATAAAGAAAGAAGATACATAGGTAGATAGACAGATAAACATATAAAGCACTCTATCCCCGATTCGCTGATTAATTTGTCCAACTAAATTCACAGAAAAAGGCTGATAACATTACTAATAACTAAAACTACACAGGCTGATGCTGTCTCACTCACTAGTAGGCCAGTCAGTACCCTACTGGATATGATCTGCTCCATCAGGAAGAGGACTTCATTATCACTTCTCCCAACTATCACTGCTGAACTCCCCACCAGATGTCTTCAGCATAACAACATGAATTTTGTCTTTTAACATTAGTATTAACAATAAACAATGTAAAACACATGTTCCTACTAATATAGCACATTATTCGTTATGCACCCCGCGACATCTATATACAGATTCCCCCCACCATCAGTGTCTATATACAGCCTCCCCCCACTACCCCCTGTGTCTATATATAGCTTCTCCCAACCCCAGTGTCTATATACAGCCCTCCCAACCCATATATACAGCCTTTCCCCACCATCTCATGTCTATATACAGCTCCACATCCCCATACCTATATACAGCCCCCACCCCCATGTCTATATACAGCCCCCCAATACTGGTGTCTATACACAAGCTCAAGCTCAGTGTCCATATGCTGCCCCCCAAAACCCAGTATCTATATGCAGTCCCCTTAGTTTATGTAAAGCCCACCAGTTTATGTACAAGTAACATCACTAACTATTAACAGCACCTCTCCCATTATACAATCCCCCATGTGGCAACACGCTGCCTGAGTCCTCTATAGTGTGCTAAGTGGGACAGACAGGCATGCCATTGATATATGTACAGCAGGTCCGTATTGGGGTTTTTATTGCTACCATTTTGGGAACTGTACGACATTTTGATAATTTTTTATTATGTTCTGTCACTAATGGGCGACTTCCTCATGAGTTGACTTCCTCGGGGCGACTTTCAGGGTGATGCTCCCTGAACCACAACACCCACTGAACTGGGTTACTGGGGTGACTGTTCTTAATTTTTTTGCTGCTGCTTTATTATTTTTATATACCCTGTAGTATTTGTTACCATGTTTGTGATGTGAATTGTTACCTAGGTCAGTCTTACACTAAAGTGTCATGGGAACCTGTTGGTGGTGCCACTTTACCACTACTATCAATAGATTTTTTGTGTACAATTTTTTGTACTCTTAATTGTTATTATGGGTTGTTAATAAATTAATTAATAATAGATAATTAATAAAGAAAAGCTGTTTACATTTAGCTGGCTTTTCACATGTCTTTCTTTTCCTTTTTGTATGCCATTATAACTTATGAGTGTTGGCTTTGGATATGTGAATGTATGCCCTACATTATAACTTATAAGCATTTCCCTGCTGCTTGTACCTTGTCATTAAAAGGACTTTAACATTCACAGAATATATTCATTTAAAAGATCACATTTTTTATCCAAAAGTGCTGATCAGTTCATTTTTTATGTCCTACAGGTTAGTACAGGAGAGTAAAGCAATGAAGATTATGTTTATTACAGTATATGTTACTTTTATGTTTTATTGGAAGAACAGCATCTTCGCTTTTAATAACCATGGTTAAATAGTAAGCATGTAATTTCATGAACATTTTAGTTACAGCTAATCTCTGACGCCCTCTAGCGGAGGATATGTATATTGATGTAGAAAAAGTTTACCTACGTGTATTGTACAGATAATTGTTATCATTTTATAAATCTGGGTTAATGGAATGAGGACATTAAAGGACACCTGTCATCAGGTTTCTATTTCTGTCACCACTACCTGTTGGATCAGCTCACAAGGATCCATCCCAGCCTTTCTCTAGTCAATTCATACATTAATCATTATAAAATCATCTATTCTGTATTGGGTAAATGAGGCTGGTCACATGGTCAGAGGCAGTGATGTCACCCCTGTTACCCCTCCAACCTCCCCCCCACCCCCGCTCATGTCTGTGTGTAATGTGTAGTAAAGAACTGCTAGTGTCTGTGTTGCATCTGCTGACATGCTGCATCCTCCTAATACACATGTATGAGACACAGACATGAGCTACACAAGTACCTGACATGTTCTGCTATAACATGGCTGCCTGGAGCTGTTGTATCTCTCTTGTACAAACACACAGACTGCAGGGGGCACCAGCACCAGGAAGCACATCATTATACAGCCTCACACCATTATACAGGCTGTCAGTCAGACACTGGGGGTGTGGTTGTACCTCCTACTCATGAATAAGCCAGACAGCTTGAATATACTAATGACTCATTGGACATTTCATAGGTCATTTGCATACAGCTTTAGGACCTCATTGCTTAAGTTTACAGGCATATAGAGCGACAATGAAGGGATAGAGGCAATGCTTTCTAATGGCAGTTTATGAAAGTATATTTAGATTAGGGGGTTATTTAGCCTGGTGGGTTCTCTTTAAGCAACACTTAAAATGAGGACTCCACCTCAATATAGCAATTTCAGCAGTCATTACAAAAAGGCTTAATTAATGATGTCATAGTATGGCGATATCTTAAAGAAAGAGAGAAAAAAATCTTGTGCACTCATCATAAAATTAAAATCTTTTTTTGAGACATTTAGGGAGCAATGAGCATGGCAGACAAACATAACGGTTGAGATTCAGAGACGGTTTGTCACTCACATGTGTCTGGCATGCTGCTTGCTTCCTGCATGGACTGAATAAGAGCACTACTCACGCTCTATTCATATAAAAATGTACATTTATTGACTCAAATATCATATACTACAAACAAAATGCTGAATCCACACATGTGCTAGCAGCAAAAATGTGGGCAATCTTATTTACAATACACCTGTGGATGCACCTTGATATACACCTTAAAATACATCACCTCATTATCTTATATTACTTGATGCAATCTAGATACCAGGATTTTCACATATATACACTAATAGAATATTATAAAATCAATAAAATACAATCCAGCACAATACAATGCAAAAACCAGACCAAATGGCAGGTATATTTACTTTCTGTGAAGTCTCTGCCCTGGCTCACAGGATATAAACACATATAGGGGCACATTTACTAAGGTCTTTGCTAAAACGGCAAATCTAGCGCAAAAAGTGCAGAAAATTATGCAGTATGTTTAAATGCTTACAGATACAGACATACTCTATCGGCTTTGGGAGATTGGCCCTCTCTCTTGGGCTGCAGGATGTATTCTTTTTTATGTGCCTGCCAGTAGTTCCAGGGAAGTGGGCCGGTAATCTCTCAGTTTCCAGGTCCTGTATAGCCTAAATATATGGCCTTCTTAGTAAAGTGCTCTACATCTTAAGGAGGTCCTTCTTTATAAAACCTGTGACTTGAATGCAGACAAAACTACATTTTTATTTATATACTATGAGCAGGAGTGGGAGGTTTGGTGCACCCTTACTTCCACAGTTTCATAGGGGGCACAGGGCATACTAATCAATGGTGAGATGCAGATGCCGAGCACTGAAACTTTTTCAAAGAGGTTGCATCGCACCTCATGGCCTCCCCCATGGTTAAAGAATAAGCTCATTTTAATACAATACAAGGAACAATTATTTCACTCAAAAGACCAATGGCAGGCTATCATCACCTGAGGACAGGTTACCCTACCTTAATGATCAGTTAGAATAACTGTAGCGACCAATATAAAATAAAAGTGTGTGGCTGCCTAATCAGCCTAATGATAATTCACTAATAGTTGTTTGTTCAAGAGTTGTTCAACCGGAGGAATTTAATGATAATGACTTATAATTCTGGTAAAATTTTGTTGCCTGGTTTCCTCAGTTAAAGGACATCCACCCAGTGGTGTAACTACCGCTGTAGCGGACGCTACAGGGCCTTCCAGCTTCAGGGGCCCGCACCGTTCCAGGCCCCATTCTACGATGTCATGGGCTGCGCACGCCGGTCTGCACCCTACTCCACCCCCCTTCCCGTTACACAGCTGCTGCCGGTGTCAAAGCCACTGATGTCTAAACCGCGCCCCCAGGGTTCACTGCCGTCGATACGAACGCCGCATCACAGCCACGCCCCCGTCTTAAAGATGGCAATGTGATGTCCCGCCCTCCTCCACCCACCCCCTCCACCGATTTCTACCATGTCTGCCCACCTCCAGTCTTATGGCTACCTTCTGGTTACGTGAGTGACATAACCCGGCGCGCTTGGAGCCTGGAGGAGCCGTATGCTGCTGCCAATCTCCACTTCTCAGGGTTAGGTGTGTGTATACAGCTAGGCTGGCATGCAGGGCAAACATATCTCCCATCCACAGTTAACCCCTTCAGTGTCTCACATACCCTCCCCCTCTGTTTGACCCTGTGGGGGCAAACACTTTTGGCCATCAGACAGTAGGTACGAGATAAGGCATATGCATTCCCATGAAGCTTTCCTGCTCTGTGTTCTACCGTGAACTTGAACTCTTGTAACATTAAGAACCACCTTGTGACCCTGGCGTTCCTCTCTTTAGCCTGACTCATCCAGTTGAGGGGAGAGTGATCAGTTGCTAGCGTAAACTGTTGCCCTATCAAGTAATATCTCAGGGATTCCAGGGCCAATTTGATCGTTAAGCACTCCTTCTCAATTATACTATAGTATAGTGCTCTTCACCCTCCACTACTTGGGACAGGACAGCCCCTAAGCCTACGTCAGAAGCATCAGTCTGCACAATAAAGGTCTTGATGAAGTTAGGGGTGATCAGTACCGGACCCTCACACAAAACAGTTTTAAGTCGCACCCTCAGCCTCTTCACTCCACTTTACCATCACCGACCCATTACCCTTGGTTAGGTCAGTCAGGAGTTCCGCTATTGTCGCAAAATCTGGAATAAATTGCGATAATAGCCCGCAATACCTCACAGGTCATGGCCCCTGCTGTATCGCCTCCACTTTATTTACTTGGGGTTTGATGACACCTTGCCCAATACGGTACCCCAGGTAACGGGCCTCTTCCAGACCAAATGCACATTTTTGGGGGTTTGCCGTCAACCCTGCTGCCCTGAGGGAGTCTATCACTGCTTGTACCTTGGCTAGATGACTCTCCCACTCATTACTATAAACTATAATGTCATCTAGGTAGACCGAGGCATATCTACGGTGAGGTTTTAGCACAAGATCCATTAAGCTTTGGAATGTGGCAGGAGCCACAAGTAGCCCAAAGGGGAGTATTACATACTGAAATAGCCCATCAGGAGTAACAAAAGCTGTCTTCTCTTTAGCCCTGTCAGTGAGGGGAACCTGCCAATACCCTTTCGTCAGGTGAAGGGTGTAGAAGAACCTAGCCTGTCCAAGTCGTTCAACTCGTCAACTCTGGGCATGGGGTAGGAATCAAATTTAGATACCTGTTTCAACTTCCTAAAGTCATTGCAAAACCGCAGGGAACCATCAGGCTTGGGAATGAAGACAATAGGACTCGACCAGTCACTTTTAGACACCTCGATAACCCCTAGGTCTAACATCTGCCTGACTTTTTCGGATATATCGCTTGTCGGCACGCTTCAGGGACCCGGTAGGGTTTTAGGTGTAACCGGATATGGGGTTCGGCTATGATGTCATGCTTGATGACTGAAGTATGTCCCAGTAACTTGGAGCACACATCAACTTTTCAAAGCACAAACTCCTTCGCTTCCTGAATCTGGGCCCTGGAGAGGGACTCTGAGATCCGTACTTCAGGCACCTTGGCATCAGGTACACCTACCTCCTGTGTCACATTCGTGGGTTTAGGAGGATCACGTGGTATATCTGTTTGGGTTTCCTCCTCCCTGGCTGATATACCTTGTAGTTATCCTCCCCCACTTTCTCCATGACCTCATATGGACCTTGCCATTTCGCCAAGAACTTACTCTCAACGGTGGGCACAAGAACAAACACTCTGTCACCTGGGTTAAAGGTCCTGAGTCTGGATGATCTATTGTAGACCCTACACTGGGCCTCTTGCGCCCTTGTCATGTGCACCTTTACAAGGGGCATCACCGCCGCTATGCGGTCCTGCATAAGGGAGACGTGTTCGATCACACTACGGTGGGGGTCTTTTCCTGTTCCCAGGTCTCCTTAGCTATGTCCAGGAGCCCACGTGGGGAGCAGCCATATAACAGCTCAAAGGGTGAGAAACCTGTGGAAGACTGTGGAATCTCACGTATAGCAAACATCAGATAGGGCAACAGCAGTCCCAGTCCTTCCCTTCTTTGCTGACCACCCTCTTTAGCATCCCTTTCAAGGTCTTGTTGAACCTCTCGACCAGGCCGTCTGTCTGAGGATGATATACAGAGGTGCAGAGCTGTTTAACCTGCAGTAATTTACACATCTCCTTCATGACTCTAGACATGAATGGGGTCCCCTGGTCAGTCAAGAATTCTTTGGGGAGGCCTTTGCATGAGAATACCTGGAACAGCTCCCTAGCAATGTTTTTGGAGGAGGTGTTTCTTAATGGAATCGCCTCTGGATACCGCGTAGAGTAGTCCAGAATAACCAGGATGTACTGGTGCCCCCTTGTGGATTTTACTATGGGGCCAACCAAATCAATTGCAATCTGTTTAAATGGCACCTCTATGATTGGTAACGGGCCCAGGGGACTCCTGAAGTGGGACACCGGGGCAGTTAGTTGACACTCAGCTACAATAGCTACAATACCGGTTTACCTCCTCCCACACCACGGGCCAGTAAAATCTCTACAAGATCCATTCTCAGGTCTTCTCAGCACCTAAGTGACCTCCTAGCACATGTTAATGTGCCAAATCTAGCACCTGCCTACGGTGAGATTGGGGTACTATACGTTGCTCAATCTCCTCGTCCGTATCTGGTCAACCCTGTACAACAGTTGCCCTACAATCACCATTTGGGGGTTATATTTTGTCAGGCCCTGGTATTTGGAGCACACCATTTATCACTTTAACATTCTACCGTGCTTTAAACAAGGTAGGGTCCTGGAGCTGTGCAGCCCCAAAATTTCCACGGGAAATCTCAAGGTCTGGCATATCGGTCCCCTCCTCTTGACCCTCGGCCTCACCAGTTAGGATCTCAAGGGGAGAAAATTCACTTGGGGTCACCCCTACTGCTGGTGTGGGTACTTTGGTCTCAAAGGGTTCGTGGGCCAAGGCCGGACATATACGATGTCCATTATCTGCAATAGCACATGAGGTGGGTCTTCATCTCCAGAAGTCCCAGAACACCGGTAAGTCTCTGCAGATAATAGCCTCATGAAACATGGTCCCCTCCACTCCCACTTCATGAGTAATAGTACCACAAGGTATATTTAGGTTGATCATTGCAGTGGGATACTTGCGAGTGTCCCCATGTATACGTAACACCCCCACTTTATGCCCACTGTATATTCCAGGATCAACCAAAGTTCAGGATCAACCAGGGTGACCAGGCTCCCTGGGTATAGCAAGGCTTCTATTGTGTGACCAATGATTGTGACCATAAACTCTTGGGATTCTGTATCCGTGACCGACTCGGCTGCAGAACCGGATGGGCAAACAGCCACATTCGTCAGGTCTGGTTGCAGTCCATTGGCTCCTCTGACAGGGGACAGTTGGCAGCGATTTGGCCCATTTCACGGCATCATGAGCACTGGATATGGCTGTGACCTCTGTCACGAGCCTGATTGGGTGTCTGTGTATCCGAGCCTTTTCTGCAGTAGCAGTCTTCCTAGATGGTTTGGTGACCATGTCACTGGCACTGCTTTGTGCAGTAGTGGTAAGTAGAAGATCCTCCATAGCCTGATATCTCTCTACACAAGTTCCTCAGCATTGGTGGGACCGGCCTCTCCAACCCATCGCTGGAGCCGAGAGGGCAGAGAACGGGTGTACTTGTCAAGAACAACTCTCTCGACCATCTGTGCTGAGTTGCAGTCCTCTGGTTGTAGCTTCTGGACAAGATGGATCAGGTCATGCATTTGGGAGCTTGGGGGTAGTTTTTCTGAGTATGCCCACTGGTGGACCCGGCTGGTGACCCCAAGACGAGCCAGAATCTCTACCTTTTGCTGGGGGTACTCACGGGCCTCCGTTCCACTCAGGTCGTAGTAGGCCTTCTGCCATTCACCAGGAACAGTGCCAGGACATCCTCACATCAGCTTCTCACTCAAACTCAGTGAGATACACCTCCACGTTGTTGGTCAGCTTCGTTTTTTCTAAAGCCTTTTGTACTCCATCGCATGCGGAACGCTGGACAACCGGGTACCCTTGCAAACCAGTATGGGACCCCTCTGTAGTCGTTGCTTGCGGCGCTGCCATAATGCCACTAAACCTTTACATCATTAGCAGGAACATGGCTCAGGACTCTTCCTGCTGCTGGCGTGACCTCTCCTCCTGTTGCTGGAGCATGGGAGGAGAGAACCCAGGGGAAACATATCTCCCATCCACAGTTATCCCCTTCAGTGTATCACAATATACACAAACACATACCCACGTATATATATTTATATACGCACACACCCACCCAAATTTATATTTATATACCACTCCAAGCCAAAAATTTGCTATGGGGCCCACTCATTCCTAGTTACGCCACTGCATCCACCACCATGCTGAAGGATTGTAAACCAAGAACACTTACATGCATGTGTGTGCCCCCTCTGGCAGGATCCACTCTTCTTGTAGTTTCTTAAGCACTTGTTATTATGGGAAAAAGGAGTTAAAAATCATGCAAATGCTCCAGGCTTCATTGACAGCTATGGAGCCAGGAGCTCCCCAGGCTCAATTGCAGAATATTGAAAAGGGGTATTCCTACGAAGACAAGACAAATATACTCATGATAACAAAATAACATTCTCTAATTCACTGTTACGATGCTGCAGGGTGCTCCACTCTGCCAACAGCCACTCCCATTTCATCCCAAGACAAGCTTACATACACACAGACTTACTGCCGGCAAATAGCAGGGTGAGGAGAGCAAATCTTCAAGCTACAGGCAAATAAGGTCTTTATTCAGAGGAGGGAGGCACAGCAGAGCTGACAGTGTATGTTATGGGTGAGATAGTAGAGCTGAGAATGTTATTGTGTGTTATATGCATCTTATGGATCTCATCTTCATCTCTTATCTATCTCATCTCTCTTTCTATGTGGCAAATACTAGTGAATGTTCAGAAGCTAAATGTAATTGTATATAAACCTGAACCCTGATAATCTAACCACATTGTCAGCACCAGCATCTTACAGCACTAGAGGGATCATAAAGTGATTGCTCAGAGAATCCACACCGACACTCTAGAATTTTACACTGACCAGCCTAGGGAGTAAAAGGAGGTAAAACAGCAATAAAAATGAGTAAAATTGTAAAGTAAGGGGTTAAAAATTATCTTTATTGTGTAAAAAGCACTAGGGGAATGAAATTTGAGAATTTTCTTTCATGGGGCAACCTCTTTAACCCCTTAGGGACGTAGGGTTTTGTCACTCATTTTTCACTACCCACCTTCAAAAATTCATAACTTTAGCTTTTTTCTGTGTACAGAGCTGTGTGAGGGCTTATTTTGTGCGAAACAAATTTTACTTTCCTGTCATTTTATTTATTATTCCATGCCGTGTACTGGGCAGTGGGAAAAAAATTCCAAATGTGGAAAAGTTGAAAAAAAATGCATGTTCTTGTGGGCTCAGTTTTTACGACTTTCACTCTGCATTCTAAATAACAACTCTACTTTATTCTTTGGTTCAGTACGATCGCAGCGATACCAAATGTATATAGGTTTTATTGCGTTTTAAGACATTTTCAAAAAGTAAACGAATGTGAACGAAAAAGAAGAACACATTTTTGCTTTCTTCTGACGCTAAAAACTTTTTCATACTGTGGTCTACGGAGCTGTGTTTGCAAAATCAGCAGACATTTTCATTGCTACCATTTTGAGGACTGAGCGACATTTTGATCACTTTTTATTACATTTTTTATTTTATGTAAAAAAGATGTAAAAGTCGCATTTCAGATATTTGGGCGCCCTTTACCGTTTCGTTTCCCGATCGGGCATTTTGGGATGCGGCGATACCTAATGTTATAATGTAATGATATTTATAAATTTTTTACATTTTTGAAACTTTTTTTTCTTTTATTTCACCATTTCTTAGACCATCTAGTACCATCTGGTACAGTAACCATAGATGGTCAGATCATTCCTACTGTATTCTGCATTATACGTTATTGTAGTATGTGGCTTGAAACCATGCAGCCTCGGGTCTGACGAACCCAAAGCTGTCATGGCAACCGATCACCATCATTCGGGAGTACTAATATGCAGATAGACTGTCAGTCATAACTATTAACAACTATTAATAACAATTATTTCAACTATTATATACTAAATCCCGGTTTAACTTCTAACATCGACTAACTTCAGCCAGCACTTGCGTAAATCTATTGACCATTAATCAACTATTTGCAGCACTGGAAACCAGGTATTACCGAGTGCAGTTAAAGGCATTTAATTATGAACTTTATGGCAAAAGACATGGCATGTGATGCGAAGACTTCAGGAATTTAAGGAGACTGAGATGTAGGAACTGGGCTTAACTGTGGATCGGCTATCACTGTCACTAACATAGACACTCCTGCTTGATAGATTAGTGGTCGCTCCTAACACCCCATTAATCCATGCTCACTGTTCTCGGTTAAGGATGTGGAATATTGACTTCCTAGAAGGCATGGGAAATGGCGAATTTATTGGAATGAAATGTGCAATGATTGTTACTAACTCTTACTGGGTATTACTGGTATCACCACTATTAACCCATGTTTATTGCCAATGGCTAAATTTATGTAATTTTGCAAAATTTTGATAAATTACTGGACACGGAAGAAGGTGAATGAGAGTCAGTGATATATTACTCCAGTCCTTCTATTCATTGTATGTGATTACAAGCTAGGCAACCACTTGACAAAACGACTGTTAAACAGGTTTCTTTTTGTTCACTATACAGTAGATGTACCTACTTAGAGAAGGCTCCATCCACTGGGATCTAGTCTTCCTTGAGTCCAGTAACTTAGCTTCAACCAAACTAAAACAAACGTAAGTAGTCCAATACAGCTACTAAAAATCATATGGAGAGGTTTGTTTTCAAGTGTCCACTGTAAATTTCCAGCCCAGTAGACAGCAGGGAAGGATACAAATGCAGGATTCACAATTACACCATAACCATGTTGTTACCATGTGAAGTGCTATGATTTGTAAAAGTTCATAGAATGGTTCATGAGAAGTAATGTGAACAAATAGCTTTGTGTTTGCTTTTCTTGGATCAGCTGATAACACAGTGATGGTGCTCTTAGCAAACCAACAATATCTGTATGTAGCTGATAATTACTTCAGAATGAAGTGAGAAAAACAATTTAACACAGCTAGGATAAGTGTAACCTTCATAAGATATAAAGACCTGCAGGGGAATGGGCTGTCGTCAAGTTGTGTAAATAGATGCAGGGAGCTAGTTACCCTTTATCTTTGGGAAATATGGGACCACTTTTGAGATCATTTAAAAAAATTAATTTTGGAGCTTCCTCTTTATCACTGCTCTAACTCATATAAAAGCCTTAGAGAGTTCTTCATTTGGCGAAATGTCTGGAAAAAAATGCAAATCCTTTCTGTTCAACAGGATTCATGAATATAGCAAAACCCCAAAACGAGGGCTTTGAGAGGTCTTATTTCTATTCTTCTGTTACACTAAATGGTTCACTTGTATATAAAAGAAAATGCTGACTTTTCTGCATTAGAGCCACGGATTCCTAAAGGAATGTAGGACGTCACAAAAAGAAATAAGTATGATAAAATCCTAATATTAGTAACAAGAAACAACAATACAAGTTTTAAAAACAATTAAAGTGTACAGTATCAAGCAAATATCGGGGAGATACACTTGAGTGCAATGTCCAATGATCAGTTTCCCCCAATCGCTAACAATAAGAGTTGGGCTGTCAAATGCACCAAATTACAAATAATTGCAAATAATCCAAGAATAACTCTTGGAAACCTATCTGTAATATGAAGCTGAACCTGGTATAGTATGTTTCAATAGGTGTTTCATCCTGAGTACCACTTCCGCTGCCGTGCCCAGCATAAGCGCCACATCAGCCCAAGTATCTGTTGGTGTGAGAAAGAACATGCCTGCTGGCTGGTTTTTACCAAGAACACCACTGTAACATAGGCAACCTCGTACAAAGCAGGGGTGTCTCATAAAAGTAAATAGATTTCTAATGTGAAAAAGAAGCCAATCAACTGTATCCATTCCAAGAGAACTGTCAATATTACAAGAATAGTCAATGCATGCTTATCGATCATGATAGTGGTATACTTTAAGCTGGGCAAAAAAATTATCTATAATCAAAACACAGAAAGTGCACAGTTTACCAATATAGGTGATGAGTATAACATGATTAATAAATGAGCAAAACTTAAAGGGATATTCCAGGAATATGAATGTCTGATACAAAAACCCATAATAAATGAATATAACAAAACTCAATTAGTCACAAAAAGGAGCTTAAATTGTTTGATTTTATGATTCACAAAATGTTATAGGCTTTCTAAAGTAGGTAGATTTATCACCAAGTTGGCCACCACTGGAAACTACAAGTCCCATGATCCTTTAGTTCTCAGTAACAGCTGCTCCCTATTATACTGTGCTCCCAGTGATGATCTAACATACTGTCCTGCTCTGTTACCATAGTAATGATGTGTTATTGCCATCACTGCACATCACCACACTGTGATGAGGTCTCACCACAACAATGGCCATACTGGATGCACCGCAACCAACCAACTACAGCCAAACATAGTGGTGATCACATGACCTGCTCAGGTAGGTGCAGGACATGTGATGTGGACATGTGGCCAGCGGCCATCTACTGTCCTATGTGCTCCAAGTGAAGAAAATCATCTGAATCATTAAAGGACCAGTAACAATTTAATTTATATATAAGTGTGACCGCGGCGTGTAAGGGGTTAACACCTGCCATCCAAGGAATCCTGCGCATCCAATTGTGGGTGTTAGAGGCGGGTGTTGACTATTATATACAGCCGACAACCGCAGCTACTGGTGCCGTCTATGTTCAGGAGCTGGTGCCAGTATCTTAATGTAATAGTACTGCAAAATGCGGTACTATTACATCAAACTGTTCTTTTGTATTTATTTCCAAAGAAAAATGGGGCAGATTTACTTACACGATCCATTCGCAATCCAGTGGCGCGTTCTCTGCAGTGGATTCGGGTCCGGCCCGGATTCATTAAGGCAGTTCCTCCGACGTCCACCAGGTGGCGCTGCTGCGCTAAAGTTCCCCGGAATGCACTCAAGTTCACCGGCCTATTCCTAATGAAGGTAAGTGCAAGCTCCGCAACACTTTTTTTTTTTTAAATACGGCGGTTTTTCTGAATCCGTCGGATTTTCGTTCAGCCACGCCCCCCGATTTCCGTCGCGTGCATGCAAGCGCCGATGCGCCACAATCTGATCGCATGCGCCAAAATCCGGGGCAATACAGGGAAAATAGGCACAAAACAGAAATATTCGGGTAACATGTGGGGAAAACGTGAATCGGGCCCTTAGTAAATGACCCCCAATATGTTTGTTCTCCAGTATTTCAGTATGCAAAATAATTTTAATGCTTAACAAATCACAATACATTGGGATAATTTTTCAAAACTATCTGTTGCAACCAAACACAGTAAAGCCTTTGTTTTCCTCTATTTCTACTAACGAAAAATAAAAAAAATGGTCTCTTACAGAGAGTTCTTTTTAAACATCTGCCTCATCTACACAGAACCTAAGATATGATCTAACAAGTGAATGATGAACAATATTTATTTCACAACTTGTGGTGTTTCATTCTTTTTGAAAACACATTACGGTCCCTCAGTCATTTATCACTTTCATTATGGATCATTACAGACTGTACAACTAGATGTGTCTGAAATCCAAGGCTCAATGGGATAGTTGAAGTAGAATAAACAGACCCTGAATGGACTTGACATAAAATGTCCCTGTCTACACTTTTGATAACCTGGTGAGATTCCCACTGACACCAAGATTACTTGTATTGACCTGGAAAGTTGAAAGATATATGTAAGCTAATCTAAGACAACTCAGCAAGACATAGACTACTTACTCACTGACCTGAAATAATTGCAGTTTCAAGACATGGCAGGCTAATTAACAGAGCCTTCCCGACATAGCTTTGGGGTAGGTAGAAACATAGTGTACAGTATATTGCTTTTTTTACCCACATAGTACAAAAAGGACTGGACTGCACAAAACCAGATGACTTTTTGAAATTCTATTTAATTGCAAATACTGTATTTACTCATATTTTGTCTAAACATATTAATATGTCGGTGCTGTGTAATACACGCCTTAAACATTTAGAGACTACAGGACAGCGTGCTGCTAATTGGCGCTGGCCACCTGGTTTATCTAATAAATAGCCAACCTCTTCCCACATGCCCTGGCGGATCTTTGTGCCTTGTGCCTTAGTGAAAAGCTTATTCCTATGCTCTGTGATTATTTAGTGAATTCCCGTTGTGACCCCGGTTCTGTCCCTGACTTCGCTACTCTGCTGCCACCCTTGACCTTTTGCCTTGTTCGTGACTTTGATCCTGTGCTGCTTGTCTCAACCTCCTGCCTGTCTCTGACCACAATTCTGCCTCACAACTCTGTACCTCGCCTTGGCCACCACAGTGGACAAAGTTGAGCCTGTGGAGCGCCCTGGTGGTACCGTGGCGCAGCAAATCCAACCCGCTTTGCGGCGGGCTGTGGTGGAAACCAGGGGCCACATAGACTCCTGTCCTGGTTGTTGACTTATGTCATCGTACACGGTGGTTCAGTGGGTCCACTACCCATGAATCCTGCCAAGATCCAGCCATTGATCCAGCTACGGTTCCATTACCTGCGCTGTCTGATATCACTACCATCATGGTCCAGCAATCCCATCAGATTGCTGCGCAAGGCCAGCATCTTAGACAACTCCCTACCATCTTGCAGCAACTGTTGGCTACCCAGTACCAGCGTCCAGTACCTGCGGTACCTTCCATTACTACGGCGACACTGTCTACTGCTAAACCCAGGTTGCGACTCTCCATGCCCAGCAGAATGGTTTAAAGTGCCTTTTGTGGTTAGCCTTCTCCCCGGGAAATCCCTGGCATGGGCTACTCCCCTCTGGGACAGGAAAGACCTGGTCACAGCTAATATCACCACGTTCCTCACCAAGTTCCGGTCTTTCTTTGAGGAACCAGCCGGGCATCATCTGCTGAGATTTCCCTGCTGAACCTATGCCAAGGGTACTCCTCAGTTGGTGACTACATGGTCCAGTTACGTACTTTGGCTTCCAAGCTGGAATTGGCCTTGTTCGCTACCTTTGAAAAAGGACTGTCTAGTCAGATCAAAGATGCCCTGATTGCACAGGATCTGCTGTCTTCCCTGAGCGGCCTGATCTCCCTGGCCACACGGATTGACATACGCTACTCTGAGCGCTCAGAGGAGCAGCGAGCTGAACAAGCACAAGCTAGGGTCCAATGTCTACCCCACTTGGGTCCAGTTTGCCAAAGACCACCTCAGTCATCCTATGTGTCTGCTGCCGAGGAACTCATGCAGGTGGATAAATCTTGGCTGACACAAAAGAGCAATCCAGGTCGTGACAGGAGAACTTCTGCCTCCATTATGCCAGCTCGGAACACTTCCTTCAGCTTTTCAGTCTGTCCTCAGCGTCCTTTAAACGCAGGCACCTAGGGTTCTTGGGAGAAGCATCCCAAGGTGAGAATAAAGCTTCTCCATGCCTGAATGTCCCAGTTCTACTCAGCTTTTGAAAAGTGGCCCATTTCAAGCTTCTGCCTTCCTGGATTCCGTATCTGCAGGGAACTTCGGGGATGTTTCCCTGGTCTCCCAGCATCATTTTCCTGTGGTTCGCTTAGATACGCCACTGGTCATTTCTTTCATCAGTGGGAAAATCCTCCAGTATTGCACCGAGCCTTTATGCCTGCAAGTTGGGGCCTTGCTGGGGACCAGAGTGTCAGTCCCGCCGTTTGGTGGTTCCTCATCCCGTATCCACCACGGTCTCTCTGGTGTCCACCAAGCCTCTGGTGGGTCTCCCCGCTTCGTACATGGACTTTGCTAATGTCTATTTTGAGAAGCAAGCACACCACATTGGCCCTGTGACTGCCCAATTGACTAGATTCCGGGTAGGACTCCGCCACAGGGTCGAGTGTAACCTGAAACCATGGCTATGTCGGCCTATGTGAAGGAAAACCTGCAGAATGGCTTTATACGCAAGTACTTTTTCTCTGCCTCTGATTTTTTTTCATGGCCAAGAAGGATAGCTCTGTCCATACACCAATTACTATGGCCTCAATAAAGTTACAGTGAAAAAACGCTACCCACCACCAAACTGAGCTTTTTGATCTTCTACATTTGCTGCCAAGGTTTTCACCAAGCTGGATCGGCTGGGGACATATAACCTCATTGCAAGCATAAAGGTGATAAATGGAAAACCACCTTCAATACTTGAGATGGGTTCTTTGAATTCCTAAAGCCCTTTGGACTCTGTATGGCATGTACAGCCAGTTCTTAGGCGCCTAATTGCCTAAATGCCAAACTTGAAAAGTGCCAATTCCATCAGAAATGTCTCCCATTCCTTGGATATATTATCTCAGACAAGGGACTACAGATGGATCCTGCCAAGTTGTCTGCAGTTCTTCAGTGGCCGTGTCCAGTAGGACTACGAGCTATCCAGAGATTCCTGGGCTTCGCCCATTGTGGCGCTAACCAAGAAGAACGCCAACCCTAAGCACTGGCCTACGGCGGCTGAAGGGTCCCAATGTTAGGTCTACAAATGCCTTTGCAAAAAATAAGGCCCCAACAGTCATGCAAAAAGGCAAACATGTCAGCATTTCTTTTCTTAATACCCCTTAGATACTGCAGGTTTAACATGCAGTATTCCCTCCAGTAATCCCACAAGCATAGCGTTCATGTGATCATGAACGCTGAACGCTGAATGTTGAGGGCAATCCAGCTTAACATAAAACATACATTACCAGCATTGAAATGATCAAGCTTCAAGTTCTTTTGAAAATTTCAAGTTCATAAATGTTGTTCAACACTATTGTTTATGGAAAATAACTTCAGAAGTTACAGCATTTTTAAACAGTACCATTTTGTCTGAGCTCTTCAAAAATGCCCCTGTGCACATGAGTAGACACCAATATTGTACAGTACAAAGCACATTGTAGCTATTTGAATAGTGGGGTTCTATATCACGTTGTGTAGTATGGTTCAGGGGTCTAAAGTTACATCTCTGAATGAACTGTAAGCTTGTAGACAATCTAAAATAATGCACACTCCCTTACATGTTCCCCTTGTTGACTATAAGATGAAGGACATTCTACCATCATGTTCCGTAGCGCTTTACAAATCATAGGGGACATATCTAAATAAAATAAGATATAAGAACAGTACAATTAGTCATATGGAACAACAGAAGTGAGGGCTCTGCTCGCAAGAGCTTACATTCTATGATGGTGAGAGGGGATGATGTATGCATAATGATGTTTAACTTTTTCATGATACCTCACATCATTATACAGGCTGTCAGTCATGTGTATAGGAGTATACACACAGGCTGCAGGGGGCGTGACTGCCAGCACCAGGAAGCACATGGAGGAGCCATTACACCATTATACCTCACATCATTATACCGGCAGTCAGTCATGTATATAGGAGTATCTCATACACACAGGCTGCAGGGGGCGTGACTGCCAGCACCAGGAAGCACATGGAGGAGCCATTACAGCATTATGCAGGCTGTCAATCACGAGTAAAGGAGTATCTCATGCACACAGGCTGCAGGGGTCGTGGCCGCCAGCACCAGGAAGCACATGGAGAAGCCATTACACCATTATACCTCAAATCATTATACAGGCTGTCAGTTATGTGTATAGGAGTATGTCATATATACACAGGCTGCAGGGGCAGTGGCCACTAGCACCAGGAAGCACATGGAGGAGCCATTACACCATTATACCTCACATCATTATACAGGCTGTCAGTCAAGCACTGGGGGGTCTGGCTGTGCCTCCCACTCATGAATAAGCTGGCAGCTGAATATGATAATGACTCATTGAACATCTCTCAGGTGATTTGCATACAGCTTTAGGACCTGATTGCTTAAGTTTACAGGCATGTAGAGGGACAATGAGGGGATAGAGGCAATGCTTTCTAATGGCAGTTTATGAAAATATATTTAGTTACGGGGGTTAATTTGCCTGACGCTTTATATGGTTATAACTTTTAAACACTTTTACTTAGCAAAGCACCTTCATTTTAGTGGTAAAATTTGGCTGATAAGTTTTGCTTTTATGTGAGGAAAAATTAAGATTTTTTGGAAAAATTTGCCAGCTTCAAAATTCATAATTATCACATTTTCAGGCAGATAGTTTTACTACCTAATGTAGTTGCAGAATAACATTTCCAATATGTCTGCTTTACATTTTTATAATTTATGAAATGTCTGGATAATTTATTTTGATGTCATGCTACTTACAAATCAAACATTGGTTTTCTGTATTTTCAATGAGATCTCAGAATTGACATTTTTGGGGATCGTTATTGATAGCACATTGTAATGCATGGGTTAACCTGAAGTAGCCTCGGGTCTTCGGAAGACCTGAGGCTACCATGACAACGTCACGGGGAGCGACGTCACGGGGAGCGATGATTCTCAGAAAGATGGTGGCGTCCGTGCAGGAAAACACAGATTGTGGGAGTAACCAGTAACCTTTGCTGCAATATGCAGAGGGTTACCCCATTTGTGGACGTTTCATGTTGTAGGGGTGCACAGCGAGAGACACACAAGGGAAGGTGATTAGATTGTGAGCCCCATGGGGACAGGGACCGATTTGACAAGCTCTGTACAGCGCTGCAGAATCTGTAGGCGCCATATAAATAAAGAATTATTATAAGGAGGGCCATGCATTAGCTAGTTTTGCCTTATAGAATTAAGTGGTTTTTAGTTGGTTAATGGCGCACTTTTTTGAGCTATAAAATATTTTTTTTCCATTAATACTTCCATACAAGGGCTTATTATTTGCAGGCCTTTTTTGCCCTATTGCTGAATTTTTTTTGTGGTTGGGGGGGTTGCCCTATTTCACTTTTTATTGCATTTTATGTGGGACAAAATAGGTAAAATTCATAATTTTGGGTGGGTTTTTTTTCTGTATTCATTTTGCTGGTATAATAATGCTGTGGGTGTTACACGGGGATGTCAGCGGCAGCCCGGTGTGCTGAGTGGTTAAGTCCCAAAATGCTTGATCTACCACAATGGGGCACATTTACTAAGGGTCCGCAGCCGCGAATCCGACGGGTTTTTCCCGAATATTTCCTCTTTGCGCTGTATTTCACGGAATTGTGGCGCACGCGATCGATTTTTGGCGCAATCGCGCGACAGAAATCGGGGGGCGTGGCCACCGGACAACCCGAAGGATTCGGAAAAACCGCAGAATTTAAAAAGCCATTTGTGTCGCAAGATCAAGCACTCACATACACCAGAAAAAAGCAGGTGAACTCCAGCGGACCTCGGCGCAGCAGCGACACCTGGTGAATATCGGCGCACGGACCTTAGTGAATCCCAGCAGAACCCGAATCAGCGTCGGAGAACCCGCCGCTGGATCGCGACTGGACCGGGTAAGTAAATGTGCCCCAATATGAAAAGAATTCCTAGTATTCCCGGCAGGAAACCCCATAACAGAAAATAGCACCTAAGTGTCTGAATTAACAGTTTTTCAAGTTACCTCCAAAATTTTTTTAAAAAATAAAGCCCCTCACAATGTATTGCAACTGTGTTTTTGTCAATTCCACCACATTTGGAAGTTTTTTGTAGCTTCCCAGAACAATACACACGTTATTAATTGGTGCCACTAGCACAAGTATATTTTGTCTTGCAGATAACAAGTCTGATTTTAAGATAACAAGTCTTGATATACTCCTGTAAAAGGCAAAATCAAAAAAATGCTTCTGGATGAAGTGGATTATAAAATGGAAATGCAAAAACCTAAAAAAAAAAAATGGCCTTGAAGGAGTTAAAAAGGTATTCCAGCCATGGACATCTATGACATATCCATGTGACACATGACCACCCCTGGGGCTCTCACCTATCTTCTTACATCTATCTGGTAAGCCCCATCCACCAGCTAGAACAGATAAGAGATGAGCAGAGAGGTGACCAAGCATGCATGAGATGTCATTCTGAAATATTTATGCAAAAACATAAAGAAAAAAAAGAACATTGTGACAGATGTTCTTTAAAATCGTTTATTAACCATAAAGTTCCCTATGAATGGTCGTTTTAAGATACTGTGTATGCAATGCCAGAAACAACATCTGCTTAACACTTTTATGGCATACTCACAGCTGGAATTGGGGTAAACTCCAATATAATGTCTGTCTATTACAGTAATATGAAATATATGATTCCAAGGCTCATCAGTTCTGAAAAATAGAGACAGATATTATATCATGAGGATACATCTTTTCATTTTCAGCTCAAGGGAAGCAGCTTGTTCTTTGGTTATACATCTTCATTGTAAGGCACTCATCTCTTCAGTCTCTGTTATAAGGAAGGCATTACACCATCTGTGCTTAGCCAGCTTATTTTGTAGGAAATTTGCAATATTTGAGTCAGTAAACAGAACAAACATTGATGCATTGCAAAGTTTACATCACCAAGTTTTTCATTTCCAAATTATTAAGCAGTTAAATATTTCCTGTGGTATGGATTGCTGATCCAGTGCATAAAAGGGTTAATTTGAGTAATAAAAACATTGTTCCAATCTAGTTAGATTTTTTTCTGCTTCATTACATTAGCTCCCTGCTCCCTCCTTCTGAGACCTAGAATGAGAACACACACTCCCTCTCAGCCTCTCTGCTTTTAGCTATAATTTGCACATAATGGAACAGCCAGAGGGGGGTTTGATCAATGACCTCTGTCTCAGAGATGCTGTTCCAAGGGAAACACATCTGCCAACATAAAGTATTGGAGCAATCATAGCTCAGTGAGCGTCGTAATAAGCAACTGTTACACTGGAACCATCAGTCATGTTCAGTTACAGACCTGAAAGGATATGACACCTCAGGGAGCAATGTCCTTCCATAAATTTGGGCAGCAATGAAGAATGATTTGCAATCAAGTAATAAAAGACCAAAAAAGGTCCACCATGCATACTAACATTCAAGTCAGCTGACAAAGGAAATAAGGAGGTGAAAAAAAAAAATTCTTGGCGTTGTTTGCTCGTTATGTAAACTACAGCTGTCCAGGCAATTAAGATATGATTTGGGGAATTCTCTTGTAAAAATTTGCTAACAGAGCTTCCACTTGTGAAAGTGACATTCTTCTTCTATCCGTAAAGTGCATTTCATTAAGGTAATGCAATTTCATCTTGCTTAATGGTAGCAATTGCTTAACCTTATGGCGAGAATACATAAACACCATAAAATGAATGTCACTCGGAGCATTATGGGAATTGATCTGCATGAGGCTGGTGTGGAAGAAAAACAAAGAGCGTGATTACAAACCACAAGGCTCTTCTGCCATCAAACTAGAGTCACGCTCCTACTATTTGTCTGCTGTATAAATACACAATAGGGAGGATGCTAAGTGTACCAATAGCTGATCCAAATGATGAAGCGGATATTTAATGAACTGTTTTGAAGATTGGTCTAAATGATGGGGAGAAATAAAACTAATATACTAAAGGATGTTGGTTCTCTGTAGAGGAAGTCTGAAAATGGAGATTTAGTTTCATCATTTAAAGCAATGCAGACATTAAGAAAACATACCCATGTGGAGAACCACCTTACCACCTTTTGCCAAGTATGACAGGACATAATGGGGCTTATTTACTAAGGTCGCGCTTTCCTCGGGTTTTCCGAAGTTTTTGGGCATTTGCGGCAAAATTTAACTGGGGATTGTGTCGCACGCGATCGGATTGTGGCGCAGCTGCACTGGCTTTCATGCAACAGGAATCGGGGTGCGGGCCGTCGGACGATCCGACTGATTCGGACTGAGTGCAGGATTTAACTTTCAAATTGTGTCTCAAAATCAAGCACTTACATGCACCAAGAAGAAAAAGGTGAACTCCGGCGGACCTGAGCGGGGAAGCAACACATGCAGGATATCGGTCGCACGATCTTAGTGAATCATGCCAGAGTGCATTATCGTCGGAACAATGCACTTTGGGTGAACTCCTCGGGCAGGTAAGTTAATGTGCCCCAATGGGTTTTACAGATGGGGAGATTTACCAAGCTAAATACAATTTGCACTTATATACCAGCTGTGCAACACAATGGGGCTCATTTACTAAGGGTCCGAATGCCGCACTTTCGTCGGCTTTTCCGAATATTTCCAAACTGCCCTGAATTGCTGGCATGCAATCAGCGTCGGCATGCACACGACAGAAATCGGGGGGCATGGCCGTCTGCGGCCATTCGATGGATTCATAAAAACCGCGGAATTTAAAAAACTAATTGTGTCGCAAGATCAAGCACCAGAAAGAGGAAGGTGAACTCCGGCGGAACTAGGCGCAGCGAAGTAAATCTGCCCCATTTATCGTTTATTAGATGCATTTCTTGCCTTGCTTGACAAGAGTAACAAGAAACAAGAAAGTGAAGATGGCTTAGAATGTGAGACATATGCATCTAAAATAAGTAACGGGCATGATCAACTAACAGATGGTGTTGAGAATGACTTGACGGTATTCATATACCCTGGATTTATAATCAAGCAACAGACACAGTGGTATATCTGGTGCAGTAGAATAAGAATAAAAGCAAAATACCGCATATACTCGGGTATAAGCTGTTGCGAGTATAAGCCGATGTATCTAATTTTACCCCAAACAACTGGGAAAACTTATTAACTTGTTTAAAAACCTAGGGTGGGAAATGCAGCCGCTACTCTTTAATCAAATTTCCAGCAGCCGACATTAATGAAAAATCCAGCAGCAGCCCCCATTAATGAAATGTACAGTAGCATGCCCACATTAAAGAAATGTCCAGCAGCAGAGTCCCAACTAATGAAATGTTCAGCAGCAGTGCCCCCATTAATGAAAGGTCCAGCAACAGCCCCCATTAATCAAATGTACGGCAGCATCCCTCCATTAAAGAAATGTCCACCAGCAGCCCGCATTAATGAAATGTGCAGCAGCAGAGTCCCAATTAATGAAATGTGCAGCAGCAGAGTCCCAATTAATGAAATGTTCAGCAGCAGTGCCTCCATTATTGAAATGTCCAGCAGCAGCCCCCATTAATGAAATGTACTGCAGCACCCCATTAAAGAAATGTCCAGCAACAGACAGCAGAGTTTCTTTTCTAGGTGATTCCAGAGGGTCAAGCTTAGAGAAGGATACCACCTGGATCAACACCAAGAGGAGCGTAGGTAAGTATTTGTAGTTTAATATGTGTACCTGCTAGTAGTAGATTTCCTTTAATGCCCAGACAATTTTTCTCTTTGTATTGTCAATTCCTTCTACAAGCTATAACTTTTATACCTTTCTGTCACTATATCTGTATGGGGTCTTGTTTGTTGGGGTCGAAGTGTAGTTTTTAATACCACAATTTTGGGTTTTATATGCCCTATTAGGGAATTT
Organism: Engystomops pustulosus; assembly: GCA_019512145.1. Taxonomy (NCBI): domain Eukaryota; kingdom Metazoa; phylum Chordata; class Amphibia; order Anura; family Leptodactylidae; genus Engystomops; species Engystomops pustulosus. The sequence continues at coordinate 203,051,236 of CM033641.1, forward strand.
TGTTAAAACTTTCTGTAAAGTATATGTAAAAAAGAACCTACATTTGTCTTCGTTTTTTTTCAATAAAACTTTTCTGCCTATATCATCTGACCAAAATAATATACTTACCCTTTTCTCTGGGTCAATACAGTGTATACAGCTTCTATTAGGTCAGGCCTCCGGCCTGTGGTCCTGTGGTCCTTTACTGGATGATCACAACTGCAGGGTCCCAATGGGTGGCAGTTACTGCAGTCAAATATGGGCTCTCCCGGGCAGTAGTGCCAGGCCTGGGCTGTAATAACACAGCCAGCACTGGCACTTACAGGAAGTACTGTCCTGCAATATTCATCTGATCAGTCAGAAAAAGTCCCTTTAATGAGCACCGTAAAAAGACAATACAGCGGTCATTAAAGGGTTAAGTATCGGAAACTGACCCTTATGAGCTATGCTTATATTTTTATAACTATCAACAAATTTACCACATTGCACAGAGCTCACTAAGATAATACTTTTCAATGTTACTGTTTTCGTGCCATTTATACTACCAACTTTACCGTGCTTACTTAACCTGCACCACCAGCATTACTGTTCTCACATTACCTTTGTTATCAACATGTATTTATGCACTGGCGTGAATTATTTACAGGCACAGATAACATTTTTGATCGGAACATTTTAATTGAATATTCAAAATAATGCTTATTTGGATACTTGAATAATTCACATTTGGGATGTGTGAATTATGTTTTATGTGGCACATATGGCATTTTGTGTTTTAAATATTTATGTGTGTGTATCTATATACTTTATCATTATTGTTTTTTAGGTTATTTTCAACTGTTGATTATAAACCCTTGATATATTTTATTAAAATGCTATTCCTACGAGGACAAGTTTCTTAAATATACTCAGGATAACAAAATAACACATTCTCTAATTCACTGTTATTAACAAAAATACAGCATTTCACAGATATAAGTTCAACCTGTCTCTATCAGTCCTGGTGTACATAATTTCAGTTGCCCCTGGTTTCTGACCCTGGATCTTCTGACTTCAGGGTCAGCAGTCACCTTGACTGACGCTGTGGAGCTGAGCTCTTCTCCGCTCCATGCAGCGGCTTGCCCCCTCTGTATTCCAGAACAAGCTCACACTGATGTACACTAACTTCCTGCCAGCAAACATCAGCAGCAAGGGAAGAGCTACAAGCTACACGCAGATAAGTTCTTTGTCTGGGGAGGGGGAGGAAGGCACCTTAGATCAGTGTGTGTAGCTGAGATGTAGCAGTGCTGACTGTGTCATTGTGTGTAATATGCATCTCATGGATCTCATCATCTCTGATCTGTCTCATCTCTGTTTCTATATGTCAGATACTAGTACAATGTTTAGAAGGTAAAATAAAAATGTTTAGCAGGTAAAATAAAACATTGTCAGCACACAGCATCTTATAGCCCAGAGGAATCATGAAGTGTCTGCTTAGAGTCCTTGCCCACATTCTGGGATTTTACACTGACCATCACTGAGTGATATGAGCTAAAACTGCAATAAAACTGAGTAAAATTTTAACGTAATGGGTTAAAAATTATGATATCATATTATAATAATATATAAAAATGATCTTTATTGTATTAACATCACTATGGAATTGAAATTTGAGAATGGGCATAACTACAGTGGTTGCAGCCATAGCTGCTGCTATGGGGCCCTCAGTGTCAGGGGGCCCCATCATCTGAGCTTAGACACTAATGAATGGAGGATGTGCACCAATATATACATATTATGCTGCACGTTGTGTAGCATAATATGTAGATAGCAGTTTTCATCTTCAACAGTACACAGCAGAGCCAGCATAAGAAATGTCGGGGGAGTAGAAAGGGACAGCAGAATGACAGGACTAGGGATCTCTCATCTGTAATTCCTGATGTGTACTTCTCTCTTATTTAGACAGGTGTGTGCCTTTCCTTATCAGGTCCAATCAGTTCAGGAAGGTTAAGAAGTAGAGATGAGCGAGCACTAAAATGCTCGGGTACTCGTTATTCGAGACGAACTTTTCCCGATGCTCGAGTGCTCGTTTCGAGTAACGAGCCCCATTGAAGTCAATGGGAGACTCGAGCATTTTTCAAGGGGACCAAGGCTCTGCACAGGGAAGCTTGACCAAACACCTGGGAACCTCAGAAAAGGATGGAAACACCACGGAAATGGACAGGAAACAGCAGGGGCAGCATGCATGGATGCCTCTGAGGCTGCTTAATCGCACCATTATGCCAAAATTATGGGCAACAGCATGGCCATGACAGAGTGACAGAATGAAGCTAGATAGCATCTAAAACATGCAATAATTGACCCTGACACTATAGGGGACGGCATGCAGAGGCAGCGGCAGCAGTACAGGAAGTCCCCAGGTTACATACAAGATAGGTTCTGTAGGTTTGTTCTTAAATTGAATTTGTATGAAAGTCAAAACTCTATATTTTACAATTGTTTATTTTTGCTGTAATGGGAGCAAGGATTATCAATAAAGCTTCATTACAGACACCTTACAGCTGATCATTGCAGCCTGGGACTATAGTAACATCCAGAGACTTCACCAGAGGTCACAGTGGGCAGAGGGGTCCATCTGTAACTAGGGGTAGTCTGTAAGTCGGGTGTCCTTAAGTAGGGGACTGCCTCTAGGGATGTGTCCCAAATTATTATGGCAATTATATTTCTCTCTGCTTTTCCTAAATGGTTGATGCAAATAACAGTCAGTATAATAAAAGTCCTCACCCATTAGATTATAAATAGAGATGAGCGAGCACTAAAATGCTCGGGTACTCGTTATTCGAGACGAACTTTTCCCGATGCTCGAGTGCTCGTTTCGAGTAACGAGCCCCATTGAAGTCAATGGGAGACTCGAGCATTTTTCAGCGGCAGCAGCGGCAGGCTAGAGAGTGGCATGGCGACATACCCTAAATGGACTCAGGCTTCAAACCAATGGGTGGCAGAGAGGAACCAAAGAAGGTGAGCAAGAAGCGCTCAAATAATATTGGTACATGATAAAGTTTGCCAGTATATTTTGTGGATTACACAGCAGGGTGGCGACAAACTGCAGCAAGTACAGCCACCAGCAGATCAACCAGAAATCAAATATATATAACGCTACTGTAGGCGTAATTAAGACGTTTGTATTCTCCTATGGCTATTTTCTAGCCAAGTATTACAGCACACTACTATGCCAGATGAGATGACGCTGAGTTATGAAAAAAATAAACGTAAAATAAAAAAGGAAATGGCAGACTGTGCCTAGTTGAAATACAACCCCGGGCCCTAATAAATTTTCCCACTTCGGTCTTTGCGATGGATATGTGCGTCACTAAAACACAGTGGTCGCAAGTCTGACTCCAAATTGCTCCCAATTTGATAGTAGATGCACTGCAGCAAGTACAGCCACCAGCAGATCAACCAGAA